>CP025655.1:12269056-12358028 GCA_003576665.1 Ipomoea trifida | reverse complement strand
ACCAGTTGTTTCTGTTTCGGGTAGTCGTTATTTTGTTTTGTTTGTAGACGACTACTCACGTTTTTTGCTGGTTTTACCCGTTACGGCTAAAATCAAACATTTATAAAATTTTTGATGTTTTTCGGGTGATGGTAGAACGGCAATTTAATCGTTCTATCAAAACCATTCAGTCCGACTTAGGAGGTGAATACCGCCGCCTGCATACCACTTTCGAGTCTCTTGGTATTATTCACCGTCAGTCGTGTGCGTATACCCACGAACAAAACGGGAGGGTAGAACGCCGAAATCGGCATGTAGTTGAAACGGGACTTGCCCTACTGGCCACAAGTTCCACACCCTTAAAATATTGGGACTTCGCTTTTGAGTCAGCTACGTACCTAATAAATTGCCTACCCTCGTCTGCTATCAATTTTGAAACACCATATTATCGAGTGCATCGCACTCATCCACCTTACACTTTCCTTCGGGTTTTTGGGTGCCGATCTTTTCCTTACCTAAGGCCATACAATCGTCATAAAATTGAGTACCGGTCCACTCCATGTGTGTTCTTAGGTTACCCAGTTTCCTATAGGGGATACCGATGTTTGGACCTTGACACGGGGAGGGTCTTTATCTGTCGTCATGTGCGGTTTGACGAAAGTGTTTTTCCTTTTGCTATGCAGACTGCCACACAGGATAATCCACCCCCGGCTCACTTGCCTTGGGTTGCTGCACCCGTTATTCCACAACCTACTCCACTACTCACAGCTCCACCCGTGAATATGGAGTCTGGTCAACAGGCTACTGAATCGCCGCCCTCTTCTGATTCACCACCTCGGTTCACCACTGGGACTAACACGTCCACATCCTCACAGAATCAACCTGAAACAGGACGAGTTCAGAAAGGTGGACACACTATGAGAACCCGCCAAAAGACAAAAGGCACGGGAGAGAAATTCTATGCTCTCAACACCACAACTGATCCTACCTGTTACTCGCAGGCAGTTGGTCATTCACACTGGCGTGATGCCATGGACCAAGAGTTCAATGCACTAATACACAACCACACTTGGAATCTAATACCACCTGCTCCATCTATGAACATTATCGGATGCAAGTGGGTCTTTCGCACTAAACGCAAAGCGGATGGTACAGTGGAACGTTATAAAGCACGTCTCGTCGCAAAAGGGTATAATCAAGTGGCGGGAGAAGACTTTTTCGACACCTTCAGTCCGGTAGTTAAACCGACAACAGTCCGACTGCTCTTTTCCCTCGCAGTTTCAAACTCCTGGACTCTCCGCCAGTTAGATGTTCATAATGCGTTCTTGAATGGACATTTGGCCGAAACTGTGTATATGAAGCAGCCACCTGGTTACGAAGATTCAGTAAACCCTGATCACGTCTGTCATTTGAAGCGCTCTCTGTATGGTTTGAAACAAGCTCCTCGGGCCTGGTTTAAACGTCTCCACGACTTTCTTATCACTACTGGCTTTCATGCCTCGAAGACAGATGTTTCGCTTTTTTACTACACCGTGAAAGCCTCTCGGGTGTTCTTACTGGTGTATGTCGATGATATTATCATGATGGGCAATGACTCCATCTTGGTAGATTCTCTTCTTTCTCAGCTCTCCACTGCTTTCAAGATCAGGGACTTAGGGACACCAAGTTTCTTTTTGGGCATAGAGACGCTCACCGATGGTGCAGGTCTTCTTCTGTCACAACGTCGGTATATGAAAGATATCTTAACTCATGCCGGAATGACCGATTGCAAAGCCCTTGCCACGCCTGCCGCTATCACTCAGTCCGTCACGCCATCCCTGCTTCCTTTTGAGAATCCAACGCAATACCGTCGCATTGTTGGGGCCTTGCAATATCTTACTATTACTCGGCCTGATCTGTCTTATTCGGTTAACCGCCTGTGTCAATTCATGCACTCACCGACAGATGAGCACTGGGGGTTGCTCAAAAGGGTGTTACGCTATGTAAAAGGAACACAGGACTTGGGGTTGCGTATTGTGGTATCTTCTTCATCCGAGTTGCATGCCTATTTAGACTCTGACTGGGCCGGGTGTCCAGTTGACAGGAAATCAACCAGTGGCTATGCCGTGTTCTATGGTGACAATCTTGTTTCTTGGGTCTCTAGAAAACAGCGCACGGTGGCTCGCTCTTCTACAGAGGCTGAATACAAAGGCTTAGCTGATGTCTCCGCAGAGGTCACCTGGTTAGTCTCGCTGCTTCGCGAGTTAGGACTACATTCTGGGAAGCCGGCAACTCTTTGGTGCGACAACCTCGGTGCCACTTATTTAGCAGCCAATCCAGTTTTCCATGCACGCACGAAACATGTTGAAATCGACTACCATTTTGTGCGTGACAAAGTTGCTTCTAGGGACTTGGTGGTCAACTTCGTTTCAACGAAAGATCAGTTGGCCGATATCTTCACCAAACCACTATCGGCATCAAGGTTTCAGTTACTTCGGGACAAGCTCAATGTCTCATCTCTTCACCCTTGTGCTTGAGGGGGAGTATTAACCATAGTCTAAATGTCTTTATAATATTTTGTATATTCTTTGTTATTATTTACTTAGTCAATATTGTAATAGCTATAGAATAGGAGAGTTTAGTGTCCTTCCTCTTATAGGACTGTATCTCTCTCTTTGTCAGTGGAATCAGAATTCATTCGTTCATCATGTTTATCTTACCTTATTTACTATTGATGGTTATTTTCGAAACCTTTGTTTATTTTCGAGTGACCATGGATACCCTTACTTAGTCGTCGCGCTAACTACACTTCATTGTGTCATTTATCAGATGCCATCTAGTATAGGTTCGTGCAGCTCTCCGGACTCAGATCCATCTGAGTTCGAGTTTCCTATTTACGATTTTGATGACTATGCACAGTACTTAGTAGATGGAGATCCTTATGCCCCTGGCTACGCACCTGACCCGCCAGTGCTGATCTGTACTCCTGACCCCACTTCTGCTCCAGATTCGCCAGAGGTACCTGTGTGGACCCCTGCTCCGGTCGAGCCCCTTTGTCCCTTTGTTGCCCTACAGGCCAGCTATGGGTTCTATCCCATAGAGGTCGTTCCTGACAGCCACCCTCTCGAGTTCGTGGTTCATTATCCATATCCATGGGATCCGAGTCCCCCGGATTACCCTGAAGAATGGATGATGTATATGAGTACTTGTAGGTTTCTAGACCATGTTATGTGGTTTGAGGACGATTGGCATGTGGTTTGGGGTACCTATACGGGCCCGGTGTACCACTCACTAGACTAGGTAGAGTCTGGAGTAGGGGAGTTCAGCAGTGTTTTGTGTAAATGTATCTTTGCTAACTCTTATGACTATCTAGCCAGGTCTTACAAACTCTCTCGATGGGTTGTATTATTGTTAAACCCTCCTTGATTTTGGTAGCTTGTTAGCTACGCTCTTCCGATGATATATGATGCAGTTTCATTCTAATGTTTGTCTTGAATTTTGACGCCAAGAAACACGATCCTTGTTTTTGATTATTAGCCTGTGCATCTAGAATAAATCCTATCTGAATAAGGTCGGGTTTAGTCTAGGTGTGGCGGTAACTACTCCGGTTGTACAGTGTAGCCGAGTCGGGGTGTTACATATTGTTATGGTACATTTTAAAATATTTATATTTTTTAAATTTTTTATTTAAATTCATAATAACATAATTTTATTCGTGCATCGCACGGGTAAAACACTAGTTCAACATAATAGCAGTAGTAACTAGTAATATCTAACACTGTTTACTAATTAGCAAGTCGTATTTGGGATTTGGGTATTAGGAATTGGGGTTGTAGTTATGTATACAAAATATATATATATATATATATATATATATATATATATATATATATATATATATATATATATATATATATATATATATATATATATATATATCGGGGTTAAATCATAAATATAAGAATAGATTAGATATAAAATGTAATATATATAATAATTAAATATTATAATATATATAAATAGGCTAGGCCTGCAGGCTTGTAGGCCGGCGGGCTTTTGAATATAGGCCTAGGCCTTTTTAACTAAATAGGCTTTTAATTAGGCCTAAGTCTGACCTTTTTACTAAATAGGCTAGGCCATACTAGGCCCTAAGTAGGCTAGGCCATACTAGGCCCTAAGTAGGCTAGGCCGTAGGCCCCTATGAAGGGGACTGGCCTATTCCCACCCCTAGTGCCTGTGCTGGAACTTTAGAGATTTTATATATCATTGTTTAAGATGTTTATAAACTGGGCAAATATGATCATTCTCTAGTAACTCAGTTATAGGAACCAATTGCTATTCTAATTCATATGTATGAAAATTATATTTTTGTGTAGATATAGCAATTTTTCCATCTTGAAACAAACATAATATCACCGGTTGTATTTACACATTATTGAAAACCTCTTTGTAGAAAACATTGGTAGTAGCAACACAATCTTGTTCATCCTTGTCTAGAACTAATTAACACTTTTAGGCTATCAGGATGGGTGTCTCGGGAGAAAGTCATGTGCAATTGATTGTGATTAAAAACTTGTTTTTTCAGATATAACCCAACGTGAGTTAGTGTTCGATCCTGACTTTTGTTGATAGTCATGGCATATGCAAGCATCAATGGGAATTATTTATGTTGAAACTTGAAGGGCAATCTCGTATCAGAAAGAGTGAGAGACATTCGAGGGATAAGAACTTTGGTTTCTTCATGTGTCCCATTAACTATTCTTGCTTCAACAATGTGATTTGTCAATCTTGTGATGATGAGTCGCGTACCGTTATAAAGACCAAGAGACTGGTCTATCTTCCGCAATAACATAACAGGTGCACCGACCTTTAATTAATGTCAATGAATTATTAAGAAAATCATACAATCTCAAAGTATTTAAGAATTTAGGAGTGTGTACTTCTAATAGATTTTCACTGTCTGGTTCTGCCTTACACAAAGAGTTACAACTTAAATATGTTTGTCCTTTTGCAATATTCATGTCACACATGTACTGATTAATTTGATTAACAACATCTAAAGTCCGTGAGCGGATCATTGACCTTGCAGCTGCAACTCATCAAGCGTGCCATATCTTGAGATTGAAATTTTAAAAAATCAATTTTAATGTAATCAAAGCATTGAGTCATAACAATATTGACACTGAAATTTTAATTTTATAATCTACATGTATATATTCTATGATTTTTCCATAAAATTATTTTTGATAGTCAAACTGTAAAACATATTGATTTAACAATCACTAAATTCCAAAATGTTTCAGATTCCAAAGTATATATAAGTAAAACTCACATCTAAAGCCTAATTTTTTTGTCAATATTTCATACATATAAAGCAAGTATGTGACTATTGTGACAAGTTAGTAATTTGAGCCTAGCATACAACATAAAGCATTGTGTGATAGTGGGTAGTAACTTTGAGGTAAGACCATTCAAGCATATAAGCATGTTTCGAGCTTGTTTCTATGCTCTCAAAATTCAAATCATCATACTGGCATCAGGCAATAAACAAAAATATATCAGAATGTATGAATCATATATCTAAACTATTAATCCAAACTTCACTCCAGATTACCAAATGGAGTGTATGACTTTTTGGAATGATGCCCATCCAAACTGTTGAAATGCGATGTCCATAACCGTTGATTAACAGACTACACATGTTTCATATTTCATCAAAGTATCCGTTTCTTATGATATTATGATTTATAACATATAAGAATCGACAAATAAACTATAGAATGAGTCTTCTTTGCATGCAACAAATATCACAACTGACAGGGTAATTAGGTACCCGACTCGGAATCATGTGCAGGACAGGACCCGAAGACAATGAACGGACGTGTAAGGAAGTCAAACAAGCCGTTACACATTAAAGAGGAGGAGCCACTCCAACGACTCCTCAGCGTTAATATCCACTTACTGACACATTAAAGAAGTCACTTACTGCACATTGAAGGTGAAACAAAGAGTCGTTGCGCTCAAGAATATAAAAGGACACTCACACTTGTAGAGAGGACACGCAACATTTACTAGGTTGAACTCACTATTGTACTATTATATTGAGCTTAATAATACAAAATATACCGGTAACATTCTTATCGTCAAGTTATCCAACGGCGGGCTACGGTTGGCAGTGGGACTACGAGCACAGAAGATCCGTATTTGGTGTGACTCTAAGCTAGTATTCGGCCATGTCACAGGGGAGTATGAGGCCAACGAAAGTAGTATGCAGAGATACTGGGACGCAATGTTGAGAACCCTGTTTGCTAGGGTTTTTGAAAAAAAAAGTTTGAGAGACGTACCAGGAGAAGTTAGGAAGCTGAATTGAAAGACGGTAAAAATAAAGGGAGAGGAGAAGGAGTTTTTATACAACAAATAGTAGAAGTTATGGTGGATATGGGAAATCATGCCCAAACTCAAAAAGATTTCCTAATCAAATCCTGCCAAATATTTACCCAGAATCACAGGGATTTCCTAGTCAAATCCTGCCAAAGATTATTCAAGTCCTTATTATTTTAAGAGTTATTCAGCTTATTACTCCGGGTAATTAAGAGGATGAGGTTAAAAAAAAAGACATGCATTTAACAAAGACTATTTTATTCCTTTGACAAAAACATTCGCTGTGTAGCGTACAAAAGACATCTTTTCTTGTTCAACTAAGAATATAGGACTTTATTCAGACTTTTGCAGACTTAGGATCTTCATATGTCAAAGGAAGCTCTTCCTCGACGGTAGGGACCATAGCCAGATTCCCTTCCTCTTCGTCAGAAATCAGTTCTTGCTTTGGTTCATAGAGCACGACGACCCATTCCTCTTCCACAAGTACGATTTCTTGTTTTGGTTCATAGAGCACAATGGCTCCCTCTTCTCCAGACACAACCTCCTGTTTCGGGACGATAATTCCTTCCTCTCCGTCAGAGAGAATTGTCACCGGATCTTCAGTCGTATCTCCAACTTTGTGACCACCTAGCATCGCTTTCATTTTCCTCAGCATTTCAAGACGGGCCAGCTCCATCAGGCGTTTTGAACGACGTCTCTTCACCTCTGTGCATGTTTTCTTTTGGATCCATGAATCCTAAAAAAAAAAAAAAAAAAAAAAAAAAAAACAACACCACCATTATCGGCGCAAGGCGCAAGCCAACAACAAAAAAAATAAAATTAAAAATAAATACAAAGTAGTACCAAGACAAAGTTGTACTAGACCACAGTATTGGAGGAGGATTGAAGACACAACCTAGCCCAGGAGAGATTTTATACACAAATGTGAAGTTTATAAAAGGCAGGAGAATCATGGCAACCACTTTTGAGATTAGGAAATATTTCACAAATCAAAAGGGTTTCCTTCCGGGATCCCACACAGTAGATTTTTTACCCAGTACCAAACTATTACTCCCTAGCTACCTCGGCCACTCTCACTAGCTAGGGAGTGGGGGGCTGGTGACAGGGTAATTAGGTACCCGACCCGAAATCATGTGCAGTACAGGACCCGAAGACAATGAACGGACGTGTAAGGAAGTCAAACAAGTCGTTACACATTAAAGAGGAGGAGGCACTCCAACGGCTCCTCAGCGTTAATATCCACTTACTAACACATTAAAGAGGTCACTTACTGCACATTGAAGGTGAAACAAAGAGTCGTTGCGCTCAGGAATATAAAAGGACACTCACACTTGTAGAGAGGACACGCAACATTTACTAGGCTGAACTCACTATTGAGAACTCACTATTATACTCTTATATTGAGCTTAATAATACAAAATATACAGGTAACATTCTTACTGTCAACAACAATTCAGTGTTCTAAAATAAGTGTAAAAATGCAATATGTAGATAATTTGCATTGCATTATATATCATTAATTTAATTACTTGCCGGTTAGTTATTGCAAGATCTTGAGGTACACTTATATTTTGATCTTCAGTAAGTATAATTATATTACAGAAAGTCTCACCTGGGAGTAATGGGATAATCAGTTGAGTGATTGTTGGTTAACCGTAGAGCGTTGATATTCTCTGGACAAATAACTATTGGAAAAAATAGCATAAAATGTCATTTTAGTGGCTATATTGTAGTACAAATATATATGGGGTCCACTTTCGATTTGGGTCGTGTCAAAGTGGATTCGGGTTCTTCGTAGTTAGAAAAAAAAAAAAAGATTGTTATATTGTACGCTCAAAACAGATAATGGGTGAATGAGAAATTGGTTCTCAAAGTTGACCCATTTGAGTTTTAAAAAATGGAGAGAAAAAGCTTTCAAGTAGCTTTTGTCCCACATTGGTTTGGGAAGTGGGTTTACACCACTACTTATACAAAAGTCTTTCTAAAGCTTATTGAATTTTATAGCATAGAGACTCTCTATCGCGCGTGCACAGGGGGTGCAAATCAAATCCCAAAATGAACTTGAAAAGGCTTGACTCGTGTGCGCTGATGCCTGCAGGCATGAATGTCGTTTCAGAAAATTGGTTGACTTTGCGAGCGGGTTGAGATAAAATTAAGGATTTTGTTAAAATTAAGGATTTTGTTTTTATTAATAGTATAGATTGCATTGCAGAGAAATATATGTACTGTATTATTACGATTAGTAATTTTAATTTAGAATTGTATTACGAATAGGAACGTAGGGAAGAATATACTTTATTAGGAATTGTATTACCATATTTTAATGTACAATTTTACATTGCGGAAACCTTAATAGTATAGGAGTGTTTTGGGCGGTAAGTTAAAATTGAGAATTTTGTTTTTATTAATAGTATAGATTGCATTGCAGGGAAATATATGTACTGTATTATTACGATTAGTAATTTTAATCTAGAATTGTATTACGAATAGGAATGGAGGGAAGAATATATTTTATTAGGAATTGTATTACTATATTTTAATGTACAATTGTATTACGAATAAGAATTGTATTACCATATTCTACAATATTACGTAAATCTTCATAGTATAGGAGTGCTTTGGGCAGGGAGTTAAAATGGAAGATTTGTTTTTATTAATAGTACAGATTGCATTGTAGGGAATTATATGTACCGTATTATTACAATTAGTAATTTTAATCTAGAATTGTATTACGAATAGGAAACTAAAAAAGAATATATTTTATTAGAATCCTATTATCACATTTTAATTTACAATTGTAGTACGAATAGGAATTGTATTACCATATTTTACAATATTACGTAAACCTTAATAGTATAGGAGTGCTTTGGATGGAAAGTTAAAACGGAAGATTTTGTTTTTATTAATAGTATAGATTGCATTGCAGAGAATTATATGTATTGTATGTTTGTAATATTATGATTAGTAATTTTAATCTAGAAATATGAATCTAAAAAAAAGAAAATATTTTATTAGTAATTATAGTACCACATTTTAATTTTCAATTGTAGTACGAATAGGAATTGTATTACCATATTCTACAATATTACATAAACCTTAATAGTATAGGAGTGTTTTGGGCGGGAAGTTAGGGGGTGTATTCAATCAAGACTTTTAAAAACTTTCAAAGACTTTTGAAGTGATGGATTTCAATTGACTTTTTGTAGAGTTCTTGTAGACTTTCCTAGAATTTTTTAAACTTCCATCAACTTGATAAGAGTCTATAAATAAACGTAGGACAAACATTTATAGACTTTAAAAAACTTTTTCATATTAAAAATTCTACAAAAGTCATTAAAACTCTAAATTGAATACACCCTTACAAACATTCCATAACTTCTATTAATATATTTGTAAACGCGAAAAACTTAATTGTATATATTCAAAATCCAAAGTATCAGTTACAAGAAGTAGTATGTATCAAACGATAAATGGGTACAATCTCTGTATAGAAGTCCTCTGATTCTCTACTAGAAGTATATATGCTGATCGGGAGTATGCCTAGTTCAGAATATGTTGAACTGGAAGTATGCCGATCGGAAGTGTACTGAATTCGGAGTATGCCGACTTGGAAGCGTGCCGAGTTGGAAGTATTCCAACTGGAAGTGTACCGAGTCGGAAGTATCCCAACTGGAAGTGTACCGATTTCAGAGTATGCTGAACTGGAAGTGTTCCTTGGTGCAAATAAATTGCATGTGTATCCCTCGGTGCAATATAATTGCAGGCGTGTTCCAGACAATATCCGTGCGAGATTTCGGTAGAGGTTCGGTATGCAGATCTTTAGAGCTCCCTTTCTTCTAAAATGAAACCAGGCCACTATTTGTAGTGGTGAGAAGTTAGGAAAAATCTAACCAACTTTATCCATTTGGGTAATTCTCAATTAAATATGAGAATGTATCGGGACACCATCACGTCCAGGTTCATGATTTTATATTTTCGAACCAATTTATCATATTCACAATTTCTTCAAAATTATATAATCCACATATAGCCAAGCACCTTGTGCTCAAGTGGCATGTAGTGGCCACCCTTAGATGGGAGGTCATGAGTTCGAGTCTCAGTGGAGGAGATCTCGAAATTGACTCTTTGTAATTGACTCTTTGTGCTTCAATAGGTTGAGAAAAGTATAGATGAACAGATACTACAATGTAATAGGGTCAGTTGTATTCAAAAAAAAAATATAATCCACATATAACTTTGATAGGCCAAACCAAGTCAAAACTCGTCCATTCAAGCGGCCCAATTAATCCAATTAATTAGCCTAGTTCACCTCAATTCAGTTGTTATGCCATGGACCCTGGTCCACCTTACAAGGTGGACCCGGGTCTATGTTCACAAATATCACAATTTCATAATTTCATAACCTCATGTTCACAAATTCATAACTCCATGTTCACAGTTTTATAACTTCATGTTCACAATTTCATAATTTCATGTTCACAATTTCATAGCTATAAGTTCACAATTTCATAATTCTATGTTCACAATTTCATAACTCTATGTTCAATAGTATCAAAATTCTATGTTCAACAATATAACACAATTTTTGAATCTATATAACAAAATTGTGAATATAGAGTTCAAAAGTTGTGAATATTGAATAATGTAATTTTGTATATTGAGATCTAAAATTGTGAATATAGAGTTCTAAATTTGTGAACATAGAGTTTTAAATTTGTGAAAATAGACCCGGGTTCACCTTGCAAGGTGGACCCGGGTCCATAGCATAATTTGCCGCCTCAATTAAATATATTCCTTGCACTTGGGCTAGCAGTTCAGCAACAATTATTTAAATTAATTAATTAGACTAGCCAATTATTTATTGGGCTATTTAATCAACCCAATTAAATAAATATTAGCCCAATTTAATTAATTAAAGCAATTAATTTAATAATCGATTATTTGTCACGGCCCAATAACATTCTTTAAATTTCCAGTGCTAACAATATTATTTATAATTTTCTTAAAAAATATTTTTATAAATCATAAATAAATTAATGCATTGTAAAAAAAATTAAAAGTAAATATTGATTGTCACAAAAATAGAGTATATTATACATAAAGAAAATATAATCAATTTTCTAGAATGAAAAAGTACAAATTAAAATATTCATCTTGTTAGTACAATTATCTTTAATTGGCATTGGTGAACATCTCGCATTTATAATTACTATAAAATAAATAACAATCTCGCAAAAAATTCAACTTAACACAAATACATATACTAATAATTAATAAACATATAATTATATTAAATTATATTATTAAATAAAATTTTAATTTATAAATTTTTAACACAATTATGCTGCAACCGCAGCATAAAATTTCTGCTGCGAACAGTGATGTTCGCAGCAGATTAATTGTTTGCTGCAAACAGCGGCAAGCTGCTGCTGTTCGCAGCTCTTGCCACTGTTCGCAGCAAAAAAAAAAATATTGTTAATATTAATAAATAATAATTTTTTGTAGTAAAGTTTGAAACGTACCGTAAAATTGATGAAAAGTTTGTCTAGTTTATATAAAGAAAAAAAAAAGTTTGTAGAAAATCTTGAAAAGTTTGGGGTTGGAGGGTTGGATTTCATCTATTTATATTAATGAAGAAAAAGTTTATAGAAATCTGATTTTGACAGAGTCTATGAAAGTTAATAATTTTTTGAATACCAGGAGACTTTTAAAAATTCTATAAAAGTCTGAATCGAATACCAGTATACTTTTAAAGAGTTTTGAAAAGTCTGGATCCAATACCGGCTAAATTGAATACCACCAAACTTTTAAAGTTGATAAAAGTCTTTAAAAATCTATAAAAGTCATGATTGAATACACCCCCCTAAAATTGAGGATTTTGTTTTTATTAATAGTATAGATTACGCAAAATTGATTCCATTATTTTCACAATTCATTTGACATATTTGGTAACCATTTTTCCATTTTAATTACATATTGAATTTAATTTGTGGTAACAATTCAATAGATATTAGTTAATTTTCATATATTGGCTCTGTTTGGCAGAGCTTATTTAGGAGCTTATAGCTTATTTTAAGCTACTAATAAGCTATAAGCTCTGTTTGGTAATGTTCCTAAAATAAGCTAGTAGCTTAAAATAAGAGCTTATTTTTTAACGCTATCTAAGGTAGCGTTTCAAAATAAGCTAATAGCTTCCTAACTTTTTTTCCATCTTTAACCTTATTATTTTAAAGAAATGACATCAATTACCCTTCCCAATTAAAACCTTTTTTACTAAACCTTTTTTACCTTTTTTACCTTTTCTCTTCAATATGTTTGGTTACAATTTCAATTTGACATTTGTGTTTGAACATTGATTTTTGTATGAACTAATCTTATGAATTATAAACATTTTATTTTACTTTATATGTTTTCAAATATATGTTCTTACTTTATATTTTATTAAAATATATTGATTTCACTATTTTATATTTTAATATATAAACAAACCTATTTAAATTTAAAACTAATTAAATTGTGTGAAGATGTCCGTTTTAGTCTTTTTACATTTATCAGCTTATCAAAAAACTAATTTTACCAAACACTTTTAAGCATAACAGCTAGCTTAACAGCTCTTCAGATTTCAGCTTTGAACTTATAGCTTTTCAGTTTACAGCTACTTGTAAGCTTTCAGCTACCTTTTCAGCTAGGTTTGCCAAACATAGCCATTATTTTGTTACCAATTAAGCTTTATTAATTCTTTTACCAATTAATTAATATTAAGAAAAAGTTTGGGCGGAAAAGTTGAAGAGGAGGATTTTACTTTTATTAATAGTATAGATAATTAATCACTTATAGTATTATTAAATACTAGTATTTTCGCCCGTGCGTTGCACGGAATGGATTTGTTATAATATTTAAAGAATATTTGGATCAATATACAATTATATATATTATAACATCGAATATTATATAGCGCAATTGATGAAATTGATTGGATCGATTATGTTTTCTGATGTTTTCCTTTGAATTATAACAAATAATTGTCCAATTACCCGGGCGTGGATGAATTTTTTTATTATATATTGAGATAATAAAAATAAAGATGAAATTATAAAAAATTCTAATATAGAACGTGTACATTTATTTGATTATAAGATTAGTACAAAAATATTACTCAATTAATTGAATAATATATGACTTGTTTGTCTAAAATTATCTTAAAAAGATCTATAAGTAATATGACTTATATAATTATATTATTACTAAAATAAATATGAGAAAATGAGAAATAAATTAATTGTAATTATTATAAAAATAAATTCAAGGACCAATGCTTAACTTAATTATAATTATTAGGCAATTATTATTAATCAATTACACTAATATATGTGTAGTTATACTTTTATACTTTAAGTATATTCATTTTCCCATATTGCATTTAGTTTTATCTTCCACCTCTATATTTGAATGAATTAATTTTGATTATTATAAAAATCTAACAACCCATGTTCAATTAATTTTTTTAAAGTTTAAATAACTTAGAGTTTTCAAAAAGAAAGTATAATTAATTATTAAAGTTTTTAAATAATTTTCAGTCAATTAGTAATATCCTTTTCTTTTCCCGATAAATGATTTTACTTTTATTAATAGTGTTGATACGTGAGTATACATATTATCAATTAATAGATATTAGTTAATTTCTATTTTACATTTTCTTAACAAATAAGCTTTATTAATTATTTGATCAATAAAATATTTAATTAATTGACTACAAAAGTTTAGACGGGGAATGAAATAGGAGGATTTTACTTTTATATATAGTATAGAATATAGATTACGATCTTTTTATATTTTAAATCAATTAGTAATATCATTTTTCTCGGAATAAGGGTCAAATAAGCCACTGAACTACACACAAAACTGCAATTAGGCCATCGAACTAAAAAAGAATGCAATTGGATTCCTGAACTATATAAACTCATGATATTAAGTACAAATTGACATGTTTTCAAAAAAAAGTCCAAATTGACCTATTTACCTAGAATTGTGATGACATGGTGGTTACTAATTTTAAAATAAACTTTTTAAATAATTTAATTTAAAGTAATTAAATAATAATAATAATAATAATAATAATAAAATTTTTAAAAAAAAACAGACGTCTCCGGCAGTTCTTCTGTTTTTTTTTTTTAATTATTAGTGCCGATTGTTATGTGTAAATTAATATTAGGCAACCTTATATAGGAAAAATGAAAAGAATTACGTAGTAATATTTACCTATTTTCGTTCCATTTTTAATTGATGATGTAGAATATTATTATTGAAATATTTCCGTTTCATTTTTAATTTCCGTTCCTTTTTTAATTTATCTTTAATATTGTTTAAAATATGCCTTTATTATTGATGATGTAGAATGTTTTCCTTTTTTAATTAAATTGCAATGATATGACCATTTCCTTTTTCATTTTAGTTAATTATGGATATTTTTTTTATTTACAGTCAATTATTAATATTCATTTACTTTTATATATTCAGTCAATTAGTAATATCCGATTCATTTTTAGTCGATTTTTTTTCCCAGTTAATTAGTCAATTAGAATAATAGATCCACTGGTATTTTTACCTAATTTATGTTCTATTTTTAATTAATGATGTAGAATATTATTATTGAAATATTTTCATTCTATTTTTAATTTACCTTTACTATTGTTTAAAATTTAAAATATGCCTTTACTATTGATGATGTATACTATTATTATTGAAATATTTCCTTTCCATTTTTAATTTACTTTTACTATTGATGATATAGAATATTATTATTGAAATATTTCCGTTTCATTTTTAATTTCCGTTCCACTGTTTAAATGTGTGAAAGATTTCCGATTTAATTGTGATTTGATTTACTCTACTGTGTAATATTATTGTGAAAAATTAAAATGCAATGATTTGACCATTTCCTTTTCCGTTTTAATAATTATGGATATTTTTTTTTAATTTCAAGTCAATTATTAATATTCTTTTCCTTTTCCAATTGACATAATTTCTGTACTTTTTTCTATTTTTAATTTTCAATCAATTATTAATATTCATTTCCTTTTCCAATTTACCTAATTTCCGTTCTATTTTTAATTGATAATGTAAAATATTATTGTGAAATATTTCTATCATAATATAATTACCATAATTACTAATAATGAATTATAATCAATTATAATTAATATTATTTTATCATAATAATTACCATATTACTAAAATGGCCCTACGTTTGGGCGAAAAATTTTGGAGGAGGATATTGTTTTTATATATAGTATAGATAGTATAGATTATTACTACTACTACTACTACACACACACACACACATATATATACTAGTTTTATACGCGCATTGCGCGAATGGGTTAATGCCCAATGTTTACATTTAAATAAATATTTGAAAGTATATCAATGCAAGATTGTATAGGAGAAATTTATACATGGGTAATTGAATGTCGAATTTTTTTATTTAAATATCTAACTCAAAGTATATGAATCCAAGATAATATAGAAAATTCATTATAATTATTACTAAAATAAATGTTTGCAACCTTGTAAAATCGATAATCTAAATATGTGGTCTAAAAATGATAGTCTAAATAAATACTACTTTTAATTTGAATTTTTCTAAGTGGTTCTTAATTGCCTTTTGAGTAACATTGTCATTGTCTTCATCTTTACTATTTGTTATCTTCCTTTTTGTTGGTAGTGTGTTATTTGCAATTCGGATATTGTTGGTAGCATATATGACAACGTCATGCAATGAGATTATGATATAGGAGCTATGGACTTTCCTTTAGGTGTTCTGTTTGGGGTTCATTTGGTTCAACCATTATTATTGAATGAGTTATTGTGGATAAAGAAATCTCTAGTTTAAGAAAAAAGATTAAATAAATTAATAAAAATTTGAAAATTTAAAATATTATGTATTCCAAAGATATTAAAAGGTAGTTTATCGCTTCAATTTGCTGGGTAATGGTTATTTGAGTACTTTCATTGTTAACAAATCCCCAAGTAATTAATATGATTGGTTTCAAACTATTCTTTTTTTTTTTTAATTTTTTTCATGGTATTAAAGAAATACATATGTATCATTTTTTGATGTAACTACTAAATTAATTATTTAATTCAATAAGAGTAAAATAGAGTGAATCCACTTCAATTTGTTGGGTTATTATTTGAGTACTCTCTTTGTAAACCAATCCCCAAGTAGTTAATATAATTAGCATCAAATTATTTTTTAAAAAAATTTCACAGTATTATAAAATACTTGGTAAATAAATATATAACATTATTTTGTACTATAACTTTGATATTTAATTACAAGTTATTGTAAAAACAAGATAATGGACAATGTAATGAATATCAATTGATAAATTTGAATGTAAAGAATCTTTGCATAAGAGAAAATAAAGACAATATAACTAATGAAATTATGCTTTCAAAAAAAAAACTAATGAAATTATTTCTATTATTTAATTTAATTTTTTGATAATGAATAATTTTTTCAAATAAAGGTATTGTAGACACATAATTCTAAATTAAAGAAAAACATATGTATGATTTTTTGTTGTAACTACTAATTTATTTAATTTAATAAGATTAAAATAGAGTGAGAAACTTAATTATGTCAAATTTGATTTAGATGAGGTTCGAACCTAAGACCTTTCTTATAAAAATTAATGGGAAAGTTAAAAGTTAACGGAGTATTAACGGATAAGAGAATATTTAACGGAAAACTTAACGGATAATCATAAAAGTAAGGTTAAATTAGGTAATCTCTATTAATAATATTAATCTGAATTATCTTAACCATCTATTTGATTAAATAATTCATCTGAACCATCTATTTGATTAAATAATTTGACCGCCATTTTTTCTACCCATTTTAGGCCTAACTCTCTTTGGCTCTTATTAGTATTGTAGATATGTGTGTGTGTGTGTGTATAAAATTAATTAATTCTAAATAATATTTTTGTCTAAATAGTTGACATTACAAAAATTTAGAAAGTAAAGTAATTAAGGTAATAACATTATTATTATTATTATTATTATTATTATTATTATTATTATTATTATTATTATTATTATTATTATTATTATTATTATTATTATTATGCATATACTAGATAATTGGAGACTAAAATCGTTATTTGATCATAATTTTGCAAATAAAGTTTGCAATTTTCTTGTTTATAAAAAACATTATAACCAATAAACATAAACACATAGTAAAGTATGATTATTTAAGAGAAATTAATTTATAATAAATGTTTCTAAATTTTGGGGGAAAAACTTGGTACAAATTAGTGGATTTAGTGCAGAAGGAGAAAGAGTTGGCTCTATTTTCAAAGGTGAAACCCGATCAGGCCTTGGAATCGTTGAAGTTTCATCCCACTGCACCTAAAGATAGCAATACATATCACTTTAGGCATCACAAATAAAAATGTATTACCAAACCCCTCCCTTTCAAACACAAGGGTATTACCTTTAGACATCTCCCTTTTGATTCCGGCTACTTGTGGAGATCAAGATCTTCAATGCCAACAATAGTTCCAATAAACCCAAAAAAAACCACCACATAACGCTCATAATATTAGTTACTGAACATGAAATCTTGGAGCAAAATATGTAATTTTAGTGAACATGAAATCTTACCTCAAAAGCCCAAAATTAAACTGTTTTCAACACTTAGTAGCACCATAGCCACTTTGATAATGAACCTGTAAATTAGTCAAACCTTAATATAATTACTACTAATTAATATTTGTTGTAATAGACCTATCAGCTCAAACATATTAATCAAGGAAAATTTGCAGAGGAAAAGTAAAAGACAAAGTAAGTAGAGATGGGGGTAATACTTTATTCATCTATGTATCTCCTTCTAATACAAGAGTATATATATATATACAAGGTGATTAAGAATGCCATAATGGTAATAATTACAAGCTGTTACAAACGTTACAATACTATATATGACACAATCTTCAGGATTGTCCTTAGAATTTGATCATATTCTTAATGATCCTATGGATGAATGAAATCTATACTATATATAAAAGCATTATCCGCCGAATCATCATCAAACCATCAATAACATCTATAACCTTAATCTTTACCTTCTCATTATTCTAATTTCCTTCAAAATCATTATTATCGCCAGTACAATACCAAATCTTATCATCATTTCTTTATTTATCCTCATCATTATCCAAGAAAAATTACAACACCAATAGTGCGTTCCACCGTGTTCTTAACATAGTGATAGGATTAACTGCTAATCAGAGATCAAATCTTAGCGGTAAACTATTATATAATTATTGTATATAATTGAAGGAATATAATATCTATTACTATGAAAAATAAATTAATAGATCAGACAATGAAAGATTATATACAGACATAAAAAAAAAAAAAGTAAAGCAATTAGGTATTGTATCTAATTAAAATGAAAGGTAAGCTTACTTTTGAAGCAATAGAGAAGAGCGTGCGTAGAAAGTAGAAACCGATTGAGAGAGAGGTGAGGAGTTCATTGTGAGAGGCTGGAAAATGGAGTGAATAAATAGGTACAGAATGATGCAGTTCCCTCTTATACTCGTTTTTAGCCAATGAGAGGGAAAGAAAAATGGTGAGTAACGGCTGTGTATTTGCAAGAGGAGGGAGGAAATCATGGAGTAATCTATATTGTATGTATTTATATAGAATGAGTGATTGCTTGTCTTCATAATCATCCAATAAAAAGAAATGGAAAGAAATCAGGGATGTAGTTCGCAGCTCTTGCCACTGTTCGCAGCAAAAAAAAAAATATTGTTAATATTAATAAATAATAATTTTTTGTAGTAAAGTTTGAAACGTACCGTAAAATTGATGAAAAGTTTGTCTAGTTTATATAAAGAAAAAAAAAAGTTTGTAGAAAATCTTGAAAAGTTTGGGGTTGGAGGTTGGATTTCATCTATTTATATTAATGAAGAAAAGTTTATAGAAATCTGATTTTGACAGAGTCTATGAAAGTTAATAATTTTTGAATACCAGGAGACTTTTAAAAATTCTATAAAAGTCTGAATCGAATACCAGTATACTTTTAAAGAGTTTTGAAAAGTCTGGATCCAATACCGGCTAAATTGAATACCACCAAACTTTTAAAGTTGATAAAAGTCTTTAAAAATCTATAAAAGTCATGATTGAATACACCCCCCTAAAATTGAGGATTTTGTTTTATTAATAGTATAGATTACGCAAAATTGATTCCATTATTTTCACAATTCATTTGACATATTTGGTAACCATTTTTCCATTTTAATTACATATTGAATTTAATTTGTGGTAACAATTCAATAGATATTAGTTAATTTTCATATATTGGCTCTGTTTGGCAGAGCTTATTTAGGAGCTTATAGCTTATTTTAAGCTACTAATAAGCTATAAGCTCTGTTTGGTAATGTTCCTAAAATAAGCTAGTAGCTTAAAATAAGAGCTTATTTTTTAACGCTATCTAAGGTAGCGTTTCAAAATAAGCTAATAGCTTCCTAACTTTTTTTCCATCTTTAACCTTATTATTTTAAAGAAATGACATCAATTACCCTTCCCAATTAAAACCTTTTTTACTAAACCTTTTTACCTTTTTACCTTTTCTCTTCAATATGTTTGGTTACAATTTCAATTGACATTTGTGTTTGAACATTGATTTTTGTATGAACTAATCTTATGATTATAAACATTTTATTTTACTTTATATGTTTTCAAATATATGTTCTTACTTTTATTTTATTAAAATATATTGATTTCACTATTTATATTTTAATATATAAACAAACCTATTTAAATTTAAAACTAATTAAATTGTGTGAAGATGTCCTTTTAGTCTTTTTACATTTATCAGCTTATCAAAAACTAATTTTACCAAACACTTTTAAGCATAACAGCTAGCTTAACAGCTCTTCAGATTTCAGCTTTGAACTTATAGCTTTTCAGTTTACAGCTACTTGTAAGCTTTCAGCTACCTTTTCAGCTAGGTTTGCCAAACATAGCCATTATTTTGTTACCAATTAAGCTTTATTAATTCTTTTACCAATTAATTAATATTAAGAAAAAGTTTGGGCGGAAAAGTTGAAGAGGAGGATTTTACTTTTATTAATAGTATAGATAATTAATCACTTATAGTATTATTAAATACTAGTATTTTCGCCCGTGCGTTGCACGGAATGGATTTGTTATAATATTTAAAGAATATTTGGATCAATATACAATTATATATATTATAACATCGAATATTATATAGCGCAATTGATGAAATTGATTGGATCGATTATGTTTTCTGATGTTTTCCTTTGAATTATAACAAATAATTGTCCAATTACCCGGGCGTGGATGAATTTTTTTATTATATATTGAGATAATAAAAATAAAGATGAAATTATAAAAAATTCTAATATGAACGTGTACATTTATTTGATTATAAGATTAGTACAAAAATATTACTCAATTAATTGAATAATATATGACTTGTTTGTCTAAAATTATCTTAAAAAGATCTATAAGTAATATGACTTATATAATTATATTATTACTAAAATAAATATGAGAAAATGAGAAATAAATTAATTGTAATTATTATAAAAATAAATTCAAGACCAATGCTTAACTTAATTATAATTATTAGGCAATTATTATTAATCAATTACACTAATATATGTGTAGTTATACTTTTATACTTTAAGTATATTCATTTTCCCATATTGCATTTAGTTTTATCTTCCCCTCATATTTGAATGAATTAATTTTGATTATTATAAAAATCTAACAACCCATGTTCAATTAATTTTTTTAAAGTTTAAATAACTTAGAGTTTTCAAAAAGAAAGTATAATTAATTATTAAAGTTTTTAAATAATTTTCAGTCAATTAGTAATATCCTTTTCTTTTCCCGATAAATGATTTTACTTTTATTAATAGTGTTGATACGTGAGTATACATATTATCAATTAATAGATATTAGTTAATTTCTATTTTACATTTTCTTAACAAATAAGCTTTATTAATTATTTGATCAATAAAATATTTAATTAATTGACTACAAAAGTTTAGCGGGGAATGAAATAGGAGGATTTTACTTTTATATATAGTATAGAATATAGATTACGATCTTTTTATATTTTAAATCAATTAGTAATATCATTTTTCTCGGAATAAGGGTCAAATAAGCCACTGAACTACACACAAAACTGCAATTAGGCCATCGAACTAAAAAAGAATGCAATTGGATTCCTGAACTATATAAACTCATGATATTAAGTACAAATTGACATGTTTTCAAAAAAAAGTCCAAATTGACCTATTTACCTACAATTGTGATGACATGGTGGTTACTAATTTTAAAATAAACTTTTTAAATAATTTAATTTAAAGTAATTAAATAATAATAATAATAATAATAATAAATTTTAAAAAAAAACAGACGTCTCCGGCAGTTCTTCTGTTTTTTTTTTTTAATTATTAGTGCCGATTGTTATGTGTAAATTAATATTAGGCAACCTTATATAGGAAAAATGAAAAGAATTACGTAGTAATATTTACCTATTTTTCGTTCCATTTTTAATTGATGATGTAGAATATTATTATTGAAATATTTCCGTTTCATTTTTAATTTCCGTTCCTTTTTTAATTTATCTTTAATATTGTTTAAAATATGCCTTTATTATTGATGACGTAGAATGTTTTCCTTTTTTAAATTAAATTGCAATGATATGACCATTTCCTTTTTCATTTTAGTTAATTATGGATATTTTTTTTTATTTACAGTCAATTATTAATATTCATTTACTTTTATATATTCAGTCAATTAGTAATATCCGATTCATTTTTAGTCGATTTTTTTTCCAGTTAATTAGTCAATTAGAATAATAGATCCACTGGTATTTTTACCTAATTTATGTTCTATTTTTAATTAATGATGTAGAATATTATTATTGAAATATTTTCATTCTATTTTTAATTTACCTTTACTATTGTTTAAAATTTAAAATATGCCTTTACTATTGATGATGTATACTATTATTATTGAAATATTTCCTTTCCATTTTTAATTTACTTTTACTATTGATGATATAGAATATTATTATTGAAATATTTCCGTTTCATTTTTAATTTCCGTTCCACTGTTTAAATGTGTGAAAGATTTCCGATTTAATTGTGATTTGATTTACTCTACTGTGTAATATTATTGTGAAAAATTAAAATGCAATGATTTGACCATTTCCTTTTCCGTTTTAATAATTATGGATATTTTTTTTTAATTTCAAGTCAATTATTAATATTCTTTTCCTTTTCCAATTGACATAATTTCTGTACTTTTTTCTATTTTTAATTTTCAATCAATTATTAATATTCATTTCCTTTTCCAATTTACCTAATTTCCGTTCTATTTTTAATTGATAATGTAAAATACTATTGTAAAATATTTCTATCATAGTATATAATTACCATAATTACTAATAATGAATTATAATCAATTATAATTAATATTATTTTATCATAATAATTACCATATTACTAAAATGGCCCTACGTTTGGGCGAAAAATTTTGGAGGAGGATATTGTTTTTATATATAGTATAGATAGTATAGATTATTACTACTACTATACTACACACACACACACATATATATACTAGTTTTATACGCGCATTGCGCGAATGGGTTAATGCCCAATGTTTACATTTAAATAAATATTTGAAAGTATATCAATGCAAGATTGTATAGGAGAAATTTATACATGGGTAATTGAATGTCGAATTTTTTTATTTAAATATCTAACTCAAAGTATATGAATCCAAGATAATATAGAAAATTCATTATAATTATTACTAAAATAAATGTTTGCAACCTTGTAAAATCGATAATCTAAATATTGGTCTAAAAATGATAGTCTAAATAAATACTACTTTTAATTTGAATTTTTCTAAGTGGTTCTTAATTGCTTTTGAGTAACATTGTCATTGTCTTCATCTTTACTATTTGTTATCTTCTTTTTTTGTGTAGTGTGTTATTTGCAATTCGGATATTGTTGGTAGCATATATGACAACGTCATGCAATGAGATTATGATATAGGAGCTATGGACTTTCCTTTAGGTGTTCTGTTTGGGGTTCATTTGGTTCAACCATTATTATTGAATGAGTTATTGTGGATAAAGAAATCTCTAGTTTAAGAAAAAAGATTAAATAAATTAATAAAAATTTGAAAATTTAAAATATTATGTATTCCAAAGATATTAAAAGGTAGTTTTCGCTTCAATTTGCTGGGTAATGGTTATTTGAGTACTTTCATTGTTAACAAATCCCCAAGTAATTAATATGATTGGTTTCAAACTATTCTTTTTTTTTTTTAATTTTTTTCATGGTATTAAAGAAATACATATGTATCATTTTTTGATGTAACTACTAATTAATTATTTAATTCAATAAGAGTAAAATAGAGTGAATCCACTTCAATTTGTTGGGTTATTATTTGAGTACTCTCTTTGTAAACCAATCCCAAGTAGTTAATATAATTAGCATCAAATTATTTTTTAAAAAATTTCACAGTATTATAAAATACTTGGTAAATAAATATATAACATTATTTTGTACTATAACTTTGATATTTAATTACAAGTTATTGTAAAAACAAGATAATGGACAATGTAATGAATATCAATTGATAAATTTGAATGTAAAGAATCTTTGCATAAGAGAAAATAAAGACAATATAACTAATGAAATTATGCTTTCAAAAAAAACTAATGAAATTATTTCATTATTAATTTAATTTTTTGATAATGAATAATTTTTTCAAATAAAGGTATTGTAGACACATAATTCTAAATTAAAGAAAAACATATGTATGATTTTTTGTTGTAACTACTAATTTATTTAATTTAATAAGATTAAAATAGAGTGAGAAACTTAATTATGTCAAATTTGATTTAGATGAGGTTCGAACCTAAGACCTTTCTTATAAAAATTAATGGGAAAGTTAAAAGTTAACGGAGTATTAACGGATAAGAGAATATTTAACGGAAAACTTAACGGATAATCATAAAAGTAAGGTTAAATTAGGTAATCTCTATTAATAATATTAATCTGAATTATCTTAACCATCTATTTGATTAAATAATTCATCTGAACCATCTATTTGATTAAATAATTTGACCGCCATTTTTTCTACCCATTTTAGGCCTAACTCTCTTTGGCTCTTATTAGTATTGTAGATATGTGTGTGTGTGTGTGTATAAAATTAATTAATTCTAAATAATATTTTTGTCTAAATAGTTGACATTACAAAAATTTAGAAAGTAAAGTAATTAAGGTAATAACATTATTATTATTATTATTATTATTATTATTATTATTATTATTATTATTATTATTATTATTATTATTATTATTATTATTATTATTATTATGCATATACTAGATAATTGGAGACTAAAATCGTTATTTGATCATAATTTTGCAAATAAAGTTTGCAATTTTCTTGTTTATAAAAAACATTATAACCAATAAACATAAACACATAGTAAAGTATGATTATTTAAGAGAAATTAATTTATAATAAATGTTTCTAAATTTTGGGGGAAAAACTTGGTACAAATTAGTGGATTTAGTGCAGAAGGAGAAAGAGTTGGCTCTATTTTCAAAGGTGAAACCGATCAGGCCTTGGAATCGTTGAAGTTTCATCCCACTGCACCTAAAGATAGCAATACATATCACTTTAGGCATCACAAATAAAAATGTATTACCAAACCCCTCCCTTTCAAACACAAGGGTATTACCTTTAGACATCTCCCTTTTGATTCCGGCTACTTGTGGAGATCAAGATCTTCAATGCCAACAATAGTTCCAATAAACCCAAAAAAAACCACCACATAACGCTCATAATATTAGTTACTGAACATGAAATCTTGGAGCAAAATATGTAATTTTAGTGAACATGAAATCTTACCTCAAAAGCCCAAAATTAAACTGTTTTCAACACTTAGTAGCACCATAGCCACTTTGATAATGAACCTGTAAATTAGTCAAACCTTAATATAATTACTACTAATTAATATTTGTTGTAATAGACCTATCAGCTCAAACATATTAATCAAGGAAAATTTGCAGAGGAAAAGTAAAAGACAAAGTAAGTAGAGATGGGGGTAATACTTTATTCATCTATGTATCTCCTTCTAATACAAGAGTATATATATATATACAAGGTGATTAAGAATGCCATAATGGTAATAATTACAAGCTGTTACAAACGTTACAATACTATATATGACACAATCTTCAGGATTGTCCTTAGAATTTGATCATATTCTTAATGATCCTATGGATGAATGAAATCTATACTATATATAAAAGCATTATCCTCCTCCAAAATTTTCCCGCCCAAATGTAGGGGCATTTTAGTAATATGNCATGGAATTAAAAATCATTTGTGTATAATAGGATTCTTATGTTGACTGGCGAAAGAATATATATATATAATTTGGGAGGAGGATATTATTTTTATATATAGTATAGATTACATCAATTTCAATTTTGGTAATAGTCGTGATACCCTAGCATATATATCAATTATATTTCTTATATTAGTTCGTGATCCCTAGCGTCGTATAGAATTGAATAATGGCTGAAAATATATTAAGCATCCAAATACTCTTAATTTCCATTCCTGTTTTCTACCAATATACGGAAATAAAAAATGTAAACAAAATATGTACCCTTTATATGGAAGTTGGTCAAAATAGAGGATAATTATTACGTAATATAAATATTGTAATATATTAGTAAATATATTCTTACTGTATACAGTAAATAGTAATAAAAATAATAAAAAAACTAACTTACCATTAATATCAATTACCGTATACGCTAATATTATATTTTTCTGGAAAAAAAAAAATTCTTACCATGAATATCAATTACTGTATATATAAAAATTAGTAAAAAATGTCAATTTGGCCCCATAATCGGGTGGATAGTGCAATTAGGCCCTTGTAACCCTCGGTTTTTCCGACAAAGTTAAGGTTTGAAAATATTTTTTCTTTATGAGATTCCTCCAAAATTTTCCCGCCCAAATGTAGGGGCATTTTAGTAATATGGTAATTATTATTATAATTATAATTAATTAGTATTATTTCTATCATAATATTAGTAATTATGTTAATCATAATATATTATATATAGTATAGATTGGTAATTAGTTATTAGTAATTATGGTAATTCGTTATTAGTAATTATGATAATTATGGTATAGATTTATTTATTTATTTATTATGGTAGAATAATAATCTATATCTATATTTTTTTTTGAAAATATAATCTATATCTATATCTATATCTATATAATAATATATAAAAATATATTAGTTATAATTTGTCATAAACAGATAGCTATAATTGTATGAAATTCTATTAATTATAATTGAATTCCATATATATTATATTCCAATACCTATTTGTTTACAATTCCATTTATTTATTACCAATCACCAATTATTACCAAAAGATAGCTATTATTACGTTAATGGTGAAAATATATGAATGTTAATCAAAAGAATTACCAATTACCAATTATCAATTATTACCAATTACCAATAATAGCTCTGCCTCTCTCTCTCTCTTTATTGCTATAAATACAAGAAGAAACACAATCAACCACCACCATCACCAATGTTAATCTCTCTTAATTCTATTGTTTTTCGTTTGTGAAAGCATCAATGTACATAGGAAGAACCACCCTTCTCCATAAAAGTTTGACATATTTACTTTTTTTTTTTATTTTACTGTTCTTATCTTTATCTTTATCTTTTTTAATTTTTTTGGTTACGCTCATTGCAGGTTCTTATATTTTGCAATCACAAGCGATGGGGTTAATTGTTGGTAGCTTCAATTGTCGAAAGGTAAGCTAATTTGTCAAATAACTACAACTTTTATTCTAAGTATTAACTATTCTTTTTTAATTGATTTTTTTTAAACTATTCCTTTATATTTGAAATCTTATATTTCCAGCTCTCTTGATTATCATTTAATTACAAATGCAGATATTTGGAGCCTAATAAGCAATGTGATGCAAAGGATAATTGATCTATTAAGAGATGTGAAAGTTGAGAAGCAATTAATGAAATATTTTCATGTTGAAATCCTAGACATTTTATGTTTTTGGGCATTAAAGATTTCAAATTTTAAATTTTTGTAATTTGTTTAAATCTTAACATTTCATGGTTTTACATTACTTTGAATATGTAGTTGTTTTATTCGTTTATTCATACCATGTTCAAAGGTGAAATTATAGTTCAAAAAAAAGAATATTAAAAAAATAATTAACTTGAAATTAAATGGCACGGAATTTAGGTCATTAGAAAAAGTAAATTAATATTAATAATTGATTGAAAATTGAACAAAAAAGGAAATGAATTTATTTTGACAATTAAATTATTATAATCATATTAATCATATTAATATTTATGAAGGAAAAAGAAAATGAATATATTAATATTTCATTACTTATTAATTATATGGAAGTGAATATTAAAATCTTTTTATGAATGAAAAAGGAAATAAATATTACACACGAGAATCTGTTATTAATATTATGTTACTAATGTTACTAATTGGCACAGGAATCAGACCAAATGAAAAATGAGATTAATAATAAAAATTCACTATAAATATAACATAGCTTTCCCTATGCAAAAATTAGTAACCACCAAATGAAATATTAGCAAAAAATTATGAAGGAAAAAGAAATGGAAATGAATATTTATTTCTTTTATGAAGGAAAAAGGAAATGAATATATTCATATTTCACTGGAAATATAATCGAAAATTATATTATAATTATAATTATATTAATTATTTAGAAGGAAAAAACAAAATGTATTTATTAATATTTCACTGAAAATATATTCAACAATTATACATGGAATTAAAAATCATTTGTGTATAATAGGATTCTTATGTTGACTGGCGAAAGAATATATATATATAATTTGGGAGGAGGATATTATTTTTATATATAGTATAGATTACATCAATTTCAATTTTGGGTAATAGTCGTGATACCCTAGCATATATATCAATTATATTTCTTATATTAGTTCGTGATCTCCTAGCGTCGTATAGAATTGAATAATGGCTGAAAATATATTAAGCATCCAAATACTCTTAATTTCCATTCCTGTTTTCTACCATATATACGGAAATAAAAAATGTAAACAAAATATGTACCCTTTATATGGAAGTTGGTCAAAATAGAGGATAATTATTACGTAATATAAATATTGTAATATATTAGTAAATATATTCTTACTGTATACAGTAAATAGTAATAAAAAAATAATAAAAAAAACTAACTTACCATTAATATCAATTACCGTATACGCTAATATTATATTTTTCTGGAAAAAAAAAAATTCTTACCATGAATATCAATTACTGTATATATAAATTAGTAAAAAATGTCAATTTGGCCCCATAATTCGGGTGGATAGTGCAATTAGGCCCTTGTAACCCCTCGGTTTTTCCGACAAAGTTAAGGTTTGAAAATATTTTTTTCTTTATGAGATGATCTCTCGGTACTTCAGAAGGATTTTTTTTATAAGTGAGACTAGTTATTAACAAGCTGCGATCTACGTACCGGTAACGAACCGTAAAATTTTTAAGAACGTATATACCATTCGAATTTTCCTAGAGAATAGATTATTAAGCATGATAATTTGTTTTGTTTTTTCATAAATCTATGCCGATGTGATAGTACAATTTTTTGTTAATTAAGGAGTAGCCACAACATCCTTATTTTAATTAAGATTGTAAATCAAGTTTTTCCAAATCACATAAAGTTTAGGCATAAATTGTGATTAATTATATGTAATATAATGAAATTTAGCCCACAGGCAATTTTGTTATATTTGTGTGATTAATCAGGATAAAAATACCAAGCTATGATCATAATTTAGCCCATAGGCAATTATGTGTCGGCATATAGTTTTTGGTAGTTTTTATCATTGAGAATAGAAATTCAACCTTATACCCATCTCATTTCTATTCTAAAAGTTTTCTAATGTTTTTCAAGCAATTTTTATGGCATTTGGATCTAGGACATGCATCATTTACATTGGTAATGTATGCAATTCAGTTCTTTCTATGCCTCAAAGATTCTAATCCAAACCTTTTACCTTTACAGCATCTCAATTCGTTACTCACACATATTTAAACATCGAAGTTCCAGAACTTAGAGGCGACAACTATAAGATATAGAAATAAATGATTCTTCTTAATTTAAGGTGGAAGGACTTGGACTTCGCTATTTATAATGAGAAAACACATGTTCCCACTAAAGACAGTACCCAAGATGACATTGCGCTATATGAGCAATGAGATAGATACAATCGGCTCAGTACAATGTACATCAAGGCGAAAATATCTAATAGGATTCGGGGTTCCGTTAGTGAGAAGCATAAGGATGTCTAAGCATTGCTCAAGGCTATTGATGACTAGTTCGTCACTTCAAAAAAGGCTTTAGCAAGCGCCCTCATCATGAGATTCTCCTCTCTCCATCTCACTTCCGTCAAAGGTGCATGAGCACATCATGGGATTGCGGGACATTGTGGCTCAACTTAAGACTCTTGGGCTAGATATGTTAGATGACTTTGTTGTGTACTATGCTTTGTACACCCTACCATCACCGTATGGACCTTTTAAAATATCTTATAACACGCATAAGGAAAAATGATCCATAAATGATTTAATGACCATGTGTGTTCAAGAAGAAAGAAGATTGGTAATGGAAATGGGTGAAAGTGTCATGCTGGCTACGGCACGTGACAAGTCTAGATCTAACAAATCTCAAGGTTCCACTTCTAAGGCTAGGGGGAAAGTAAATATTCCTCCTCAAGTTGATATAAAGAAGGTGCATAAGTGTTTCTTCTGTAAAAAAAAAAAAAAAAAAAGAAGGGACACATGAAGAAAGATTGCACCAAGTACAAAAAGTGGGTCGAGAAGAAAGGTAATCTATCCTCATTTGTTTGTTATGAATCTAATATGTCTGAAGTTAATGCTAATACTTGGTGGATTGATTATGGTTCAACAATCCACATTGCAAACTCTTTACAGGGAATGCAAGATCTGAGGAAGCCGATGGGAAATGAACAAACCATCTTATTAGGAAACAAGATGGGGTCACAAGTGGAAGCTATTGGAACATGCAAGCTGGTTTTAAGTAGTGGTTTTGTTTTGGTTTTAAATAAGACATTTTATGTACCAAGTTTCTCCCAAAACTTGGTTTTGATATCGAGACTTGTACTGATGGGTTTTTCATTTACTTTCCAAGACAAGTGTTTTAATATTTTTAATAAATCAACTCGTGTTGGATATGATACATTGTCTGATGGTCGTTATCATTTACATTTACAAAACAATGCACTTATAGTTCATTGCATGCTCACTTCGGTTCCAAAAGATCAAGTGTTAGTGAGAACTCCTCCTGTTATGGCATCGAAGATTAGGTCATATCTCCCTTGAACGTATAAAGAGATTAGTAAATGATGGGGGTACTTAGTACTCTTGATTATGTTGATTTCGAGACTTGTATGGATTGCATTAAGGGAAAACAGACGAACAAGTCTAAGAAAGGTGCCAGAAGTAGTTCAAGCATATTGGAAATCATACATACTGACATTTGCTGTCCAGATATGGATATGCCAAGTCAGAAGTATTTCATCACCTTCATTGATGATTACTCGCAATTTACTTATGTGTATTTGATTCATAATAAAAATGAAGCATTGGATGCCTTCAAGTCTTTTAAGGCTGAAGTTAAGAAACAATGTGGGAAACAAATACAGATAGTAAGATCCGACAGAGGTGGTGAATACTATGGTAGGTATGTACACTGAAAGTGGATAAGCACTTGATCCGTTTGCTAAGTTTCTTCAAGAACATGAGATTGTTGCTGAAAGAATAAACCGCACGCTTATTGATATGGTGCGGAGTATGCTTAGAAACTCCAAACTTCCTAAGCTTTTGTGGGCTGAAACACTTAAGACGGCTACATATATATTAAACCGTGTTCCAACCAAGGCTGTCCCAAAGACACCATTTGAGTTATTTAAAGGTTGGAAACTGAGTTTGCAACATATGCGTGCTTGGGGATGCCCGTTTGAGGTAAAGATATATAACCCACAAGAAAATAAGTTGGACCCAAGGACTATTAGTGGTTTTTTTATTGGATACGCACAGTCCTCCAAGGGACACATATTTTATGTCCATTTCATTCAACTAGGATCGTGAAATCAAGAAATGTTAGGTTTCTTGAAGATGACATGATTAGTGCGCGTGGGAGGGATATGTTCAATGATTCGATTTCTAAGTCATAAACATTAATTACTTAGGGGGTGTATTCAATCATAACTTTTGTAGACTTTTAAAGACTTTTAAATTAATAGATTTTAATAAACTTTTATTGACTTTCATAGAGTCGTTCAAAACTTTTAAAAACTTTATAGGACTCTATAAAAGTCTTTATAAACAACATTCATGAACTTTTATCAATATTTTTTATTTTAAAAAGTCTACAAAAGTCATTAGAATTCTAAATTGAATACATCCTTACAAACTTTCAATGATTTTGATTCTTATCATTTTTAATTTTCTTACAAAACATGTTATAATATATCATAAAAGTCTTCTTATTATATAGTTCTTCACCCACATCAACATTATTATTTTTATCCATAGTATGGTGAGACTTATATGCTAATTACTTATAATAGTATTAATAAATATAAAAAAACTATTTAATAAAAATTTATAACAATATTAAACATTAAAATTTATATATAGTAATTTAATAAAAACTGCACATCAAAACAAAAGTTCCATCGAACTTTTAAAGACTCCCTAAAAGTTTGAATTGAATACCTCCAAACTCTTCTAAATTTCATAAAAGTCTTTAAAAGTCTATGGAAGTCATGATTGAATACACCCCTTAATATATAATGTTGTGATACTATTGTTTTTACAAAATTAACTAGTGTTTTACCCGTGTGATGCACTACAATAATTATGATATGATGAATTAAGGGAGAAATTTAAAAAATGGAAAATCATTGTAGAATTGTATGTATGAAACTATGATGAAATATTATAGGAATAAGGTTCAAATTGGCCACTGAACGTAACTTGAAAGTGCAATTAAGCCACTGAACAAAAAAAAAATGCAATTAGGCCACTGAACCCTTCAAATGTATGCAATTTCACCGGATAGCAGGTTACCATCCATTTAATTAGGTTACTTGCTAACATGGACGGTGAATTGACATTTTAAAATAATTTTTAATAATAAACTATTAAAATAAGAAAATAAAATAATTTAAAAAATTAAAATAAAACACACACACACACCATAACAAAGCAAAAATTATTTTGTGAAAGAAGTTGAGTTTCCGTAAATAATAATAATAATAATAATAATAATAATAATAATAATAATAATAATAATAATAATAATAATAAATAAATAAATAAATAGGGTATTATTAGGGGGGAAGGGGGAGGGTGGCCGCAAGTGTGTTTTTGAAATTATTTTTTAATTTTTTAATTTTTATTTTAATAGTTTATTATTAAAAATTATTTTTAAATGTCAACTCACCATCCACGTAAGCAAGTAACCTGGAAAAATGCATGGTAACCTGCTATCAGGTGATTTGTGGCCTAATTGCACTTTTTTTTTGTTCAATGGCCTAATTGCATTTTCAGGTTACGTTCAGTGGTCAATTTGAGCCTTATTCCAATACTAGTTTTTCCTACGCGCTTTGCGCAAAGACTTGTGCCCAATCTTTCAACTTATTTAGTAAATTATTTTGAAATAGATATAATGCGTTTTCTTTTTATTTTATTTGTAGTTGTCGATGTTTCATAGATATTTGTGCCAAATATTTGTTGTATATGTATTTTAAATTAACACAACAAATTCAATTTTATTGTGATGTATTTATTCCACTGTAACAAATTCAAGTTTAAGAACAATAAAAAAGAGTAAATTGAATTTAGAAATTACATGCTCTCGTTTTGAATGATATATCACAGTAATGTATTGAACCATAGAGGATTTGTCATGTATAGATATACATAACACTTGAATTCAACTGTCTCAATTCAACATCTTGCATTGATTGTTATACAGGAAACCTGTGTCACATGTGAGATAAATAGTTGTTAATTGAAAATAATTAGTATTTAAGAAGTATGTTTATTTATTCTCAAAAAAAAGAAGTATGTTTATTTAAATTTGAAATAAGAGAGTAAACAAAACTTACATCAATAAACGTGAGACATGGTGGTAATTTTTGTTTCGTGTAACTGTGCTTTAAGAAATGTACTCGAGGATTTCTTGATAAACAATATTGTTTGTTATATTGGTGAGTTTGTTCTGACCGTCATCGGTGAATATAATCATCTTGACAGATTCAGCCTTTTTTGCTCGAGACATAGCAACGTATAATTGTCCATGACTAAAAACCGGCTCTTTCAAGTAAATTCCAACGAAATCTAGTGTTTGTCCTTGAGCTTTGTTAATGGTCATGGCAAAACAGATTTTAATAGGAAATTGTGTCCTCTTAAATGGTATTGGACAATTTTCATCCTTTGATGGCTCTAGAGGAATTCTTGGAATGAAGACATGCTTTCCTTTGTATTCACCAACTGCAATCAAACAACTTATGAGATGATCTTCAAACGAATCACAAACCAATCTTGTCCCGTTACACAATCCTTCAGATGGGTTCAGATTTCTCAATAAAATTATAGGGCAATTTTTCTTCAGAATTAACTTGTGTGGAGGCAGGCCAGCTGGGAATAAAGTGTGTAAATAATCTTTACAATGCATTTGCTTCGAATCAAGTGGTTCGTCAAAACTAACATAGCACTTACTTTCTCCCGGGAATCTATCTATTAAGATAGAATTAATTTCATCCGCAATCTCATTTTTAGGTGTTAAGATGGCTTTGCTCATTAATGAATAAGGATCAGTCTCGAAACACGTTAAGTCAGGATATACGGATTGGAATAAAGCATCAAGAGAGGTATCCTCATTCGTACACGGAATAATGAATGAAGATGGAATCTTAATCTTGTCTCGACCAACTAATTGTTCAGTTCCATCGCCAATCTTCATCAAGTACTCAAAAAAAGCCGGATCCTCGTTTGCACGAATATTTTGGACCAATTTTAATCGTCGGATAGTTGGCCAAATTAAGGGTGATTTAACCAAACTCGCTTCAATGAAATCTTCTTTCTTCCCATATCTAATAACCGGCAATGTTTGTCGAAAATCACCTCCAAAAACAACTACTTTTCCTCCAAAAATTTGATCGGTGTCCATAATATCTCTAAGCGTTGTATCAACGCTTTCAATAGCCCGACGGTTAGCCATAGAAGCTTCATCCCAAAGAATCAGTCTACATTTTTTTAATAAGGTAGCTTCTGCGGTTCGTTTTCCAATATTGCATACATACTTATCATCTCCATCAATTGGTATTTTGAACGTAGAATGAGCTGTACAATCATTCATTGGAGTCAATGTAAATGGATTATGTTGGGAGGCATTTGAATTTCTTACTAAGTGTGTAAAAAATTGGAATAATTTTTTTTTTATTTTGATTTTTAACATGGAGGCATATGTACGTATTTGTATATAGAGTAGCATAAATATAGTTTTAATATATTTTGGTAAAAATATGTGAATTAATTTGGCAAAGCAAGTGTAAAGTAATTAGTTTACTATAAGATGAAAATTATAAAATATATAAAAGAGATATGGGTAATGTAAGTGTGAAAGTTGAGTATATTGTAAGTACCTGGAATTGCATTGCTATGATTCGCTCCACGAGCATCTGACAACCTTTTTTCTTTTTCTTTAGCAGAGGCATCAAGTGCACGTCTACGCCTGAGATTTCTACTCTCACGTTGAGCAACATTTCGAGCATACTTTTCTCTGTCTTTTCTATTTCGCTCAGCTCGATCAATAGTAGGTTGAGAAGGGCCACAATTATTCATTACTAAAGGAGATGAAATAAATTACATAATTAGAAATTATCGATAATTTTTAATCTATGTATGACAGTTAATATTGGTATTTACATTAAGACTAATTATTAGAGTGCATATGTTTAACCATAAACAAAGAAGGCAAATGTTTTGTAAGATACACTTGTAAGTTAATGTAATCTATTATGTGGTATAATATATGCTTACACCTGTCTGATTTTTGAAAGTATTTAATTATTTACGAGTATTGCTATATTAGTGTATTTTGTATTTAAAAAAAATCATATAAGAGCATTCCAAATTAATGACAAATAAAACAAATGATAATTAAGATTACTCTAATAAAAAATAATAATACAAATTGGTGTTAGTTCTACCTTAGAATCAACCTATATTGTTTTTAAAAATAACTAATAAATAAATAAATGATGTCGAGTTTTTTCGTAAGAATCTAAGTTATATGCAATTGATGTCTATACTATCATGTATACGTCAGTTCACCAACTGGTGTTTATACTATCATATATATGTTGGTTATAGAAAAACTAACGTACAATAGTTCATACTAATTCTACAATATTTGTAAAGTCAATGAGCATAAATATTACTCATTGCTTAGTTCGTTTCATTCCAAGAAAAAATCATTTTGAAACTGTGCGTCTATTTCATTTTACAATTAAAAATTAATTTAAGATAAACTAACCAATTACTTGCACACTCATGAGTAGATTCTAGTCTACTCTAGTTTAATAAACAATAATGGATAGAAAGTGTATCTACAAGAAAATATCAATTAAATCAACTTTGAAATAAAATAGAACCTGATTTATTTTGTCGGACTTTTCACCAATGTCAAAGATTATGTATGGTCACATTGTGTAATATCAACTGATCTCGGGAGATTATTGTCTTTCACCTCACTGAATATAAGGAAAAGCAAAAGAAGTTATTAATCAATTTTGCATGTTCGATAGTAGTCAAAAAAAAAATCAATTTTGCATGTTAAAACAACATTTCAAAAACGATTTTAGTTTTTAGGTAAGTTTACCTATAAAATATATCAACAGATGTAGATTTTAGACTCAAAATCCTTCTTTTTCTTGGAGTTCAGTAAGAATATTATTAGGATAAAAGCATGTTGCAAAGCAAACCTGCCCATGAGAATTGACATTATATCCCAACCGATGAATTAACCATTGTAAGCAAAACATATGCCATACATTAACAAGTCATTCTCTGAATAACTAAAGGGATAATGAAACTACAAATGTGTGAAAACTTTATTGGAAGAAGGAAACTAACAGATGTCGCCAATGAGGAGCATCTTTATAAAATAATCTTAGTCCGCTCGAGTCCTAGTCGGTGGAGTTATCATCCTTAGTCTTCAATTCGCTCATGTACATATCTATACGAATGTGATTTCAATCAACGATGTATAGCCCTTAAAATTCGCCCCTGCAATTTAAAAATCATTAAAGTAACATTTATAAACAAAGTAACATACAAATGTGGTATAATTTTTTTTTTTTTATCAATTTACATAATGAAATTAACTCTTTAATTAATCCATTTTAAAATTTTGTAGAATGAGATCAAAATTCATAATTATAAATTGTCACTAAAAATTTAATATAGAATGATATCTTCAATATTAACATTTACTAAATTTTATCTTCAACTTTCAATTTTACCATAGTTGGTTGTTTGATTATTGATTTTATTTTAGTTTTGTTCATCAAATTAAATTTTTATGTAATATGAATTAAATTTAAGTGTAAAAATATAAAAATTAGCTAGTAGAATCGTTTCTCTAGATTTTTATACATAAAAGTTGTCTATAATAATAATAATAACAACAACAACAACAATATTTTAAGCTAAGTGACAATAAGTGATAGTAATTTACAATATTTCTAATGTCAATGAGCCTTAATATTACTTATGGCTTAGTTCATTTCAATCCAATAAAAAAAAATCATTTTGAAACTGTGTTTCTTTCATTTTGCAATTCATTTAGTAAATTGATTTTAGATAAACTAATTAATTACTTGCACATTCTTGATAAAATTTTAGTTTAATAATTAACCGTGGATAGAAATGGTGTACATTTCCCTTCATACTTGCTATATTGCGTAATTTAGCTCCAACCTAAGCATATTGAAGTGCGTTTTTTTTATTTATTTTTGAAATCAATTAAAATGTACTTTGTATAAGTAAAATTGATTACATTAATTCGCAAAATGTTTTGTAAAGAAATTCATTTTAAAAAATATAAAATCAAACAAGTTTTGATGAAAAGTAAAATGAAAGCCTTATCAATTCCATTGCAAATTCAATAGATAGTATTGCATATTTTCCGGTAAAATGTTCTTTTAGCAATGTTAAAGATTCTAAATGGTCACCTTGTGTATTATCAATTGATCATAATGGAGTTGTCAATACGATCCAGGCCGACCCATATGGGTTTTTCCATCACGGGTTGGCAAAAATTGTGTCAGGACATGGCGATACGTTTTTCATACGAGTTGGGAAAATCTCAATCCAACCCGTGGCTTACGGGCTAATAGGCTAAACGGGCAAAACCGTCAACCCGTATTAAATTTAAAATATATATATATTTTAAATATTTTTTAAAAAGATGTCTTTTTTTTTTTTACAATTAAAAAGATGTATTTAATTGTTATAATTAATAATATTTTCAAGATTCAATAACTTCACAGTATTAACACAGACACCCGCCTCACAGTCTAACACAATAACATCCAATAAGAATTTACAAGTTTCAGCAAGATTTAAGAATAACAACGTTCAGCCAAATCAATGTAATCATATTCATAACAATAATTAACAAGATTTTTCAGGAGATACCGATCAATAACAGGTGGCACCATCCCAATTCACTTCTGTTAGTTTCTGATATGTTGTTACTTTCCCTCCTCCTTTGCTTCCTTTTTGGTCTGTATATAAGACTTCTACAGTGCTGTAAGTAATCAAATGTATAAGATCATTTTGTCAGTTTGAAGACCTCACTCTCTCTTACATAAATTATTTAAGATTTATGATTAACCAGCCAAGGTGGTAAGAGTGATCCACCTACCGCCGAGAGGTCATAGGTTTAATTTGAACCTCAAACTCCTGGGTTTGAGCCGGTCAGCTATGGGTCTAAGCTGGTTTATCTCCTTGTGGTCCTTTGCCGGTTAGGGTCACAGGGCAATGAAAACAACCTGGTTAAAACAAGTAAATACATAAAAGTTTCGCGAAAATATAAATTACTAAAAAATAAAAAATTAAATGTTCAGTACTCAGTAGTGGCTAGAGGCAAGGGTCGAGGAGCCGCAACCGGCAATTGTCAGTCCGTCACAGAATAGTGTTTCTCGTAATCTCGCCTCTTAGTTCTCACGGGGTCACTGATCAATGCTGGCAATGGTGCCGGCTGAAGGGTCATCGATTGCTGTTACCCGACAATTAGCAAGTTTGTCCAAGCAAAGAGTTTGCTGTGATTGTGTTTCAGTCCAACATGGCAGGAGAATCGCAGAAGATGGATGCTCCTCCTTTTTACACCGAGATGCGTCGTTCTAAGTTCGTTTGGCGCTCTGTTCTCATCTTCAATCTCGCTCTTGGAGGTACCTTGATTCCCCCTATCTTGTGCAGCACCAATCTTTTTTCTTTTCCTCAAATCATGGAATACTCGTATCACAAATAGGCTTAGTATTGCTAAATCCGTGGATTGGGGCTTTATATTATCTATCATTGTGTTGCATTTTGGATAAATATCTGCAAAATTCAGTGTTCTATTATTGGTTTTGATTTCTATCTCTTTATGCATGTATAGGTTGAAATATCAGGGATTCAGTATTAATTATTGATGTATATAATATATTATATATATATATATATATATATATATATATATATTATAAAACTTATATATTCTAAATAATTGTAAATTATACAATATTCTAAATACATGGGTACAAGAAACTGGATTATGTACCTGAGAGTAACAAGATGTGGTTGATGATGGTTTACATTAACGCAACCAAACATGAAGTGATGAATAAAGTAGATGTGTATAATATGAAAATATTAAGAAAATTACATTAAGAATGTGTTGATTGGTATACTCATTTCACTGCTTTTTTTTTTTTTTTTTTATATTACATGGAATGGTTATTTTTTGAAAGAATAATAAATTGGTGTTATATTTAATTAGATTAACTACTTAACATATTTAATGAAATAATATCGATTCATTTCTAAAATTACATTATTCTTGCCTTACTTGCATTCCACTATACCAAATATACCTAGAATCATTATTTTTCTAATCGTACCAAAAACAACCAAATATTTGCATTCAACTTCAAGAATTAGTGGAAAGAATAGAAGTAGTATTTGATTTAACACAATAGAAAAAAAAATAAAAAAATTTGTGTTATACATATAATTTGAAATAGATATATAATTATTTTATTAATATTTTAAAATAAGAAATTTTTCAACCCAACAACTTCTTTCTACATGCAATATACAATCTTTATGGACCATAATATTTTTTCTAATTTGAGCTAATTTGTTTGTTTGTTTTTTTTTTTGGGTGAGATTTGGATTACTCATGTGAAGTATTTTTCAATGGCAATGAAAATGGTTTTGGTTGCATTTTTAGCATCTTGTAGGGAATGAAAGTGGTACTGGTGTCTTTAATCCATTTGTAAAACCTGACTTTTTTTTTAATGATAAAAGCATTTTTATAGCGTCCTTTGTTGGAGTTGTAAAATTGAAGTTTTTCAAATGAATATGGAAGTGAGAATCAGTTGAATTGAGTGCATTGTTTGGACTATGACTAAATATTGATGTAGGAGTTGATGTATTTATGTTGTAATTGTCATATTATAATTTAAGTGTTGTACTTGTAGTCACTTAATTTTGGTAATGGAGTTACCTAACCATAGAGGAGTAGGACATTTTGATATATCATTCATAATTTGTTAGGTTTCTTCTTAATTCTTTGAGTTCACTATAAATTTATCACTATATAGTTGCATTGATTTTGGAAGCTCATCTTTTTCATTTAGGAAGTCCTGAAAATGATTATTCTACTTTAACATATAAAGCAGCATCCATGGCTTTGTTTGATTTCTTTGTCTTTCTAAATCTATATGTTTTTTTATTTTTCTTTTTAATGTTTTTATTTTGACTATGGCTTTAAGATTCTGTTTTTAATATTTTTACTTTCACTATGAAAGTTTATTAACTTTGAAGTTTTTTAATTTCATTGATATCACCTGTTGATTATAAATTTTCATGTTTCTCTACTAAAATGAGAATTTAGGACTATTCCTACACCCTGTTATGTTTAAAGTAGTGAAATTATATTTATATAAAAAAAAAGTACTGAAATAATTATTATTGATTATAACCAATAATATAACTAATAAATTTAAAAATTACTCAAAGTCAATAATTTTTATTTGTGTCAATAAAGACACTTGAATCACTGATTATTGTAACAGGAAAAGAAATAATAACATAAACACTTAAGTACAAATCACAACTTCACTCAATTCTTGGACGTTTTTCTCTAGCATAGTTATTGTCAACATTTGATGGAGGTAAATTTGTTGAATCTTCTACCGGATTGCTAGATTCTCCAAAGGCAAGTTTCTTTTTAGTACCGGTAATTGATGAAGTTGATATATCTTCACAAATAGATGAAATTGTGTAGACCGATGTCATTCCTCCCCGGTCTTGGGTTTGACACCTAAGTTCCACGGCAAAAGTCGGTGTATCAAGTTTTTTTTGTAGCTTTTGAAAATCAAAGCTATCTTTTTCATTCTCTGTTTCTGTCAAGGAAAACAACTTATCCACAAGACGATTAAACATAGTAGCTTGAATTCTATCTGTCCCATCAAACAGCTCAACAATTAGTCTATATCTGTAAAAAAAAAAATACAAAGTAAAAATTTTGCATCATGATTACTGTGAGATATAATAAAGTATGTGTATAATTTCATTGAGGAGTCATGATTTTACCTCTTGATAGAAACCGCATTTGCATGACCACAAAACATACATTGGAATTTAATACCTTCATCATTACAATTAACTTTCTTATCACAATTGTTGCAACCAATATAGTAGGTAGGATTTCCGTTATCTATGAGTGTGATCTTTGATTTAACCCAAACTCCTTTTGACTTGATTTTATAATACATGCAGAAAAATAGCAAAATAAAAGTGAGTAAAACAAGTTATAAAGAAAATGAACAATTAAAGGATGTGACATTAGTGCGAAACCTGATCAAAGACTTCTTTAAATCTGAAATTGGTGATATTTGTTGATCAAGAGGGCTTGCCATTTCACTTACAACATTGTTATGTGCTTTTTCAACAATCAATCTTTCAATAACTAAAGAATTAGTCTTCGCCCTGTCAACAACATATAATCATTTATCAAGTGTAACAAATAGAACATTTAAATGAATAAAAAATGAATTTAGATTACCATTCTTTAAGAGCATCAGCACGTTTACCAAACGGATTCACTTCTACACCCGAGTCCATTCTTGTAGATAAGGAAATTCCTATTTAACATGTTAAACATATACTTGATAAGGAAAATGTTAATGGTACAAAAATATATCAATTACAATTAATTGATAATGAAAATGTTTATGGTGTATAAAATTAGGCTTTCTAACAAGTACATTTAATATCATGTTATTGATACTCATTCTTTTATAATTAACTTATCGAAATGAATATTAATTAAATTTGCATACATACCTTGATATGGGGTGACAGTAATCCTTCTTCCAAGAAGGACGGGATAATCTCCTGATTGGAGCTCTTTGTCAATTTCAACTCCTTGGCAAACCGTAAAATTGCCCCACATTGTGAAAATGATAGGTTTAAGCCTAGGACATAAGGGCGTAAATAAGTAAATTCATGACTTGGGCATTGTTAAAAAAAACAAAATAAAAATTGAGAAAGGAATAACATTAATTTCCCAGCCACTACTGAATAATAAAATAAACTTTAAAATTAATCATGTTTCCTTTGAAATTCTAATGGACAATTTAATAACTTTGGAGTTAAATAAATTGAAAAACGTACTCTTCATCAACGATCACAAAGTCATTTGCTTTTTGTTGTCCTGTCCTGTTGGTCACAATAAATTCTCTTGGTAGTTTAGAAATCACGACTCCAATGATATCTATAAATATAGTTCAATTAGTTTGTCACAATATTTTCTAAATTTGAATAAATGTATAAAGAAATTAAAAAATGTATGAAAAGAATATAAACTCACTTATTGCTTGTCTTTTAGATTTGTAATCATATAATTGTCCAAAGGGTTTTGTATCCATGTCAGAAGAAGGTTGTAAATCCAATTGGTCGTCATTGTCAACATCTTGTATTAGAGTTTTCCTATTAATTGACCAAACAAATCTATACCTCTCATCTGGGACATTGAAAAATTGATTAGCACGAGAGACTAATGCATTAGAGACAATATATGTGGAGTATAACTTGAGCCTTTCATCAAGTAGTTCAATATCATTTTGATAAGTCATTCCTTGAACTTTGTTGCCCTATAATTATTTCAAAGAAAATGTCAAAAACTATTTGAAAATATAATCAATCATTTTAACAACATAGAATTAATTTTGAAGTTCAGAAATAATAAAAATGAGTAACCGCTTCATCTTGTAATGTTATAGGCTTGTACAAGGTTCCTGGTTTGCTCTTTGACTCTCTTGTATTCAACTTTTCAATAACACAAACTTTACAACTCCATTGTTTTTTCTCAGTTGTGATTTGGGGGATTAAAAGGCGAGATTCCATTGCTGAAAAAATATTAAATAAAAATAAATATATATGTTATGACAATGTAGTATATATGTATATATATGCAAAGTGAGCTTCCATCTCAAAATGTTAAAAAAAGAAGAAGCAATAGCAATAGAAATATTATCCAAATTATATTTCATCACTATTACTATACTAATAATAATAATAATAATAATAATAATATAATTATTATTATTATTATTATTATTATTATTATTATAAGCTACAAGTAATTGGTACAAATAATATAGGATAATAATTGAGATGGGTGCAACTTGGATCCATAGAATTGGTAACTACTGCAAGGGTTAAAAGCAGAATTTAAGCATTGCCCGAGCTGTAGAAAGCTTAGCATTATTGTGCATACACCTTACTAACACACTTAAAAGCATACCAATGCACACATATAATGGTATTAAAACCAATGCACACACCGCGGCCACCTAATACACAGACTTGCATATAATGCATACACCTATAATGGTTGTAAATGCATACACATTTCTAACATTGTCCACCTAATTAACTACTGTGTGCATTAAAGAAGGGGTTTACTAATTTTCCAGAAGACAGAAGACTGAAGCAATAGAGAAGAAAAAGAGACCCACTTAGGTTGCAAATCTCATATGAATCAAAGCAGAAATGGAGAATACTTTTGAGTTTAAAAGAAAAGCAAATACCACCAACCACCCAAACTAACTGCAATATAACAAAATGCCATTGTATAATATAACAGTATAAATGCTAAGCAAAATATAGATTTCCTATGTATAACAGTATAAATGCTGGTCATGTCCAAATTTGCAGATAAATATATGAAAACAAGAATTAGAAATTCGTACTATATATGTCATCTGTTACTTTATAGTAGCAACCCAAGTGTTTGCACAAGTGTATTAAATTTGCACTTCATAGTTTGTAGTTCTGTACCATGCAAAATATATAGCTTCTTAAAGACCGTACATACAACCAAGATACAATAGTCTCCTCCATTCTCCCAATTAACCAAGATACAAGAAATTTGGAGCAGACAATTGTCCAAGGTGGAGGAGAAAAAGGTGGCATAAACCACAAAAAAAAAAAAAAAAAAAAAAGAAGCTATACTTTCAATCAATGGTGTATAGCAATGTGTTGATTCATATGTTTGCTAGAGAGGAAACTACAAGAAAAACATTCTCAAATAGCAAAACATGAAGCAATTATTCTTTGACAAGGGAAATAAAAAGAGAGAAGAAGTAAGAACCTGAAGGTGGACTTGAAGAGACAAGTTATTCTGTGGTGAGTGTCTGCCTCTACCGTAGTGCTTAAATAGCAAAATACCCCCTAACATCAAGCAATATTCCAAAATTAAATAAAGAAAAAAGAGATAAATTAAGAACCAAGATGTATATAGTAGGTAAATATATATTGGGTGTAATTATCGGAATATGCCATACGTTTTGTTTGATGTCTTTCCGTGTTCTGCAGAATTAGAGTTGATCAGTATCTTCTTATCGATAATTGTCACAGAGCAATCCGTGGGCAAGTCAGCTAATTTTGGACCTGCAAAATTAAGGAATAACATTAATTTAGAAAAATAAGTAAATTCATGACTTGGGCATTGTTAAAAAAAACAAAATAAAAATTGAGAAAGGAATAACATTAATTTAGCCATTGTTCATATATTTCATTTTTTTTTTTGAGAATATAATTGATATATCTCTTAAACACTACTGAATAAAATCTTATCACAGAATAATTTCCCAGCCACTAATAGGATTTGGTATATACAATACTGAATAAAATCCTAAATTAATCCATATATGTTTTATCATAAATTAATCCAATTTCTGGCTGTAAACTCTGGAATAACAAATGCTTTAGCGTTAAACCCTCCTTCCCGTAACAACGATTGGAAAATTAAAGAGATTCAATATATAAAATTAACAAAAATATAAAGGAATTTACCTTGGCTTAAATATTGAGCGCAAGTCATGTTCATATTCATTGAATGCTGTTGATTGCAACTCTTCTTCCAGCTGTTGAGCGTGTAAATCCTCATATGAAGGAGCAGATGAATGATGGAAGGAATCTGGGGAGGAAGATATGTGGAAGATTCGTAACATCGTGGGGGAAGGATCTGACTCTCTTGTATTGGCGTAAATAAAAAAAAAACGGAAGATTAGGGGATGAATGATGGGAGGAATCTGGGGAAGGAAAAGCGAAGAATTAGGTCGGGGAAATAGGGAAGAAGGATCTGACCTCTTCTCTCTTGTATTGGTGTAAATAGAAGAATACTGACATTTGCTGTCCAGATATGGATATGCCAAGTCAGAAGTATTTCATCACCTTCATTGATGATTACTCGCAATTTACTTATGTGTATTTGATTCATAATAAAAATGAAGCATTGGATGCCTTCAAGTCTTTTAAGGCTGAAGTTAAGAAACAATGTGGGAAACAAATACAAATAGTAAGATCCGACAGAGGTGGTGAATACTATGGTAGGTATGTACACTGAAAGTGGATAAGCACTTGATCCGTTTGCTAAGTTTCTTCAAGAACATGAGATTGTTGCTGAAAGAATAAACCGCACGCTTATTGATATGGTGCGGAGTATGCTTAGAAACTCCAAACTTCCTAAGCTTTTGTGGGCTGAAACACTTAAGACGGCTACATATATATTAAACCGTGTTCCAACCAAGGCTGTCCCAAAGACACCATTTGAGTTATTTAAAGGTTGGAAACTGAGTTTGCAACATATGCGTGCTTGGGGATGCCCGTTTGAGGTAAAGATATATAACCCACAAGAAAATAAGTTGGACCAAGGACTATTAGTGGTTTTTTTATTGGATACGCACAGTCCTCCAAGGGACACATATTTTATGTCCATTTCATTCAACTAGGATCGTGAAATCAAGAAATGTTAGGTTTCTTGAAGATGACATGATTAGTGCGCGTGGGAGGGATATGTTCAATGATTCGATTTCTAAGTCATAAACATTAATTACTTAGGGGGTGTATTCAATCATAACTTTTGTAGACTTTTAAAGACTTTTAAATTAATAGATTTTAATAAACTTTTATTGACTTTCATAGAGTCGTTCAAACTTTTAAAAACTTTATAGGACTCTATAAAAGTCTTTATAAACAACATTCATGAACTTTTATCAATATTTTTTATTTTAAAAAGTCTACAAAAGTCATTAAAATTCTAAATTGAATACATCCTTACAAACTTTCAATGATTTTGATTCTTATCATTTTTAATTTTCTTACAAAACATGTTATAATATATCATAAAAGTCTTCTTATTATATAGTTCTTCACCCACATCAACATTATTATTTTTATCCATAGTATGGTGAGACTTATATGCTAATTACTTATAATAGTATTAATAAATATAAAAAAACTATTTAATAAAAATTTATAACAATATTAAACATTAAAATTTATATATAGTAATTTAATAAAAACTGCACATCAAAACAAAAGTTCCATCGAACTTTTAAAGACTCCCTAAAAGTTTGAATTGAATACCTCCAAACTTCTAAATTTCATAAAAGTCTTTAAAAGTCTATGGAAGTCATGATTGAATACACCCCTTAATATATAATGTTGTGATACTATTGTTTTTACAAAATTAACTAGTGTTTTACCCGTGTGATGCACTACAATAATTATGATATGATGAATTAAGGGAGAAATTTAAAAAATGGAAAATCATTGTAGAATTGTATGTATGAAACTATGATGAAATATTATAGGAATAAGGTTCAAATTGGCCACTGAACGTAACTTGAAAGTGCAATTAAGCCACTGAACAAAAAAAAAATGCAATTAGGCCACTGAACCCTTCAAATGTATGCAATTTCACCGGATAGCAGGTTACCATCCATTTAATTAGGTTACTTGCTAACATGGACGGTGAATTGACATTTTAAAATAATTTTTAATAATAAACTATTAAAATAAGAAAATAAAATAATTTAAAAAATTAAAATAAAACACACACACACACCATAACAAAGCAAAAATTATTTTGTGAAAGAAGTTGAGTTTCCGTAAATAATAATAATAATAATAATAATAATAATAATAATAATAATAATAATAATAATATAATAATAAATAAATAAATAGGGTATTATTAGGGGGAAGGGGGAGGGTGGCCGCAAGTGTGTTTTTGAAATTATTTTTTAATTTTTTTTTTTTTTAATAGTTTATTATTAAAAATTATTTTTAAATGTCAACTCACCATCCACGTAAGCAAGTAACCTGGAAAAATGCATGGTAACCTGCTATCAGGTGATTTGTGGCCTAATTGCACTTTTTTTTTGTTCAATGGCCTAATTGCATTTTCAGGTTACGTTCAGTGGTCAATTTGAGCCTTATTCCAATATTATAATAACATTTTACAAATTATGGAAAACCTCTTTGTATACCATATTTGTTGTGGAATTACTTTGGGTGTTCTCCTTATCACAAATCAAAATCTTCAATCCATTTGGGTCGGTGACTCTTGAAGCAGCAACATATAATTGTCCATGACTAAATACTAGTCTTTTCAAAAAGAGGCCTACGTGAGAAAGTGATTGACCTTGACTCTTGTTAATCGTCATTGCGTAAGAGACGATTAGAGAGAATTGTCTTCTTTGAAATTTAAAAGGCAGTTTCAAATCTGAAGGAATTAATGACATTCTTGGAATCAAGATTTTTATGACCTGCACTACTTCCAAATAATACGTTTGCTTCTAAAACATGATTTCCAAGTTTAGTAATAACCATCCTTGTCCCATTACACAAACCAACTAAGCGGTCAATATTTCTCAAGAGAATAACTGGAGTACCTACTTTCAGCCTGAGTTCATGATTAGGCACACTAGAACACTTGATCACATTCAAAAATTCAGGCGTGTGCACATAAGCTAATAGATCAACATTTGAATTTGATTTGCAAGCACTGTCAAAGATGAAATATGTATTTCCTTCATATGTGTTTAAAGAAGTCATTTATTCATTGATAGAGTCAACCACATCAAGTGTTGGAGCCAATATTGCTCTCTTTTCCAAGTATGTTGGATCATCAAAAATATTGGAGTATGATGGATATGTACTTTCCACAATAGTTGTAATGGGATCTCTAGAACATTTCAACAAATTCTCTTATGGAATAGTAATGTTTTCACATCCAATTGTTTGGCCTTGAATTTCTCCATCTCCTACGTTCGCAATCCATTCTGAGAATTGATTTAGCTTTTTATAATCACTACTATTTGAGGATGAGCTTTGAAGTCGCATATTTTTTGTCAAACGTAACACTTTACAGTACGACCACAAGTAAGATGCATTTATTGTTGCATTAACAATATCATGTCTATTTTCTTTTGGGATAACTGGCAAAATTTGTCGAAAGTCTCCGCCAAATACAATAGTTTTCCCTCCGAAAGGCATCTCTAAACTTTTTGGATTGCAAAAATGCAATACATCACGCATACTTCTATCAAGTGCTTCAAAGCAATGATTATGCATCATTGGTGCTTCATCCCAAATTATAAGTTTGCACTTAATAATGAGTTATGCAAGATGACTACCTTGTTTGATATTACATGTTGAATCTTAATTTGCGTTTAGCGGAATTGCAAACCTTGAATGCGCAGTCCTTCCACCGGGTAATAATAGATAAGCTATACCACTTGAAGCAACATTAAGAACTATTTCTCCCTTTGATCTCAATGCTGCCGAAAGAGTTCTCCAAACAAATGTCTTTCCAGTTCCTCCATAACTGTAGACAAAAAAAACACTCCTCATTGATTTGAATTTACATCATTCATTATTGTGTTGTAGACATCATGTTGCTCAGGTGTTAGATTTGATACCAACCTTTTGTGCTCTTCTTTAAGTTATGCTTTGTCATAACACGTCTCATCATACACCAACCTATTTATCAAACTGACCGAACAGTCAAGACCTGGAATTGGCATTTGTTGGTAATCATGTTGACTCTTCCCACATCATTTCAACAATTTCTCAATCTCAACTAATGCTTAATTTTTTATTTCATCAACACTGAGGACTAAATCTAAAAAAATATTAAACAATAAATGTTAGAAAAGTATCACCATCTTGGAACTAGTAATATTAGACATGAAATAAAATATTAAAGCAAATAGATAAATACATACCTTGGAAGTTCAATATGTTACGTTGTTTGTACAGAATATCATCGGCCATATATGTCCAATATTTGTCTCAAACCACTTCCGGACGGCTTAAACAATTTGAGGATAACAATGTTATGAATAAATTTCTTAACTCTCCTGCAGTTGCCCACTGACTTGCTTCAACAATTCCATCAATATATTCTTTGTCGTCTTCCAATAGCCCAAGTGCATAACATATATGCATCACGGTAATTGTCGTACAACACCCCATTGATTGTTCTTAAATCTTCATAACACGTAGGCCCTCGGATTACATTCAAAAGACATCTCAAATATTACATCTCACCACTTCCAGGAGGAACATAAAAAACTCGACCAATTGAGAATCTTCGTTGTCTTGGAACAAATTCCCCTTGTTGCTTGTTTCCAAACGAACTTTGTTGGCATCTCTACATAAGTTAGTTGCTTTGCCTTAAGGTATTTTTTGTTTGCCTCAAGCCAAGCTAGAAACATGCTATATTTTACCGTATGTCGTTCTACAATGACATCGATCGGAGCATCCTCATCAAAATAAATGCTTTGTTCATTTGGCATATGAAAATTCAAGCGCTCTACAGGAGGATATTTGTATTGTATTTCAAAACCTAATATCCTCCAAGCAGCTCTATATTAACATAATATAATAATATTTTTTTGGAATACTATAATATACATCATATGGTAATTAGATTGTTGGAATTTTTTTTGAATATTATCACGAGAGGAATTTAATTACGTACATTAACATAATATAGTAATTTTTTTTGAATACTATAATATACATCATATAGTAATTTGATTGTTTACGAATATAGAATAAAAAAATACGCAAGATTAAAATATTTTGAACGATAATTGAATTGCATGGTATATTATCATGTGAGGAATTTAATTACGTACATTAACTTAATACAGTAATATTTTTTTCGAATACAGTAATATACATCATATAGTAATTTGATTGTTGTAATTTTTTTTGAATAATATCATGAGAGTAATTTAATTACGTACATAACATAATATAGTAATACTTTTTTGGAATACTATAACATACATCATATATTAATTTTATTGTTGGAATTTTTTTTAATATTATCATGAGAGGAATTTAAATACGTACATTAACATAATATATATAGTAATATTTTTTAATACTACAATATACATCATATAGTAATTTGATTGTTGGAATTTTTTTTGAATATTATCATGAGTGGAATTTAATTATGTATATTAACATAATATAGTAATATTTTTTTTAATAATATAATATACATCATATAGTAATTTCATTGTTGGAAATTTTATTTATTTTTGAATATTATCATGAGAGGAATTTAATTACGTACATTAACGTAATATAGTAATATTTTTTTAATACTATAATAATATACATCATATAGTAATTTGATTGTTGAAATTTTATTTTTTTTGAATATTATCATGAGAGGAATTTAATTATGTACATTAACATAATATAGTAATATTTTCTTCAAATACTATAATATACATCATATAGTAATTTGATTATTGGAATTTTACGTACATTAACATAATATAGTAATATTTTTTTAATAATATAATATACATCATATAGTAATTTGATTGTTGGAATTGTTTTTTTAATATTATAATGAGAGGAATTTTATTATGTACATTAACATAATATAATCATTTTTTTTAATACTATAATATACATCATATAGTAATTTGATTGTTGAATTTTTACGTACATTAACATAATATATTAATATTTTTTAATAGTATAATATAGTAATATTTTTTTAATACTATAGTATACATCATATAGTAATTTGATTGCAGAAAGTTTTATTTTTTTGAATATTATCATGAGAGAAATTTAATTACATATATTAACATAATATAGTAATATTTTTTTGAATACTATAATATACATCATATATTAATTTGATTGTTGGAATTTTTTTTTTGAATATTATCATGAGAGGAATTTAATTACGTACATTAACATAATATAGTAATTTTTTTGAATACTATAATATATATCATATAGTAATTTGATTGTTTACGAATATAAAATAAAAAACACGCAAGATTAAAATATTTTGAACCATAATTGAATTACATGGTATATTATCATGAGAGAAATTTAATTACATACATTAACATAATATAGTAATATTTTTTTTGAATACAATAATATACATCATATTTGTAATTTGATTGTTGGAATTTTCTTTTGAATAATATCATGAGAGAATTTAATTACGTACATAACATAATATAGTAATATTTTTTTGGAATACTATAATATACATCATATAGTAATTTGATTGTTGGAAACTTTTTTTTTTTAGTATTATCATGAGAGAAATTTAATTACTTACATTAACATAAATCGCCAAAGGGACTATTTTGATTATTTTTTGGAGTGTACTCCGAGTTTCCACCGTTGAACAGTGACTAATGTCAAGGATCGAACCCTTGATTTAGACACCTCTTTGGGTGGAACAATTGACATGGAGATTTAAGACGGCTCTATACGCAATGTCAAGGATCGAATCCTTGATTTAAAAAATGGACTATTTTGATTATGAGTTTTAGTACATCGACTTTCAAATTTTTTTTTTTTTTTAAATAGACTCCCAATTAACCCCTAAATTTTACTGTTGATGGATATTGATAAATTACTTTTTTCCATATAGATTTCAATACAAGTGTCTACATCAAAATTTTATATTTTTAAATAAAAATTGTAAGTAAAAAATGTGAATACACATAATATTTTGCTTTGATTATTAACAATTTATGGAGTTATTACTCTTCTACACTATTAATTATTACAGTAACTGTTCTTTCTTCCATCCAGCATCCTTCCTTCCTTTCCTTGGTTGTGTTGCGTTTGACGGGAAGAGGCAGTTAGAGCGCGTCAGTGAGGTTTGAGGTGAAGTGGGAAGAAACAGAAAACCTAACTCCGATCCGCTCCCTATAAACTGAAATTTGAGGCTTTAAGTTTAAGGCCATTGGAGATGATCCACACTTGCTTCCAAAAGGCATATATACATTCGGAAAGAATTGAAAAAAGAAGTGAATTATCAATTCATTCAGTGGAAATCGAGAGATTCTTGAAAATGTGGGGTTGTTAGGTTGAAGCCGATATCGTTGTCTGATAGTGAAGATGGGTGGTCCGGCGGTGCCGTTTCATATATCCTCTATTCCCAAGCCGCAAGACGAGTACCGGATACTTGTGAACAACTTGAACGAGCCGTTCGAACATGTGTGGTTGGAGACCAGCGAGGATGAGTCCAGGTTCATACATCCCCTGGTTAGTGCTTTCTTTCTCTCTCTCTCTCTCAATTGCTTTTTTGAATGTGGAATTTCCCTCTAAACTTCACTTATTTTCTTGCAGGAGAAGTTTTCTTCCCTCGATTTTCTTGACACTGCTGCTGCTTCCGACCCTGTCAAACCTCCTTCTTTAGATCACACTCCATTTAAACTAGTGGAGAAGCTCAACGATCTGAAGGAGTTAGTGCTCAAGTTGCAAGGAGTGGATGAGTTTGCGGTACAGTACACTTTGATTGAAATTATTTTTACTTTTTCAGAATTCTTGATTATTTCTTGTTTTCATCTTCACTTTGTGTTGTTTCAAACCTTTTGCTGTCTTCCATTTTTTCCATAAATGTTTTCTGATCAAAATCTTTTAATTTCTTATACTCAATATAAGTGTTTTCTGATAGTTAAGAAATGTTTCTCTAAAGTTTCTTCTTGAGAAGTTGTGTTTGCCACCTGATTACATCATCCTTGAGAAGAATTATTCTATCATCAGCCACTTGGCACATCTCACTTTTTGTTTAACAGTTACATCTTCCCTGTTGTCGTCATATTTATGGGTTAGATTCTCCGGTATCTTCTTGTTTTGGTGGTGTTGATCACATAGAGCCATTTTGTAGTTATATTTCTGATATCCTTGTGCCATATTAACACCAGCATTATTTGTGTGAAAAGTTAAACACACACATCACTTGAATTGGTATTATACTCTATAATTTCAGAGTGTCAACTGTCAACTATTGATGATTTGGCATCTAAATATATGTATGTTTATATCCATATAATTTCATCAGTCTCACACCTTTGGTAAAATAGTTGAGAACCTTTCTAAGTCCATCTTTCTTTGGATATGACCAACCCCTGAATGCCTTGGGCCTAACTTTGATTCTGCAACTTAATTTACTTGCTTTATGTTACAGCATTTGGGCATTGCTTGAATGGTTCAAAAGTTTAACATGCTTGAAGCTCTCACTTTTGATCTCACTATTTTTTGAAATTTATGATTGGGTCAGAATTATATACTTTTCCGTTTTGACCATGCATGGCCTTGGTCTTGGACAAGCTGGGTGTTATTCTTTTGTTAAGGGCATAGAATGCTTGGCATTTGCAATAGAGATGCAAACTTTCACTTTTATTTGTGTAGATATCAAACAGTTTGGTTTGCTTGTTGGTTCATATTTTACCCATTTAATTTTTCTTTCCTGGGACCATATAAATAAACTGCGTTTCTAAACACTGCACACATATTTTTGAATGCTTGTAACATGAGTTTTTTTTTTTTCCCCTTAAATCTACTCTGGTCCAGGTCGATTTGGAGCATAATCAATATCGATCCTTTTTAGGAATTACATGCCTTATGCAAATATCTACTAGAACTGAAGATTTTGTCATAGACACACTGAAACTTCGCATTTATGTTGGTCCTTATCTAAGAGAAATTTTTAAAGATCCAACCAAAAGAAAGGTAAATTCTTTATTCTTGTCCATTGATGCTCTCAATGAAGATATCACAATTCTGTGCTTCACTAGGTCATGCATGGAGCAGATAAGGATATTCTGTGGCTTCAACGAGATTTTGGTATATATATCTGCAATCTGTTCGACACTGGGCAGGTTTGGACTAAATTTACTACTTTGTGAACCTTGGTTTGGACATGCATTTGATTTTATGGATAAATGTTCAATAAATACTTTGGTTAATGAACTACACAGTCATTATGTATATGGCTGGAATACTATCTTAATATAACTTCTATGTGTGTTAAGTTTGCTGGTCAAGAATGTTTGTTTCTAAAAGGAAAAGTGGTGTGATTGATGAAATTGAAGAAATGTTTCTCCATCTCCCTGGTGCAAAGTGATGAAATTTTTCCAAGGCATTGCTTTAGTTGATATTTCATGACACTGGAAAGCTTTGTTTATTTGAGCTTTCATTTGATCTATCTTTTCATTTGCTATCCTCTTGGACTTCTAATCCTTCTCTTTTGTTTTCTATTGTAGAGATCATTTGTCCTATGGCAAAAACTTGAAGTAATGTCGAGTCTTTTACTGTGAATCTTATATTTAAGACCTGCCAGTCTACTTAACTATTCCTGGATTTCCTTTTATAAATGATATTATCCTAGGAATTCATAGTTTTTAAGAAAATGAATGATATTGTAGCTTGTAGGTTTGACAACAATCTTTGAACCTGTTAGACTATCAAGTTCTTGGATTTATATCCTACTCCTTTGGATCTTTTTAATGGAACTAGTTGATGCAGGGAAAAGTACAATGTTTTTCTTAATTTTTTTAAAAAGTGAAATGAGTAGAAATCTTCTGTTTGTCCTTATAATATATTTTACAAATTAAGAATATCATGTAGATAAGTCCTTGCTTGTGTGAGCAATAAATTCCCAATAAAGAAGTCAGACTAATGTCTCAAATTTGTAATTGATGCTTGTGAAAGTAAAATTTATAGGATAAATGCTCTACTTTTTTTCAACTAAGAAACCTTTGTTTTTTTTGTATTAGTTGCAAATTCTGAAATTGTTTTGCCTTAACAGTGGGAACCTTTTTTATTGGAAGGAACGATAGATACTAATAACAATGATTATCTTTTTTTGGGGGGTCTAATGAGATTAATGTTGTGTCCATTGTTAGGCCTCAAGGCTTTTGAAAATGGAGAAAAACAGCCTGGCATATTTGCTGCAGCATTTTTGTGGAATTATGGCAAAGAAAGAGTATGATCTACTTGCATAAAAAGAAAATAAATTTAGAGAAGCCTAGCTTCTTCCGCCTTGTGTTCTTGAATATTCTCCATGCTCCTTTGTGTGGAATAACGTAATTAATTACAAGCACATCCTGATGAGATGTTCTATTTGTAGATATCAGAGTGCAGATTGGAGGTTGCGCCCACTTCCTGATGAGATGCTCAGGTACATATCTTGAAACGGTTCCCCTTGTATTCCTAAGCCTGTTTACCTTTTCTTTTGTTTAATATTGCAGCTTCGTACTTTATGCTTTTGTCAATTCCAATTTCAACCTTGAAATAGGGTGGTCTTTTTTCTTCAATGTTAATGAGAAAAAGCGGTGGCATTCCTTATGCTTGCCTCATGCAAATTTTGGTATTTATAGTTTACAGTGTAATTAACCAAGTGACTTAGCTGGTTATCGTTTTTTTGTGCTTGTGTGCTGTAGATATGCCAGAGAAGATACACACTTTCTATTGTACATTTATGATGTCATGAAGATGAAGCTGCTTTCTTTATCTGTCAACACTGAATCAAGCAGTTCTGCTTTGGCAGAGGTAAGATCTGTGTGTCTTCTTTCTCAGTACATGAGTGGCAATTCTTTAGTTGTATGCATGTAAAGAGCAATGAGAAATATGAAGTCCATGCCTAGACTTACCTGAAGCTCAAACAAGAACCTTGTGGTGTTTAATGGCTGAGGCATTCATTGGACATAAATTCCATAGGGACAATAGTTAAAGGAAAATGTTTGCCTCTGACTTTATATAATTCAGTTAATCTGTGAAATTTTGTTCTTATTATTATTGTATGAAGTTGCTAATTAGATTAAAATCATTAAATGTCTTGCAGGTATACAAACTTAGCTATGATATATCCATGCAGCTGTATACAAAAGACATTTGGACTGATAAGTCATATCTCAATATATATGGGTATGTTTTATTCATTATGTGCCTTACAATAAGGAGTAGGCATACCGGTCAGCCTTCTATTAATGAAGAAAGAGTAGATGGAAATGTAGTAGTAACTTGTGGTTGGGTTTGCCACTATGAGTAGCCAATAACTAAAAAATAGTGGGATGAAGGGTTAGACTATTGGGAGGTACATAGTCTATAAGAGGATATCCAAACCTTTTTGATGTGCCATATGCTCTTTGAACATTGCAGGTTACCTGAAGCTGGATTCAATGCTAAGCAGCTTGCAGTTGTTGCAGTGAGTAGTACTTGCACTGTTTCATAATTTGATATCACTTTCTGTTTGTTCGCATTGCATGCTCATCAAGTGATTTGGGTTTTGCACTTTGCTGTTTTGTACTTTGCTGTTTAGGGACTGTCTGAGTGGAGGGATGCTGTTGGTCGTACAGCAGATGAAAGTACTGGGTATATTTTACCAAATAGAGCACTTCTTGACATTGGTATGATATCAAATTTATTAGTCCTAAACTTTGTGTCTTGCAATGGCAGTACTGATTTATCTGTATTTTTTTTTTTTTATCTTGTTGTTGCTAAAGCTAAGGAGATGCCTCTTACCAGCTACAGATTGCTCCAGTTGGTTAAATCAAAGTACCCACATAACCCATCTATTGAAAATAATGTTGATTATATAGTCAATCTCATTAGGAATTCAATTCAAGCGTCTGCTGCATATGAAGATGGTGTTGAATACCTGAAAGAAATGGTTAGTTTTCTGTTTTTATCTTCTGTCTTATGTTTCTTCTATCTAGCAAAGTTTATGCTGGGAGTTTCTTAATATATCTTCTTTCCTGCAACTTCTAGTCGAGAGGAAAAAACAGTGATGTAAATGCAACTTCAAACATAAACGGGGGTGGCGGTGGGGATACAAAAGATGCCAAAACCTCACATCACAAAGTCTGAAATGATACTCTGTAGCCTGTACATTGAGATTGAGAAACTCTGAAAAACCAAAAAAAAAAGAAAAAAAAAAAGCTCTGAAATCGACATCTGAAGAGTGAAGCAAGTAACAAGCATCAGCATCTGGGAACTGTCTGCCTGTACTCTTGAATATGAAAAGCACAGTTAGTCAATTTCTGTTGTAAAAGAAAGATATGATACTCTGTAGTCTGTACATTGCAGTTTGATGTAGTGAAGATAATGACAGTAAATAGTTGATATAACAGATTTTTCTTTTTCGTTTTCCTTTTGGGTATTTGTTTGAATGCAGACAGTTCATTAAAGCAGCTTTTTAGTGTCCCACATCGCTTCTGATAGAGGGAGCGTACGCCCACGGCACCTAATAAAATGGGCGGGCCGTTCGGATTAAAACTCATACCTTTCTCGGCCTTTTGGCTAAGATCAAGTGTAGTATCTGTTCTTATCAGTTTAATATCTGATACGTGGGCCAATGGTCCACACGATATTAACTCTATTTTTTTAGGGGAAAGGTCCATTAAGGTAGCTTGCTACCTGGGCCTTCAAGCGTCGCCTTGGCGTTGCACTACTGCCTCGGCCCGGCGCACTCCACCAATGAGTAGTTTTAAATTTATAATAACGGTGTTAAGTAATCTTTACTAGTTACTAGTTTAAAGTTGAAATAGTTCAACTATAATATGAGACTAGTAAAATATTATTAGTATTTTCAAAAAAAAAAGTGAAATATTATTAATATTAATTTTTTTTTTTTGTTGTAGAAAGTAGTGTGTTTTTTTTTTTTGTTAAATGAAAATTTACTATTACTGTAGTGTTATCTTAGTAATAAAATTTTGTAACATAAAAAATGACACGAAACATATATAGTTGTCATTTATTTATTTTTACAAAAAATTATGACATAAGACCCAACATTTATAAATAAAATTCACTCCTAAGCTACAAAATTTTATAGCATAAGATTCAAAAACTCAACATAAAATAAATAAATTTTATAGCATAAGATTCAAAAACTCAACATAAAATAAATACGTATACACCACGTCCATGGTATAATTTAACTGCTAATTTATGAAATAAATTCACTTTTAAAATACAAAATTTATAACACAAGACACAAAAACTCAACTATAATATTAGTAAAATATTATTAGTATTTCCAAAAAAAAAGGTAAAATATTATTAGTGTTTTTTTTTTTTTGTTTTTTGTTTTTCGTTTTTTGGTTTTTGTAAAAAGTAGTGTTTTTTTTTTGTTAAATGAAAATTTACTATTACTGTAGTGTTATCTTACTCAGTAATAAAATTTTGTAACATAAAAAATTACAATATAAGTCATTTATTTATTTTTGTAAAATTTACGGGACATAAAAAATTATAACATAAGACACAACTACTAATTTATGAAATAATATTACTCTTAAACTACAAAATTTTATAACACAAGATCCAAAAATTCAACATAAAATAAATACATATACACCAGGTCCATGGTATAATTTAACTACTAATTTATGAAATAAAATTCACTTTTAAGCTACAAAATTTTATAACACAAAATACAAAAACTCAACATAAAATAAATACATAAAATAAATACACCAGGTACATGGTATAAGGATTGGCATTTGACTGATACGCCAGCCTCGGTGTTGCGCTGCTGCCTCGGCCTTGTGCACCCTACCAATATGATTTTCTAATAACTGAGGTCTAATTTTGTGTGTGTGTGTGGGGGGGGGGGGGGGGTAAGTTCTAAGATCAATTTTAGTTATGAAAAAACAAATCAATTAAGGAAAATGAAAGTTGTAATGTGTGTATACTGTATTTGAAGTGCATGTACTGTGTTCGAAATTTACATTTCAAATAGAGTTGTCACTTGAAAATATTTAGATTGTATTTAATTAGAGACTTTTGTATCATTGCTATCATATTTGATATCTATTATCATTTTTATTTGTCTATTTTTGCTAACTTATGAATTCAAATCTTTAAGTAATTCTAAAATCGTTATCTTTTCCTCTCATACTTTTGAACAATACAATAAAAAATGAGGATGAAAAAACAATTAAAAGTTATTGTCCATATATTAAATATGAAACTTTAATATATTTACACACACACACATATAAATTTATATTGATTTAAAATCTTATTTATTATCAAATAAATAGTAAATTAATTAATTACTTCATCTCAACCCAACGTTTAAATTAATCGCAACTATAGTGTGTATTTCTCTCGAGTATGAGTAGGATACGTTTGTGCGTATTGCAAGAGTATTTATTATATGACTTATTGACAAAGATAGTAACAAATTATTAAGTATCATTTCAACTTGCAATATAAAACATAACACAAATATAAAATGGTACGATTTTATAATAAAATTTTATTAAAAACTTATTATTGGTAACATAAAGTTGTACTGAAGTTTGTAATCGTTTTACATTCCATTGCAAACTTGGTGCAAATTAAAGTATTAAATAAAGAGCTAAAATTTTGTAGGGAATAATTTTGCAGGAAATACTTTTGTATTGAAGTCTGTTGCAACAATTGCAATATACATAAGATCTCTTAACATCAATAATGCTACTTATTCTCTCTACGTATACAACACATTTGGGGTTTCTATTTGACAAAACAAATGATTGAATTGTTAACAAGTTTGAGAATAATTGTTAACAAATGAAAATACTTTGCAGTCATATTCTCAAAAGAGGAACATTCCCTGTAACTAATAAAAAGGAGCGCTTTTATTGTGATGAACTCGATCATTTTATTTATGAGAAAATTTTTAGTTTTGATTTCTTGATTTAGTTTTTGGATACAATTATAATTCTCTAGTCATTTTTAAGTTAAAAAATGCTCAAATTTGTGTATATTTCAAAGACAGGGAGAAGAGTAATAATATAGACATATAGTAAGCAGAGTGGCTTTTCCTATTGATATTGAGGATTTAAGTACTTCAACTTACTGTCCCACATCGCTTAGGTAGAGGAATCGAATGCCTATGAGATGATATAAAATAGTTGGGTCTATAGCTTCAAAATTCATACCTTTCTCGGCCTTTTGGCTAAGATCAAGTGTAGTATCTGTTCTTATCAGTTTAATATCTGATACGTGGGTCAATGACCCACACGATATTAACTCTATTTTTTTAGGGGAAGGCCCAATAAGGTAGCTTGCTATCTGGGCTTTCACGCATCGCCTTGGATTTGCACTATTTCCTCGGCCCGGTGCACCCCACCAATTCAAATTATAAAATCGTTTGCCCACCGACTGCTATATCCGTTTTGGCCCAATAGCGCATAAACTTCAAATATTTTGATTATACATTTATTATTTGGATGTACAGTAATTAATAATATATAAAATAATATATTTTTAATACTTGAATAATATATTTTTTATGAATATAAAGTACATTTTTAATATATTAAAAATACATCATTTGTGTATTGAATGTACATTATTAATATACTTTTAATGCTCAGATAATGTATTTTTTGTATATAAATAATGTACCTTTTATTTATACACAGTGGTTGGATGTTAAAAGACCGTATTAGACGTCAAAATGATGGCCATTTATTCATGATCCTAGTATTATTTCCATTTATCAAATCTAATAAAATAGTAGCGCCAATTATGAAAAAAAGTTAATATAGTGATACAAATGTAAAGTTCAGTTCAAATATAAAACGTTTGCTTAAATAGAATAAATTTGAATGTGAATTAAAGAAAATGAATGATGATTCAAATATATTAACAATGACACCACACAATAATAGTTATCAATATTTTTTTTTTGTTTTAATATATCACAATTAACAAAGTCGATTTATTACCTGTCATATAAGATCTTCCTCGTCGAATATACTTTGTTGTATCTTCTAAGAAGATTGAGTATTTGACAAATGTCATAAGGGGTTCACAACAAAAAAAAAAATTGCATACCCCTTTAATATGGCTTAGTGACAACTTGTTAAAAGGTTGAGAGTTGTATAGTATTTCGTTTCTTATGTCTTAGTTTGACATACTAGTCTCTTGCAACATCTTCCTACATATTGAGTTTTACAAGAATCTCTTAATTCTTAAATTTTCACCATTACACTCAATATGTCTTGATCTCATTCACCATAAACCACTATGCCAAGCACCATGCAACAATTTGAAGATTGTCCACACCTCATCTTTAATTTATTGGCTTTACAAGACTTGCAAATGGACGGATAATTGGTGGAAGATGCGGGTGTTGGACGGTCCTCGTCTATAAATTTTTACATCATCAAAAATTGAGAAATTGTTAAGAACTATTTGTAATAGATTTTGATGATAACAAACATACTAGGAAATTAGGTTCTCATCTCTTTTTCAATTCTTAGACTTAGAAACTTTTTGCAATGTTACAATTGTTTAGTTTTCAAAAGGGGCGAACTATACCATCCAAAATGTAAAATAGCAAGATAGTAGTCTAATCCGCAAGGTAGACTGACTGGATAGTCACTATTTAAAAAGTTAAAGGTTTGAGAAGTCAAAGGTTTGAAAGGTTAAAGGAGCTAAATCATAAGAAGAATTCTAGATCGAAGAGTAAAAGATGAAGAGTTGAAGACAAGAAGAGTGCAAAAGCCTAATAATGGAAGGACTAAATGGTTCATTGATTTCGTAGAGTAAGGGCTCACGAAAAATAATATCAACTAAATACTCGAATAGTAGAAGGGTTGACTATCAGTCAAACACCCGAGTAATAAGTTGTCACTAGTGTACCGTAGAGTAGTCTCAAGTTCAAGCATTACATAGTACAACCAGAAAGCCATCTATCACTATTCAGATAATCAAGCGACAATCCGAACAATCACTTATTAGTGAAGTGATTTAACAACAACAAAAAAAAAATTTAACCAATTGTATTTGACAATCATTATAATGAACTCGATCATTTCTGTTTATGAGAAAATTTATTTTTGATTTCTAGATTTAGTTTTTGGATACAATTATAATTCCCTAGTCATTTTTATGTTAATTTTTAAGTTAAAAAATGCTCAATTTTGTGTATTATTCAAAGACAGGGAGAAGAGTAATAATATTTGAGCCGCTTTCCTTACCAAGCGCGACAACCATCTCCACCACCTTCCTTCATCGCCTCCTCACAACCACATACATCATCTCGAATTCCCCATCTCTATCACCAATCTCTACGACTCTTCCTCATATTACTTGTTAGTATTTTATTTTTGTACCCCTACTATGTAATTGGCTGATTATTATGTCAATTTTAGATTAGTACTGTAAACGCGAAAAATATGAATTGTATATTTCAAAATTCAAAGTATCGGTTACAGTGAAGTATATATCAAATGAGAAAGAGTACAATCTCTGTATAGAAGTCATCTGATTCTCTACTAGAAGTATGCCGATTAGAAGTGCCGAATTCGGAGTATGCCGAATTGGAAGTGCGTCGAGCTATACCGAGTTCGGAGTGTGCCGAACTGGAAGGGTGCCTAGTTCAGAGTATGCTGAACTGGAAGTATGTCGAGTCTGAAAGTGTGCCTAGTTCAGAGTATGCTGAACTGGAAGTATGCCGAGTTTGGAGTATGCCGAATTTGAAGCGTGCCGAGTTCAGAGTATGCTGAACTGGAAGTATGCCGAGTTCGGAGTATGCCGAACTAGAAGCGTTCCTTGTTGAAGGGCCTCCAGAATTAAGCAGCTTGTTTTTCAATGAAGGGCTAATATGCAACTTGATCTTCAAAGAAAGGCTTCCGGTATTCTACTGGCGTATTCCTTAGCGCAGATATACTGCGGGCATGTTCCTCAGCGTAGATATGTTAATAAATTGCAGGCGTATCCCTCAGTGCAAATAAATTGCAGGCATGCTCCCGGTGCAAATAAATTGCAGGCGTATCCCACAGTGCAAATAAATTACAAGTGTGCCCTAGACGATATCCCGGTGAGACGCAGATCTTCAGAGCTTCAAAGTCTTCTAATCTTCAATGCGTTGTTAATCTTCAACGTGAAACCACTATTTATAGTGGTGGTGGGTGTGTAGAGAAAATCTAACAAACCCATTTAATTTAATATTTTAATTTAAATACAAGGAATGTATCCAGACATCATCACGTCCAGGTTCATGATTTTATATTTTTGAACCAATTTATAATATCCACAACTTCCTCAAAATTATATAATCCACATATATTCTTCATTGACCAAATCAAGTTAAAGCCCGTCATTTCAAGCGGCCCAATGGATCCAATAGCCTAGTCCAACTTCAAATATTCTACCTACTTGGGCCGAACAACCCAACATCCAATTACATTTAATTAAGTAATTAAACTAATTAATTATTCAATGGGCCACTTAATTAACCCAATTAAATAAACATTAGTTCAATTAATTAATTAGAGTAATTAATTATCAATCGAAGCCCAATAACACACAAATCAATCTATTTAAATTTTCAATGGTAACAAATACTTAACGGAACTAGTTCGTGACTAATTGAAAATCTGTTGGAACAGAACCGACATGCATATCCGAAGTTTATCACGTGTGTCCATTTTAGAGCTAGCAATGAGAAAATTATTTTGAGGCAATTTACAAGATTATCTAGACCATTGAGAGATTCAATGGCTAAGGAATGATATCTCACTCAAAGCCTCTAAGAATGACTAATCCCATGAATATAATGTCAAAACAAACAATGGAATAAGTTTATTTATGTGAATGGTATTCTATTCTCGACATATTCAATGAACCAAACATGTTAAAAATGTATTAAGATGATGAGTGACTGCAAATAACTCACAATAAAGAAGAATTGCCTATTGAGAGTTACAGTAGATTTTGTCTACAAAGCTTCAACAAAACATCAAATCAGAATTTATTTTTGCCCAAGCATAGACTGCAAAAAGAAAAGAATCAAATGAAAAACAAGCCTAATTCTCTCTGGATATATGAACAGGCCATTTGGACTCATGAATGCAGGCAGCCTCTTGACATGGATATGATTGTTTCTGACTTCATTATTCATTGGAAAAATCAAATGAGAAAAAAAAAACAAAAAAACAAACAAACAAACAAACCCCCCATTCTCATTTCTCTCTTCATATATAACAGATTTAGTCTTTCAATTCTCTTTTTCATTTCATTTTTTGAGTTAAAAAATGGTGACGTTGTTGTATAATTAAAAGACCAGAGGGATAAGATGAATAATGAATAGCAGAGTGAACTCAAAAATCTCCCACATCGTCTAAACAGAGGGAGCGAATGCACATAAAATGCTATAAAGGAACTGGGCCGATGCCTTGAAAAAGCATACCTTCCTCGGCCTTTTGGCTAAGATCAAGTGTAGTATCTGTTCTTATCAATTTAATATCTGATACGTGGGTTAATGGCCCACACGATATTAACTCTATTTTTTTAGGGGGGAGGCCTATTAAAGTAGTTTGCTACTTGGGCCTTCACGCGTCGCCTTGGTATTGCACTAGTGCTTTTGCCTGGCGCATCCCACCAATTTAAGTCCAATTTTCAATAAGCCCATTCTTACTACTCAATTGAGTATACATTTTGTAATTATTATTGTGTAGATTTGTAGACTTATACTATCAAATAATATACATTAACTATAAAATTAATTTACTTTTAGTAAATTAAAAATTAAAAATGTACATTGTATTTAGAAGATGTACATTATTTGTGGACCAGGACGTTTTGGACTTCAGTTTGATTTTATTTTTGATTTAAAAAAAATTAAACTATTTGATTTAATATTAGAGTTCTGTTCGGTTTGAAACGGTTCGGTTTCGATTTGGATTTAATTCGGTTCGATTAAGATCCTCAATTTTCAACATTTTCTAATTTTTCGAACATACTACCAAACAATTCATATTCACATAATCCATATCCAAAATCTAAATATTATATAACAAAATAGCAATTCAAAGTTCAAGTATACTGCGAAGTACTAATTGTGAGGTAAAGATCAAATAAAATATTTAAGTGATACTAGTGAGAATAGGAACTGAACGACGGAGCAGGCATCAAGGGATTTAGATTTACTTATTATTATTATTATTATTATTATTATTATTATTATTATTATTATTAAAACCAAACGGTATTTAGTTTGGTTTTTACTAAACCATTCGGTTCGGTTCGATTTACAAAAATTTCGAACCGTTCAATTTTTCGGTATACTACTAATTCAGTTCGGTTCGGATAAATCGAACCGAATTGCCCACCCCTAATACATTCTATTCCAATGTACTCTATTTTTATTTAAAATTAATTTCCTAACTATATATACTCTAGCAATTCGAAACTAAGACAGAAACGTTTGCCCGGGCGTTTGTATCTTGTGGAACCTAGTCCATGATATAAATTGTTGTGATTATCCATGTGGGACTTAACTATTAGCAACAAAGGGATGTCGTGCTTATGATGACAGTTTCTTCAAGTGCTTTAATTTTTTCTTCTCATAAAAATTGTGATGACACTAGTGCTTTAATTTCTTATTCTCTTAAAAAATTGAATCTCTAACCCTAAGGATCTCCCACGTTGTGACATAGCATGTGAGATTATGTAAATAGTTAAATACAGTAACTTAGTGACTTTGCAAACATAGTCAAATGCCGATGCTCATAAAGAATCTATATATTTTGGACATAATTCTCATACGATCACTATCGAATTTCAAAGGTAATTTAATTCTTTCTCCCAAAAGGTTGAATCCCCAATATCAAAGGCCCTCCACACCCCGTCCCGATGGAACATTTGGGAGATGTAAATCACGGTGACTCAATGAGTTAGCAGACAGAGCCAAGTGTCAGTGTGCATAAGGAATCTATCTACTTTTAAACATAATCTCAACATTACTGTTGCTAAAGTTTAAATATTGATATTTTCTCTCAAATACTACCTATTAAATCAATGAACTAAATTTGTACGGGCATGTGATTTAATTCCTATTCCTTTGGGTGGAGATGCAACACAGCCACTGCATTAAGTGATTGATTCATGTTTGCAAAAAAAAACAAGTGATTGATTCATTGAATATGAAATGTGGATAAGGACATATATCCTTCAGGTGATGAGGTGCTTTCTGTTCCATCATGGAAGGATGGATGTTGTACCACGTATGTACGTTTCCAAACCTTATCCTTCCTTCTTACCTCTTTTCTCTCACCAACATTCTTCCCCAACTCCACCACTTTCTCTTCCTTTTTCTTTTTCAAAACCAACAAAAAAATGCATTTCATTTGAGTAACATTTGTTTTTATCTCTTCATTGTTTTTCTTTTTCATTTTTATAGTATTTATTTTTTGTATTTAGTAGAATTTTGAATGTAATTCCCTATTCACTAATAATAAATACAATGCATCGATATAAGAACACTAGAATTGATCAGTCATTATTGACTAGTATTTGTTTTTTGTGGTTAATTATGAATCGACATGTGAAATAAAAATACTTTTTTCAGGTAATTTAAAATTTTTAAATTTTGATTTTAAGATGGTGGTGACGTGGAATGAAAACTTACCTTAGCTTGAACATGATCATCACATTGTTGTAGGATAATAGGGATGGATAAAAAAATCCAAATTTGGGCAAGCAATATAAGAACTGACGTAGGTTTCAAAATGTCATCCAAATTAAAGTTTTCTTCAAAATTCAATTAATGACAGTGACACGATACGATAAATCCACTAAATTTATTCATATCAGGCGATTATTGTGGAAACAGCAAACACCACTTCAATTCTCATTACACAGATATTTCATATTTGTGAACGGTGAACAGTAGCAGATCCTATATATGTCCCCACACATACAGATACCATCCATATGAACCCTACACAATATAATTACTCTACTTAGGACAACCACATCAGTAAATTTTATTTTTTTTTAAAAAAAAATTAGGATTAGAATTTTAACTAATGGGAAGGAGGCTTTTGTTGAATTCTTCTCTTCTGCAAATAACCATTTTCTGTAAGGTCCACGGAAGGGAAAAACGGAGAAAAGCCGCAGCAATATCTGTGCGTTCGCATTGCCCACCCAGTATGACGTGCATGATTGCAGTAGGCGCTACGCGCTAGTTGGACGGTAGACTAGCGCCTAAAGCTTAGGCACTGCCTAAGCGGCAACCTATAAAATAGTGTATATTACTTCTCCTATATACATAAATAAATAAATTTAAATATATATAAATATAAATATTTATTTTTAACTCAGCCGAATTCGGCTCAGTCGGTTGACAACTTGCCCTAGTCAGCTAAGTTAGGCGCTACGCGGCCACATAGGGAGCAATTCACTTCGGCGTAGGGGCACCTAGGGCCTAGGCGGCCGATTTTTGCAACAGTGATGACGCGTATTATTTTTATTTTATTTATTTATTTTTTTTGGAAAATACTACTTGGACTTCCAAGTTATACTTCCTACTTTTACTTCCTCACATAAAGTTTGATGTTGACACTTTCCTGGGGACCATAGAATGAAGATAACCTATCGTATCTTGACATGTCAAAAGTAAAAGTGATGGAGTAAAAAATAGGAATCTATGTAGTAGAATTTTTTTTTTCTCTCATACATGACATTGAAAGAATCACAAAAAATTTCATATTGTTGAGGTTGCTCTTACATGCGATTACAATACAACACATTATAGATTATTCTACTTTTGGATGCAAACACAAAATAAAACCTAATTAAAAAATTATCAATGTTTTAGATTAATGTTTTATCAAGTTGATTATATTTAATTGTGAGATTACCAGTTGATCATTATTCTAAATTTCTAATGTAACTTATAAAACTCAATGTATGCTATGTTATTGATTTTTGTTTGTGATGGTTTTGTCGGGATAGGGTCCACCATAAATTGGGTATGAAAGTATAGAACGGGGTACGAAAATAGTAGTATTATTAGCTCGGGGCATTAGGTCCAAAAGAATACGTACAAAGCTCAAGATACTGACCCAAAATGACGGCCTAAATAATAAATAAATAATACAAGTTATAGCCCAATAAATGGACTAAGAATAATATAGTAGCTTTTATTTTGAAATTTCTCTCATAAAAAAAACTTTTATTTTGAAATTGCTCTCATTTTTGGAGGGATTTAATAAAAATATATGATATATACAATTGCTCTCATTTTGGGAGAGATTAAATAAAAAATATATGATATTTATGCTAAATTAATTTATAGTAATGATTTGTTTTTTAAAAAATTATAGTAATGATTTATGTCCAAATACATGAAAATAGCTGAAATTATACTAATGACTTAAGCTTAAAATAATGGAATTGATTAATAAATAATAAGTTTGTGCATGAATTATGCTCAAAATTATTTCTCAAAATATAGAAATATTTTATGTTCAAAATATTCAAAAATAGTTGAAGTTATACTAATGAATGAATTATGTTCCAAATAATGGTAATGGTTCATATCTGTATTCTGTAATGATTTAAGCTCAAAATAATAGTAATGATTTATGCTAATAATATAATAATGATTTATGTTCAAAATATTTTTTAAAAATTGTAGAAATTATAGTAATAAATGAATTATGTTCAAAATAATGGGTACCGATTCATTGTTGTAATGATTTACGTTAAAAATATAGTTTGATTTTACCAAATTTAACGCATTATTAAATTTAGCGGTTCTTATATCGTGGACCGCGGTCCACAATGCATTGTGGACCGCGGATCCCCAAAACGACGTCGTTTTGATTAATGAAACATACAGATGAATTCGCGCTACTCAGTTTCTTTTCAAATATACTGCAGTTTCTTTTCATATATACTGCAGTTTCTTTTCATATATACTGCAGTTTCTTTTCTATATATACCACTCACTTTCTTTTCAAATATACTGCAGTTTCTTTTCAAATATACTGCAGTTTCTTTTCATATATACTGCAGTTTCTTTTCAACTGTAGTTTTATATGAAAAGAAACTGCAGTATATTTGAAAAGAAACTGCAGTATATATGAAAAGAAAGTGAGTTGCGCGAATTCATCCGTCTATTTCATTAATCAAAACGACGTCGTTTTGGGACCGCGGTCCACAATGCATTGTGGACCACGGTCCATGATATAATTTGCGTAAATTTAGTGTCACTTTACGATTACCTATGATGATTTCACTTTACCAAATTTAACTATGCAATAATTTCTGAATACTAATTCAAAGATTCTATAAATACTCAATTCGGGAGAGTTTTGAATCGTACTAATCCCTCTCTCCACGTATCCTTACTTTTCACTGTAAGCAATAATCTAAACGCAAACATGTTTCACCATATTTTCTTTCTAAGTTTTTTTGCACTTTTGGCCCCATGAGTATTGTGACGTTAACAATTTTGGTCTACATAACTTTCAAAACTTACATAATTGGTCCACAAGTATCAATTTCGTAGCGTAAATGGTCCTTCCAATGAAATCTCTACCAATTTTTCATGGAAAAGTTATTTACCCTTTATAGTAGGGGTATAAGTGTCTTTTCTATTTCGTCAATTTTTAGTTTCGCACTTTTAGTCCCACAAGTATCGCGACACTAACAATGTGGATCCACAACTTTGAAACCTTGCATAATTGGTTCATGAGTATCAATTTTTTAGCGCAACTGGTCCTTCCGATGAAATGTCCGTCAATATTTCACTGGAAAAACTATTTTCCCTTTATAGCAGGGGTATAATGGTATTTTCATTTTCTCATAGCGCTTTCTCTTTCATATCCGAAAATAGTTCTATATATCTTTTCTTGAGATTATCCTGTCTTCAGCTTCACCTCTACATAGTCTGATTTCGGTCCAGAAAACATTCACAAAGTATTTTGCGTTGGTGACTTGATCGCCCCATTGCAGGGCGACAACCGAGGTTCTAATGGTGAGCGCTTCTATGACGAATTCAACCTGCAATGAGTCATGAAACATGCCACGGAAGGGTCGATCAACACCTATTCTTGAGAGCATCATTGCTCCATTTTGGCAAGCTCACCAAATTGAAGGCTTAGCCTTTGCTAAGTGGCCTCATAGACCACAGGAAATGAACACCGCAGTTCACTAACCCATGAGCTATATCATAGACTTGTTCTTGTCTCGAGACAACGATACTCCCTAATGATATGTACATCACAGAATGGGGTTATTCCAACGAAAAATTAACAAAAAAGAAAAGACCATTATACCCATACTATAAAGGGGAAATATTTTTCGGTGAAAAATTGATAGCGATTTCATCGAAAGGACCATTTGTGCTAAGAAATTGATACTCGTGGACCAATTTTGCAAGTTTTGAAGTTGTGGATCAACATTACTAGTGTCACAATACACGTGGGATCAAAAGCGTGAAAAACTAAAAATTGATGAAAAGGAAAATACCATTATACCCCTACTATAAACAAAAAAAAAAAAAAAAAAAGAAGAAAATTCCGGTGCAAAATTGATAGAGATTTCACCGTAAGGACTATTTGAGCTAAGAAATTGATACTTGTGGACCAATAATTCAAGTTTTGAAAGTTGTGGATCAAAATTGTTAGTGCCACAATACTTGTGGGACCAAAAGTGCAAAAACTCTTTTGTTTCTTATATATTTTATTGGGAAAAGGGTCAAATAGGCCCTCGAACATTTCATAAGGAGTCAATTAGGTCCACGAACTTTTAAAACTTGCAATTAGACCCTCAAACATGTCAAAATGAGGCAACGAAGCCCACGAACAGGTAATTGACCTGTTATAACAGGTCATTTGGAATTTCCGGTCACCGGCGACAATTTTCGGCCACCGCGACCGGTGACGATTCGCGGTCGCCGGCGCCGGAAATTGTTGCCGGTGGCGGAAATTCCAAATGACCTGTTATAACAGGTCAATTACCTGTTCGTGGGCTTCGTTGCCTCATTTTGACATGTTTGAGGTCTAATTGCAAGTTTTAAAAGTTCGTGGACCTAATTGACTCCTTATGAAATGTTCGAGGGCCTATTTGACCTTTTCCCTATTTTATTTGAACGAAAAAAGTTGAAATAAGCAATTGGAACTATAGACAAAACTATAATTGGGTCATCTAACTCAAGAACTGCAATTGAGTCCTTAAATAATTCAAAATTATGTAATTAATCGAAAGTGACATTAATCCCATTTATAGGTTAACATGGCAAATAAATTTTTTTAAAATTATTTTTCTTTAATTTTATAATTTCAAATTAATTTTTTTAAAAAAGAAACCACCCGTTGAGCTTTTTTTTTTTTTTTTTTTTTTTTTTTTTTTTTTTTTGGGCTGGAGAGGGAGACCAATTCTTCGTTTTTTTCATCTCCTACTTGAAGACGACAACAATTTAAAATTTTCATTCATTATAATTATTAAAAAAGATTAAATTTTTTATTTTAAAAAGTGATTGTTACATCAACCTACAATTAGAGTACATGTTATTTTTTATTAATCGCATAATTTTGAGTTGTTTGGCGATTCAAGTGCAATTTCTCTATTTTTTTGTTTCCTATTTGGCTATTTGTCCTTTATTATTATTATTATTATTATTATTATTATTATTATTATTATTATTATTATTATTATTATTATTATTATTATTATTATTATTTTGTTTCCTTGAAATTTAGCGATGTGTATTCAATCAAGAATTTTAAATTGATGAATTTTAATTGACTTTTGCAAAGTTTTGTAGACTTTTCTAAAATTTTTAAACTTTTATCAAATTTGTAAGAGTCTATAAATATCCACATGACAAAAATTATAGACTTTTAAAAAATTTTCATATTAAAAAGTCTACAAAAGTTAAAACTCTAAATTGAATACACCCTCACAAACATTCCATAACTTCTATTAATATATTATTTATAATTTTCTTAAAAAAAATATATTTTTGTAAATCATAAATAAATTAATGTATTGTAAAAAATAAAAAAATAAAAATTAATTGTCACAAAAATAGAGTATATTATACATAAAGAAAATATAATCAATTTTCACTAAATATAACCAATAAAAATATTTCTTGAACTAATGCATAATTTACATTACTATTACGCCATCCAATTTTTATCACATCGACCATAAGTTGTAACAAATCGTTACTCTCCTCAGGTGCCCATAAATGCCATAATGCATAAATTTCATTTACTTTTACCTTTACTCCTTTCTTGATTAACATCTCCCATTTATAATTACTATAAAATAAACTAGTTTTATACGCGCATTGCGCGTATGGGTTAATGCCCAATGTTTATATTTAAATAAATATTTGAAAGTATATCAATGCAAGATTATATAGGAGAAGTTTATACATGGGTAATTGAATGTCGAATTTTTTTTATTTAAATATCTAACTCAAAGTATATGAATCCAAGATAATATAGAGAATTCATTATAATTATTACTAAAATAAATGTTTGCAAGTAAAATCGATAGTCTAAATATTTGGTCTAAAAATGATAGTCTAAATAAATACTACTTTTCATTTGAACTTTTCTAAGTGTTCTTAATTCTCTTTTGAGTAACATTGTCATTGTCTTCATCTTTACTATTTGTCTCTTCTTTTTTGTTGGTAGTGTGTTATTTGCAATTCGGGTTATTGTTGGTAGCATATATGACAACGTCATGCAATGAGATTATGATATAGGAGCTATGGACTTTCCTTTAGGTGTTCTGTTTGGGGTTCATTTGGTTCAACCATTATTGTTGAATGAGTTATTGTGGATAAAGAAATCCCTAGTTTAAGAAAAAAGATTAAACAAATTAATAAAAATTTGAAAATTTAAAATATTATATATTTCAAAGATATTAAAAGGTAGTTGTAATCGCAAATTATATCGTGGACCGTGGTCCACAATGCATTGTGGACCGCAGTCTACGATATAAAACTGAGTTGTAATGGGTTATTTGAGTACTTTCATTGTCAACAAATCCCCAAGTAGTTAATATGATTGGTTTCAAACTATTCTTTTTTTTTTTATGGTATTAAAGAAATACATATGTATCATTTTTTGGTGTAACTACTAATTTATTTAATTCAATAAGAGTAAAATAGAGCGAATCCGCTTCAATTTGTTGGGTTGTTTGATTACTCTCTTTGTCAACCAATCCCCAAGTAGTTAATATAATTAACTTCAAATTATTTTAATTTTTTTTTGTCATAGTATTAATAAAATACTTGGTAAATAAATATATAATATTATTTTGTACTATAAATTTGATATTTAATTACAAGATATTGTAAAAATAAGATAATGGACAATGTAATGAATATTAGTTGATAAATTTGAATGTAAAGAATCTTTGCATGAGAGAAAATAAAGACAATATAACTAATGAAATTATTTCTCTTATTTAATTTAATTTTTTTAATAATGAATAATTCTTTCAAATAAAGGTATTGTAGACACATAATTCTAAATTAAAGAAATACATATGTATCATTTTTTTTTTGTCGCTAATAATTTATTTAATTTAATAAGAGTAAATAGAGTGAGAAACTTAATTATGTCAAATTTGATTGAGATGAGGTTCGAACCTAAGACCTTTCTTATAATGGGTAAGTTAAAAGTTAACGGAATATTAACGGAGAAGAGAATATTTAACGGAAAACTTAACGGATAATTCATAATATTAATCTGAATTATCTTAACCATCTATTTGATTAAATAATTCATCTAAACCATCCATTTGATTAAATAATTTGACCGCCATTTTTTCTACCTATTAAAAATATTTCTTGAACTAATGCATAATTTACATTACTATTACGCCATCCAATTTTTATCACATTGACCATAAGTTGTAACAAATCGTTACTCTCCTCAGGTGCCCATAAATGCCATAATGCATAAATTTCATTTACTTTTACCTTTACTCCTTTCTTGATTAACATCTCCCATTTATAATTACTATAAAATAAATAAGAATCTCTCAAAAAATGCAACTTAACACAAATATACATATTAATAATTAATGAATATACAATTATATAAAATTATATTAATTAAATAAAATTTATAAAAAGAATTAAAATTATAAATTTTGTTGCGACCAGCAACATGCTTGGTTGTAGCAAAATACAAATTGTTGCGAACAACATCTGCTGTTGTTCACAACAATTTTTTTTGCTGCGAACGGGGCTACCGGCTGTTCGTAGCAATTTTTTTTTTTGTTGTTTTCACCAACAAATTTTGCTCTGAACATTAGTAAATACTCTCCCCGTCCCATTTTGTATGTCTGGTTCGGTTAACGAGACTTGATTGAAGTTATTTTAAATTCAACTTTTTATAATATTAAGTTTAATATTAATATACAAAATTTATATATTTAGAAAATACACTAAAAGTACTATTAAATACAAAAAAGTAAATGTAAAAATAAGTAAAAAATAATAAAGAAAATAAACAAAGAAGAAAGAGTTGGATTGACCAATGAATAGTTAGTATGACTGATAAAATGAGACAGGGGGAGTAATAATTTTTCGTAGCAAAGTATATGAATATTTATAAAAGGTTTGAAATGTATCGTAAAATTGATGAAAAGTTTGTATAGAGGGAAAAAATGTGTAGTTAATGTTGAAATGTTTGGGGTTGGAGGGTTGGATTTTATCTATTTATATTAATGAAGAAAAAATTTATAGAAATCTTATTCTGACAAGTCTACGAAAGTTAATAATTTTTTTAATACCAGTACAGTAGACTTTTAAAGGCGTCTATAAAAGTTTGAATCAAATACCAGTATACTTTTAAAAAGTTTTGAAAAGTCTAAATCCAATACCAGTAAACTTTTAAAGAATCTTTAAAAGTCTAAATTGAATATCACTAAACTTTTAAAGTTGATAAAAGTCTTTGAAAGTTTTAAAAGTCTTGATTGAATACCAATAAATTTTAAAGTTGATAAAAGTCTTTGAAAGTTTAAAAAGTCTTGATTGAATACACCTCGTTAAGATACACAAGTCTAAACTAGTTTTGAAATTAATTATGGTATACAAATAAAATAAAATAATTTTTTTTTGAAAGAGTAAAATAATTATATTGATAAAAGAAATTGAATATATAAGTGGAGGTGGGAAAGCGAATGAATCCTACCCCACCACGTGTTTTGACTTTTAAAATATTAAAAAACAAAAGAAAAGAAAATTCCTTTATTTAGTTTATAAGTAATTCATTAGCCCCTTGTTTGCAATCACCGTCCCATGCAACCACTCTTAAGCGCTGACTTTTCGTCAACTTCCAAGTTGTCAAACGCCCCAGGAAATTTCAAGGGCATTTCAGTAAAATCACTCAACCCACTTTTGATCTGCGCCAAAACAGTGGACGCTAACGTGTTATTAAGCATTTGTTTACCTCGTAAAGACTTCAATTAATCTTTTTTTTTTTTTTTTTTTTTTTTTTTTTTTTTTAAATTTATAGGGTGTTTCTCTCCGTCCCCGTCCGTTTAACGGTGTCCACCCACGTTAGCTCCGAGAGGCACAGGAGTGTTGGCCCAAGGGAATCGTCACTTGTGGGAATTGAACCCGGGTTTTCCAAAAATTCCTCCCCACAAAGAAAACTCACTTGCCACTTGAGCTACCCTGTTGGGTTCAATTAATCTTTGCTCTGTTTCATGTTCAAGTTATCTTTAAACAAAATGCAAAAACTTGGGTGAAATCATCTCATGAATATTTGTTCATAAGATAAGTCGGGTCAAGATCAAATGTAATACTTATACTACAAAATATAACACAAATAATAAATAAAATGTTTATTACTTATATGAGAAATTATAATACTTTTGAGGAAAAATGTAATACTTTTTACATTTTGATTTAAAAGTAATACATTTTTTTCAAAAGTACCACATTTTCCTCATAAGTAACAAACATTTGTCAACATTACTTTTAAGTGAAAATGTAATACTTTTGATGAAAGATATAATACTTTTACATCAAAATGTAAAAGTAGTATTCCATTTGTCATCAAAAGTATTGTACTTTCTTTATAAGTAACAAACATTTTATTCCTAATTAGTATTATATTTTTAAGTATAACAATTACAGTTTCATATTGACCCGACCCGACCCGTCCGGTCTCACACAAGTGTGACCCTAAACAAAAATACAAAATGTGGGTAGGAAGAAAGCAGCTTTATTACCCGACCCGGGACACTAGGCCCAAAATAGTATGTACAAAACCCAAGATATTGGCCCAAAACGGCAACCCAAAGAATATATAGATAATAAATACTATAGTCGTAAGGAATTGAATAGGGCCTAAAATAGCGGCCCGAATAATAAATAAATAAATAAGCTAGGGAACTAACAAATAAAATAGAAATAAACAAGCTAGGAATAAAATAGAACTAAATATGTTACCAACAGGACTTGAACCCTAGTGTGCCGGCAGGCGAAAGGAGACTCAAACCATTAGAACAGGAGGCATTTGGTGAGCCAAGGGATGCCTCTAAAGTGGAGGGAAGGGTGACTATTTATATAGTTGTAGGATTCACAGATCGTTGACAAATGGATGGCATCAGATTGCCTTTAATATTAGCCACACGCGTGTCACCCCTCTACGTTGCTTCCAGCGCGCTCCCATGCATAAGAGGAGATTTCTGCCCTTTAATATACAAGATCTTGAGTGGCTTGGTGGTTTGGATTTGTGTGTTTATGTCCGAGGTTGTGGGTTTGAACCCCTATGATAGCACATCCTATAATAATTAACAAATTTAATTAATTTGAAACACTAGTTTTTATTGCGTAAAATAATATTAGAAAACCTAAAATAATATTGCACATCCATGGGCAATATAGCATAATAATGGGTTGAATGCTAAGAAAACCTAATCTCTTAAAGTATAATTCTATTATTTATAAACAATTTGTCTTGACACAAATTGACCATTGTTCAATATTTGGACAATATCTCAGCCTAAAAATATCCAAATGAAGTGATTCTTGCGTCATTGGAAAAAAGACTTAAATGACTACAACTTTATGAAGGCATCAAAGTGTAAATCAGAAGGGAAAATGGTCAAAAAAACCTACAAACCAAATTAGTGTCGCATGAGGATTCTCGACGCGTCGAGAATAGGCAGAATGCCATATTTTATTCTCTGTAATGGCCCGACGAGTCGAGAAACCCCAGATCTATAATTTTACTGCTCGAAATTCTATGTTTTGCCCTCATTCTCTATCCCAACTATATATAGCATCATTTTCTCTCAATCCTACGTTTGGGGCTGCGGTTTTGGAAGACAAATGGAGTGAAGAGGGGTGATTCTTCACACTCCAAAGGAACAAGGAGGGATCGCACACATTGGAAGAAGAAAAGCCATTGCAAAACCTTTGAAAGGAATATTGGAGGATCAAAAGAGAAGAGCTTGGAAGACACATGTGGGAGAATATCTTCCTCTCTTCTTACTTTAAGCTTTTATTGTATCTTCCTTGCGATTATTGTTGTTGAAACTATGTTAGCAATTGTTTGCTAAACTTTTCTTTGGGATTTTTTGGTGAAAAAGTGTTTATGAACCTATTGCGCCTAGTTCTTCAAGTTTTAATGATATGTTTATATTTGAGTTTTATGACTTGTGTTGCAATTGTGATTTATATTGTTGATGCTTGTAATTAAAGGCCTAAATTACTTGTGTCTTTCTATAATTGTGTCTTGATGGAAGTTATGTCATATATTAGAGCACCCACATTTGCACTTGACTTTTGCACCTTGGGAGATGACATATTTTTTAAGAGATTATATTTAGATTGATTGTTCTTGATTAGTTTCTTATTATGATTTTGAATCATGGGAGTAATTCTTTCCTTGTTGAATGCAATCTTCACTTGTTTGAATCCAAATTAAATATTTCACTTTAGGTTGGCACTAGGTGACTAAACACTTGAGCGGGCGTAACTCATAAAAAACTGTATACCCTCGCTTAATGTTTTGAATCGATTGGCAACATACGACTGCAATGATACGTCCACATTAGGAATCCAAAAATTGGAAGCACCGAGGGACAACTCCATACTACCATGCGGCACACAACTATGGTTAAAACCCCCTAAACTGACCCCTGCATTAAAATCATATATATGTATCAATCAGCCACGTTAGTGCCACCGACCTCATATCGACAAATTGATGAACACTAAACCACATAGACACATCAAGTAGTACTGGTGTGCTAAACAATATCCAGTGCAAGCCACTACCGCCGCTTTGTACAGCCCGCCTGCCACCCTAATTGGTGAAACGGCATCAACCACCCACTACCATCGCTTAAGGAGTGCTGCACCACTACGTATCGGTCTGCTTCCCCAAGAACACCTACTATTGGGGGTGTCACACATGGCTCAATGCGGTGCACGGCCAGAGGAATCGAAACACGCACTTGACAACAAAGTCACGGACGTCGCCTAGTCTAGCAAACATACATCGACTCCAAGTCGGGGACCATTATACAAACGCAGTTATGCCCCATGGTTGTCGCACTACGATCGCTAGCAGTGCAAAACAGCGGTAACGCATGGAAGACTACCCCTAGACCAACAAAATGAAGTGTTTACCTAGTATCCTCGCCCAGTCTGAGCCTCACACTGACATTTTGTCGCAGTTTTCCTCCATCAACTTGGTGTATCAGTGGAACGGAGTCGGTTCACCTTTTGGACGACCCTTGATCATCGGGGATGAATATAGAACCCATCCATTTCAATTTCAAACAAGAGGGGATGATAGTTGAAGTACCTAAATTGCCCCCGGGAGCACTGATGCATGGCACACACACCGATCTGTTGAGATTAATTGGACCATCCGATCGATGAGACATCAATGCACACGAGAGATGTGCACCTTCACTAAATAGCATTAGTGTGCACCAGAATACTAACCTATATAGAATGCATTTCAATTGTCGTATTACCCTCCTATCTCTACATGGGGTGATCTTGGGTTAGGCCAAGACTGAAACTAGGCATTTCGCTCATCGTGGTTGCCCGTAGTGCTGCCATTTCAGCGCGCTCCAAGGCCTATATGTTCTCCGGGTTGTGCCAAAAATGCTTCTTCATGTTGCGTGGGAGTTGGGACGGACGTTTGTGGGTTATCGGCGGTTGTCGAGTATGCACCCTTTTGCTCATCTTTTGTTAACCCGAACAATAGTTTTGTTACCTCGGCAATCCTACTGAAATTCGGATCCTCATGGGCTTGGTTGAGGTGTTGTCGAACCATATCAACAACCTGTGATGCGACTGAAAGTAGTTCCGCAGTTGTGATTTCGATTTCGAAGTCGTTTGCAAACCCTACAAAAACACGTTATCTAAATAGCAAAGCAAGTGGTTAGTATCTTTGTGCATAACAAAAATTTAAAAATTAAAAAAGAAAAAATAAAAATAAGTTGTTGCAAGTCCCGTTAATTGGGCTTTAACATGCTCGGGAGATCCCTAGACCATAAGGGAACATAATATGACCCTTAAGCTCAAGTTTCGGTACCCAACCGAAAACCATGACGCAAAAACGTGCCCATACTATGGGGGTGCCAACCCGAGGGTGTGGCTGGGCAGTGAATGGCTCGAGGTTGTCTTGAACTCGTGGGCCAGTCACTAGTGCTTCTGCATGGCACGTGTGGAGGTGAGATTCATACAGGGGTGCATCCAGTTGACCATGCACAAACCCCTGTGTGGTAATCTCCAGTGCGTCGCGTGTTTTAATTAACCTAGCAGTCCACCCGTTTAACGTGGGTATTTTTCTCGTCATGTCTCGTCCGCCTACCACCACCCTATCCACATATAGGAGCTGCACCATTTCAATTATAACACGTATTAAAGTAGAGGACACACAGGTGCATCTATGGATGCGTATAACTTACAATGTGATTCACAGTTAATAAGAGTAATGGTCCCGTAAATTTGCGGGTTTTGTCCTAGGACCAACAACCTTGTGTAGTAACCAGGGAGCGCAAGAGGTAACCGCACCAGTCCAATTCCTTTATCCGTTCCACCTCGCGGAACATATGTGTTATCCTCTGGTTGGCGTACTCGTTTGAAATGCTTGCTACTAAGGCACGTGGGGGGAAATATAGCACACGGTTTAGCAAAAAAAAAAACAAAAAAAAAAAAACCAAAACAAAAAAGGCATATGGTTTGTGCATTTGACCTTTAAACCCAAGAGCATAGAGCAGTGGTTAATCAAATAAATTGGCAAAAGACCTCCGCTACTGCAACCACAAGTAATGCGCTGGCTCACTAGTGCAAAGTTAATCAATCCCCAGAATTTAGAGTACGTATTGTAGAGGTTCAGTGCAGACCTAGAGAGACAAACTAAAAGCAGAAGTTTATAACTGCGTAATCACATAGAGTTACATGGTAAAATACTAAAATGTTCATAAACATACAAAAACCCATACAAGCACCGACAACCCCCTCTGCACCAGTAGATTACAATTAAAGCGCCACTCCCTCAATAGATTGCCAATTCCATTTTGGACTCACTAAATTTGGGACAAACTAAAAATCGAAGTTCTTAACCACATAATCACCTAGAATATACATGGCAAAATATACATAAGCACACAAAAAACCATACAAGCACCAACAACACCCCCTACAACCGCTTCTTCCAATTAAAACGCATGGGAAAAATACAGCACACGGTTTAGGTCAAAAGAAAACAAAAACAAAAACCAGAAATGTACTAGGTTTGTACATATGGCCTTTAAAACTAAGTGCCCAGAGCATTGCTTAAGCAAATAAATAGGCAAAAGGCCTCTACTCTCAGAAATGCACCAGGTTTGTGCATATGGCGTTTAAAACTAAGAGCACAGAGCAGTGCTTAAGCAAATAAATAGCCAAAAGGCCTCTGCTAGGGCAACCACAAATAGTGCGTTTGGTCACTGGTTCAAAATTAAACAACCCCGATAATCTAAAATACGTATAGCTGAGGTGTAGTGCAAATGTATATAGAGTTGGTGGTGCACCTATGTAATGCACCAGCGCAATGCGAGTGGCTTATTTTTCCATGGCTAGCGAACGCCTAAAATTACTAACCAGACATCGAACTTGTTCTTAAAAACCATCGACACCAAACCAAAACTGGGAAAACATTTCTACGCTGAAAGTGCATCTTTGTACTGCACCAGCGCAATGCATTCAGATCAATTATCCATGGCTAGGTACCAACTAAATAACTCTCCATACATTGACCTAGTTCTTCAACACTTCTCATTAACCCTTCTGACGTACAATAAAAAAAATTTGCTCATCCCAATTGGGACTACCCAAAATTAGGACTACCTAAAAGCACAACCCACTGCCAAGGAAAATTAAATTGGCAAACGGTAAGGTTCTTCAACATTTCTCACTAACCCATCTGGCATACAATAAAAAAATTGCAAAAAAAAACAACATAAGCTTCCGTAAACAAACCTAACGCACTCATGCATCGATTGAACGTTTATCCCCACCCCACCAATTAAACCACCACAATAGCTGCATAACTAGGCCTTTCAACATACAACCCTCGATTCCCAGTACCCCAAGAGTCCCCCATTGTGTTAACTTCGGATACTTGCCAAGAATTGAACAACAAAGGACACACATAACACAAATAACCAAGGTGAAAGGCCACACCTTCATACTCCGTGTGATGCGTACCTTTGTTGATTTTGTTAAAGTTTTATTAGTACACGAAGTGTATTGGAACTCGGGGTGTTGGAAAAGAACATATATTAAATTAAATGATAACAAACGGATTAGAAGTAAATATGCTAAAAAATAAAAATTGCTTTTTCTTGTGACAAAAATTGGAATCGCTCACCTTAGGCGTTCCCACATCCCAATCTGACTGTTTGTGAAGGGTAAATAATGGTGACTCAACTCACCAATAAAGGCTAGACTTTTGCTCACTACCCACAAAGAGTCCCTCAATGTAGGAGTAAAAATGCTTAAAAAAAAAATAAAAATGCCTCTTTCTATTTGTGTTTGAAAAGGTTTATTATCTTAGATTGATACTTTAGTCTCAGATATAGCAGTAAGTAAAAGATAATTTTCAACACGCGTTGAAATACTCTCAATAGATTGGTGGTCACAAAGAATATTCTAGGTTCTCAGTCCGATCGCCTTCCTTGTGGAACAAGTCAGTGTTTATAGGAAAACAAACGCCAAAATAAAAATATTACATTGTGGACAAGGGGCATGCGACACTCACGTATAGATTAGTTAAGTTGATCACACGCACGTGTTGGTACTGAAGAGATTCAACTAGTGTGATAGTTGAAATGACACTTCACATGTTGCTTGTCTATTTTGGTAGGGTCCCCTTCTTGTTCTTGAAGGTCAAATGCCACAGTACTGAGATCGGAAATCCACTTCTTGGTCTCGATGGTGGGAACCTCACTACTAAGGTTGGAAAAGTTAAACATTGTCATATACGCTTTGTATATCATCATCAATATTAATGGTGAATACTAGCTTGCAAATTACAATTGTTGAGAACAAATTGATAAGGCTTCGGTGTGCTTGAAAGAATATTGTTTACATTTTGGGTGTTAACACCTCTTATTATATACATGTATAAGATTTGCCATTTTGTTGTGCTTAATTGTCAGAAGATGACTTGTGCTCATATTTAATAAGTTTGCCATTTTAACTTGTTATTCCACTCAATTTGACCTACCCTATGTGTATAAATTGTAACTAACATTAGTGGGCATTCAATATACACTACTACAAAACATAGCTACCACGACGGTTATTTTTACACATACACGACGGTTTTTGAAGTGCCGTGTAAGTTGTCGCCGAACCGCCGTATATATTACCTATATACGGTGGTTAAAAATTGACGTATAATTATAAACATACACACCGTCTATAACAAATTTACGCATTACATATATACTTTCTAAAGCAGTTCTGAATAATTATCGTCATCTAAAGTGTGTTTTATACAACGGTTTCGAGTAATAACCGCCGTCTATAACACATTTACGCATTACATCTATACTTTATAAGACGGTTCTGAATAATGACCACCGTCTAAAGTGTACTTTATACGACGTTTCTGAGTAATGACCACCGTCTATAACAAATCTATGCATTACATATATACGAAGTACTTTATACGGCGGTTTTAAATAATAACCTCCGTCTAAAGTGTACTGTATACGGCGGTTCCGAGTAATAACCGCCGTCTATAACACATTTACGGATTACATATATACTTTATAAGACGGTTCTGAATAATGATCGTCGTCTAAAGTGTACTTTATATGACAGTTTCAACTTTCGAGTAATATCTGCCGTATAAAACAAATTTACGCATTACATATATACTTTATAATGCGGTTCTAAATAATAATCGTCGTCTAAAGTATACTTTATACGACGTTTCTGAGTAATAACTGATGTCTTAAGTATTTATTAAAAATAAAAGCATATGTATATACGACGGTTCCAAGATAGAACCGTCGTATATACATGTATATTTACTTTTTAAAAATACTTTATACGACGGTTCCACGAACAAATCGCCTTATAAATGTATTTTAGTTTTTTATTTTTTATAATTTCATAATTTGTAAATCTACAGTATAAAATACAATAATAAGCTATTCAATTACATCAAAATGCTTACAATAATTCAACAATCAGAGTAATACTCTTAAACATATATAATAATAAGTATAACGAATACAAAAAGATATAATCAATACCAACTATCAAATACAAAATATTAATAACTAAATAAGAATTCACTCATTATGTAGATGTAATTCAAAAAGAAAAAAACCTTTGCACCATAAATTTCGTATATGGTCAAATCCTTCTTGTGAATAACTTTTTGTACCGATGACCTACAATTTTAAAATCAATTTAAATATTTAGTATAATAGGAAGAATTGAATCTAATTTGAAAAATATATTGAAGTGATCATTACATACCTTGTCTAATCCGTCATCTAATTGTATTTTGCAAAATTTCAAACATATATTTCATCACATAATAACCACACTCAACGGATCTGGGTTGTTTCGGGCACTACAACAAATTTAGAGTATAAAAATAATACAACAATATAAACTATACTTAACATGCATTATATATATATATATATATATATATATATATATATATATATATATATATATATATATATATATATCAAGTGCTTACATGGCAATGAATCCATGTCGAGGATTTGATTTTATATGACTTCAGTTTCTTTTTGACTTGTAATTCTTTGAGTGCACTATTAAAATGAAAAAAATACATATATTTAAATAAATGACATAACATAACATAGTACTTTACAATATATAAAAATAAATAGTTTACGTACTTGTCAATTACTTTCTTAATATCAATATGTTCTTTATTCCCTTGAATAGAACCAAAATAGTACACTTTCAATTGTTCAGGACAAATTACATACAACATCCAATGATCTCTACATACAAATTTATTATTCATTTAAATTCGAAACAACAACATTGTATAAAATAAAGTATGCATAACATAAAATACTTGTAAACATATGGTGTAAAATAACATTTTTTCCCTTCTTCCATAGTGACATATATAGGTGCGGTCGTGTGGCCTAGCGTGCGTCATTGGATTGTGCTAATTTGACAGTGACTGTGATATATTAGGATTAGGAAGTTTTATTAGCCTTAAGGTAAGTAAGGACTTTATGGTAATTTTAGGTTGGGTTATGTGCATGTATATAATCCATAATTCTATTGTTTTGGCAATTCTCACCGGCGAGAAGATCGCGACGAGATTAGTGATCGCAATTGCGAGGAAATAACATCTGGGAGAAGATCGCACCGGAGAAGATCGCGCCAGAGAATTGGAGCTAGTCGCGGTGTGGAACTATGGAGACTGGTATATTTTTGTGTTCCAGTGTTAATTTTAAATAATCTTGATTTAGATAGTTTGAATTTTTTATTATATGTTGATTGTTTTTTGGAATAATTGCAGTTTTTGTTGTAATGGCGGTTTTTCGACGACGGTGGTGTGTGATGACGATGGTCTTTATGTTGTTTGTGTGTGGTGACATTGTGGTCTGTTTTGTATGTGGTATGATGTATTTAGTAGTGAACTGTGGTGGTTTATTTTAGTTGATATTATTGAATGGTGCATATTGGTATGTGTGGTGATGGTGTGGTGTGTTTTTGTATGGGGTATGGTGTATTTTGTAGCAAATTGTGGTGGTATATTTTAGTTGATATTATTAAATGGTCAGTTGTGTGATGTAGTCTGAGAACTGGTGCATATTAGTACGTTGCATGATGTGTTTTAATATGTATGTTGGTGCATTTTTATTTGATTAGTTATAGTACGAGTACATGGGGTAATGCTGCGTTGTAATTTGTCCAGTTGAATAGTGTGTTTTGTTACGAATTTAGGTGCGTTTTAAGATAGCAGTTGCATTTTGTTTATTTTGGTTACTGGTGTGATTTGATCTGCACACTGGTGCATTTTATTTGACAATGGTGTAGGTGTGAATATGGACTCTGCTAGTGGGGGTTTTGATGAAGGTTATTCCACAGACATTGGTGAAGAAGGCAGTGCTTGTGATATGGAAATATCACCTTGTATGACTAAGTATTGGCGTACAATTTGTGCCAACAGTTTGAAGCCTCATGTTGGGCAACAGTTTGATTCTTTGGATAGTGCCTTTGGTTTTTATAAACAATATGTTGGCTCTGTTGGTTTTGATTGTATGCAGAGCACAACCCGAAAGGGTAGAGATGGTGGTATTATGTTGAAGCATGTTGTATGTAGTCGTGAGGGGTTCAAGCATAGCCATTGTAGTGATGTAAAGAGGCATAGGGTGACAAGTAGGGTTGGGTGTAAGGCTAAGGTGGTTTTTAAATTCATACCGAAAGGTTGTTATTCTGTGCATTTTTTTGAGGAACGGCATACCCATTCAATGTGTTCATCTATTGCTAAGCAGTTTTTAAAGCTCAATCGCAATCTTGATGTTGGCCATCAAATTTTCGTTGCAAGTTGTGTTCGGGCAAACATTGGCCCTACTCGGTCGTATATGTTATTTAATGAGATTGTTGGTGAGTATTCTAATGTGGGGGCTACAAGTGTGGACTTTTAAAATTTCAAACGTGATTTAATGTCGTACATTTTGAATGGTGATGCTCAATTGTTCATAGATATGTTGTTTAAAAGGCGTGAATTGTGCGAAGCATTTGGGTTTGAATATGATGTTGATGAGGGTGACCAGCTCTCAAGGGTTTTCTTGGCGGACGCAGTATCAAGGAAGAACTTCTCTTTGTTTGGTGATGTTGTTTCGTTTGATGCTAAATATCGTACTAACAGGTTAGTAATCTATTTTTTGTTTGTGCATTTTGTATAGAATAGTGGTGTATTATTCAATGTTATATGGTGTGTTCTGAGACGTGTTATTGTGTTAACTGTTTTTTTGTGTTTTTCCTTATGTAGGTATAATCTGGTTTTTGTCCCATTTACTGGCATTGATAATCATAAGAGATGCATCACCTTTGGTGTTGGGCTGCTTACGAAGGAAGACACAGACTCATACGTGTGGCTTTTGGAGAGCTTTAAGAAAATAATGGGCCATGATCCTATTTGCGTTGTTATAGATCAAGATCCAGCTGTGAAGGTTGCCGTTGCTCAAGTGTTTGGTGCGTCAAAACATAGATTTTGTATGTGGCATATAATGTGCAAGGTGGGAGAGAAGGTTGGACCGATTTTGTCTAAAGACGAGGTGTTTAGGAGGCAGTTGAATTGCATCGTTTGGGATAATTCAATTGATCCCGAGGTCTTTGAGCTACGATGGAATCAGATTATGGAGGAATATGGGTTGGGTGATAATGGTTGGTTTCGTTACTTGTTTGAGTCCCGTACATTTTGGGCATCTCCATACTTTCACGACGAGTTTATGGCAGGTTTGGTTAGGACCACATCTAGATCGGAGTCTTAAAACAGTTTGTTTGGTAGCTTCTCTAATGGACATTCTAGCTTGGTTGAATTTTTGGTGCATTATGACAGTGCTATTGGTGCACAACGACTAAATTGGGTGTTTACTAAATACTTATTGTGAAGCTTGTTTTCCAGTGTTGAAGACACCATTGGCGTTGGAGCGGCATGCCATGGGTGTTTACACAATTTCTGTGTTTTATGATGTTCAAGAGGAGATTTGTGCGTCTTGTTTTTCTTGTCACGTGGTGTCTTTGAGTGATTCTGATGGTCGCGTGTCTTACGTGATAAAAGATGGTGACCATCGAGCATGCGTTGTGGATTTAGTTTTGGATAATTATTGTACAAGGTGTTCTTGCAAGATGTTTGAGAGGATGGGTTTGTTGTGTAAGCATAGCTTTTTTTTTTTTTTAAGATCTTGGTCTTGAGAGTATTCCTTCTAGGTATTTGGTGCATTGGTTGACAAAGGGTGCATGTTTGCACCCAATATTTGATATTGATGGTACAATTGTTGATCAATCTGGAAAAGTGGAGAACGTTAGCCTGCTTACTAATCTTATGTGGTCTGATATCGTTTGTCAAAGATACGAAGCGTTATTAATGAGCAAAGGAAATTATTTCTTCAAGATGGGAGTGAGAATGGCAGTAGCGTGGCTGTTGGTAGCAAGCAAAGTGTGATTAATTTGTTTTGTGGGTCTGTGTCTAAGGCCTCTACAGTGGAAGTGCACGACCCTGTCAAAGCTAAGAACAAAGGTAGTGGTAAGCGATTGAAGAGTGCAAGGGAGAGAGCTGCAAGCAAGTGTGCAAAGCAATCAAGGAGATACCACACTTGTGATGAATATGGCCATAACAGTAGGACATGTCCTTTGAATAATTGAAATTGATCCTTTTAGTACTATATATGGTGTGTGTTAATACATAGTGTGGTGTGTTTTGATACATATGTTAATACTTTTAATCTATCCACTGGTGCATTTTAATACAAGCACTAGTGTGTCCTGTTACGCATATGCGCACTTGACGTATGGTGAGTAAGTGGTGTTTTTTTAATATGATAATTGGTGCATTTTATAACATTGAGTCGTGTGTTTTGTGTATGATTGTAAGTGTGTTTTAATAGAGCAGTTGCATTTTTGGTATGGTGGTTAGTGGTGTGATTTGAACTACAAACTAGTGCATTTTAGTAAGGCCAGCAGTGGTGTGTTTTACTACGTAAGCTGGTGCATTTTATTTAAGTAGGAGTAGTTTGGGTCTGATCCCCACTACTGTGTTTTAATACTATAACTGGTGCGTTTTAATATTATAACTAGTGCATTTTTATACGTTGAGTAGTGTGGTTTAGTACGAATATACTTGCGTTATAAGATTGCAGTTGCATTTTTGGGTATGTTGGGTAGTTGTGTGATTTTAACTACTAACTGGTGCGTTTTAGAAAGGTCAGTGGTGTGTTTTACAACGTAAGTTGGTACATTTTATTTAAGTGGGAGTAGTTTGGGTATGGTCGGTCCTCAATGGTGTGTTATAATATTATAACTGGTGCATTTTTATACCTCAAGTAGTGTGTTTTAGTACGAATAAGCGTGCGTTATAAGATTGCAGTTGCATATTTTGGTATGGTGGGTAGTTGTGTGATTTTAGCTACTATCTGGTGGATTTTAGTAAGGT
>CP025655.1:12253843-12268193 GCA_003576665.1 Ipomoea trifida | reverse complement strand
GCTGCATACAATTAAAGGCATAGAAATTTTAGTGATTGAATATAGTTTTTGTGTATGAAAAAAGCAAGAGGTCAGTGTGTTACCAATGTCTTAGGCACAATTCCATATTTGTCATCGGTTTTGCAAACTTTAGATGAGTTGTCTATTGCTTCAAATCTCTCACACAGTGGATCAAAATGAATCATGTAATAGTGCTGAGATGCTATTATTGGAAACAGAAACTATCACAGGAAAAAACTTGTGTCAAAATATGTACCAAATAGTAGAATGTACTAAGCAATCTGTAACACTTACATGTTGAATGTTTCTCCATTGGGTCTCCACTACAAAGGTTTTGTCCACTAGGTAGTTGTCACTGAATTTCACATATCTCTCGTCCTCGTCTCCAAGGGGATTCACGACTGTGTAGAGCTGCAATTTAAATGTTATTATCGTTAGAACTTGTACGTTTTTAAGGATTTATTTGTTTTATAATTCTAACTTATAGTTGTCCAAGTTGAAGCAAAGAGTCTTGACGAAAGCCGATCTTCTTCATTATTGTTCAAAATAGCTGCCCAAGCATCAATGATAGTCGTGGGGATCTCAGAGGTTGGCTTTAGGAACAGCATATCGGCCCAGTGAATAACTCTTGATTGAAACCTGAATAATTCTTGGCTCTTGGAAATAGATATGCGCAAGGTAAATAAAAATAAATGTAATGACTCCAAGCTCACCACCATTTATATTAAAACACACCACTCAATATTATAAAATACACGACTAAACAATTCAATCACAGAACTCCCAACCCATGATACCCAAACAGTAGTCAGCTGAAATGCACAAACACAAGTATTAAAACACACCATTCTATATGATAAAACACACCAGTTTTCACGTTAAAACATACTAATTAACCACCACACACCAAATGCATCTACCATCTCAAAACTCACCATCATTTCTACTAAAACACACCACTCAACGTTATAAAACACACCACTAAACAATTCATACACACCATTTTATGTCTAAAAGCAGCAACCATCTAGTATAGATACACTAGTAATCAAAATATGCATGAACAAAAGACTTACATATCAGGGTTTGTATTTTCAAACATCCACTTCCTCACTGCCTCTTCAGTTGCATTGGTCAGTGCATTTATGTGTATTATTGCAATGGGCTGTCAGGGCCGAAGTGGGGAGTATTCCACTACTGGTCGTTTTCCTTTGTCTTTTGGTTGGATTTCTGGTGGGGTTCTAATGAACTTCCTTGTTGGGCTTGATCTGGGTTACCTGTTTTATTCAATTATAAGTTTTTTTTACTGGATAGAATGATGGGACATCATTCAGATAAGTCTTTTTCTGGACTGCGCGCACAATTTCATCAACAGAATTTAGGACATCTGGGTTACCCAAGTATGCATCCTCTCGTTGGGAGAATGTTAGGTCTTGTTCTTCTTGAGGTTTAAATCCAAGTAGTTGCATTGTTGATTCAAACATTTTCTTGAATCGGTCATTCTCAAGGATTGCAGAAGGTGCGGTCTCAACGAGAGTTGATATTCTAAGCAATGCTGTTGCAATGATCCTTGTGTTGCTGGTGATTTCATCAACAAAATCCTGTATATAGAACAACAACTGGTTAGTAATGAACCAATATTTATATTAAAACACACCACTCAATGTTATAAAATACACGACTAAACAATTAAAACACACCACTCCCCACCCATGATACCCAAACACACAGTACTCTGCTCAAATGCACAAACACACATATTAAAACACACCATTCTAGGTGATAAAACACACTAGTTTTCAGGTTAAAACACTCTACTTAACCACCACACACTAAATGCATCTACCATTGCAAAACTCACCATCATTTCTACTAAAACACACCACTCAACGTTATAAAACACACCACTAAACAATTCAAACAAACCACTCCCCACGCATGATACCAAAACACACAGTAGGCGCTCAAATGCACAAACACACGTATTAAAACACACTATTCTATGTGATAAAACACACCAATAAATATCAAGATATGCACCAAGTTGTTTGCAGATTCGTGTTTACCTGTAATCCCTTTGGCAGTGTGGGGTTTTCTTCCTGTGGCTGTGGTTGGGGCGGGACATCAGCTTGTGGAATGGATGTATCTTCTTCTTCAAGTGGGGCATTTTCTAGTTGCAAAGCACTGTCAATGTGGCCATACCCAAAGCCACAAGATTTTATCTCAGCTTCCTCTCTTTTTAACAGCAGCTTGAATGTCCAAGACCTGAAGGCTGGGAAGCTTCTTGGCACAGTACGTCTGTAAAGCACCACCCGGTCAGCATAGAATACCTACATATTGTGTTTCACAGTATTATATGTTGGATTGTGTGTGATGTTTTAATGGATTGGGAGGTGATGGGAGTGGCTTTACCGTGAGGAATAGAATTGGTCCTCTAAAGATTTTGTCTGTGCTTCTCTCCCACCCTTGCTTGCTAGTAACCAGTGAATTTATCACCATTTGACACCAGTTGAGGTTTGGAATGTTGTCCACGTCCCGAAGATGGTCAATGTAGTTTTGGTTGACATAGGGCTGCAAACGAGCCGAGCCAAGCTCGAGCCAGGGGTGGCTCGAGCTTGAGCTCGTTAAGAAAGGTGATGCTCGAGCCGAGCAACTCGATTGTTCGAGTGCGAGCTCGAGCTCGAGCGAGATCTCGATTTCAAGCTCGAATTTGAGCTCGAGAGCAGGCTCGATTTCGAGCTCAAAATCAGGCTCGGGTTGAATTTTCAGTTCGCAATTATGCTTGAATTTCACCTGTTTCATCATACACTTACTGTTTTATCCATAAATAAATAATAAAATTTTTTAAACATTCCAAAGTCCAAACTTCATTGGTTAAAGGCTTAAATGTTCACAACTTCACTACAATATCAACTACACTTAAGCACTCAAAATAAGTAAGTTCACAAGTCCACTTCAAATCTTCAATATAAACTACAAGTCAATAACAACACTCAAAATAAGTTCATAGATCTATTTCAATATCAGTTACAAGGAAACAACGGTAGTCATCCTTGATTCCAAGAAAGATCTGTTGAATTTGAAAAAAGAAAAATAAGCATAGTATTAGATAAGTGAAGAATGCTAAATATTTGTTTAAAAACAACAAAGAATAACTTACTTTCATGAGACCGAAAGAAAAATTTCTTGATATGATTTCTCTTTCTGAAAAAAAAAAGAAGATAAAAAGTGTGTAAGTAACCAAATGCTTTAAAAAGATAATCATATAATCATCATTTAATATAAAAGTAAACTTACTTTAGCTTTGGTAACTCCTTGTATATGTTGAAGCCAATCGCCCCCACAAACTAAAGTTTGTACTATGTCTGGCACTAATGATGCACGATAGGAATCAATAACCCTTGTCCCAGCACTAAAGGTTTCTTCTGAAGCCACAGAGGTAACAGGTATGGCTAAAACATCTGCTGTCATTCTTGACAATATTGGATATTGCATTCTATTCATCTTCCACCAGTCTAAACAAGAAAAATTGCTAGGGATCTCATTCTTTTTAGTACGCCCTTTTTCTAAATAGTCTTTGTTAATGTTTTAAAGGGAATAACTCACGGTAGTGTATAACTCTCTTTGTCTATTGATAGGTTGAAGTTGTACAGCATTTATAGGTATAACAAATGAAAGACATCCACACACTAAAAGCCTCTAACAACTCCTTAAGACTCTAACAACACCCAATTTATTCTAACACTCCCCCTCAAGTTGGAGCATAGATATTAATCATGCCCAGCTTGTTACAAATATATTCAACCCTGTCCCTACTGAGTCCTTTAGTGAATAGATCAACTAGCTGGTCGCCGTTGCGGACATGAGCCATGGAAAGTAACCCTTGCTGAACCTTCTCACGCACAAAATGACAGTCTACTTCAATATGCTTGGTCCGCTCATGGAACACTGGATTGTTTGAAATGTGTATAGCCGCTTGATTATCACACCACAGACGTATGGGCTTCATCACCTCCACACCAACCTCTTTCAGAATGTTGTGCACCCACGTTATCTTACACGTTGCATGAGCCATTGCCCTATACTCAGACTCTGCACTAGATCGAGCCACAACCGTTTGTTTCTTGCTTTTCCACGAAACCAAATTACCTCGCACAAACACACAATACCCTGTTGTCGATCTCCTGTCACTCAATGAGCCTGCCCAATCAGCATCAGAAAACGCCTCAACACTCATATGCCCATGATTAGCATATAAAATACATTTCCCAAGTGCATTCTTGAGATACTTTACGATACGAACTGCCGCATCCCAGTGGGTTAGTGTAGGCGCTTGCATGAACTGACTCACCACACTGACCGGAAAAGCAATATCCGGACGTGTAATGGTAAGATAGTTCAACTTTCCCACTAGCCTCCTATACCTCTCGGGAGAATGAAGGGCCTTGCCCTCACCAGCTGCACGCCTAACACCTTGCTCCATCGGCGTCTCGCACGGTTTTGAGCCCGACAACCCAGTATCATCAAGCAAATCTAGAACATACTTCCTCTGCGAAAGAAATATCGCTTTCCGAGAACGAGCAACCTCGATCCCCAAAAAATATTTCAACACTCCCAAATCTTTTGTGTGAAACTTTTCCTTAAGGAAAGATTTAAGTGTTTCAATCCCTCCTGCATCACTACCTGTGATCACTATATCATCAACATAAACAATCAAGAGAATGCACCCAACATTAGTATGCTTAAAAAAACGGTATGATCACACGTACTCCTCTGCATACCAAACTCAACAATAACACTGCTAAACCTCCCAAACCAAGCTCGCGGAGACTGTTTCAAACCGTATAGAGACTTATGTAGTCTACATACCTTCCCAGACTCCCCCTGAGCAACAAAACCGGGGGGTTGCTCCATATATACTTCCTCAACTAAATCTCCATGCAAAAATGCATTCTTGACAACTAACTGAAACAAAGGCCAATGATTAGACGCCGCTAAGGAGATAAAGATACGTACCGAAGCCAACTTGGCTACAGGGGAGAAAGTTTCGGACCGATATATATATTATTTATTAGTTAAGTTTAGGAATTAGGATTAGGAATTTAGAATTTTCAGTTTACAAGTTACAACCCTAACGCAGCGCAGCCCCAAGTCCCCAACCGCCTCTGCGTACTTGCGTCTCCTCACTCTCGCACAGCGAACGGCGGCGCCTCCACCGCTCGACGGACGACGGCCCAGCCGCCTCCACCGCTCGACAGCCCAGTCACCTTCACCGGACGACCATCGCAGCCCAGCCTCCTCCATCGCAGCTCAGCGTCCCAGTCGCCTCCAAGGCTCCAATCCCACAGCCCAGCGCCTCAATCGCGGCCCAGCCCCCCAGTCGGCAGCCGCCTCCACTATCGCCGCAGTACAGCCGCCTCCATCGACCGACAACCACCACAATCCGGCCACCTACAATGAAGCGTTCTGTACGACCTCCGATTTCGTCACAGGTATTTCAAAAATTTCATAGTTAATTAATTATTATACTATTTTGTTATACTTATACTGTTAGCTTTGTTAATTATTATACTGTTAGTTTTGTTAATTATACTTATACTGTTTGTTTTATACTGTTAGTTTTGTTAATTATTAGTTCTGTTAACAACATTATTAGTTGATTAATTATTACTTTATTAGTTTTGTTAATTATACTTATATTGTTTGTTTTATAATGTTAGTTTTGTTAATTATTATACTGTTAGTTAGTTTTGTTATTATGTTAGTTTTGTTAATTATTAGTTTTGGTAACAACATTATTAGTTGATTAATTATTATACTGTTTTGTTATATTGTTTGTTTTGTTAATTATTAGTTTTGTTTTGTTAAGAACATTAATTTATACTGTTAAACTAGTTCTAATTTATAATGTTAAACTAGTTCCAATTTATATTTTTAAATTTATACTATTAATTCCTATACTGTTTATTTAATTGTAATTGTTTGAAAGGAGTGTGATGAATCCGTTGAGATGGAAGAGAGAGATACACCTAATGATTCATCAATACCCACTCCCGATGAGACACCCGTGGACTCTCCCATTCAATTAACTAATGAAGATGCACCGAGTGGTCCTAGTGAACCAAGTGTTGGTTCAAAAAGATTAAAATCGGTGGTGTGGGAGCATTTTACCAAAAAGATACTTAACGGTGTGGCTAAAGCGGAGTGCAACTATTGCAAAAAATTGCTTGGGGGAAAAAGTAAAAATGGAACAAAGCATCTTCATGATCATCACAGATCCTGCAAGGTGAAACCCATACAAAATCTGAAGCAACAAACGTTGTTACAACAACAATGGACGGTCGAGGGAAAAATGGGTTTATCTACTTTCAAGTTTAATCCTGAGGTTACTAGGCAGGAGCTTGCTTGCATGATCATTATGCATGAATATCCTCTTGCAATTGTTGATCATGCAGGATTTAGAAGTTATACAGCTAGTCTTCAACCATTGTTCGACATACCTTCTCGAAATACAGTTAAGGCTGACATTTTGAAGATCTATGAGGCTGAAAAATCCAAGATTATGACACTTTTCAGCACAAATTCAAGTAGGATTGCATTAACTACAGATATGTGGACAGCTTTAAATCAAAAGAAAGGCTACATGGCAATCACGGCACATTTTATTGATAATGATTGGAAACTACAAAGTATGCTGATGAGGTATGTATTTTGTTTTCTAATCTAATGTATATAGTTATTTTCGTTTTTATTGCTATTTGTTATATTTTAGTTGTGTAATCCTTTATTCGTTTACATTTTTAGGTTTATTTATGTGCCTTGTCCACACACAACTTTAGCTATTTCTAAGGAATTGTTGAAATCTGTTTATGATTGGAATATTGAAAGGAAATTGTCTACGTTGACAGTTGATAATTGTTCGACAAATGATGCACTTGTTATCATCCTTGTAGCTAAGTTAGGTTCTTCTCATCTCTTGCTACGTGGGAGTTTATATCACATGCGTTGTTGTGCTCATATCTTGAATATAATTGTGCAAGATGGATTAAAAGTTATGGGTAATGGAATAGAAAGGGTAAGAGATAGTGTTTCTTATTGGTTAGCTACACCAAAAAGGATTGAAACTTTTAGAGAAAATGTGAGGCACTTGGGCATAGATAGTACTAAACAATTGGTGCTTGATTGTAAAACTCGATGAAATTCGACATATTTGATGCTTAGTGTTGCATTAGAATACAAGGATGTTTTTATGCGTTTGAAAGAACGTGATGTTATGTTCACTTGTGCACCCTATGATGATGATTGGGAGTTTGCTAAGGAAATTTGTGAGAGGTTAAAGTTGTTTTACAGTGTCTCAAATAAATTTTCAGGGACTAATTATCCAACTTCTAATATCTTTTTTCCATTGATGTGTGAAATCAAGTTTGCTTTGCTTAATTGGATCAAATCTCCTAATGTGGTTATTGCAAATATGGCTAGAAGTATGTTGTTGAAATTTGATAAATATTGGGAGGTAGTTCATGGACTAATGGCTGTGGCTAATGTTCTTGACCCGAGATATAAGTTAGATGTGGTGGAGTTTTTTTTCCCTAATTTATATGGAGACAATGCTCAACAAGAAATTGATAGGGTTATGAAATATTGTGTGGATTTGGTGAAAGAATATCAAAAGGTTCCTCAAGCTACCAACAATGCTCAAGTTGAATCTGAAATCTCATTAGAGAGTGGATCTTAAGATGAGGTTTTTTTTAGTTCTAGATTTGATACATATCAGGGTAAGAGTAGTTCCACAAGGAGTTTGAAATCAGAGTCGGACAAATACTTGGAAGAAGAAAAACAACCAAGAAAGGATTCTATGTTTAATGTTTTAATTTGGTGGCAAGGTGTTGGACTTCGTTATCCAACATTGCGAAAGATTGCAAGGGATATCTTAGCTGTACCTATTTCTACAGTGGCTTCAGAATCAGTTTTTAGCACGGGTGGTAGGGTGGTGACTCCTCATCGATGTAGGCTTCACCCGAAAACGTTGGAGGGGTTAATGTGTTCGCAAAGTTGGTTGTTAAAAGATGTCAAAGGTCAAGGTAATCAAATTTTATTAAATGAAATTTATATATTGTTTTATGATATTGTATATTACATATTTATTTTTTATTGTAGTGCCTACTTGGAAAGATGCATATGGTACAATTTTTTATGATTGTGGGATTAGTCCAGAAGAATTTGAACAGCTTGAGGTATATATATTAAACTTTTATAGCTATTCATATGTTGTGAAATTAAATAGATTAACTTAAAAAAACATTTGAATAATTAATTAAATTATTTTGTGGGTTTTTTTTTTAGATTGGAGAAGACGATGGTCAAGAATGAGGAATGAATATTTGAAGAAGATTGTGAAGAATGCTTTTATTATATTGTTATCATATTGTTGGACTATTTGCAATTTGGACTATTTGAAGAACATTTTACATTTAGAGTTTGGACTATTTTTAATTTGTATTTGCTATGTATGGATTGGAATTTGAACTTTGGTACTTTGTATTTTGAAAATTGCTATTTTTTATGTTATTTTTATTAAAAATTGTACTAAAATAGCACTTTGACTAGGATTTGACCGGTGACGGGGAATCCCCATCCCCGCCAAATTCCCCGCGGGGGCGGGGATGGGGAATTTTTCCCCTTCCCCGCCGGGGACGGGGACGGGGTTAGGGTGGCGGGGACGGGGATGGGAACACCCCTCCCCACCTCGTTGCCATCCCTAGTTTCGGTATAATCAACCCCATAAGTTTGCGCATACCCTTTTGCAACAAGACGAGCCTTAAGTCTAGCCACCGACCCATCCGGGTTCATCTTCACAACATAGACCCACTTGCAACCAATCGCAGTCTTACCGACCGGGAGGGGTACCAACTCCCAAGTTTGATTGTCCTCCTGTGTAGCCATCTCCTCCTCCATTGCACGTCTCCATCCATCATGAGCTATAGCCTTACTCAAAGTGTTTGGAACTGACACAGAATCTAAACGAGAGACAAAGGCGCGAGAAGACGCTGGCAAATGAGTATAAGACACAAAAGAGGAAATAGGATGTACACAATGGCGTTTACCTTTACGTAGGGCAACGGGAAGATCCTGATCATTTGATGAAGATAGTGGTAAGGTAGAAGTACTCACTTGTGGCTCTGGTGGCGCCACAGCCTTCTTCGGCCGCCGGGCATAAACCTGTGTAACGGGGGGTTTTGAAACAGACCCAACTAGCATAAGGAAGTCATTATCCGGAGTAGAACCACACTCAAATGAGCCAGTTACACTCCCAGAAAACACCATGTTTTCAAAGAAAGTAACATCAGCTTACACTAAATACCTGTAACACCCCGGCTCGGCTCTACCGGTCAACCGGAGTAGTCACCGCCACACCCAGAGTGAATTCTATCATCCCATGATAAATTCCACTCCAGGTGCACAGGCTAAGGGAAGTATACTTAACATTCATACTAACCAACAAACTATAATAGATAAAATACATATTAATCTGACAAGAGATTTACAAAAGTTTCCCAACGGGCCCACAATCACAACTTTGGGTTATCCCCAACCCGACTATCTAAAGTTGACTAATACTCGGGTCACCCAAAAGATATCTACACCAACGGGGAATCATTCCCAACAGTACAAAACTCAAAACACAGGGAGGGAGATCCGGAACAACTGGGCTGGCAGGAGCAACACCACGGGGACTCACCGGCTGCAAAACTGACGCTAGACGTCATCTGTTAGGGCACAATGAAGCACCCGTTAGCACGACGGCTTACAAGCTACTACTAGTCCTGAGGCAGTCATTACGCTAAGGTTTAACCTAGTAGCAGATCTTAACCCCAATTTATCAGCAAGCATACAAGAGATGAAAGAATTCGTGGCTCCTGTATCAAACAGATCTAAACCAGGTACAGAGTTTAGTAAGAAAGTACCGGCAACGGTGTCGCTTGCTTGAGCCTGGGCGCTATTGACAACGAAAATTCTTCCCTGGCTTCCTGAGTTACTGGCCCCAACTGGCTGTTTTCCTCTATTGTTGGTAATATTGGAAGCAACACTCGACGGTCTCCCCTGGCTTACTTGTGGGACATTATTCCCTCTGTCATTTCCACCTCTAAATTGTCCCTGCCTCGGTTCTTCAGTAAACCTCCCCCCATGATTTAGATTCAGGGGTGGGTTCAGATAGTGTCGTGGTTGAGTAAAACAGTTCTTCTGCGTATGCCCCTCTCGGCCGCACTTGAAGCATGTAATTTTCTCACCTCGACAGTTTTCACCAGGGTGGATCCTCCCGCATCTTGGGCATGGATAACCCCTTACTTGGACTACTTCCCCCTTTCTTTCTCCTTGCCTGCTACTGGCTTCTCCAAAGTTTGGTTTCTTATTTTCAAGTTTCGATTTCCCCTGCTGCACCTCGGCCTTCCTCTTGTTTCGGCCGTACACCTCCTGCTGATCCAGGTGCACTTGATAATGGTCCGATGCCCGTTCATATGCCTCTTTCAGGGTCGAACACATAAATGGTGCAAGGGCTCTTCGGTTATCCCAGTCCATGCCGCGCACGAATCTTCTGGCCTTGCTCACCTCGTCCGGCACAATATCCTGGGCGAATCTTAGCAGTTCTATGTACTTTGCATAATACTCCTGAATACTTGCCCCTCTCTGTTTCAGCCTTAGAAATTCTTCGCATTTAATTCCTCGAATTCTTTCATTACAAGCTATCCTAGCTTTATATTTCCCTAACCAGTCTTCCCAATCGAAGTCTGGTTCTTGCAAAAGATCAGGCCCGGTTGTAGTCCACCAATTGTCCGCAGCCTTTGTGAGGTAGTACACAGCTGAGGATATTCTCTGATCTGCAGGGCAGTTTACTGCGTCCAGCAACTTGTCAAATGTCCTGATCCACTCTTCCAGAACCACGGGATCTTCTTCTCCGGCATAGGTCGGAGGGTGCCTGCTGGCTATTGCTTTGGCATAATCTACTCGAGGCTGATTTTGGTTTGGAGCCTGCTGAGCCATTATATACTCAGCCATTCTTTCCATCATCTGTGCCATGCGATCAACGGTAGAAGTTTCTTCGTTGCCCGCACTACTACGTGTTTCTCGTCTAGGAGGCATAATTGCTGAAGAAGCAATTCTGAGTTAGCTCTCAAGAAGTTAGAATTCTAGGGTACCAGCCCAATAACGGTACAGTAACTGCTCAGTTACTATACTACAACTTCACTGCCCACTTTACCACATTTGTCAACAAAATACTATAGTAGGGCACTATAATCAATAGTGTATCCTACTTATCAAACAATCACAGTCAACAACAACAAACACATACAGTCATTAGCAACAACTATATTACACAATAAACAACTTTCAAGTTCCAGCAGTGATAGGTGATCCCTTGTCCCGCTGTCCAGCCACCAGTTCCGATTCCACTCCGAAGGGTTTATACTTAGGTTGGACTAACTTAGTGACTCCGGTTTTTCTTTTACAAACTTAGGCTGACTCAAATCCCTAGGCTAACTCGAACCTAGGCTCTGATACCAACTATATACATTTACTCACTACATATACAATATGTATATATATACACTACACGAACTATATACATATATATACATATATGTACCATAATACACCTATACATTTATTTATACACACACGCCACATATGTATGCATATTTATTCCATAATCTAACTACATATACTTATACACCATATACATATATACATTCACTTACTTTGTGCGTAATTTGTAACATGTACGCACATACGGTGTTTATATGTTGACTAGGGCAAAGGTGAGACAAAAGGATACAAGCTGGAAGTTTTCGCAGAAATGACCACAGTTCGGTTTTTGGCTCATATCTTGGGCTATGAATGTCCAATTGAGGTGATTTTTACACCATTGGAAAGAAGACTAAAAGGGCTGTAACTCTTAGGAAGGGATCACAGCCTAGAAAGGAAGTTACAGGGGTCAAATAAATCCCTAAAGTTGAACCTCCGACAGAATTTCTCATTTCTGCCACTGTTTAGTATTTTGACCATATCTTGAGCTTGGAAGGTCCAAATAATGTGATTCCAACGGCAAATGAAAGGTACTTTAATGGGTTACAACTCTGGTTAAGGCAACAACCTTAAATTCCACAATTTTGGTGGCCGAAAATATGGTTCAACATAGGAGCAGTGCACAGGATTTTCAGGAATTTCTACCCCATCTCCATTTTCATTCAATATTCACAACATCTTACATCATATACACACTTGACATATATAATTAGCCCCTAACTTAGGTACACAACATGATCAAGACACACAAATAGTTCATAAGTTGCAACAATCTCAAGAAATGGCAATTAATTCACCATAAACCTATTTTGAGTAGCCTTGATCCAAATAAAGGGGTAACTTACCTCTAAAAATGAATAGAATCACTTAGGAAGTGTTGAATGAATTTTCCCCCAAATTTTTCTTGAAACCCTACGGTTGGGATCAACATCATAACAACAATATTTCAAGAATTAAAACTTAGATTATGAAACTAAGGAGAGAAACAAAGATAATTACTAAGGAATATTGAAATTTTACCTACTAAACCTTGGTGTTGTGAAGAAACTAGCTCAAGCTACAATGGTGGAAGAAGAAGATGAAGAAGATGAAATGTCCTCTCCCTTTCTCTCTCTCGTAGGAAATCAGCCAAGGAAGAAGAATGAAAGTTCACACTCTCTCCCTCTCTTATATTTCGGCCAAGCAAGACAAAAAGGGCAAGGGAATAAAACATGTCTTCAACACTTAGTATTTTGAGGGGAATGTTTGCATGGAAGAATTAAAATAGAATAATCTCCCCTTTCTCTCTTAAATTTTCAGCCAAGGCACAAGGTGAAGGAAACAAGAGGAATAGACATGTTTTGGAATATCATTACTTTTGATGCAATTGTCTTTATGGGAAAAAAAATGGAATAAATTAATAGGGTATTTTAAAACTTATCAGTTGGGGTCCAAACAGATAAAGTTTCGGTAGAAAATAATTTAAATAGGAATAATTTTGAAACCAAAAATTTATCCCAGACCGAAACTTGAAATTGGGCTAGGTTCAGTACACCGCGGAATCTCGCGATGTACGATCACAAATAATTTTTGACTGCTATGGGCTAATCTAATAATTTAGGAAATTCCAGAATAATAGTAGGGTGCCTAAAAATCCAATTCTGAGGACAAACGGGTTCGAACACTAATTTCTAAAATTATTACGGTTCGTGACCGGTACGTAGATCGCAGCTTAATAACAACTATTTTTCCTTATAAAAATTCTTTTGATGCTTCGGTCACTCATCTCAGGCATGTTTTAACTTAAGAATATATTCCTCGAACTTTAATTTGATCCGGAAATGACGAGGGGTTACAGTCTACCCTCCTTAAAAAAAAGTTTCGTCCCCGAAACTTACTTCCTAACCCATAAGGTCTCAACACACACCCAGTCATACAACCACACACCACTGGGATCCGACTGATCTCCAGTTTTTCTACTTCCTTATCCTGCACCAGACAGAGGTACACTTCATACCCCTTTTGTACGTATTTTCTCAGCCTACGCATTGTCATCAGCTTTGGTTCGGGCTCCTTCTCGATTCCTCGATATGAAACATTTTTCCCTTTCGGTCCTCTTAACAAAATTTTCTTTTCATTACAAGATATCCTAGCTTTATATTTCCCTAACCAGTCCATTCCCAATACCACACCTATTCCTTCCAACTTAACCGAATAAGGTTCCCGGGACAGTTAACTCCCGCTATTCCTATAGAAACGTTCTCATATATGTTCTTACAAGCTACTACTAGTCCTGAGGCAGTCATTACGCTAAGGTTTAACCTAGTAGCAGATCTTAACCCCAATTTATCAGCAAGCATGGGAGGATCCACCCTGGTGAAAAACTGTCGAGGTGAGAAAATTACATGCTTCAAGTGCGGCCGAGAGGGGCATACGCAGAAGAACTGTTTTACTCAACCACGACACTATCTGAACCCACCCTGAATCTAAATCATGGGGGAGGTTTACTGAAGAACCGAGGCAGGGACAATTTAGAGGTGGAAATGACAGAGGGAATAATGTCTCACAAGTAAGCCAGGGGAGACCGTCGAGTGTTGCTTCCAATATTACCAACAATAGAGGAAAACAGCCAGTTGGGCCAGTAACTCAGGAAGCCAGGGAAGAATTTTCGTTGTCAATAGCGCCCAGGCTCAAGCAAGCGACACCGTTGCCGGTACTTTTTTTACTAAACTCTGTACCTGGTTTAGATCTGTTTGATACAGGAGCCACGAATTCTTTCATCTCTTGT
>CP025655.1:12214414-12226718 GCA_003576665.1 Ipomoea trifida | reverse complement strand
TTTACGTACTGTGTTGAGCATATCATCTGGGTTTGTGTGTTCCCACGTTCGCATGTGGCTCAAACTTTGCATACATGTTCTTTGAGCTGTTCTGAGTATTTCCAACGCTTTGCATGCGAGTTATCTCTGGAACCTATTATTTTCATTAGACAAATTTGATGATTGGAAAATACGTATGCAGGTCCATCTATCTGCGCTACATGATGAGATGTGGGAAGTAATTACCAGCGGTCCGATCAAAATTCTTAAAGCCAATACCGCAACCGCACAGACGAGCACAACACCGCAAAACATTCCTAAACCCAAAGAGGAATGGACTCCTGAAGATAGACAACGAAACAACTTGGACAACATTGCCAAGGATATTCTATTCAAAGCTATCGATGATGCAACGTTTCCAAAGGTCCGAAAATGCAAAACCGCAAAAGACGTTTGGCAAACACTAGTCAAAAAGGGCGAAGGAGACGAGCAAGAAAAGGAGAACAAACTCACAATAGCATTAAAGAAATTTGAGGATTTCAAAATGCTAAATGGTGAAAGCATAGCCGAAATGGAAGCAAGATTTATTAAAATCTTGGGAGAAATTACTGATCTTGAAAAGGAGATTGATCAGAAGGAAATATCACTCAAAATCCTACGTGGACTACCGTCAAATTGGGACATGAAGGTCACAGCCATGCGAGACCATAGGGATCTCAAAACTCTTACCACCGACAAGCTCTTTAGTGATCTAAAAGCTTATGAGTTTGAGATGAAGTCAAGAAAAGACGAAGAACGCGAAGAAAGAAATACCGCGCTAGTCACCGAACAACCGTCTACATCGAGGTCAGTAGATAATAGTGAATTTTTATCTGACGAAAATTTTGCTTTGTTTGTTAGGAAATTTAAGAAGTTCATGAGGAAAAAGAACAACAAAAATTATCCTCAAGCCAGCACACCCAGATGGACGAAAAAGGAAGTTCCAGATGCAAACTTGTGTTACAATTGTAGAAAGCCATGACACTTTATGGCAGAATGTCCTTATCCAAGAGTGAGCAAAAACCAAGGTGATAATGCTCAGAAGGACACCAAGGAAAAAGAAAGAAGATTCAAGAAAGACAAAAGAAAAGCATTAATTAGTGACCCACTTGAGACAAATGATAGTGATGAGTCATCTAGTGGAGAAAGTGACACCTCAAAGGATGACAATGCTTTATTCTGCATGGATGCTTTAAGTAGTTCATCAACTCAGAACTTATGCTTAATGGCGCATGAAGTTGAAGAAGATGAGGTAACATCCAAATCTTTTGATTCTGCAAGTACTTCTTTTTCTAGAGAGTCCCTCTCTCAATTTATGAGAGATTGTCAGATCGTTATGGACACTCATTCTCAACTCGAAGAGCGCAATAAATTTTTTATTCTTGAAAAAGATGAAATAAATGAAAAATTGCAAAATGCTCTGTCCGAGGTAAAAGAATTGAAGGCTAAAATTATTTACCTTCAAGAAGAGTGTAAATCAAGAGAAGTGAGAGAACACAACCTCAGGGGAGTAATAGCCACATTTACTCATTCATCCAAAATAATGGATAAAATGGTAAATATGCAGAAACCCTCAGGAGATAAAACCGGTTTGGGTTATGATCCATCGTGTTCTCAAGCCTCTCAGAAGTTGACCAATTCTACTACGACTTTAGATAATAAAGTACAAGTGGTGAAATTTTTCAAAGGTCAAGATTGCACAGTGAGACAAGGAATTGGTTATCAAAAAATTGCCAAAAATAACACTGTTGGGCTGAAGCCTCATTTGCGAAATATTTCGCCCAGTCAGTTCAAAAGGCAAAGTTTTGTTCCCTTAAGGAAATATTCCAATGAGTTTAGTGCAAAACAACATTTGAAAAAGGGAAGATTTTCGAATGGTGGGCCAGGGAGATTTTATCCCTCTGAGCAATCTTACAAAGAAATTAAACCATGGGTAAAATCAAGGTTTAATTCCTTTAAGGTCTCTTCTCAAGTGCCTAAAAATCGAGTCAATTTTCAAAACCGGGCACCAAAAGTCTTTTCCAAAATTAGTTATGATTATAAAGTCAACAATGGTTACAAATCACCTTTACTTGGTTCAGTAAGGACAAGGTGGATTTGGGTACCAAAAATTGCTAACCCCCAAGGACCCAAGCAAAACTGGGTACCTAAAAATGTTTGATTTGTTTACAGGAAGTTTGGTACTTCGATAGTGGATGTTCGCATCACATGACTGGAAATAAATCTAGTCTAGTGAATTTTAAGAATATCGAAGGACCAAAAGTAGTTTTTGGAGGAAAAGATCGATACGGCCAAACCAAAGGAATTGGAACAGTTGAACGCAACGGATTAAAAATCGAAGACGTATCTTACGTAGAAGGTCTCAAGTTCAACCTTTTCAGTACAAGTCAATTCTGCGACAAAGGTTATTTAGTGGAATTTTTCAAAGACAAATGTCAAGTGAAAAATGAAACTACTAGAGAATTTGTACTGCAAGGAACAAGAAAGAGGAACATGTACGTTGTTGATTGGTCTACAACAAAGGAATCAATATGCTTAGTTGCCAACAACACAAACGCTACAAGCTGGGAATGGCACAAGAAGCTGAATCATCTAAATTTCAAAACGATCAACAAGCTAGCAGCGAACGATCTAGTCAAAGGACTACCCAAAATAGTTTACAAGAAAGATCAGATTTGCGATGCATGTCAAAGAGGAAAGCAAATCAAATCTTCATTCAAGTCAAAGACAGAGGAATCATCATCAAGACCTCTCAGTCTACTATACATGGATTTATTTGGTCCAGTAGACCCAGTAAGTATGAGTGGTAAGAAATATACACTTGTTATTGTTGATGACTTTTCCAGGTACACATGGACTATTTTTCTCAACAAGAAAAACGAAGTTGAAAGGAAGCTACCGGAATTGTTGAAACAACTTCAAATCGAAAAGGAACTCAAAATTGCAAAAATACGTACAGATAGAGGTACAGAGTTCGTAAACGGCGTAATTCAAGACTACTGCAGCATGCAAGGAATTTGACATCAATTATCAGCTGCAAAAACACCACAACAAAACGGTGTTGCCGAAAGAAGAAACCGAACACTCAAGGAAGCCGCACGAGTAATGATTACAGCAGCCGACTTACCGAAACGGTTTTGGGCAGAAGCAATTAATACTCCTTGCTACACCCAGAATAGAAGCCTTATGAACAAGCTGCACAACAAAACACCATATGAATTATGGAAAGGGAGAAAACCTAACCTTAGCTATTTTCATTCTTTTGGATGCAAACGTTTTGTACTCAATAATGGCAAAAGCTATTTGAAAACTTTTGATGAGCGTGCAGATGAAGCTATATTCCTTGGATATTCATCTACCAGCAAAGCATTCAGAGTATGGAATAAATCGATGATGGTGGTAGAAGAATCAATTCATGTCGTGTTCGACGAATCGTCAAAAGTCAAGGAAATTGAGGATCCAAAAATTGGTAATAATGTTCCAAATAATTTTATTATTACTAATGAAGCTTCAAGAGACAATGTTTTACAGGGATTAAAAGATCTGGAAATTAAAGACTCCAATATTGAGCAAAACGGCGCACCAGGCGCAGGAAATTCAAGAAATGAAGTAGAGGAAGTTGTAGAGCAAGTTGGAGTGGAAGTTAATGCAAGGGAAGGAGTGGAACCTATAGAGGAAGTTGTGGAGGAAGTTGGAATTAGTGGTGGGACCCAAAGTGAACCCACTAATTTTCCCTCTCTCTCTACACGTGAAGATGAACCCATTCTGCCACCCACTTCACAAAACAATTTTCAACCAGATTTAAGATGGCTCAAAAATCATCCACATGATTTAATTATTGGAGATGTGCATGAAGGCGTGAAAACCAGATCAGCCGCAAGAGATGTAATGTTTCCGTGTTTCCTATCTCAGATTGAACCAAAGGAGATAGATGAAGCTTTAAGTGATCCTAGTTGGATTGAAGCCATGCAAGAAGAACTGAATCAATTCCAAAGGAACAACGTATGGGAGCTTGTTCCAAGACCAGGCAATTACAATGTAATCGGTACAAAATGGGTCTTCCGGAACAAAGTAAACGAAGATGGCATCATTGTTAGGAATAAAGCAAGACTGGTTGCAAAAGGTTATTCGCAAGAAGAAGGAATAGATTTTGATGAGAATTTTGCTCCAGTGGCAAGATTAGAACCAATCCGCATTTTCCTAGTATATGCAGCGTACAAGAATTTTACAGTCTACCAAATGGACGTAAAAAGCGCATTTCTGAATGGTTTACTTGAAGAGGAAGTTTACGTTGAGAAACCACCCGGATTTGAGGTAAAAGGTGATGTTGACAAAGTCTATAAACTAAAGAAGACATTATATGGGTTAAAACAAGCACCTCGAGCTTTGTACGATACCCTGTCAATGTTCTTAATTAGTTGTGGTTTTACCAAAGGACTAGTTGACAAAACCTTATTTAGGATTCAAGAAAATAATCAAATTTTATTAGTACAGATTTATGTTGATGACATTATTTTTGGAAGTACTGATAAATCTTTATGTGAGAAATTTTCTAAGCTCATGCAGAACAGGTTTGAGATGAGCATGATGGGAGAATTGAACTACTTACTTGGACTACAAGTTAAACAAATGAAGGAAGGAATTTTCATAAATCAAGCCAAGTACACCAGAGACTTGATCAGAAAGTTTGGCTTAGAAGGAAAAAGTTCAGTCAAAATTCCCATGAGTACAGCACAGCGATTAGATAAAGATGACGAAGGAACAGATGTTGATCCTACGATCTACCGAGGAATGATTGGATCTTTGCTATATCTCACTGCGAGTAGACCAGATATATCTTACTCAGTGGGTGTATGCGCGAGATTTCAGTCAAAGCCGAAAAACAGTCATCTTGATGCTACGAAGAAAATCATTCGATATCTAAAAGGAACAATCAATGTTGGATTATGGTATCCAAAGGAAGGTAATTTTGAACTAACCGGATATTCAGATGCAGATTTTGCAGGTTGCAAAATTGATCGTAAAAGTACCTCCGGAACGTGCCAGTTCTTAGGGGGAAGGTTAGTTTCATGGTTCAGTAAGAAGCAAAACTCCATTGCAACAAGCACAGCCGAAGCCGAATATATCGCAGCAGGGAGTTGCTGTTCACAAATTTTTGGATGAAGCAACAGTTGAAGGATTACGGAATAAATTGCGAGGACGTTAGTATTTTCTGTGATAATACTAGCGCGATTGCGATTTCACAAAATCCTGTACTTCATTCACGAACGAAACATATCGACGTACGACATCATTTTATCCGAGACCTCGTCGAAAAGAAGGACTTAAGGATCGATCATATCCCTACAGAAAATCAAATTACAGACATTCTCACAAAACCGTTGTGTGAATCTCGCTTCGCAATCTTAAGGCACGAAATGGGAATGATCGAAATCAGCTAAGTATTTTATTTTATGCAAATTTATTTTATTTTTACTGTATGTGGCGTGAATATGTGATCCTAGCTGAAGCTATGTTTTTATTTGGTCTACATGTGTGCTTTACGTGTTGTATGCATAGCATGTGTGTATTTAATTTTCACCTGCTTGTGTTGTTACTGTGGTGAGTCACCCTTACACGTGTGATGTAGTTGAGGTAATTTTCTTTATAGCTTCTTATCTTTAAAATTGCTTAGAAACCCTTTTCTTAACATATCTATCTCTACACGTGTACATTATTTATTTGGAGTACTAATCACTTTGCATGCAGATGAAAAGATCATTCGAAGTTACTTCTTTTGACCATGCAAAAGAAAAACGGCTTTTGAGGAGCAAAAGCAATGAATATTAAAGCTTGGAAAACGTAAAAAGGGGACTTGAAGAGACATTCAATGTCAACTTTTCAACAATTACAAGTTCCAACAAGGCTTCTCAACCCATCTATAAGTTGGGACATCCTCACACATACTCTACCCGTCCAAAGAGTAGTGTGTTCTTTGTCTTGTTTATTTTTGCAGGAAGCCATGAAGCCCAAGAGACAGGCCGTGTGTCTAGGAGGATTTCCGAACAAGCACGGATGGAAATGTTGAGAGCACGACGCATTGCAAACGGTGGACACGAGATTGGTGATACCTCGACCGACCCGATCGTCCTAGAGGAAGAACAGCCCGTGCATGCAGTTGAGCCAGGCGAAGGAGTGTAGAAACCTGGTGATCCAGATCTAGACTATGTCTTATTTCTCATGAAAGGAAGTAGACCTTCAGAATCCCCACCTCAAACATCCGGAGCTACACACTACACAAGCTCGGATTCTGAAGAAACCACTATTGCTAGCCGAGTTTCTGCCTCTCGAACCAAGTCTGTAGCCAGTCCAGCCGCCGTGAAGAAGAAGAAGTAGAAAGGATTAGTGAAAAATCCTTTTATGTACTAGTCTGAATAAGGCTTATGGTCTAAGTTCCAAATTTTCCGTAACCATGTGCCTAAAATATTTATGAATGGAACAAAATATTCGGATGGTTACATATTCTTGAAAATATTTTATTTGGCCATGCAAAAATCAAAAGCTACGAGAAAAGAAAAGAAATACTCGAAAAATTCATTTAAGTAGCTTAACAAAAATCAAAATACATGAGATGGCCAAAAGATCTCAAAAATATCAAGGGAAAATAAAAAGAAAGTTTATCCCTAAATCGTGAGATTCGGGTACAACAGAAGGCAGATGCTTACTTTTTCCCAAGGATTTTAGATGCTGCCAAAACAGGGGGAAGAAGAGTGGTCAATCAATTTGGCCAAGCTGGTTCGAGTTCCACCGCAACTACACAGGGGGAACGAACACAGGGGGAAGGAGTACAATCCAACTTTAAAATTTTTGCTAACCCCGCATGAAATGCATTTTCTACCTTTACAGCCCCAAGGCAGCCAAGCCAACCAAACACACCCGCGATGACCGATCAGGAGCGTGAAGATCGATTGGTAGATTTATTTGCCGACCACTTTAGAGTTACACACGACGCTATCTTGGACCAAGAAGAAAGAAACCCAAGAGAATACGCAAGGTGGTATTTGCGTGGAGTCTTTCCCGCAAATGATTTACGTGAAGCCGCGGAGTGTTACAAGATCGGTAGAGTTTTTCAGAAATTCTATCACCTGGAGGACAAGGATGATTTTGGTAAGCTAAGAAAAAGGATAAATGGCATGTTGGGTATTTAATTTATTCTTAGCTTATCTTAATATTGCAAGTTCATGACTTATTTTTGAGATGTTCGAATTATCTGTAATGGTTCGAATTTATGATGGGTCCTATGCTATAATATCTATCTTTGTTAGCTTTGTGTGTTATGGCTTTTAATTTGACTTAATATTATGTTGCATGCATGTTGGTACAAAATTAAAATTCAAATACGAATTAACCCAACAAAGCATGATCTTTCGTATAAGTCAAAATAAATAAAGCCGTAGGTCAAAAATTTTATGAAAACTCATCGTAATGGCTAGTCGCAATAAAAGTGAAAAATAAAATCAGTAGATTTCTAGACTGAGCCAAATATGATTGAGTATACGTTTTGGCATCATCAAAAATGGGGAAATTGTTAGGAATAAAATTGTAATAGTTTTGATGAGCCAATTTGTAATTTTAGAAATCCCCTATTTTATTTTTAGAGTGTAGAGTTTTGACCCGAAAGGCAAGTCTTGACTATAGTTTGGTTCGAATTATTGCCTTATAGAGTTCATTTTATTATGACTCTTGTAAGTCATTTGCTTCCACTATACACATGAGTATACATGATCCAATGGACAAGGCCTATTTATCGTTGCTAGAACACTCAAGTTCGAATCTTATTGAAGACATTTTAAGCTTTGGAGAGCAAGGAATGGAGCTAATCTTACCACAGCTCAAAGTCAAGGTTTTGGTCAATAGAGCAACTCATGGAGGAAGTTTGGTCAAATGGAAGAAGTTTGAGTCAAATGATCTAAACCGAGAAGAAGTCCAATATACACTATCTCTACGCCTTACTCTATGTCATGCCAAAAAGGATTAAATACATTTGGTTGATGGATATGATCGAATGAGCTGAAATGGAAAAATGGTTAAAGACTTGAGTATATATCCAAAGGTCCAGTGTTCAAATCCTACTTGCTATATTTTAATATAAAGGAAGAAGCTTTGGAGCTAGTTACACGGCCAAGTCAATAGAGCCAATTTTTGGTCAATAGAGTAACTTTTGGAGCTAGTTTGGTCAATGGAGCAAGTGATGGAGGAAGACAAAGTCAACATGGAAGAACTTTGCATGGATTACACACGCATGAACTCTACATCATTGTTACATGCGTGAAGGTTACTCTAAAACACTTTGGAGCAACTTATGGAGCAACCTAAAGAGGAATTTATACTTAACCATTTTTGCATGGTTCAAGTTTATTCCAGTATGTGATGATATGAACCAGAAGAAATCTGAAGATGATGATTTTCTGAAGATCATTGTTCATACTCAAGCAAGAATCACCCGGAAAATATTTTGAAAGATCAACTTGCCCAAAGATCAAAATCAAGAGCACAACAAAGTCAAGAATGTCAAGCTCTGAAGGATACACAGTCTGCAATATCAAGCTAAGAAGGCAACAAAGTCAAAAATTGGAGGCTACAAGTTTCAAGGATCAATCAAGTCGTAAAAGAAGACTTTGTGAGCAATTACAGAGGTAATTTGTCAAAAGTTACCAGCGACATTAAATGTGCAGATCAAATTGGCAAGTTATCAGATCAACGGTATGGTCATTAAATAAGAAGGTATGGCCATCAAGATCAGATTGGAATGGCCAATCAGATCAAGTGAACGTTCAAAATTTGAACGTTCATAACGGGCAAATAATTCTTTGAATTATAAGAAGCCCAAGAAGACTTGAAGACAAGCACGAAACATACGGGGGAATACAGAGATAAAAAAAGTGATATTGAGCAGTGAATGCGATCAAATACAAAGTGCTGAGATATTGAGCTATACACGAGAGAATTCAAGTCTTAGAAAAAGAAATCTTTATTTCTTTAAAAACAAAAGTTGTATCTCTACCTAGGGTAGAAAGGAGTGTAGCTGGGTGCGTAACACTCGGGTGAACTAAGTGCAGCTTTGTGCGTACCACTTAGTTGGGAACGTAGCTTTGTGCGTAGCGTTCGTGGAGCGTAGCTTTGTGCGTAGCGCTCGGGAGCTTAGCTTTGTGCGAAGAGCTCGTGGTTGAGTGTAGCTTTGTGCGTAGCACTCGGGAGTTTCACTATTGTATCTGGGTGATTGAAGATAGTGGAAACCTTCCTTGGAACAAGGAAGAAGTGGAGTAAGAGAATTACACCATCTCCGAACCACTATAAATCTCTGTCTCTCATTTACTTTACTGCACTTTACATATTTGCATGTTTTAACATACTAACCCTTTACGTACTGTGTTGAGCATATCATCTGGGTTTGTGTGTTCCCACGTTCGCATGTGGCTCAAACTTTGCATACATGTTCTTTGAGCTGTTCTGAGTATTTCCAACGCTTTGCATGCGAGTTATCTCTTCAGTTTTACGCAGTTTCGTCTTATAGCACTTTACCGTACAACTTTCCGCTGCAGATTTCAAGTTGAATTTATTCACTTGGAATCACTCTGGTTGAAGTGTTATAAAGTTTTTAATTGTTTGAAAAGTCTATTCACCCTCCCCCCTCTAGACTTTTGCCACCCTATCGGGACCAACAAATAGTGGTGTATTATTCAATGCTATATGGTGTGTTCTGAGACGTGTTATTGTGTTAACTGTTTTTTTGTGTTTTTCCTTATGTAGGTATAATATGGTTTTTGTCCCATTTACTGGCATTGATAATCATAAGAGATGCATCACCTTTGGTGTTGGGCTGCTTACGAAGGAAGACACAGACTCATACGTGTGGCTTTTGGAGAGCTTTAAGAAAATAATGGGCCATGATCCTATTTGCGTTGTTATAGATCAAGATCCAGCTGTGAAGGCTGCCGTTGCTCAAGTGTTTGGTGCGTCAAAACATAGATTTTGTATGTGGCATATAATGTGCAAGGTGGGAGAGAAGGTTGGACCGATTTTGTCTAAAGACAAGGTGTTTAGGAGGCAGTTAAATTGCATCGTTTGGGATAATTCAATTGATCCCGAGGCCTTTCAGCTGTGATGAAATCAGATTATGGAAGAATATGGGTTGGGTGATAATGGTTGGTTTCGTTACTTGTTTGAGTCCCGTACATTTTGGGCATCTCCATACTTTCACGACGAGTTTATGGCGGGTTTGGTTAGGACCACATCTAGATCGGAGTCTTAAAACAGTTTGTTTGGTAGCTTCTCTAATGGACATTCTAGCTTGGTTGAATTTTTGGTGCATTATGACAGTGCTATTGGTGCACAGCGACATGCCCAAGCAAAACTAAATACTTATTGTGAAGCTTGTTTTCCAGTGTTGAAGACACCATTGGCGTTGGAGCGGCATGCCATGGGTGTTTACACAATTTCTGTGTTTTATGATGTTCAAGAGGAGATTTGTGCGGCTTGTTTTTCTTGTCATGTGGTGTCTTTGAGTGATTCTGATGGTCGCGTGTCTTACGTGATAAAAGATGGTGACCATCGAGCATGCGTTGTGGATTTAGTTTTGGATAATTATTGTGCAAGGTGTTCTTGCAAGATGTTTGAGAGGATGGTTTTGTTGTGTAAGCATATCTTTTTTGTTTTTAAAGATCTTGGTCTTGAGAGTATTCCTTCTAGGTATTTGGTGCATCGGTGGACAAAGGGTGCATGTGTGCACCCAATATTTGATATTGATGGTACAGTTGTTGATCAATCTGGAAAAGTGGAGAACGTTAGCCTGCTTACTAATCTTATGTGGTCTGACATCGTTTGTCACAGATACGAAGCGTTATTAATGAACAAAGGAAATTATTTCTTCAAGATGGGAGTGAGAATGGCAGTAGCTTGGTTGTTGGTAGCAAGCAAAGTGTGATTAATTCGTTTTGTGGGTCTGTGTCTAAGGCCTCTACAGTGGAAGTGCACGACCCTGTCAAAGCTAAGAACAAAGGTAGTGGTAAGCGATTGAAGAGTGCAAGGGAGAGAGCTGCAAGCAAGTGTGCAAAGCAATCAAGGAGATGCCACACTTGTGATGAATATGGCCATAACAGTAGGACATGTCCTTTAAATAATTGAAATTGATCATTTTAGTACTATATATGGTGTGTGTTAATACATAGTGTGGTGTGTTTATACATATGGTAATACTTTTAATCTGTCCACAGGTGCATTTTAATACAAGCACTAGTGTGTCCTGTTACGCATATGCGCACTTGACGTATGGTGAGTAAGTGGTGTTTTTTAATATGATAATTGCTGCATTTTATAACATTGAGTCGTGTGTTTTGTGTATGATTGTAAGTGTGTTTTAATAGAGCAGTTGCATTTTGGGTATGGTGGTTAGTGGTGTGATTTGAACTACAAACTAGTGCATTTTAGTAAGGCCAGCAGTGGTGTGTTTTACTACGTAAGCTGGTGCATTTTATTTAAGTAGGAGTAGTTTGGGTATGATTCCCACTGGTGCGTTTTAATATTATAACTGGTGCGTTTTAATATTATAACTAGTGCATTTTTATACGTTGAGTAGTGTGTTTTAGTACAAATATACATGCGTTATAAGATTGCAGTTGCATTTTTGGGTATGTTGGGTAGTTGTGTGATTTTAACTACTAACTGGTGCGTTTTAGAAAGGTCAGTGGTGTGTTTTACAACGTAAGTTGGTACATTTTATTTAAGTGGGAGTAGTTTGGGTATGGTCGGTCCTCAATGGTGTGTTATAATATTATAACTAGTGCATTTTTATACCTCAAGTAGTGTGTTTTAGTACGAATAAGCGTGCGTTATAAGATTGCAGTTGCATATTTTGGTATGGTGGGTAGTTGTGTGATTTTAGCTACTATCTGGTGGATTTTAGTAAGGTGAGTGGTGTGTTTTACACCTTGTTTGGTGTGTTTTAGTAAGGTCAGTAGTGCATTTTTACACCTTGAGTGGTGTGTTTTAGTAAGGTGAGTGGTGTGTTTGACACCTTGAGTGGTGTGTTTTACACCTTGAATGGTGTGTTTTACATCTTGAGTGGTGTGTTTTAGTAAGGTCAGTGTTGCATTTTTACACCTTGAGTGGTGTGTTTTACACCTTGTGTGGTGTGCTTTAGTAAGGTCAGTGGTGTGTTTTACACCTTGAGTGGTGTGTTTTAGTAAGGTCAGTGGTGTGTTTTACACATTGAGTGGTGTGTTTTAGTATTAATCTACATGAGTAGTCA
>CP025655.1:12175052-12205837 GCA_003576665.1 Ipomoea trifida | reverse complement strand
CAACAAGACGAGCCTTAAGTCTAGCCACCGACCCATCCGGGTTCATCTTCACAACATAGACCCACTTGCAACCAATCGCAGTCTTACCGACCGGGAGGGGTACCAACTCCCAAGTTTGATTGTCCTCCAGTGTAGCCATCTCCTCCTCCATTGCACGTCTCCATCCATCATGAGCTATAGCCTGACTCAAAGTGTTTGGAACTGACACAGAATCTAAACGAGAGACAAAGGCGCAAGAAGACGCTGGCAAATGAGTATAAGACACAAAAGAGGAAATAGGATGTACACAACGGCGTTTACCTTTACGTAGGGCAACGGGAAGATCCTGATCATTTGATGAAGATAATGGTAAGGTAGAAGTACTCACTTGTGGCTCTGGTGGCGCCACAGCCTTCTTCGGCCGCCGGGCATAAACCTGTGTAACGGGGGGTTTTGAAACAGACCCAACTAGTATAAGGAAGTCATTATCCGGAGTAGAACCACACTCAAATGACCCAGTTACACTCCCAGAAAACACCATGTTTTCAAAGAAAGTAACATCAGCTTACACTAAATACCGCCCTAAGTCTGGTGAATAACAACGATAACCCTTCTAAGTATGTGAGTATCCCAGGAATATACATTTGAGTGACTTCGGATCAAGTTTCCCACGTTGAGGGCGAACATCCTGGACAAAACAAGTACTTCCAAATATTTTCGGAGGGAGATGAAACAGGTGTTCTGACGGATACACACAGGAGTAAGGGATTTGACCTTGAAGGACAGATGAAGGCATGCGGTTGATAAGAAAACATGCTGTATGAACAACATCAGACCACAAAACCTTAGACACTTTCATCTGAAACAAAATAGCCCGAGCTACTTCTAGCAAATGACGGTTTTTTTCTTTCTGCCACTCCATTCTGTTGAGGGGTATACCCGCACGAGGACTGATGAACTATCCCATTTTGACTCATATAAGTGGAAAACAGTTTAGAGAAATACTCTCGTGCATTGTCACTCCGCAGAAACTTAATAGTTTTATTAAACTGGGTTTTGACCTCAGCACAAAAATTACAAAAAAATGGTGAACAATTCATCCCTAGATTTCATAAGATATAACCACGTACATCTAGAGAAATCGTCTACAAATGTTACGAAATATCTAAACCCATTTTTTCCTGTGACATGACAAGGACCCCAAATATCAGAATGAACAAGTTCAAATATAGACCGTACCCTGTTATTAACTCGAAGAGGGTAGGAAACTCGATAGTGCTTAGCGTACTCACATGACTCACACTGCAAAGTAGACAACGACTCTAAACCAGGAAAAAGCTTCTTTAGGGTTGACAACGGCGGATGACCATACCGACATTGTAATTGGAAAGGAGAGGTATCACTCAACATGGCTTTGGACGGCGACACAGACTGCTCTAACACGTACAAGCCTCCGACTTCCTTCCCCTTACCAATAATCTTCTTCGTCAAAAGATCCTGAAACAGACAATAACCAGGAAAAAAGGAAACCAAACAATTCAAAGCCCGCGTGATTTGACTGACAGAAAGCAAATTAAAGGGAAATTTTGGAAGGTATAATATAGATGATAAGGGTAATGAAGAGGTTGCAACAACGCTACCCTTACCCAAAATCGGAACAGATGACCCATCCGCTAGGGTAACAGTAGCCCTAGGGTTAGAGGGAGAATATATAGAGAAAACATTAGCATTACCTGTCATATGGTCACTAGCCCCTGAGTCAATGACCCACTGTGTAGACGAAGAAGACACACACGCAATAGGATTACCTGTTTGGACAAAAGTTGCAGATGGAGAAGGTTGATTGGATGGAAAATGAGACACAGACTGCATATAAGGGGACACCCTTAGTTGATTGAACGTCGCCAACTCTTCATCCGTCATAACCATCAAATGCCCTTCAGATCTAGAAGTTGTGTTAGCAAATCTTTGTTGCTTGGGCGGTTTAGGACATTGGTTTCGGAAATGACCTGGTTCCCCATAGTTAAAACATACCCTTGGCCCTACACGGCCTCCTCCACGGCTTCTTCCACCACGTCCTCGATAGCGACCGCCTCCACCTCCTCGACTATTATACCCTTCGTTAGTATAATTCCCTTGTGACACAAACGAGCTCCCTTCGCCATTGCTTCCTTGTGATATAAAAACACTCTTTTCGGGAAGCTCACTATTGTTCGTACTTACTGCAACATTTTGAATCTAAGAGAAAACTTGGTCCAATGACCCTAACTCCTTGTTTTCCAACAATTGTGATCTAAGGACCTCATATTCTTTATCAAGCCCAGAAATAAAACTAAAAGCAATTAATTGATCACGTTGTGCTTTCATTTTCTTTACATCAGTTGTAATAAGCATTGCAGTACATAAAGCTTCACTCAAACTTTTGAAATCATAATAATAGTCTCTCAGATCTCGTCCTTTCTGATTAGGTCGATAAACACCTTGGGACAACTGGTACAATTTTCTCAGATTACTCGACCCAGTAAACCATTCAGACACTAATTCACATACTTCTTTCTCCGTAGTACAATGTTGCATTGATAATATTACTTTCCTATCAATACAATTAATTATTCGTGACAACAGAGCCTTATCGTCTACTTCCCATTCCCTCTTTGCTGTGTTTTCTGTGAGACAATCTTTATCTAAATGGTCACCTTTACCCATTCCATCTAGATTAGTTTTAATTAAGAATTTCCATTCAGCAAAGTTTGACCCATCAGCCATCAACACTACATCAATTAATTTGGACGGAGTTGAAACAATAGTAATATTCTTGTTACTCCCCTCAGCCATATTGAACCTAGAAAAATCAGAAACACAAGTAGATAACACAGACGAAAACAGTCAGTAAGGAAACAGAACGCAGATACGCAACTTTAGAAGCAGGCTCTCAAAACAACGAACACAAAACCCTTCAACACATACCTTAACAGAGTCTACTCACAAAGGCGATTTGACCAGTACAAATTCCGGCCGGAGAGGACGCCGGAATATTCCTCACGCGCCGGCGCGTGGGGTCGGAGCAGTGGCGGCGCGTGGAGGCTCCGATGGACGCCCGATTCCAGTTCTGGCGTCGCCTGGGTGTTCCGACCACGATACACTAGCTCACTCTCGCCAGCTCTGATACCATGTTAATGTTTTAAAGGGAAGAACTCACGGTAGTGTATAACTCTCTCTGTCTATTGATAGGTTGAAGCTGTACAGTATTTATAGGTATAACAAATGAAAGACGTCCACACACTAAAAGCCTCTAACAACTCCTTAAGACTCTAACAACACCCAATTTATTCTAACAGTCTTCTAGCTCTGATCTTGTAGGCTCTGCAGTCTCAACTTCTTCACAATATGCATCGAAATCAATCCCAATGATATGTAGAAGTTGGGTGGGTGGTTTGGCTTCCGAAAGTGTTAGAAGAACTTGGAGTTTCAGAATTTCCTTTGTTCATTGATTCAGCAACATACTCTTCATAAAGAGTATTGATGATCTCTTTCACCTTGGAAATGTTTTCCCTAGCTTTCTCATTAGAATAAAGTCTAGGAAAACAAAATTCAAGTGCAAGCATTTTTTTTTGTTGGATAAAAAACAACACCTATTGCCATCAACAAATTGCACTCACCCCAATATTTATCAAATTTTTTCTTCATTCTCCCAACCAAATCCACAATAAAATAATCTTCATCATTTACATGGCTATCCAATGTTGATTTGATTTTCTGAACTTCTTGAAGAAACAAATTTGAAGTAGGGTACTCACAACCTGAAACAAATTTGAAGTTAAATACTCACAACCTAAACACTAAAACAAAGGTGAAGAAACAAGTTACAACTTACAAGAAACAAACTTGATATAATGTGAGTAGCTGTCCAAAAAGCCTCTAAAATTGGGCAAACCTTAGTGACTTTATCCCAATCATCTTCTAATGGACAACTGTCAAAGAATGGATCCCGATCTTTTAGCATCTTAAAGGCTTCTTTGAACTTAAGTGCACAACTTAGCATCTCAAATGTGGAGTTCCATCTTGTTTTACAATCACGAATCAATTTCCTATCTTTCAATTGCAATTGTTGTACACGGTCTGCAAATTGTATACGCCTAGCCTCCGATCGGTTCACATACTCCACACTATCCCGAACATCACTAATGACATGCCTAATCTCCTCTAATCCATCTTGAACACACAAGTTCAAAATGTGTGCACAACAACGAACATGAAATAAACGCCCCCCACANGTACACCCAAATATTTTCGGAGGGAGATGAAACAGGTGTTCTGACGGATACACACAGGAGTAAGGGATTTGACCTTGAAGGACAGACGAAGGCATGTGGTTGATAAGAAAACATGTTGTATGAACAGCATCAGACCAGAAAACCTTAGACACTTTCATCTGAAACAAAATAGCCCGAGCTACTTCTAGTAAATGACGGTTTTTTTCTTTCTGCCACTCCGTTCTGTTGAGGGGTATACCCGCACGAGGACTGATGAACTATCCCATTTTGACTCATATAAGTGGAAAACAGTTTAGAGAAATACTCTCGTGCATTGTCACTCCGCAGACACTTAATAGTTTTATTAAACTGGGTTTTGACCTCAGCACAAAAATTACAAAAATGGTGAACAATTCATCCCTAGATTTCATAAGATATTACCACGTACATCTAGAGAAATCGTCTACAAATGTTATGAAATATCTAAACCCATTTTTTCCTGTGACATGACAAGGACCCCAAATATCAGAATGAACAAGTTCCCTGTTATTAACTCGAAGAGGGTAGGAAACTCGACAGTGCTTAGCGTACTCACATGACTCACACTGCAAAGTAGACAACGACTCTAAACCAGGAAAAAGCTTCTTTAGGGTTGACAACGGCGGATGACCATACCGACAGTGTAATTGGAAAGGAGAGGTATCACTCAACATGGCTTTTGACGGCGACACAGACTGCTCTAACACGTACAAGCCTCCGACTTCCTTCCCCTTACCAATAATCTTCTTCTTCAAAAGATCCTGAAACAGACAATAACCAGGAAAAAAGGAAACCAAACAATTCAATGCCCGCGTGATTTGACTGACAGAAAGCAAATTAAAGGGAAATTTTGGAAGGTATAATATAGATGATAAGGGTAATGAAGAGGTTGCAACAGCGCTACCCTTACCCAAAATCGGAACAGATGACCCATCCGCTAGGGTAACAGTAGCCCTAGGGTTAGAGGGAGAATATAGAGAAAACATTAGAATTACCTGTCATATGGTCACTAGCACCTGAGTCAATGACCCACTGTGTAGACGAAGAAGACACACACGCAACAGGATTACCTATTTGGACAAAAGTTGCAGATGGAGAAGGTTGATTGGATGGAAAATGAGACACAGACTGCATATAAGGGGACACCCTTAGTTGATTGAACGTCGCCAAACACCTTGGGACAACTGGTACAATTTTCTCAGATTACTCGACCCACTAAACCATTCAGACACTAATTCCCATACTTCTTTCACTGTAGTACAATGTTGCATTGATAATATTACTTTCCTATCAATACAATTAATTATTCGTGACAACAGAGCCTTATCGTCTGTTTCCCATTCCCTCTTTGCTGTGTTTTCTGTGGGACAATCTTTATCTAAATGGTCACCTTTACCCATTCCATCTAGATTAATTTTAATTAAGAATTTCCATTCAGCAAAGTTTGACCCATCAGCCATCAACACTACATCAATTAATTTGGACGGAGTTGAAACAATAGTAATATTCTTGTTACTCCCCTCAGCCATATTGAACCCAGAAAAACCAGAAACACAAGTAGATAACACAGACGAAAACAGCCAATAAAGAAACAGAACGCAGATACGCAACTTTAGAAGTAGGCTCTCAAAACAACGAACACAAAACCCTCCAACACATACCTTAACAGAGTCTACTCACAAAGGCGATTCGACCAGTACAAATTCCGGCCGGAGAGGACGCCGGAATATTCCTCACGCGCCGACGCGTGGGGTCGGAGCAGTGGCAGCGCGTGGAGGCTCCGATGGACGCCCGATTCCAGTTCCGGCATCGCCTGGGTGTTCCGACCACGGTACACTAACTCACTCTCGCCGGCTCTGATACCATATTAATGTTTTAAAGGGAAGAACTCACGGTAGTGTATAACTCTCTCTGTCTATTGATAGGTTGAAGCTGTACAGTATTTATAGGTATAACAAATCAAAGACATCCACACACTAAAAGCCTCTAACAACTCCTTAAGACTCTAACAACACCCAATTTATTCTAACAGTCTTCTAGCTCTGATCTTGTAGGCTCTGCAGTCTCAACTTCTTCACAATATGCATCGAAATCATCCCAATGATATGTAGAAGTTGGGTGGGTGGTTTGGCTTCCGAAAGTGTTAGAAGAACCTGGAGTTTCAGAATTTCCTTTGTTCATTGATTCAGCAACATACTCTTCATAAAGAGTATTGATGATCTCTTTCACCTTGGAAATGTTTTCCCTAGCTTCCTCATTAGAATAAAGTCTAGGAAAACAAAATTCAAGTGCAAGCATATTTTTTGTTGGATCAAAAACAGCACCTATTGCCATCAACAAATTGCACTCACCCCAATATTTATCAAATTTTTTCTTCATTCTCCCAACCAAATCCACAATAAAATAATCTTCATCATTTGCATGGCTATCTAATGCTGATTTGATTTTCTGAACTTCTTGAAGAAACAAATTTGAAGTAGGGTACTCACAACCTGAAACAAATTTGAAGTTAAATACTCACAACCTAAACACTAAAACAAAGTTGAAGAAACAAGTTACAACTTATAAGAAACAAACCTGATATAATGTGATTAGCTGTCCAAAAAGCCTCTAAAATTGGGCAAACCTTAGTGACTTTATCCCAATCATCTTCTAATGGACAACTGTCAAAGAATGGATCCCGATCTTTTAGCATCTTAAAGGCTTCTTTGAACCTAAGTGCACAACTTAGCATCTCAAATGTGGAGTTCCATCTTATTTTACAATCACGAATCAATTTCCTATCTTTCAATTGCAATTGTTGTACACGGTCTGCAAATTGTATACGCCTAGCCTCTGATCGGTTCACATACTCCACACTATCCCGAACATCACTAATGACATGCCTAATCTCCTCTAATCCATCTTGAACACAAAAGTTCAAAATGTGTGCACAACAACGAACATGAAATAAACGCCCCCCACATACAAAACTTCTTGATCTTTAATTTGAAGTGTATCCTTCATGTACCGAATTGCAGAATCATTACTGGTAGCATTGTCAACTGTAATCGTAAAAACTTTCCTTTCAATGCCCCACTCTTTCATGCACTTAAATATAACATCAAATATCTGAAGACGTCCCCTCGGTGGTGGAATGTTGATGAAGCTTAAAACTCTCTTCTGCAATTTCCAACTAGAATCAATCCAGTATCCAGTGACAACCATGTACTCAATATTTTGATTTTTTTTTATTTCCAACAATCCGTTGTCAAATTTACTTTACTAACGGATTCAAGATTGTTCTTCAACTTTTTCTTTTCAATCTCATAGACCTTCAAACAATCTGATTTGATTGTGTTTCTACTAATCCGTTTCCACTCTGGCATTATACGTTTCATCAAGACGTTAAATCCTGCTTCTTCCACAAGGGTAAATAGATGCTCATGCATCATGATCCAATTGGCAATAGACTCTCTCACTACTTCCATGTCAAACCTTCCATGATGTAATGGAGGAATAGAAGATGAAACTCCATCACTGGGCAAAAAGTTTAACTTTGTTTGATTATCAACCACCTGTAAAAACAATACAATTACTATAAATTTATTTTCATCTAGCTAACATTTCAGGTTTTAAGGTAAGGAAAATTAAGTATTTACCTGCACATTTTTCTTCCTCATAGCACATTTGTCTTGATGCCTCTTGTAGCTCGTTGTCGTTCCCGTTTTATTAAATGCAAACCGATGATGACAATGAATGCATTCTACCTTTTGTATTCCAGGTACATTCACTACTTGAAAATCAACTACACACCTGAAGTTTTTTTCCTTTTGTTTATTTGAAACTCTTGTTGGGTTTCTATTTCTTCGTTTAGTGGTGTGTCATGACCATCTAAATGTAAGCCTACCCTTTCAACTCCTTCAGCTTGTTCATTAACTTCATTAATAGTTTCATTGCTTTCACCAACAACACTATTTAAAGTATGTGGATTTTGCGGGATAGATGAATATCCTGTTGACGTGCCTAATAAAAAACAATAACAAAATCAACTAGAGAACAAAATCACCATTGACCATATAGTTCATTATATTCACATATATAGCTACACATAATCCACAGTTCATTCACTTCATTATATTCACATATATAGCTAAACACAATCAACAGTTCATTATATTCACATATATTGCTACACTACACACAATCCATAGTTCATTATATTCACATAGCTATACACATTAAACATAGCTATACAGTGCTGGTTCTTACAGTGAACATTAAACATAGCTATACATTATAAAATAGTCTAAAATACACTAATAATCTGATATTATTTGCAAATAATAGAAAATACAGTATAAACATAGCTATACAGTGCTAGTTCGTACTTGGCTAGTTCTTAGTTCTTACAGTGAACATTAAACATAGTTATACATTATAAAATAGTATAAAATACATTAATAATCTGATATTATTCGCAAATAATAGAAAATACACTAATACAGTATAAAATACTAGGAAAAGTAAAAGGAAGAAAGGTAGGTTCTTATTACCGGCGTGGGGAGGTGGTGCTGGTTCGGCCGCCGGCGGAGGGGAGGCGGTGCTGGTGCGGCGGTGCTGATGCTACGGTCGTCGATTGTGTAGGGGAGGGTGCGGTGGTCTTTGCGGCGGTGCTGGTGCGGTGCTGATTGCGTAAGGGAAGCAGAGGAAGGCGGATGGCAGAGGCGAAGTTATGATTAGTCTTTGGGGAATTAGGGGGAATATTACTTAGGGTTACTTTTTTAATTTCAAATATTTAGTATTTTAAATTTATAATTTTTAATATTATATATATATATATATATATATATATATATATATATATATATATATATATATTATACATGGCTCGCGAGCGGCTCGTCGAGCCACGAGCCTAAGGCATTAGAGCTAGAGCTCGGCTTGATTGTTAAATGAGCCGCTCGAGCTCAGCTCGAACTCGACTTTGACCGAGCCCGAGTCAAGCTTTGACCGAGCAGCTCGCGAGCCGCTCGGCTCATTTGCAACCCTAGGTTGACATAACCATTTATCATGGGGTCTATCAACACACTGATCACCATTAGGACAAAGTGTCTCTTGAACCAAGGATCATCAGCTTCAGTTTCTAACATCTTCGTGGTCATAGCACCTGGTGTAATACATGCAGTTGTCTTCTAAAAAATTGCTCTCCATTCCTTCAGGATTTCAGGAACTGCCCTTGCTGTCCTCCTTGTTATTTCAATATGTCCCATAGGAAGCGCAAGAGTTGCAGCAACATCAGCTGTAGTGATATGGACTGACTGTCCATTCTGGAGTTGTAAGGTGCAGCTCCTTGGATCAAAGTTTTTCACTAACCACAGCCCCAATCTACGTGGCAGGTTGGTAATGTTGAGGTCTAGTAGCTTGCTCATTCCCATTTCTCTTACACTATGTTGTTGTGCAGGCTAAGTTGGCCTATGTGCTTGGTTAGTCTTGATGGTAGCGACCTTATATGAAGTTCTTCATCTTTTTTTCTCCTGAGCCATCATCCTCACTCTCTTGATCTGTGTTGTCATCTTGTTCTGGGCTTTGAACTGCCTCTGCCTGGCGTTCTTCAGCATGTTCTTGGGCAGGCTGCTGTGCTTGTTCAACTGGTTGTTCTTCTGCTTGCTCGAGTGCAGTGTTTGTTCGGGGTTCCTTTGCTCTGGATGTGTGTCCTTCTTCAGTTGCTTTTCTTTTGCTGCCTACATGATATTTTTAATTTAAATTAGTAATCAAATCATTCACCACCAATTTTAAGGAAATGCAGAATTAGTGTATTAGAGAATGCACAAGTGTAAAAGTAATAATCTAATATACATAGTAGAACTCACCACTCAAATATATGGGGTACAACAAGTGAATGCACAAATATGTACTCTGATATACACTCAACACTGTTTGCATTCCAACAGTAGTAAAATGCACCATTCCCTCTGATTTCCAGTGGTGCATTTTACTACTGTTGGAATGTAATCATTACACACCCATAGCCTAACACATATACTCACAAACAATGCACCAAAATACAGAATAAAATGCTCCAATTTTAAGATTAAAACACACCTCTTAAGCAGCATACACAAATAACACATACTATCATAAAATGCACTAGCATTAGTAACAAAACACCAATTAACTGAATCTATTGCACCAGTACTCAGATTAAAACACACTATTTACCCAGCACACATGAAATGTGACTACTCTTGTAAAACTCATCAACATCTATAAAAAATCACACTATTATATGTACTAAAATGAACCACTGGACAGATTAAAACACACCATTCTCCGCCTTCCATATTGAACTATAGTAAATCACATGGAAAGCACCAATATAAGTAAAAACACACTACTCAATGTATAGAAATGCACTAGTAGACATACCAAAACACACCATTCTCACGAATGCCCAAATCCACTTAGTCACGCAGAATGCACTTAGTCAAATATGTAAAAAATATACACCAATCTATATTTTAAAAAGCACCAGTGCAATGCTGGAACACACCATTCCCTCCCCTTCCACCACGATACACCAAATACACATATTATTGCGAATTACACTAGTATAATCTCAAATATGAATAAGGTTTATCTCGATAATGCACAAACAACACATTACATGGTGCCCTAGTCCTAAATGCAACAATAATTTGCGATTTTTTGCCCTATTTTTGAAATAAAATGATGTGGTTAGACTGTGAGAGTATATCTTTGGTTTTCGTCATTCTCTTTTGTTTGCTGAAGTCAACTTCTACGTTTTTGTTCCAAACGGAGTGGTCGTTGTTTGTGATGGAGTCCTTCTACGTCGTCCGATGTCCTTCTACGTTGTCCGGGGGTCGGTGCTCTGTGCTTGGCGACTGCAGTTCTTCGCTTGGAGATGTTTCGCGGGGGAATGGAGAGCGTTGTGTGTTCACTGCGTTGGGATTGTGAATCGAAACATCGGAGTGGGTTTAGACAGTGCGGTTTGAATAATGTAAATTGACCAATGTACCCCTCCTTCACGTTATTCTTGAACACAGCGCGTTTTTATTTCGAGAAATATGGAGCGTTGGATTAATTCATCTAATGGTTGACATCAGGCCACTCAGCCGCATGTAATAGCAAGGCCACACCAGATGCCTCCTCTATATATATATATATATATATATATATATATATATATATATATATATATATATATATATATATATATATGTATGTATGTATGTATATATATCGTCCTACTTTAGAGACTTGTCAATTTGGGTTGTATTGAATTTGGATCTAAAAAGTCATATGTATTTCTTCTTGCCAATCCAAATTGATCATAAAGAACCCTATTCAAAAATATAACAATTGTTATTCCTAAACAAGGCAATAAATAAAAGTTGATTTGTAAGAATATGATAATAAAGAGCTTACCACATAAAGACTAAAATGCAAGAGATTTCGTTTGTTTCCATTGCTAGAAAACACAACATATCTTTCTTGAAAAGAAAAAATCATAATCTTTTATCCTCAACATATCATCACTCAAGCGAATAGTAACATGGTTCTTCAAACCCTTTACAATGCAATATAGTTGTATACACTCAGCAGTCAACGTGTGTAGCTCAAGAACATGCATTACCAGAGATTTCTGGGCAATCGATAGTTTATCCATCTATTTTATCAATTGACTAGTTAAGTATAAAATATTCAACATAAAATAGACATATAAAAAATATATACAAGCACACATTTCTCATACCTCATCAGACACATTAGATGTAGAACACAGTTCCACCAGTTTTTTTTGGCCAAGCTATAAAATGACCCAATGCTTCACCTATTGTCTATGCTTCTTCATAGTGAATAGGCAGTTTTACATGCGGGGGTGAATAGACTTTTCTAACTTTTCAAAATATTATAACACTTTAACAGAGGGAATCCAAGTGAATAAATTCAGCTTGAATTGCACAGCGGAAATAATAATACGGTAAAGTGCTATAAACAAAGTTACGTAAAAAATGAAGAGCTTCACGACATGCAACACGTTAGAAATGTTAGGAATAACTCAAATAATGAGTATGTAAAGTTTGGCTCGCATGCGGACGTGGGAACTATCAAACCCAGATTAAATAGTATAAGCAATGAATAGTTGGGTTCGTAGCATAATAACGAATAAGCTTGATGAGGATGAGGTTGAGTACGAAATTAAATCTTGCATGCAAATGTAGTGTCACGTGACCAATAAAGTTCTAGCAATAAATGTGACAAAGTATGCAATGCATGTAATGCTCAGATAGATAAATATGCAAGCAGATATGTGAGCAGATAAAGTAAATGACACAGGGATTTATAGTGGTTCGGAGGTGATGTTCCTCCTACTCCACTTTCTCCTTCCTCCAAGGAGAGATTCCACTATCTTTAATCACCCAGATACAATAGTGAATCAGTGCTCTTCTAGCACTCTGCTACTCAGAATGCTCTTTGCCTACAGCAACACTCAAACCCGAACGTCTTGCACCCAGCTACGTTCATGAGCGTCTTGCACCCAACTACGCCCTTCAACCAAGTGTTTTGCACCCAGCTACACTAAGTCTCCACGAGTGTTCTGCACAAACCTGCACTCCTCCGAGTAATTCGCACAAAGCTGTTCAACCAAGTGTTTTGCACCCAGCTACACTTAGTTTCTCCGAGTGTCTTGCACAAAGCTACACTCCTACAATTTTCTTTCAAGAAATAAGAGTATTTCTTCTCAAGACTTGATTTCTCTCGTTTTTAGCTCAATACTTAGCACTTGCTTAATCTGATATCTCTTTGGTGACTCTTGCTTGAGCATAATTAATGCCACCGAAAAGTACACTGACTTTTCTTATAATGATCTTCAACTCCATGTAGCAAGAATATTTGAATTCACCTTTTAGAGTCATCCTCATGCCATATTTAGGAAAATAATATTTTCCCTTTTTAGAAATGTTGTTGGCAGTGTTGGACTCCTTTTAAAATAAATAAAAATAGGACATCCTATTTTTATCCTTGATCATGCCTTCTTCCCCCTATAATTTGGATGTCACGTGAGTCATCCTCTTGCATGGCATAATAAGTTGACCTTTATTTATAACAAATGAGGTGAAGGTCATCCTCATCCTCATTTTTAACTCAAAAAATAAGGTCACATTTTTCTCCCTCAAAAATTCACACGATCAGCCTCATGAGCAAGTCATCCTCATTATCAATTAATTAAAGGGCAAGGTCATCCTCATATTGTCTTGTGACCAAGTCATCCTCATCCTCATTTTAATTTTCAAAGGCTAAGTCATCCTCTTCTTTAAAAGCTTGCTAGTCATCCTCATCTCCAAAAAGGTAAGATCTTCCTTCCCTTTTTAATTTAACCTTTGCAAGTCATCCCCATCACCAAATAAATCAAAGCAAGTCATCCTCTACTTGATTTTTCCACACGGTCAACTTACCCTTAGTTGGCCACGCCATTTTGCTCCAAGAGGTCATCCTCATCTCCAAAAATATTTCTCTTGCATGAGTTAGCCTCTAAAATATTTGTGAGAGAACCCATTTGAGGTTGACTTCAATTTTGACTTTTAATTGCAACATCCTCATCTTCAAATTAATTAATTCTTCCAAAGAATTAATTCTTGCAACTCGAACCATGTTGTCACGTTCCAGGATGTCTTCGAGTCTTGTTCAATCTTCCAAATTTTTCTCAATTTATAAAGTGGAAGCGAACGACTTACAAGTATAAATTAAAAATTTATACTATTGTAATTTCCACTTAATCGACTAGGCTTGTACTTGGCGTAATCCTATATTAGACTCAAAATAAAATTGGGGGTCTAATATTACATTTTTGATTCATCAAAACAATTAAAATATATTCCTAAAAACAACAACACAAAAAATTCAAATAAAATAAAAAATAATAATGTTTTACCTCTGGTAGATTAGCAAACGGGTCCGAAGAGCTACCCTTTTCAATCTTTAATTGCTGAGTAGGGCCAATGTTAGTATTCGTTTTTCCTGAATTTACCAATGGATGAATTGGGATTCTCTTTTACAATTGCTTGCATGCCTCCACAATCATTTGAATTTGAGAGTTACTCTCAGCTAAGGCATTTCTTACTACTATCTCATCTGTTTCTGTTCTCATCACTTCCTTTTGTTCAATTAATGCATTATTAATCATTTGTTCAACTTTGTTCATTAGTACTAAGTTGCTTTAATGATTTGGTAAATGACCAAAGAATTCCTTTATACAAATTTCATGTCCACACCTCTCACGACCCAGATGATCATATTTTTCCAATGCAGTACACAATATATCTTCTTTTTTTTTTTTCCGGATTGTGTGAATTCTCCTTGAGAATATGCATGTTCGAGAGAATCCTATAATATATGAACCACATATTAAACATTTTTTGTGATTGAAATAACATTTTTAATTTGTAATTAGTAAATATAACAACTTTACTTACAATTTTCTCAGCAACCAATCTACTCTCTTGATGCTTATTTTCTTTACCTTGGTGAATTTGAGACTCGTTTGTGTGTTACGTTTTCTAAAAGCTTAGTTTATTTACAACGAGAAGCAAAGGAAGGATTTTTGGACATCTTGGACAAGTTTCAGAAACATAGGAATCTACTAAAGGACGGAAAGGAGCAATGGAGCACAAAAGGAGCCAACTCTCAAAAGGATAGGGCACCACACGGCCGTGTGGGTGCCCGTATGCTGCCAGGCAGATAGCAACAAAGTCGCAACCCCACACGGCCATGCACACGACCGTGTGCATGGCCGTGACCTTTTCTAATGTCCAATACTTAAGGTCGCGATTTCTAGTATTTTTGGGGTATTCCGAGCCCTAGTCTAGTTTAGCTTATTTTTCCTTCTCTTTAGAGTTTTCCTTAGCATAGTTTAGCTGAGGTTTAGATACTCAGACTTGTTTTCAAGCTTGGAATCGTGGATTGGATTCGGATTTACTCATCAATTGTTAGTAAAGTTCTTCTTCTCTTTACCACTTTATTTCTCAGATTTGTTGCGATGTTTTTGGAGTTTCATTCTTGCTTTGTTTTAGTTACTTCAATAATGCGTGAGTAGTTCATTTATGGGTTCAGATTAGGGATCTATTGCTATTCTTGATGCTCAATTTCTGATAATTGCATAAAGGAGTTTTATTGTTCACCTAGGGTTTATGTTGAATTGGGGATTGAATTATACTTGTTATTAATTGATGGCTACAATTGATTGCTAGTCTAGGAGAGGATTTCATTACAACGAAAGTTGGGTGAAAGACTCGAGCCTTACCAATTTCAACCTAATTTTTCCTACTGTGAGAATAGGGGTAATTTGGATGCTTACAATGTTGTTGTGTTTAAGGTTATGATTGATGCATCACGAAAGTGTGGCAATCTTAGTTTAATTCTGTTTATTGATTACGAAAGTAGCTGAACCGAATTCTTGAGTGCATTGCGAATAAATTCCAAGGTTAATTGTTCTTCCCCTAATTCAAAGTTAGTTAGAGCATCAAGATTGCAATACCTTTAATCTGGCCAATTCCTTTATCATACAGTTTATTCCTTTGTTAATTTGCATCATTTTATTTTCCACATTTAATCATCATTTACTTGAATTCTAGTGAATTCCATCACTTTAGTGCCTAGAATTTCTTAATTCACACAAATACGTGTCATAGCCCCAATCCTCAGCGGAACGACATTTACACCCTCATATTTACTATCACCATTTTACTCATCATTTAGTGAGAAAATCTCCAGAATCATTCATTCTAGCTCTTTTCCACAATTCGTGTCTGGCGGGTGGTCGTGGAGTTGAAACTTTTATGGACGGGTCAGACATTGCAGCTTCTTGTTGACAAAGTATAAGCAGCTGGAGGCAAGTAAGTTTTCTTCTCCATAGGGTGTGGAGCTAATTGGGGTCATATACCCATTTTCACCAAGTCTAATCTAGCATTCAGTCCATCTTTAGTCTTATCCTTTATATCTAGAAGTGTTCCACCAAGACTACCACACACATTTTTTCAACATGCATAACATCAATACTATGTCTCACATCTAATTAATAACCTCCAATATGGAAGATTAAAGAATATTTATCTTTTTCTCCATGGACTCTTTTCAGTTGGATGCATTGATCTATTTTGCTTCTTGCCTTTTTGAGATTTAAGCTTTTGAACCTTGCCAAAAATAACATTTAAACTGTTTACTCGTTCATAAGCTTGCATCCCAGTTATTGCACATAGAGCATCAGCGTATTCTTGTAATTCCATTAAAAGCCTTTTTAATCTGCGATAAGGGTGGAATCTATCAAGAAATCTCCGATAACCCATTTAGACGGTCTTTTTTCCATGAACAAGTTGTTGATAACATGTATCCTCTTCACATATAGGACATGCTTTATACCCTTTAACACTATACCCAGACAAATTACCATAAGTTGGAGCCATTTCTGCCGTTTCTTTTCATTAATCAAAACGACGTCGTTTTGATGCATGGGCCACCATGCATTGTGGACCACGGTCCACGGTAAAATTTGCGTTAAAGAGTAGCCTTTGTCCCACATCTTGTGGGTACGATGTTAATTAAACTCCAAATAAAGTTGTCGGTAATGAAGGTTAGAGTTTTTTCCCAAAATGGTCCCTCGACTATTGCTCATTCTCAATTTTATATTTGGACTTTCAATTGCACCAAATGGGTCCCTCGACTTTCAAAAATTCACCCAATTCGATCATCTGTTACATATTCCATCCAATTAGCGTTAAAATGAGGGGCATTTTCGTCCATTTACCTATTGTTAGCCTAATAAAAATTAAGAAATAGTTGAGGGACCATATTGAGAATAGACGAGGGACCATTTTGGGAAAAACTCTTTTATTTATTTCATTTTTGTTTATTTTCATTTTTAGACTCTATCAAATTATTAGAATTTTTATACAATTTTTTACAAATATAAATAATTAAAATTGTGCAATCCAACCTTAAAATTTTTAACTTTCTTTACAGACTTTTTTCCTCTATCTAAACATACAAACTATTCCTATAAAGTTTTACAATAAGTTCCGTAAATTTCATAAATACTCATATATTTTTTATTTTTATCTTTTTATGCTCATAGACAATCAAGCAATCACTATGTATCACATTAAATATTACTTTTATCATTGAAAATAATATTATTTTTTCGAGCTTATACACTCAAAGCGTGCAAAATGTAGGAAAAATGTTGGACCAAAATATAAGTTTTTCTAATAAACTTCTTGGGTGAGCCGAAAAGTAAAATCTTGTCAATGTTTCCTGCAATATTTCATATATTTGATTTTGAAGTAATTATTAAATTTTATATTAATTTGTATTATTAATAATTAATTATTAATTATTAAGGCCAGTATAATTTATTTTGTACTATGGACACATTATTTTTAATAATTTTGATTTAATTAAATTATACCTTAATTATAAATATCCTACCTAATAATTTTGGTATATTACACGAGACACAATAATTACTATAAATAATGTTTAATAATTGTCAATTTGTATTCAACCAAAAAATTTATAGTTAATTTTTAAGTCAATTATAAAATCTTTTGTACTGTGGGCACAATATTTTTAATTATTTGGATTTAATAATATTATATCTTATTTATAAAAAATCAAAAGTAATATTTTTAGTACTACCGATGTGACTAAGAATTATTTTAATCGATGCCTAAGCATAATTTTGGCAACACTACTGATAATTAATAATAATTATTTATGGTAATTCTCATCACCTTCTTTCGTGAAATTGTTATGATAATCTATATACATATGTTTATACATAGTGATTGATTGTCTATGAACATAAAATAAAAATTAAAAATAAAAAGTATATGAGTATTTATGAAATTTACGGAACTTATTGTAAAACATGATAGGACTAGTTTGTATGTTTAGATGGAGAGAAAAAGTCTATAAAGAAAGTTAAAAATTTTGATGATGGATTGCGCGATTTTAACTATTTATATTTGTAAGAAAAAATGTATAGAAATTCTAATTTGATAGGTCTAAAAAATGAAAATAAATAAAAATGAAATAAATAAAAAACATTTTCCAAAATGGTTCCTCAACTATTTCTCAATGTTTATTAGGCTAACAAAAGGTAAATGGACAAAAATACCCTTCATTTTAACACTGATTGGATGGAATATGTAACGGAGTATCGAATTGGGTGAGTTTTTGAAAGTTGATGGATCACATTTTGTGCAATTGAAAGTCGAAATACAAAATTGAGAATGAGCAATAGTCGAGGGACCATCATTCATTGCTATTAATTTCTACTTCGGGTTTATTTGTTTGAGTGCTCAAATATTAAGTTGTCGGTTTTGAAGGTTACAAATATGAATTTATTTTAGATGTTAATGTCATTATTCATTACTATTAATTTATACTTAGCTTCGGGCTTATTTGTTTGACTGCTCAAACATTAAGTCGTAATTCATTTTATCTTGGGAGACTGACGCTGCAGCGCTTATAGCACCCTCGGTAGGTAGCGAATCGATTTTAAACAGAGTGTGAGTACACACGACTTGTATTTTCCTTTTGTTCTGTTGGGCTTATATTCTTGAAAATTGAAAATCCTCTTTTCATTTTTATTTTTGTATAAATAAATTCAATCCTTTGGTTTCGTACCAATTTTGTGGTCAGAATTACTTTTCATAAAATTTAAATCCCGTTATTTATTTATATATATATATATATATAAATTTGTTTTATCGACTTATTCTCTCCTACACAATGTTAAACATGTTTTCTATTTTCTATTGTTTAAGTCTCCAATTTTTTGTAAAATTAGAGAAATTTTTCAATTAATAAAAGGGATGTCTTAGTGAAAATGTGAAATAAAATGGAATAAATTTTAATTATGTTTTTTAGATTTTGAAATTTGACCCAACTTTTAAAAAAATTAAACCCAAAGTGTTTTTTTTTTTTTGAGTACTATTGACTCCGTTACAATGTAGTATGTGTTCATAGCTACTTTCTCAAGTAAATGAAGCATAGAGAGCCAATATCGCCTCCACTGAGGCTCGAACCACCCCCTCCCATATGGGGTGCAACCAGGTGCCACTAGACCATAAGGTCTCTAAAAATCTGCAATCGTGTTTTTTAAATTTTGATTAATTAAGAAACCGTTTAAATGGAAGGTCTCATATCATGTGTGAGTCCAATATCAATCGAGGATGTTGACATATCATGTTGAGCAGATACTATAAGTAGATTAGATTTTGTATAGAAGAAACTATCTATTTTTTTAAAAAAACTTTTGATTAATTAAGTAACAACATAATATAAAAAATGTTTCCAAATGAGTTTCGAATATGAATTACTTTTTAAAAATATGAAATGTAAATGTGAATTTTACATCATAATGTTAAATGTAAAAATAAACAAAATTTCTACGCATTTAATCAAATATTTTATAAAATTCTAAACCAATCATATCAATTATTTTCTAAAGAGCAAATTTTAATTTAATAAGGCTGTGTTTGGCAGAGCTTATTTAGGAGCTTATAGCTTATTTTAAGCTACTAATAAGCTATAAGCTTTGTTTGGTAATGCTCTCAAAATAAGCTAGTAGCTTAAAATAAGAGCTTATTTTGAAACGCTACTTCAGGTAGCTTTTCAAAAATAAGCTAGTAGCTTCTTAACTTTTTTCCATCTTTATCCTTATTAGTTTAAATAAATGACATCATTTATCTCTCCCAATTAAAACTTTTTTTGACATTTTTTCTTCAATATGTTTCGTTGTAATTTTAATTTGATATTTGTGTTTGAACAATAATTTTTGTATGAACTAATTTTATGAATTATAAACATTTTGTTTTACTTTATATATTTTTAAATATATGTTCTTACTTTATATTTTATTAAATTATATTGATTTCATTATTTATATGTTAATATTTAAACAAACCTATTTAAATTTAAAATTACTTAACTTTTATGTAGATGTCCTTTTTAGTCTTTTTACATTTATCAACTTATCAAAAAGCTAATTTTACCAAACACTTTAAGCATAACAGCTAGCTTGACAGCTCTTCAGATTTCAGCTTCGAGCTTATAGCTTTTCAGCTTTCAGCTACTTTTCAGCTTTCAGCTACCATTTCAGCTAGGTTTGCCAAACATAGCCTAAGTATGACTAACATCTAATTTTATTATTCAATTACAATAGTTCACAAGAGAGTGAGAGAAAATAAGATGCTTGAATTAAAAAATTACATGTTAGCCTCATTTACTAAACAATAAAATGAAAAGAAAAAAAAAATTTACAGAAATTTATTTTTTAACAGAACAGAGAATTAATTGGAACAGTTAAATAAAATATAAGGATGTAATGAGATCAAATTAAAAGAATACTATTAAATGTGGAGTGAAATTGGAATTTATTATTTTCTAAATTAAGTTAATAATTAATCAAAATTAAACGGACATATCAAACTTTGATTCTAAGTTATTAATCTACTAGTTTTACCTGTGCATTGCGCGAATGAGTTAATGTCTAATGTTTAAATTTAAATAAATATTTAAAGTATATCAAATGTAAGATTATATAGAAGAAGTTCATACATAGATAATTGAATGTTGAATTTGTTTATTTAAATATGTAATTCAAAGTATATGATTGCAATATAATATAGGAAATTCATTATAATTGTCACTAAAATAAATATTTGCAACTTTGTAAAATCAATAGTCTAAATATTTAGAGTAAAAACAATTGTCTAAATAAATACTACTTTTGGTTTGAATTTCTCTAAGTCTTCTTAATTCTCTTTTAGGTAACATTGTCATTGTTTTCATCTTCAATATTTGTCCTCTTCTTTTTTGTTGGTAGTGTGTCATTTGCAATTGGGTTACTGGTGGTAGCATAGATGATAGAGTCATGCAATGAGATCATGGTGTAGGAAGTTGTGGATTTGTCTTGTTGTGTATATGACTGAGATTTTAGTTGTACTATGAACTCTTGATCTTGCAAGCGTCTGTTGATATTTTGCAGTGGTAATTTTTTCCATTATATGTTTAATGTGGAATATTGAATAAAACATTAATATTTATTATATTTGTAGAAGGTTCATGAGTAGTAACTCTTGTTCTATTTTCATAACTTGTTATTTGACAGTAACAACGATAACTCTGCAGGTAGTTTGAATACTGATGCTGCAACGTGTCCAGTTTCAGCAACAATTTCCACATCCATTTTGCAAATGTTCATTTTCAAGTTCATATTTTTGTAATTAGTATGAATGAGTGTAGTAGTTGATTTTGTATGTGTGTGTGTGCATGTGTGTTTTTTTTTTATGGAATTGATACTACCCTTGGAGTTAAATTGTTTGTCACTTTTTGCATAATCCTTTTTTAAACCGTGGCTACATCCTATATACCAAGTGTTTTTGTTGTCTAAGGTTGATGCTGATTTTGCCTTTAATTTAAGTAGGTTGAGTCTAGAAGATGAAATGAATTGTAAATTTATATTTGTTCTAATATGTTTAATTAATGCACAATAAGTATTTTACATACAGGATCAATGAATGCAACAATAATGGTGACTATTTTGAAATTTCTTCATTTTCTACATTTGCCAGATTGACATTTGCCAGTTGTAGTTTCAGATCTTTTCAATACGTCAAATGTGTCATGATGTTCTATGTTCCTAAATTGACATTTTTAATAATGAGTTTTAAATGTAGCTACGTAAGATAATGATCTAATTAACATTTACATATTCTTATCAACATAAAAAACATACTCGTTCTTTATTTGTTATGCTCGGGGTACTTTTGGTTCAACCATTATTGTTGAATGAGTTGTTATTGTGGATAGAGAAATTCATAGTTTATTTAAGGAATAAAATTAGATATAGTAAAAATTAATACATTTTAAATCATCTTAATAAAGAAATATGATTTACCTTTAAAATGAATAATTGTGATGTAATCCAGAGATATTACGCGATAGTTTCCGGCTTCAATTTCTTGGATTATTTGAATACCTTCTTTGTCAACAAATCTTTCCCAAGTAGTTAATATGATTGACTTCAAACTGTTTTTTATTTTTTTTCACGCTATTAATAAAATACTTGGTAAATAAATATATAACATATTTTGTATTATAACTTTGATATTTAATTACAAGAATGTGTAAAAAGAAGAGAATGTGCAATGTAGTGAATATAATTAATTAATTAATTTGAAGGTAAGGAATCTCTCTGTGCGTTGTAAAAGATAAAGATAATATAATAATATCTCTTTTTTAAATTTTTTTATAATCAATACATTTTTTTGAATAAAGACTTTGTATATATCTAATTATAAATTAAAGAAATGCATATGTTTATTTTTTTTTGTAGTTACTAAATTATTTAATTTAATAAGAGTAATAGAGTGAGTGCTTACTTTTTATCCACAATAATGTAGTCATTGATTTTTTTATAATTTCCATTCGTTGTTGAGATAAATTATTTTGGGAGTTTGTCAATGACAATTGCTACAATTGTTATCAATAGAGGATGATAATAAATAATTCGTAATATATAGTTACAATAAATATTGTTATAATGATATTATAAAAATTTAACTTTCAAACTTCTTTAGAAGTTTTTATTCATTGATAAAATTTTGAGAATGATGTTGTTCAATTGGAGTCAGTGAGATCTCAACATTGTCAATTCTTTGGAAAATCGTCCTACCATTTAGAGTACTGATGTAGTTGTATTTCTGATCAACAATTTTGTAGTTAGGTCGCGCATGTCTGACAATGATGTAAAAATAATTTTGTCCGATAAATAAAATAATAGTACAATATTTGTAACGTAATGTATAATTGTACCATTATAGAAATAGAGAAAAAATATTAATACCATAATGACCTAAATCATTTCCATTAATGCAAAAGCATAATTGAAATATTGAATCTTGTTCTAAATAATCAAAAGAAGATTAATTAAGCAAATACAAAACAACTTAACCTAAATTTGTTTTTTAAAAGATGTAAGAAAATGATTTTAAGGTTCCTTATCTATAATCTTTGATGCTGAACTTTGAATGCTATGTATTTAGTCCGCCTAATTATTTAACCAAAGTTTATGTTAAATTTTATATTGTATTTTTTTAATACATTCTAACATATTTATAGTATATGTTTAACAATTATGTCAACTCTGATTGGGATGAAGTTCGAACATAAAACTTTTTATATAGAAATCAATGAGTAAGTTAATAATAATAGATAGTTAACGGAATATTCCGTTACTAAAGTTTATACTAATGGAATGCGGTGTTATATGGAATGCGGTGTTATTTAAGGGAAGGAAATACTATAATAGAGGGTAAAGAAGGAAAATCATTAAAAAAAATACTATAATCAAAATAATATATATGAACTATTCATTTTGATAAACAATTACACAAACATTTTTTAATTCTTGTTAGGGGCTTAACTTTATTCGCTCTTATTAGATTTGTAGATTTTTTGTTGTAACTACTACTCCGTAATTTATATTTAATTTAATAAGAGTAATAGCGTGTGAACTTACTTTCCATCAACAACAATGAAGTTATTGATTTTATTATTTACATTCGTTGTTAAAATAAATTGTTTTGGAATTGCTACCATTGTTATATATAGAGGGATGTGGATAAATAATTTGAAATATATGGTTATAATAGATATTGTTATAATGATATAGTAAAAATTAACTTACAAATTTCTTTAGAAGTTTTGATGCATTGATAAAATTCTGAAAATAATGTGTAAACTTGTTAAATTGAAGCTGGTAGGGTGTCATCATTATCAATTTTTGGACAATGATCCTACCATTTAAAGTCAATGTGTAGTTGTATTTCAAATCAATAACTTTATAGTTAGGACTCGCAGGTTTGACAATAACATTTGAAATAGTATAGCAAGAGTTGGTTTGTAGAGTGATATCATACATTCCAATGCTGTGATCAAACACTATTGCTTAAACTCGAGTTCCCTACATTTAAATATACCATATATATATATATATATATAGGATCGCGTTCAAATGCGTACTGGCCGTCCAGGAGAGAAATGTGGACGAATCACAGTGCGCCACGTGTCCGGAATGTAGTTGCACATGACATTATAACTAGGTGCACGTTAGTTATAACTAGATGCACTTAGGTGCACCCAGATGCATAAATGTTAACAAGGTAAATTACTTGCATTTGTAAGTGAAAATAGGTGCACACGTGCAAGTAAAATGTATTACAAGTACAAGTAAATTGTACACTGAGCATCAATACTAAGTGCACCTAATGTTATAACTAGGTGCACATTGGTTACACCTAGGTGCATGAATGTTACCAAAGTAAATTACTTGCACAAGTGCAAGTAAAATGTATTGCAGATGCAAGTAAAATGTATTACATGTGCAAGTGAATTGTACATTGAGTATCAATACTAAGCGCACCTAATGTTATAACTAGGTGCGCCTAGGTTGCACCCAGGTGCATGAATATTAACAACGTAAATTACTTGCATTTGTAAGTGAAAGTATTTGCGAAAATAGGTGCATGAATATTAACAAGGTAAATTACATGCACTTTTAAGTGAAAATAGGTGCGAAAATATGTGCACTTGTAAGTGAAAATGGGTGCACTTTTAGGGTCCGTTTGGAAAGCAGTAAAATGACTTCTGGAAAATGATTCATTTTCCATAAAACAGATGATTTTCCAGTGTTTGGATGTATTATGGAAAACTGTCTTTGTGTGTTTGGTTCATTTTCTGGAAAATGAGCAGGAAAATGAACAGAATTGTATGCTTCAACATTTTAACAAAATAGTTGTTACTCATCCAACATAAGCAAGTCTTAAACATAAGCAAAATGTAACATACATAAAAAGTCTTGCATTCTTAACAAAAAAGTAATATCAAATTACAACATAATAACAAAAAAGTCTTCATACAACATTAATAACTACAAAGACATACATAAAAAGTCTTAAAAATTACAACCTACATTATAGTCTTATCATCCAACATAAGCAAGTCTTAAGTATCCAACATAGCCAATTACAAAGACATACATAATTTAATTCAAAGAAGAAATAAATTTCTCAATCCATTTCCTCTTCAAACTTGCATTCTTTGCCTTGAATATCCTTGCTTGAACTTCATTTGTCATGAGGAATTCAAATGCTTTGCATAGGTCATCCTCATGAAAGCCATCACCTATGCTCATCACATCCTCAAACAGTTGATTTTCATCGATACCTGTATTCAACGACTTAATTGCCGATGCAATGTTACCGAGCTGTTCGGCCATTTCATCGACCTTCAAGTCAATTGACTTTCGCTTACGCCCGGATTTTTGGGACGAAGCAGTTAATGCTGATGTTCTTCCCCTACTTTCTTCTTCAATTTGCTCGGGCAAAGTTTCATCGTTGTCATCAGGAAACATATCATCATTAGGACCATCTAAACTAACATCTGCAAAAGACTTTGCAAAGCGTCCTATGGCACAATCTCTACCAGCAACAATGGACATCTCCTCATACCACTCAATTTTCTTGTTCAATAACATTTCGTACTTGGGAGTTGCCTATGAATAAAAAAAAAAACTTTAGAATTATTCAATAGTAGAAAAAAATAACATAAAAACTATGATAATAAAATATTACCGAGATAAGCTCCATATACGGGGCTGGATCACATGTAATCATCTTCAAATTATCATCCCATCCAAGGCCACTCATATCCTTCAGCTTGCAAATCATCATCCATGTATTCTTCACAGTTCTCAAATGATTCTCCACATATTTGGGTTCACAGGCAACATTAAATTGTTCAGAAATAGCAGATGCAACACGATTGAATGAAGATGCTCTAAAATTGTTAGTTGGATTATTTGGATTCTTAGCCTCTTCCGCTAATATCTTTAAAAATGTGTCCTCCATTGGCTTTGTCCATCGAAATTGCCTAGAAGTCATAATTCCCTTTCCTTTATTCATGTTGCTATAATGACATAAAAAACAATAACAACCAATGTCAACCATAAAATAATCAAATACAAAGCAATATTTAACATAAAAACAATATGAACCAATGCCAACCATAATTCCTAATAACAAGTACACAATAGTAAGAAATGTTCAACTACTATCAATATCCAATACAAAGCAATATTTAACAAACTTCAAGAAAATAAACATTAATGACTAATAATAAAGTCATTCCACATTTGTTCCGCAATCTCATCTCTCTTTGCATTCCACTGTCTAGCTTCTTGTCTTTCTTCACTTTGGGTATGAGATAAGGGCAACAAGTTATCGTCATCAACATCAACATTTGCTTGATTAAATTCATCATTAGGATCAACTCCCATAATATGGTTATGAATTATACAACAAGCTAAAACTACATCCACTTGTGTCTGGTAATCCAAAAAAGGTTCAGCATCTAACACACGAAATGGTTTCTTCAAAATTCCAAACACTCTCTCAATTGATGTACGTAAGGACAAATGACGAAGATTGAAAAGTTCTTTCTTATTCTCGGGACGATGAGCACTAAACTCTTTCAAATGGTATCTAACACCACGGTATGGGATAAGTATTCCATTTCGTATGCCATATCCAGCATCACCAAGATAATATTTCCCTACAATTTTACACAATTTGATTACTTATATGCCATTCTTATACAATAACAAACAACACAATGTAAAAAGTGATAACTATATTGGTTTTATACCTTCTGGAATTTTAAATCTATTCGGACGTGTGAGTGCATCGTTCAAGACTCGAGAATCGTGTGCACTACCTTCCCACCCAGCTAGCACATAACAAAATCGCAAATCAAAAGTGATGGCATCAAATACATTTTGTGTTGTTCCACCTTTACGTCCCCGAAAGCTTCCTTGCATATTAAGTGGCACGGATGCACGAATATGGGTTCCATCTATTGCTCCTAAACAGTCTTTGAAATATGGATAAAATCGTGGATTGCTAATGACTTCATGAGGAGTTAGTTCACCGTCTGGTAATACTATGAGGTTCTTATACAAAGATAAAATGGCTCTCAAAACACTTCTAAAGTAACGGTGAATTGTCTCAATTGATCTATAATACCTTGACCCAACTACTCGAAAGCGTACATTGTGACCTATTATATGTAAAAATATTAGTACTTGTTCCTTAACACTTACAGCTCTAGTTGTGCGTAATAAGTTCTTACTAGCCAAAAGGTCACACAATTTATAAAAAGAAATTGGTCTCATTCTAATAACGCTTATACATTTGTTGTCACCCTCACATAAGATACTATTTATGTAACTCTCTCGTTCATAATCTCTATTGGTAATGTCATGCTCTATTTGGTTCCTATTTCTAAGTTGTTGCAATAGAAGAACTCCAATAGCTAATATAGCACTTGCTGCACCCATAACAGTGACACGCACATGATTTTTATCCATCTATACAAAAAAAAAATAATATGAAAAGAAATATATCACAAAACTAACACATAACCACAAATAATTCGATACAACATATACCAATAAATATTTTTCCAAATTTAAATTTTTTACAAACAATTTACATAACACATAAAATTAAAGTTTTTTTTCCAAAAATTAAAATTTTTTTTACCAGTTCTGGTCTGTGTGCGGAAACCAGTTCGCATCGGTGCGGAAACCTGTTCTTGTTTACGCACCGGTGCGGAGATGCGGAAACCAGTTCGAACTAGTAAGCAGTTCGAACTGCTTTCCGAAAGCAGTTCGAACTGGTAGGGCTATTAACGAACCGAACATAAACGAACGAAGGCTGTTCGTGTTCGTTTGTTAATGATTTTGGGGTGTTCGTGTTCGTGTTCATTTGTTAAGGTTTTTGAAAATCTTGTTCGTGTTCGTTTGTTAAGCATTCGTTAGTGTTCGTTAACGGTAACGAACACGTTCACGAACGTGTTCGCAAACGTTAACAAACACGTTCACAAACATGTTCATTTACGTTCATGAACAGTTAATAACCAAACACCTGCACATGTTCGTGAACACAATTTGTTCGTGAACAAGAAATAATCTACGTTCCCGAACAATTATATATATGTTTGTAAACATGTTCGCGAACATTATTAAACGAATACTAAATGAACTTGTTCGCGGACACTACTAAACGAACACAATCGAGCTTGTTCACGAACACTACTAAACAAACACAAGCGGGCTTGTTCACGAACACTTAACAAACGAGTTTACCACTGTTCAGACTCTGTTCGTTTATTAACTGAGCTCTAAATTTTGCTTGTTAATGTTAGTTTTACCTTAATAAACGAACATAAACGAACGCTTACCGAGCTCGAACACGAGTAGTTTGTCGAAAGCTCTGTTCGCTAACAGCCTTACGAACTGGAAACTACCAGTTTTCCAGTTCGAACTGCCGGAAAGCAGTTCGAACTGGGGAAAATATTTCCGGCTGTGGGTTTTAGTTCCCACAGCCGAAAAATACACAAGTATTTTTAGATCTACTTTGAAGAAAAAAAAATCAAAGAATAGTGAGTTGTTAGTGGAGAAACATACCAGATCTGGGTTTGTTGATGGAGAAGAGGATGAAGATCTGAACTTGTTGATGGAGCTTTGGAGTTGGTGGAGATGGAGCTTTGATGTTAATGGAGTTTTGCTGTGACTTGTGTGAAGGAAGCAAGGAGCTGGCGTGAAGCTTCAAAGATGTAAAATGACTTCCCCCAAAAAAAAAAGGGGAAGTCATTTTACAAGAAACAAGGGGCATTTTACATTGACCAAAGGGTCATTTTACATTGACCATCATTTTACATGTCTTACCAAACACTGGAAACCCGGAAAACGATTTCCAGAAATCATTTTCCGGGTTTCCAAACACACCCTTAAGTGAAACTAGGTGCACTTATAAGTGAAACTAGGTGCACCAAAGTTCCAATTATTTACGAAAATGCCACCGCGTCAATTTTTTAAAATTGCATCTGATTCGTTGATCTGGACACGTGGACGACTGTGGAGCGTTCTCATTTCTTACCTGGGCGACAGTTCGCATGTGAGTGCAACCCTATATATATATATATATATATATATATATATATATATATATATATATAGGTCATGTTCAGGTGTGGCCGTGCCTTCCCGTGCGGCCGTGCGGTTTACACCACTCAATGTTACGAAATACACCACTCAATGTTAAGAAACACACCACACAAATATGCACTGTGGTGTTGTTTCTTAACATTGTGGTGTGTTTCATTGTGTTCACTGTGGTGTGTTTCTTAACATTGAGTGGTGTATTTCGTAACATTGAGTGGTGTGTGACCGCACGGCCACACGGAGAGCCGGCCACATTTGACCAAATCTATATATATATATATATATATATATATATATATATATATATATATATATATATTATATATATATATATATATAATATATATAAAGATCAAATGAGGACCTATAGTTAGATGATGACACGTACACTTATCTTTTTTTTTTTTTGAAGAAAAACCTATGTACTTATCTAAACCATTGATTGCAAGATCTGATGGATGAGAAATAAGTAAAAAATATGCAGGATCATTTTCAAAAATACTACAAATTTTAAAATGAGTAGAGCCATTTTTATGAATATAATTTTTTTTTTTTCAACCATTAGATCGAATAAATCAATGCTCTGAATTATCTCTCACGGCCTCTTTTTTTTTTTTTTTTTTTGAAAACCTCACGTCCTCATTTAAAATAACTCAAATAATAAATATTTGATTTTCTTCCACTAATACTGGGTAAAATAAGCGGAAAAAAAGAAAAATAAAAAACCGCTTTAGAAATCCTGAATTGATTTAGCCCAGCTGGGAGTGTTGGAGTGGACCACGTGTGTACAGTACAGTTCAAACTACTAGCAGTTTCCATTTCCTCGCAATCTTGCGGGCGGGAGACGGGAGAGAAGAAATCAACAAATCAGCCCCCCAAAAATAAAAAAATACAAAAAATTAAAGAAAAAAAAGAAAAAAAAGGAAAATCAGTTCTCTCTCTCCATGGCCCCTGGTTTTGGTTTTCTTCTTCCTCTCACCTCCTCAGATATATACACATACGTATACCTCTACATTCTCATCGCACTCTTCTCAACCTTATCTCAGATCTGCGCACCGTTTCCGGATTCCGGAGAACTATTTAGAGACTACAACTTCAGAGACGTGAAATTCGATGACGGCGGTGGAGGCGGCGGCGTCTGCAGGGGGGTTGTTGGAGCCGACCGGCGAGGCTGCTGCTTCTGTGAGGCGCGTTGGCTTTGGTGTCGGTAAGGGCGGTATACGGAAGAAGAGATGTCGGAGCACCAAAGCTGCTAAGAGGCCTTGTGATGTGAAGAGGGAAGTTCCTTCGAGTTTGCAGCTGCAGAGGCTGTTTCTGGCGTGCCGCCAAGTGTTCAAAGGCCCCGGGACCGTGCCTTCCCAAAGTGATGTGGATAAGCTCTG
>CP025655.1:12148431-12174449 GCA_003576665.1 Ipomoea trifida | reverse complement strand
TATATATATATATATATATATATATATATATATATATATATATATATATATATATATATATATATATATATATAGATTTTGGTCAAATGTGGCCGGCTCTCCGTGTGGCCGTGCGGTCACACACACACTCAATGTTACGAAATACACCACTCAATGTTAAGAAACACACCACAGTGAACACAATGAAACACACCACAATGTTAAGAAACACACACACAGTGCATATTTGTGTGGTGTGTTTCTTAACATTGAGTGGTGTATTTCGTAACATTGAGTGGTGTAAACCGCACGGCCGCACGGGAAGGCACGGCCACACCTGAACATGACCCTATATATATATATATATATATATATATATATATATATATATATATATAGGGTTGCACTCACATGCGAACTGTCGCCCAGGTAAGAAATGAGAACGCTCCACAGTCGTCCACGTGTCCAGATCAACGAATCAGATGCAATTTTAAAAAATTGACGCGGTGGCATTTTCGTAAATAATTGGAACTTTGGTGCACCTAGTTTCACTTATAAGTGCACCTAGTTTCACTTAAGGGTGTGTTTGGAAACCCGGAAAATGATTTCTGGAAATCGTTTTCCGGTTTCCAGTGTTTGGTAAGACATGTAAAATGATGGTCAATGTAAAATGACCCTTTGGTCAATGTAAAATGCCCCTTGTTTCTTGTAAAATGACTTCCCCTTTTTTTTTTGGGGGAAGTCATTTTACATCTTTGAAGCTTCACGCCAGCTCCTTGCTTCCTTCACACAAGTCACAGCAAAACTCCATTAACATCAAAGCTCCATCTCCACCAACTCCAAAGCTCCATCAACAAGTTCAGATCTTCATCCTCTTCTCCATCAACAAACCCAGATCTGGTATGTTTCTCCACTAACAACTCACTATTCTTTGATTTTTTTTTCTTCAAAGTAGATCTAAAAATACTTGTGTATTTTTCGGCTGTGGGAACTAAACCCACAGCCGGAAATATTTCCCCAGTTCGAACTGCTTTCCGGCAGTTCGAACTGGAAAACTGGTAGTTTCCAGTTCGTAAGGCTGTTAGCGAACAGAGCTTCGACAAACTACTCGTGTTCGAGCTCGGTAAGCGTTCGTTTATGTTCGTTTATTAAGGTAAAACTAACATTAACAAGCAAAATTTAGAGCTCAGTTAATAAACGAACAGAGTCTGAACAGTGGTAAACTCGTTTGTTAAGTGTTCGTGAACAAGCCCGCTTGTGTTTGTTTAGTAGTGTTCGTGAACAAGCTCGATTGTGTTCGTTTAGTAGTGTCCCGCGAACAAGTTCATTTAGTATTCGTTTAATAATGTTCGCGAACATGTTTACAAACATATATATAATTGTTCGGGAACGTAGATTATTTCTTGTTCACGAACAAATTGTGTTCACGAACATGTGCAGGTGTTTGGTTATTAACTGTTCATGAACGTAAATGAACATGTTTGTGAACGTGTTTGTTAACGTTTGCGAACACGTTCGTGAACGTGTTCGTTACCGTTAACGAACACTAACGAATGCTTAACAAACGAACACGAACAAGATTTTCAAAAACCTTAACAAATGAACACGAACACGAACACCCCAAAATCATTAACAAACGAACACGAACAGCCTTCGTTCGTTTATGTTCGGTTCGTTAATAGCCCTACCAGTTCGAACTGCTTTCGGAAAGCAGTTCGAACTGCTTACTAGTTCGAACTGGTTTCCGCATCTCCGACCGGTGCGTAAACAAGAACAGGTTTCCGCACCGATGCGAACTGGTTTCCGCACACAGACCAGAACTGGTAAAAAAAATTTTAATTTTTGGAAAAAAAACTTTAATTTTATGTGTTATGTAAATTGTTTGTAAAAAATTTAAATTTGGAAAAATATTTATTGGTATATGTTGTATCGAATTATTTGTGGTTATGTGTTAGTTTTGTGATATATTTCTTTTCATATTATTTTTTTTTTGTATAGATGGATAAAAATCATGTGCGTGTCACTGTTATGGGTGCAGCAAGTGCTATATATATAAAAGATCAAATGAGGACCTATAGTTAGATGATGACACGTACACTTATCTTTTTTTTTTTTTTGAAGAAAAACCTATGTACTTATCTAAACCATTGATTGCAAGATCTGATGGATGAGAAATAAGTAAAAAATATGCAGGATCATTTTCAAAAATACTACAAATTTTAAAATGAGTAGAGCCATTTTTATGAATATAATTTTTTTTTTTTCAACCATTAGATCGAATAAATCAATGCTCTGAATTATCTCTCACGGCCTCTTTTTTTTTTTTTTTTTTTGAAAACCTCACGTCCTCATTTAAAATAACTCAAATAATAAATATTTGATTTTCTTCCACTAATACTGGGTAAATAATAAGCGGAAAAAAAGAAAAATAAAAAACCGCTTTAGAAATCCTGAATTGATTTAGCCCAGCTGGGAGTGTTGGAGTGGACCACGTGTTGTACAGTACAGTTCAAACTACTAGCAGTTTCCATTTCCTCGCAATCTTGCGGGCGGGAGACGGGAGAGAAGAAATCAACAAATCAGCCCCCCAAAAATAAAAAAAATACAAAAAATTAAAGAAAAAAAAGAAAAAAAAGGAAAATCAGTTCTCTCTCTCCATGGCCCCTGGTTTTGGTTTTCTTCTTCCTCTCACCTCCTCAGATATATACACATACGTATACCTCTACATTCTCATCGCACTCTTCTCAACCTTATCTCAGATCTGCGCACCGTTTCCGGATTCCGGAGAACTATTTAGAGACTACAACTTCAGAGACGTGAAATTCGATGACGGCGGTGGAGGCGGCGGCGTCTGCAGGGGGGTTGTTGGAGCCGACCGGCGAGGCTGCTGCTTCTGTGAGGCGCGTTGGCTTTGGTGTCGGTAAGGGCGGTATACGGAAGAAGAGATGTCGGAGCACCAAAGCTGCTAAGAGGCCTTGTGATGTGAAGAGGGAAGTTCCTTCGAGTTTGCAGCTGCAGAGGCTGTTTCTGGCGTGCCGCCAAGTGTTCAAAGGCCCCGGGACCGTGCCTTCCCAAAGTGATGTGGATAAGCTCTGCCAGATTCTAGGTGAGTGTCTAAATTATCCGAAATTAATTTATATTATAACCTAATTATTGCGGTTTTTTCGTATTGAGGTCATAGTAAATCTAACATTCCAGAATATTAAGAGGTTTTGGAAGAACAATAAATTTCTATTGGTATTTGATTCTCATGTAGTGAGTGAATAGTGATAAAAAATTAGGGGGAACACCTGAGACTGGGGCTTCAAAGTAATATCGAATTCTGTATATTATATTACATTTAAAAGTTTGAGAAGGGTAAAAACCTCTTGAATTACATTTGAAATCATAAATTACTAGAATGGTTGCAAAAGAATAGCTGGATTTGATGTCTGAAGAAATTCGTCCAAAATAATCATTCGATTTGAATGTAATGAAAATGGTATTCAGATAGCTTCCTTTTGCAGAATTCTAGTTGAGGAGTCTGACTATGCAATGGGATAAGCATCATCTGAAACTTTATTTTTAAGTGAAAATATTAGTTCATACAAAGCAAACATTTAATAATGTGAATATTTGGTTCATTGAAAGTGAACGTTTTTCTTTAAAATCAAAAGTGATTTCATTAGAAACAAACAATCAATCAGCTCATAGCAATTATTCAGTTCAGTTAATATTTAAATTTTTTGAATTGTAACTGTGGGCCACGGTCCTTATTTCCCTAGTTGATTAAGTTGAAGTGTCGTGATCTGGCTGCAGACCTGTAGTTGATATATGACGGAAGGATTTTCCATAGATTTGATAGGGCAATTTTAGCATTGTAGTGGAACAAGTTGAAAAGTGGTAAAAGACAGGCAATGGATTTCTCTATGGATTTGATAGGGCATTTATGGGGAAGATGTGGGAATAGGATTTCAGTGACAGCATTTGGTTTCGGTCAATATGGGTGTTGTTTTGTGTTATTTGTCTGTAACTACTTACTATTGATCTTTTGACTATCAGGTAGCTCCAGTTTATTCCTTGTTAATGACTAATCTACTAATGATTTATTATCAAGTCTTTCCTGAAGCAATTAAAATATTTGTAGAAAATTATTGTGATGAATTTCTCCATCCTGCTGGAAATTTGGATCTTTACAGTTTTTCCTTGAATAGAAGAGAGAATAATACTATAAGTCTATAACGAAGTCTTCTTCTGTTAAATATCATATTCAAACATTGGGAACATGCATGTATTTATACTGCAAATAGTGAGGATAATGATGAAGCCGATAATACCTTTGCAATAATTGTACAAAAACAACTATTCCTGAAAATGATAGTTGTTAGTCTTATGACCCTTGTTATCCTTTTCTAGATGGTATGATGCCAGAAGATGTTGGACTTAGTAGCAATCTCCAATTCTTTAATCCTAATGGTGTGGTTGAAGGTAATCCAAGAGTCACAAACACAACGATCTACAGTTGTGATAACTTCTCGGTAAGGGAATCTCCAAACTTTTTAATTCTCTGTTAGGCAGGATGTTCTCTCTCTCTCTGAAACTAAGCACATAAACAGTGGTATATATATATATATATATATATATATATATATATATATATATTAATGATACTGGATCTATCTAAATTTTATATATTCTATTTGTCATTAAAAGCAAGGAAGAAACAGCCTAATATCATCTAACTTGTCTTGTGCAGTTGTGCATTTTCTTTCTTCCCACAACTGCTGTTATACCTTTACACAATCATCCGGGAATGACAGTTTTCAGCAAGCTTCTGCTGGGTAGCATGCACATCAAAGCATATGACTGGGTTGATGAGGTCTCTGCGCCATTGGCAATAGGTGCCTATCCATACACCCACCCACCCTAAGCCCGTGCATTCACCCAAACACACAAAACAGTAGTCATCTAATGATCAATTATTGTTTCTCTAATTTATAGGTGATTCAAATAAAGATGGACAAGCAATGAGATTGGCAAGATTGAAAGCGAACCAAGTATTCACAGCCCCATGCAGCACTTCTGTCTTATATCCTACATCTGGAGGCAACATTCATGAATTTAAAGCTATTACACCATGTGCAGTGCTTGATGTGCTTGGACCGCCTTATTCCGAAGATGATGGGCGTGACTGTACACATTACAGGGACATTCCCTATGATGCTTTATCAAGTAAGTAGGTTTGCCCCATCCTAACTTTACTTTGTTGCTGAAAAAGTTTCATATTCAATTACTTACCAATTTGATATCTGATCTGAAATGCAGGTGGAAAAGTTTCAGAAGCCGAAGAAGATAGTAAATTGTTTGGATGGTTGGAGGAGATTGAAATACCAGAGGAGTCAAAAATGTATGTTATCCAGTACAAAGGTCCACAGGTTGTAGAGTAGTTCCTAGCTGCGCTTCATAGTTTTTGCTTCATTGGGAAGTTGGTGCTCTTTTTAGCTTTACATTGCAGAAAGTGGTGGGTAGATGATGTTTTATTGTTCCCAGGTGGCATGTAATATGTGTATGTGGAGACTCAGCTGAGTAGAATTAGAAACTTGCCCCCCCTTGTGGTTGTTGGTGTATAGAATATTTTGAGATGTATATAAACAGAGTTAAGATGGGCTCTAGGTAACCACGACATACGATTCAGAAGTCCTTTTTCATATTATGAAGTGGAATATTCTTTCCAAAGGGTAATAAATCTGACCAATTTAGGACAGGACATTGGAGGAAGGATTGTGGAGAAACACCATTGAGCAACTGCCTGAGAGCTGAGAGGAGAGCCTTTGAGAATCTCCTTCATTTGGATGTTGTGGATGTGGGGTGAGATTTAAAGGCCAAAACTTAGATGTACTTTAGTTCTCTTTCTTCCACAGTTTCTGGTGTACCAAAAACAGTGTTGATTTGGAATTTAATTAGCAGAAATTTAAACTGTTCACCTTTCAATTTGTCAAAATTGCTCAATCCATGTTTAAGTAAATTATGAGAAGATGAATTTCTTATTCTCTCTCTCCCCCATAAGTGATTAAAAACAGTTGGTTATACCATGGGACTTAATTACAAAGGAATACTGGTACATAATATGCTAATTGTTGGCATATGCTATACTATGGACATATTTACAAGAGAATACACACACATAATCTGTTAATTGTTGGTCTGCTGCACATAATGGCCTTGTTTGGTAAAGGCAAATGGAGAGTCCTAAGATTTAATGGCCATCAAAATAAAACATTTATAACAGATTAAACAATCAAAGGATAAGGGTAAAATAGGCCCTTAAATTATAAGTCAAAGTGCATTTAGCCCCATAAACTAACAAAAACTTCCATTAGGCCCTTCATTTCTTTATTTTTATGCAATTAAGCCTATAACTTTTTAAATTTGAGCAATTAGCTCAATTTGCAGGTAAACACAATGTAATAGTAGGTAAAAAACTAAAAATTGATTTTTTTAAATTAATTATTTAAAAAATAATTTTTATTCTCGACTGATGAAATTGATTTATTTCTTCTCCAATTTTTACATAAACCACGAAATCTGAAGCCAATCCACACTATATTAGAACTTAAATTGAAACCCACAGTATACGATCTTAAGCCAATCCATAGAATAAAATAATTTTTATTCCTGAGTTTCAATTGAAACCTAGTGGACGCAAACCAAATCCCAAATTCGCAAATTTCAAACGAAATTAGATCTTATCTTTCGAGATTCAAGAAACAGGCAGACAATTCTGTCGATAAGACCCATAAACAAAAAAAAAAATTACAAATTGACGTTTATTTCCCTTCAATTACATTATCGGACGAAACAAAACAAACGAGCAAACAAAGAAGAGATTTGTAGATGCAAACGGACGATGAAGTGAACTGGAGAAAAGAGAATCATTATAATTAATTCTCAACATCAAAACACTTCAATCGCTAGAGGTTTTTTAAAAAATTATTAATTTATTTAAATTTAAAATATATTTATCATTTTAATTAATTTAATTTTTTAAAAAGAAATTTACTTGTGACTTAAATGTAACCTGTTAATTAACTTAATTGCATTAAAGTGAAGAGATGATGGACCTATTGGAACTATTTTAGTTTAGGGTGCTAATTGTACTTTGGCCAATAGTTGAATGGCCTATTTCCCAACAATCAATATAAGTGTTTGATTAATTAGCTTTTTGTAACAGTTTAGTGCTCCAAAACATTAAAAATTAAAAAAAATTCAAAACAACTTTTTGAGAAAGTCACTTATATATAATTAACTATTAGCTAATATCTACTTTACCAAACATCTTTCTACAATCAGTTAATTTATCAACTAATCAAACTCACTAACTCAAACTAACAACTATCAACTAATAGCTATTTACCAAATACCTCTAATATGTTAATTACAGGTAAGATAGACGTTGATCTATACAATAATTTGTCAATTAAATATGGGTAGGGACTAGAGAGTGAATTAATAATTGATTATAAGGAATTTTATGTTTAAAGTTTTTTTTTTTTAATTTAAAATTTCGAATATTATTTAACCCGTCAAATAACTTATCCCAAAATAATTTGGACTGATTGAGAAATCAGTGCTTTTCTTCATACCTGATTTGACATGTTAAAAAAAGTCCATTTTGTTGTAATGTTGATGTCCGTAGCTCTGTTAACTCCTAATCGGTGTATTGCAATATTGAATTAACAAATATACTTGATAAAATAAGACAAAAGATAGAGAAGAAAAAGGAGAAATCAAATGTAGTTCTATTATTCCAATCACATCGTCATCCTTACATGTGGCGTACAATATGTGTGTGTGTGAGAAATACGAAAGTAATAATGGATACAATAATGATAAGATTAATGACGGGCCGTTATATCCGTTACACTAATAATGTCCAATTCTACTATATATATATATATATATATAATAACAAAAGTGTCTGGACAATTTTTCCCGTTATATATCACCATATATTACATGACAAGCCCAACTGAATTTATCATTCTATATGACCAGTATATGGAGTCTCTAAAAACCAATTACTCCATAGTAATGAGATTTAAAAATGAGGTTTGAAGGGGAAGAAGCTCCTGAGCAAGAGGTATCAGGTATGCCACATGTGTTAGCATTGATGAGGGTGATGTGTCTTTTCTTCGTATCAATTCTAGACCAGTAACTAATATTATGAGTGTTATGTGGTGGTCCTTTTAGGTTTACTGGAACTATTGTTGGCATTGAAGATCGTGATCCCCACAAGTGGCCGAAATCAAAATGGAGATGTCTAAAGGTAATACCCTTGTGTTTGAACGGGAGGGGGTTTGGTGATACATTTTTATTTGTGATGCACTGATGCCTAAAGTGATATGTATTGCTATCTTTAGGTGCGGTGGGATGAAACTTCAACGATTCCAAGGCCTGATCGGGTTTCACCTTGAAAAATAGAGTGAGCGCTTTCTCCTTCTACACTAAATCCACTAATTTATGCCAAGTTTTCCCCCCAAAATTTAAGGGAATTTATTAAAACCAAACTCATAATTAATTTAGTAAAAATCATTGATTTTATTGACTAGTCATATATATTTTCATAATAGGATAAAAATAGTAAATAAAAATAACATCTAATAAAAATAAATCATATGATTAATATACATAAAATAATATTTGCACAATAATATGAATAATTTACAATTAAAATTTAAATTGGATGTATTAATAAATAATTATAAACAAGAAAATTGTAAACTTTATTTGCAAAATTACGATCAAATAATGATTTTAGTTTCCAATTATCCATAATATATATATATATATATATATATATATATATATATATATATATATATATATATATTACACCATAATTTCGCTAATCTACTACACATCATTCATTCATTCCCGTCCTTTTATTTAATAGTAATAGTAAATAGTAATAGTAATAATAGTAGTAGTAGTAATAGTAATAGTAATGATAATGATAATGATAATGATAATGATAATGATAATAATAATAATAATAATAATAATAATAATAATAATGCCTTAATTACTTTACCTTTCTATATTTTTGTAATACCAACCATTTGGACAAAAATATTATTTATAATGAATAACATTAAAATGACGCACCTTAAGTACACAAAACATACCTTAAGCACACAAACAAAGCATCTTAAGAACACAAACCACGCACTTAAAGTTTTAAAATGGCGCACCTTAAGTTTCAACAACTGACGCACCTTAAGCATACAAATCACGCACCTTAAGAAGGAAAACAACGCACCTTAAAAAAGAAAATCACGCACCTAAACCTTTATGCTGACGCACCTTAAGTTTCAACAATTGACGCACCTTAAGCAAAAAAACAACGCACCTTAAGAAGGAAAGCCACACACATAAAGATTTAGATCGACGCACTTAAGATTTCAACAACTAACGCACCTTAAGCCACACAATACAAAAATCACCCACCTTAAGCACAAAAACCACGCACCTTAAGAAGGAAAACTATGCACCTTAAATTTGACCTAGATGCAAAAAAGACCAAATTGAAACCGCTTATTTTTTTTTTTAAATCATTGTTAATCTTGGATATTGATTTAGGCAAGATCCATGGCTCAGATTTAACGCACAACCACATGAGACACACTCAACTGCATGGGAACTGAATTTTATATATATATATATATATATATATATATATATATATATATATAAGGGCTGAGGAGGGGTGAGAGGGGCAATGTAACACCCCCAACTTTAAGGCCATATTTAAGGTAATTTAGTTGATCAAAAGATAATAAATTAAACTCTAGTCACAGCGGAAGCAATAATCAAATATCTGGGGTGTTATGCCACATCTAACTATTCTAAGTCAGATGCTAAGGTTATGCCCACAACTAGAATCCATCAAAGACATAAGTCTGAAACTAAAGATTATTACTTCGAAAAGTCTCCATGCAACTACGTAAACTAACTACAAGAGATGGAGGTAGAACTACTAGCATGCTAAACGCGCTCTCGGCTCTACTCTATACTTGAATCATGAGTTAAAATAATTAGCGATAAGTGCTAAGTAAAACCCCACTCCAACATGTAAAGCTACTATATATATATATATATTTCAATATCCACCATAGATTTGAGACTGACATATAGAATATATGTACTCACCCACATAGCCAACACTAAGGAATATTTTCAAAAGACTTCCACACCACCATCATAGAGATAGCAAGAATGACTCAAAAAAGGTTATTAGACCACAATAAAGCACAAGCTCAACACCTCAGCCAAAGGAACATCAAGACAAGTCATAATCATAATAGACAATGAAACATACATAGATAGTAAGATAGAAGTAAAGGGAGTTCCAATCCACCACATAATCCACCAAAGAGCCCATCAAGGCATAATCAATGTAAGTTCAATCCACCAAGTGTAATAGTAAAATTCGAGTGGAGGGTTCCAATCCACAAACAATATATACCACATAAATCAATATACACAAATGTAACACAAATTTCGAAACAAATATGAACATTAAGTGTATACACCCCGTATTGGGGTTCCAAGCCCAATGGGTTAGTTACTATCTCTAACACCCAGGATTCATTTATTTCAGGTGCTCAGCCCACAAGAGCCAAAGGCCCATAAATTCTCAAGTCAATGGTATCATAATGAGCCCCCACACGGATCTACATGCCAACATAATGATATCAAGAAAGATTTAATAATAAGGAATATAGCTTTCAACAAAGAATGTCTCTCAAATACATAGCATATAGGATTCCAAGGGTACATATATACAAATGAGAATCAAATGTAGTAACTATTAGGAACCCCAGGCCTTTGATTTTGATGATACCAAAGCGCAGAGGACACCCCCGCCACCCCCCCCCCCCAATTTTTCATTGTCTTTATTGCTTTTTCTTAAATAGGTCGAATACTTAATAGAACTCGTGATAACGAGTTCATGACTAAACACGAGGAATACTTGGTCGAAGACTTAGAAGAATTAAAGACGGAAGACTTGCTCATGAAGACCAAGAAGACTCATAGGCCGAATACTGAAAGGGTCAAGATTATGAAGGCCGAATGACAAAGATAAATCATTCGTGGAAATCATGAAAGAATGATAAAGACAATCATTCTTGTGAGCAGTCAAGTCACGAGTAGTTAAAAGAACAAGCCTAAAGATATTCTCTGAAAGTTTGTCTTGTCCATAGCCTTGATTTTGTGGATGATCATTGACAAACAAATTCTAGGAAGCAATCCCAATGAGCATTAAATGTCATGTCCTTTTGTGTGAGACAAAAGACAAATGTCTGAACACAAAGTAGACAAACGGATGCAAAAAGTACTGACATCCACATGGCTTAAAATTACCCAATGGATATTGCACACTGGACAATAGGTTTTGAATTTTGGCTTCCCTCCAACGGACTCATAATTCTCACCTATAAATACACATGCTCTCATTCATTTGGAGCAGTTGGTTGATGCGAAATATTGCAAATTCTCTCAAATCTAATAGTGTGCAAGTATTCAAAAGCTTAATTCAGATATAGTGTTGTAAATAAATCTTTGGCAAGCTTCAAGTGTTGATCAAGATCATCAAGCCAAGGTTTCAAGTTGGAGAAAAGTTCAACCATCTACCAACCAACCTCTACTTGGAGATAATCGTGGAAGAGTGGGAGCTTGGGAGGAGTAAAACGTGGGATAGGGTTAGGGATTTGAGCTCTAGTTTCTGATCTCTAAGTTAAAACATTTAATTTTTTTTATTTTATATATATATATACACGGGCCTCCCATGGGTTATACAGGTTCAGCCCGTCTAGCCCGTATAAATACGAACAAGACAGGCTAGGTTGAATACGGGACGGGTTGGGATTTCTGCTACCCAACCCGTCCAAAACCATGGGTAAAATTTTAAAACACACGCATCATTAAGGGTACTATCATAATTACCTCATATTATTTTTCATAGTTACTTGTAATACATAATTTTCACTTGTATAGTGCACATTTTTGTGCCTTGTAGTGCACATTTTCTCAACTAACAGTGCACGTTTTGTGTCTTATAGTTCATGCTATTAACCATCTAGAAGGTTAGTTTTATGCTCTATAGTGCATGTTTTTGTGTCATACAGAGCAAAAGTTTGTACCTACCAATGAACATTCTTATGGTTAATCAAATAAAATTGCACAAACACACTAATTTTTCATAAATATTTGCAGTGCATAATTTTCAACCGTATAGTGCAAATATTTGTGCCTAGTAGTGCACATTTTCTCAACTAACAGTGCACGTTGTTCAGTCGTAGAGTTCAGGTTATCATCCATCTTTTAGGTTAGTTTTATGCTCTGTAGTGCATATTTTTGTGCCATACAGAGAAAAAGTTTGTGCCTACCAGTGCACATTCTTATGGTTAATCAAATAAAAATGCACAAATCACACTATTTTTTTCATAAATACTTGCAGTGCATAATTTTCAACCGTATAGTACAAATTTTTGTGCCTAATAGTGCACATTTTCTCAACTCACAGTGCACGTTGTTCAGTCGTAGAGTTCAGGCTATCATCCATCTTTTAAGTTAGTTTTATGCTCTGTAGTGCATGTTTTTGTGCTATACAAAGTAAATGTTTGTGCCTACTAGTGCACATTCTTATGATTAATCAAATAAAAATGCACAAATCACACTATTTTTTTATAAATACTTGTAGTGCATAATATTCAACCGTATAGTGCAACTTTTTGCGCCTAGTAGTGCACATTTTCTCAACTCACAGTGCACGTTGTTCAGTCGTAGAATTCATCGACTTCACTTCGTCTTCTTTGCCGAAGAGTAGCTTGTTCAATACGAAACGCAGAACTGATAGACACTGTCAAAGCTTTGCTGTATCGTCGTCTTCGTTGTCTTCGCCCGAAATTTGCTCGCTGAATTCATTGCCTTCGTCGACTTCACTTCGTCTTCTTCGCCAGAGATTAGCTTGCTCAAGAGGAAACAGAGAAAACAGAGAAGCAGGAAAGGTTAGTGGAAAGGCTACGGATGATTTTGCCCAAAAACGCTAATCTTACTACAGATCATTTAATGCGCAAATTTTAAATCCAATGGTTGAGATCATGCATCAAAATTAAATCCAATGGTCTATATTTCATCATACTTCTCACCTAAGGGACTAATTTCACAGGACCCCTTATATATATAATGTAATTTATTTAGGAATTGGGCTAAGGATAGAATATTCTAGGAAATCATTCAATGGAATTAGGCCCACAACGAATTATTTCTTCTTGGAAAATATTTACAAGGGCAACCCCGAAATAAATTATTACGGGGTGTCACAAGCAACTTCCCCCATCCCCCCCCCCCCCCCCGGATCAGCCCATGTTCTCGAACATTCTAATAATTTAATAATTAGTAATATTAGGTTTATGAGGTTAGACATAAAAAATAAGAATGAAAGTCATACATAATGTTTGGTTGACAATTTTTTAAAACAATGTATAAGATTTGATTACCCCTATAATTGAAAAAGAGTAAAATCCTTTTTTGGTCCTAGACTTATTGTGCATTGGACACATTTAGTCCGGATTTATTAATTTGGCCACATTACACCCAGACTTTGTTAAAGTTAGACAATGTTAGTCCAAAGTTACAATTGCCGTTTGTTAGCCGTGAAGTTGAGGGGCATTTCAGTCCTTTCAAGTCCAATTCTTCACTTTCCCTTCTGATTACTTCTCTTCAAATCTCTTCTCCTTCTCAGATTGCTTGTTTTTTGTTGGTTAAGAAAAAATTAAAGATCTGTTAGTTTGTGTTTGATTTCCTTGAACAAACGAAATCAATCTTTGATTGATGTTGCGCACTGTGCTTTTGATGTTTGATGCGGAAGCAGATGCAGTCGAATCGGGAGTCAGCGCGGCGGTCGCGGATGAGGAAGCAGCAGCACCTGGATGAGCTTATGGCACAGGCAGCGGCGCTGAAGAAGGAGAACGCTCAAGGTCCATTTTCTTGATAGTTTTCTTGGTCTCACTGTAAGGCCCATCCAGATCCACCTCCATAGAGCATTCTGACACGGAAGAAATCATCTTCTCCGGCGGCACGGTAGAAACTTCAATATTACCCACCTCCATAGCTTCAGAAGAGCATGGCCGCCGGCCACCACTCACAGTGGCTGAATTGCGCAGGCCGCCGTCCCCACACTCCCCAGCTTCTAAATCAACGCCGAACTTACCTAAAGATTGCATTTTTAGCGAGACCCAGACCACCAATCCGCAGAAAAAATAGGCCCAATAATCTGGATCCTCAATCGGGTCTAATTTAGAGGTCAAAGATTTCATCGCTTCACAATTCATATACTACGTCACTATTGAAGTCACAGACACACACAGCTTCTAAATCATCACTATTCGCCGCCGCCGCCATACACACCACTCTTTGGGTTGAACTTTGCAATTTGTCACCTCATTCACACCATTAATTGTCACCCACACTTACAAAAGCATTAATTTGTCACCTCATCTCACACCACCCAGACTGCTAAGTTGCTAAGCTTTAAAATAGAAGAATGGCGGGTGAAGCAGCTACATTGAACCGCCGCTCTTCCAGGCTCTAGCCTCTCGTGCCACTGTGCTTGGTAGCTCCCTGCATTTTCAGCATCAAACTCAGTCCGGTTGGTCTGCAATGCCTTTTGGTGGCTCCCCCGCGCCGTCGACTGTTCTGGCGCGTTCGGAAGGAAAAAGGAGCGCTCCGGCACGGGTGTTTTTCTCCCAAAAAAAATATAGCAATAACAATAAACCCATAGATTCTGGAAACAAAACATGTATTCAAACATTCTATAATTCTATTACTTTGTTTCGTTTCAAATTTCCCAAAATTTTGTATTTATATATAATTCCTCACCATTTCTATCCGAGTCATGAACATTAAACTCAACTGGTTAGGCCGAGTCAGTGTTACATCAGATAAAGCAAAAGAACCTGCTTTAATTTTGACAAAATAAGTCCAAAGTTTTAATGCACTCATTGAGACCTAGACTTGAAAGGACGAAAATACCCCTCAACTCCACGGCTGACAAAATAAGTCCAAAGTTTTAATGCACTCATTGAGACCTAGACTTGAAAGGACGGAAATACCCCTCAACTTCACGGCTAACAAACGGTAATTGTAACTTTAGACTAACATTGTCCAACTTTAACAAAGTCTGGGTGCAATGTGGCCAAATTAATAAATCCGGACTAAATGTGTCCAATGCACAATAAGTTTAGGACCAAAAAATGATTTTATTCAATTGAAAAACTCATTACCTAATTTAAATCATGTATCACTCCATTAATTTAACATTATCGTTCCCCCAATTGTGCTTTTAGATTTTTGTTTCAATTTTTTTGTTCATATTGGTGCTTTATTAGATGCCATCATATTAGAATTAATTGTCTTGCTTTTTTTATTTTTTTTTATTTTAAAAATTTTTATTCTAATTATAGGATCATACATAACAAAACAGCAATATTAATATTCATTTCAATTCCAACCTACTACCAAACATGCAAAATAGTTTCACAAAATCCATTCCAATTACTAAATATTTTCCATTATGATTCCAATACCAATGTTCGAAAAAAACACAACCTAAGTTAGTTCGCCCCAAAAAAAGAAGTTATCTTATTCACTGCTATTTGATTGTGTGACTTGTGTGAATTATATATTTTGCACAATAGGTACACCATGCCAACAACGTTCCAAGTAATAAATAATATAATACATGAAGAATACCAAGATGAGCTGATCATTGTGATCTGGCATTAGTTGGAGAAAATCTCAAGTTTCTGTGTATCTTCATTTTTGCAGCAGGGAGCTTCCTGGCAATGGCTTGCCAGATCATTTGGACAGCACCCTTCTCTTCTGAAGGAAACTGATACTCAAACAGTCTTTCAACCTCTTTCAGCTTAATCCACATCCTACTCCACTCTTCTTTTCCGATGCTTCTGATGAAGTTTATGAGGAATTTGCCCTTGAGGGCGTCTGCTGTGCGAACAAAAATGCAGAACTCTGAGTAGTCGAGTATGTCTTCGTATGGAAGCTCTATCTCGTCGCTGATGATCACGGGGACGCAATGACTCGCGATGGCATCAAAGAGGCGGTTCGATGAGGGAGTGTCTCCCGCGATGTTGAGGCAGAACTTGGAGGCCTGCATCCCTAGCGCGGCTTGGTTTATGCCATCACTTTGAATGCTTCCAAATGAGAAGTGTACATCTTTCTCGTCTTTTAGAAGGTAGAATAACTCTTGCCGCACATATCCACCCTGAAAATGCCACACACAATTGGATATTATGGAGTTTGGCATGCAAAATACGAAAGATGGGAAAACAATTTAAAATCTTATTGTTACCAAATTTGTTACCAAATTAAAGCATGTACTCCATTTCAACTAAAAGCCTAAGCTGATAGTTGGACTGCACATATTATATTTATGCTCAAAGGTGGGTGACGCAGAATTAAAGCATGTGCTCCATCTCAACTAAAAGCCTAAGCTGATAGTTGGACTGCACATATTATATTTATGCTCACATTGGGGTTGTGTATTTTGCCACGTGTTAGGTGATTTTTCCTTCAAAACTCATCCATTCCACTCTCGCTATTCAGATTGGCTAATGAACGCCAATTTCAGTGTCATAACTCTATTTCTTGAAACCAAAGATTTCACTACTAGTGGAAAATAAAAAAGACAATGAATCTATCCAACAAATCCAGGTTCTAGCTAGAAGATAATTTTCTTTGATTTTGACAACAATGTAGCACAAGTTTTCCTTAATTTTCTCAAGCCGGGCAAACACTTAATCTGTTGTTGTAGGTTTTCTTAGGAAACGCTCTTTGCTCAAGCAAGAAATAATTTACTTCATTCATCCTTTTCTAGGCTGAAAATATATATATATCCTTGACTCGAGCCCTTTATAAGGTTCCAATCCATTATCCATTCCCTCATATCTAATGTGATCAATATCTTTGAATTTAAAATAAAAACTCTAGTCCTAACTCCTAAGCCATTATTAATGGCTACAAAAGAGACAAAGGCCATGAACCATTGACCAGTGCTATCATCATAGTCACAATACCAAAATTTTGGAAAACATGGAATATAAGCATGTCAGCCTGAGAGTTACTATATTGTATCCAAACAATGAATATCAAATATGTCAACTTTTTTAAGTAGAGTAGCATATCAAATTGGAGATAATGAACAAAAGGGTACTGATAACTCACATCTTTTCTGTATATAGCTCCTTGGAAATACAGCAAAGTTGGGCGGCTATCAAAGTCAGACGAGTCATTGATATAGTTCCTCACAACGTGCTTGTAAGGCGCAACAATGTCTTTCTCGAGGTTTGCTATATTGGGAGGATACCTTCCAAAATCAGAAAGAATGAACATTGCAGGCCAAAGCTTCGTTCGGGCATCTAATAAGCTATTAGGATGATGGGCGAGAATGACATGATCTTTCCCCCCAGATCTCTTCCATTCCTCTTGAGCTGTTAAGAAAGTGACCAATTTTTGTTGCAGTAAAGCATTTGTGCTCATTTTCTGGTGTGGCTGCAGCCTAGAGAACCGGTTATAGCACACCGACGAAAAGAATGGAACAAAAACTACATCAGCATCGCTCGAATTCAGCACTCGAACAGCGCTTCTTCGGCCACTCAAATCAGCAAATTCAGAATACAAAAGATCCAATGTCAACCAATACTCTATGCTGTGCTGCAAATTCAACCCTCCTGGATATGGTGGGACCTCAGTTCTAATATCTGGCCATACACTCTTCTTCTGCCCCTCAACAGGTCTCTTCCAACCCAGCAGCCCAAAGTGAAATTCTGGGGGTAAATCATACATAAACACCTTTAATTGCTGCTTACAACTAGATTCTACTCCTATCCCAGTATCCAAACCATTCCTTACCAAGGTTTGATCATCATGTACTACAGCCAGAGGGTTAAAGTTGGGTGATATACTAAGGTCAATAGAAGAGAGGGGCTGATTAGAGGGTTGCAACATTGAAAACCAAGACAAGAAGCAGAAGATGGAAGTAAGTGTGAACAAACAAGACAAGGAGGACTTCTTACAAAAGATTCCCACTCCCACTGACTGCCCATTTCTCTCTTCCATCTTCCAATATGCACAAATGAAGTATTACCTAATACCACCACTCAATCTCTTCTATCCCCCCCTTGGCTAATTCAAGAAGGGGAATGAATGAATGGATAGATAGATCAGAGCATCTATCAGCTAACACTCAAGGGCATTTCTCATAAAAATCACACCTTTCATTCATGCATTCCTCAACCAGTAAAATTCAGTTGGAAGAACAGGAAAGCAGAAGGGTCAATAAAAATGGGATTTTTTTTGGTTTATTGAGTTGAAACAGGGAGGGGCCGCACAGTGCCATCAAAAAAATCAAGAAAAAAAAAAAGTGTAACACCCAGATCAGGAAATGTTGGAAATATTTGATTCTAATGATGGCCACCCAAAATGTATGCAGTGAATAGATACAGAAAAACCGACACCGGAAAAACAGAGAAGAGAAGGAGAGTGGTTACACCAAATTTTTAAAGAGTATCCCTCCCTCTTCTCTGTCTCTGTCTCTGTCGGAGTTTCCACTTTTCTGTATTCTTCCGCAGAAGAAAGAGAAAAAGAAATTGGAGGATGAAAAACAGAAAAAGGGAACTCTCCGTCTCCCAGAGAGCGAAAGATTAGACGGTATCGAAGAAGCTGATTGATTGCACGTCGCTGTGACCTCAAAATCTCAACACCATTTATTCGTGAGACGGGTCGGGTTGGGTCAAAGCATCATGAAAATGTCATACATGTGTAAATCTCATAATACTTGACAAGTGCCTTTCACAGGACAAATATAATACTTTTGAGAAAAAATGTAATACTTTTAAATCGAAATGTAGAAGTATTGTATTTTCCCTTAAAAGTATTACATTTACCCTAATAAGTAACAAAAAATTTATTCCTAATTAGTATTACATTTGAACATATAAGTATGGCATTTGTGCATATAAGTGTTACATTTGTATCTCGACCCGACCCGACTCGTCTCATGGTGAGACGGTCTCACACAAGTTTTTGTCATTTCTTTTTGTCTCTAACTTAGGGTCCGTTTGGAAAGCTGTAAAATGACTTCTGAAAAATGTTTTCTGGAAAATGAGTCATTTTCCGGAAAACAGTTGATTTTCCAGTGTTTGGATGTATTATGGAAAACTGTCTTTGTGTGTTTGGTTCATTTTCTAGAAAATGAGCAGGAAAATGAGCAGAATTGTATGCTTCAACATTTTAACAAAATAGTTGTTACTCATCCAACATAAGCAAGTCTTAAACATAAGCAAAAAGTAACATACATAAAAAGTTTTGCATTCTTAACAAAAAAGTAACATCAAATTACAACATAATAACAATAATAACTACAAAGACATACATAAAAAGTCTTAAAAATTACAACCTACATTATAGTCTTATCATCCAACATAAGCAAGTCTTAAGTATCTAACATAGCCAATTACAAAGACATACATAATTTAATTCGAAGAAGAAATATATTTCTCAATCCATTTCCTCTTCAAACTTGCATTCTTTGCCTTGAATATCCTTGCTTGAACTTCATTTGTCATGAGGAATTCAAATGCTTTGCATAGGTCATCCTCATGAAAGCCATCACCTATGCTCATCACATCCTCAAACAGTTGATTTTCATCGATACCTGTATTCAACGACTTAATTGCCAATGCAATGTTACCGAGCTGTTCGGCCATTTCATCAACCTTCAAGTCAATTGACTTTCGCTTACGCCCGGATTTTTGGGACGAAGCAGTTGATGCTGATGTTCTTCCCCTACTTTCTTCTTCAATTTGCTCGGGCAAAGTTTCATCGTTGTGATCAGGAAACATCTCATCATTAGGACCATCTAAAGTAACATCTGCAAAAGACTTTGCAAAGCGTCCTATGGCACAATCTCTACCAGCAACAATGGACATCTCCTCATACCACTCAATTTTCTTGTTCAATAACATTTCGTACTTGGGAGTTGCCTATGAATAAAAAATAAACTTTAGAATTATGCAATAGTAGAAAAAAATAACATAAAAACTATGATAATAAAATATTACCGAGATAAGCTCCATATACGGGGTTGGATCACATGTAATAATCTTCAAATTATCATCCCATCCAAGGCCACTCATATCCTTCAGCTTGCAAATCATCATCCATGTATTCTTCACAGTTCTCAAATGATTCTCCACATGTTTGGGTTCACATGCAACATTAAATTGTTCAGAAATAGCAGATGCAACACGATTGAATGAAGAGGCTCTAAAATTGTTAGTTGGATTATTTGGATTCTTAGCCTCTTCCGCTAATATCTTTAAAAATGTGCCCTCCATTGGCTTTGTCCATCGAAATTGCCTAGAAGTCATAATTCCCTTTCCTTTATTCATGTTGCTATAATGACATAATATTTCCCTACAATTTTACACAATTTGATTACTTATATGCCATTCTTATACAATAAGAAACAACACAATGTAAGAAGTGATAACTATATTAGTTTTATACCTTCTGGAATTTTAAATCTATTCGGACGTGTGAGTGCATCGTTCAAGACTCGAGAATCGTGTGCACTACCTTCCCACCCAGCTAGCACATAACAAAATCGCAAATCAAAAGTGATGGCAGCAAATACATTTTGTGTTGTTCCACCTTTACGTCCCCGAAAGCTTCCTTGCATATTAAGTGGCACGGATGCACGAATATGGGTTCCATCTATTGCTCCTAAACAGTCTTTGAAATATGGATAAAATCGTGGATTGCTAATGACTTCATGAGGAGTTTGTTCACCGTCTGGTAATACTATGAGGTTCTTATACAAAGATAAAATATAATGGCTCTCAAAACACTTCTAAAGTAACGGTGAATTGTCTCAATTGATCTATAATACCTTGACCCAACTACTTGAAAGCGTACATTGTGACCTATTATATGTAAAAATATTAGTACTTGTTCCTTAACACTTACTGCTCTAGTTGTGCGTAATAAGTTCTTACTAGCCAAAAGGTCACACAATTTATAAAAAGAAATTGGTCTCATTCTAATAACGCTTATACATTTGTTGTCACCCTCACATAAGATACTATTTATGTAACTCTCTCGTTCATAATCTCTATTGGTAATGTCATACTCTATTTGGTTCCTATTTCTAAGTTGTTGCAAGAGAAGAACTCCAATAGCTAATATAGCACTTGCTGCACCCATAACAGTGGCACGCACATGATTTTTATCCATCTATACAAACAAAAAAAATAATATGACAAGAAATATATCACAAAACTAACACATAACCACAAATAATTCGATACAATATATACCCATAAATATTTTTCCAAATTTAAATTTTCTACAAACAATTACATAACACATAAAATTAAAATTATTTTCTAAATTTTTTTTTTACCAGTTCTGGTTTGGAAACCAGAACTGGTTTGGTTTTCCAGCACCGGTGCGGAATTTCCGCACCGGTGCTGGAAACAGAACCGCACCAATTCCGCACCGGTGCGGAATTTTCCGGTTTCCGCACCAGTTCCGCACCGGTGCGGAAACTGGTTTCCGCATCGGTGCGGAAACCAGAACAGGGAAACCATGTTCTGGTTTCCGCACCTATGCGGAAACCAGCCAGTTCCAGTTCGAACTGCTTTCAAGCAGTTCGAACTGGTAACTGGTAAGCAGTTCGAACTTTCCAAAATATTTCCGGCTGTGGGTTTTGGTTCCCACAGCCGGAAAATACACAAGTATTTTCAGATCTACGATTTGAATTTGAAGAAAAAAAATCAAAGAATAATGAGTTGTTAGTGGAGAAACATACCAGATCTGGATTTGTTGATGGAGAAGAAGATGAAGATCTGATTTGTTGATGGAGCTTTGGAGTTGGTGGAGATGGAGCTTTGATGCTGTGACTTGTGTGAAGGAAGAGGGAGCTGGCGTGAAGCAGGGAGCTGGCGTGAAGCAAGATGTAAAATGACTTCCCCCAAAAAAAAGGGGAAGTCATTTTACAAGAAATGAGAGCCATTTTACATTGACCAAAGGGTCATTTTACATTGACCATCATTTTACAAGAGTTATCAAACACTGGAAACCCGGAAAACGATTTCCAGAAATCATTTTCCGGGTTTCCAAACACACCCTTAGGCTAAATTAAGTCATTATTAATTACTAAACACTTTGTGGTCGAATAGTGTAATTGTGTCTCCTCAAATGAGAGGTTTCAAGTTCGAATTATATTATAACAGAATCAATAGTACTCAAATAAAAAAAGTCATTATTAATTAATTTTTGTGTTGAAAGTGTTTTTCTCTAATTTTTATTTTAAATGATCCCAATTTCGTTCGATTAATTTTAAGTTCACACGACCCTGCTCTTAAAGTCACTATAAATCGCAAGTCACGCAATAAGTTCACCGATCATTTAATCAGATCGTAGTCTTTTATGTGCGCATAAATAATTCAATCAAAACCATCAAAAATCCTTGAACCTTTTTTTCTTTGTGGAATTCGAACCCCACGGTACATTTTCCCTTTAATTTGTGTTGGAAGTATTCCTCCAAGTCTTGTTTGCTATTTTAGGAGACAACGTAGCGTACGATGAATTCGACAATTTCTCAATGATGTTTTACGGCACGTCGGCACCATACTTCATACTACATTTTCAATTATTTGTAAATTTTAGCAAATTTTGTTTTTCAATTTATCCACCTTTTTTTCTAAAATTTAGTTTTAGTTAATATCTAATTTTAAGCAAAAATATCTAGAAATATAAAAATTAGTATTTCAATGTTCCATTATTATACTAAAAAAATGTGTTTGCATCATAAATATTTCTTCAATACCTTTTGGGAAGTGGGAACTCAATGTACCATAAAAAAAATGTTAATTTAAATTTAATTCAAATGACCACAATTACTAAAGTAATTTAACTCATCAACTTAATCAAGGATCGGGAATAAATTTAGAGTTAAAGGACTAATTAGCAATAATGTCTAAAAAATACGGGGTACCACAGAATATGTATTATCATCACTAAACAATACAACTTTTGCTTTACCCGAGCCAATCTTCTCGGCTAACTAGGCCCCTAACATTTGCCTAGCTCCACCAAGCAAACGTTGCTCTCTTAGATCGGTCCATACACTTAACTCAATATCTCAAAATATTTGACCCCATCAATTATTATTAAAGGTTTTTTTTCGGGGGGAGGGGGAAGGGGTTAAAAGGCAACCTCATGAATATTTTTTATTTTTTTTTTTTGAGAAAACCTCATGAATATCTTAGTTAAGGTATTTGAATCCAACTTGATAAATTTAATATTTTTAAATATGAGCATTGAATTTTTTTAAGTTTTTTTTTTTTTTTTTTTTTTTTTTTTTTTTTTTTTTTTTGTGATAGCATTTATTATTTTAGTCCGTTAGACTGTTATTGCATGAAGTATTTCTGGCATTTTTTTAAAGTAGTAGTTTGGATGGGAGAAGGTGTCCAGCAGGCAGCAGCAAATCAGCAACTTGGATCTGTTGAGAAGAATAACATTGTAAGCATCAAATAATTTAATGAATAAATTAAAAGAAAAAAGAAAAGAATAAGATCTACTCAACAACTTAAAATCATTGAATATTGTGTAGACTATATAAATACGGAATTGATTCAAAGGACTCACATTAATTGGTTACATTAACCTGCAAGCAATGCTAGGCCTGACCGGCTGTAACTGGTGAAGTAATAACTCTTTTACTTAATTCTACCTGTTTCACATGCAATATTTTTTAATTTAATGAGTTATGAATTCTTCACTGATGATGGCACCTAACATATACTATGAATATTTTTGTATTAAAAAAAATACAATATATTCGACATTGATGTAACGGTACACCTAATTTCCAGTATATATTCAACACAGATGAGAAACTATTCCTATTATCATTGTATTTTGGGAAATAAGGATTTAGTTCTGTTTTTGAAGATGCACTTCGCCAAGATACTAAAATTGCAGTGAAACACATCAAGGGACTAGATCAAATCAAGAATTCATTTCTGACGGAAATGGCAACAAAGGGAAGCATAGATCACGCCAATTAATAGAGTTTTGTGTTTCAAAAACTATGCTTAAGGTACCATCTAGTGAGAGTGCTTCCATCTAAAATTGCTATTACATAAATTAATCCAATATTTCTGTCACAGGTCATAATTATGAATTATCGAAATATTTACTTTTACGAAAAATTTGATAATCTTGTGTTGGTATATGCCAGAATATCAAATAATATTTTGATAAATTTTGAAACACTAATTGAAAAATACACATAATAATAATAAGAGAGAAAAAAACAAAGAGGGCCTATAATAATAATAATAATAATAAATTTATTGGTGGTCCACCAGTTGTAGTTCAAGCTTTTAAAAAGAAAAAAATAACGTGGAGAAAAGTTTAAAAAGGCACAATTTATTGCCACAAAAAGGGGAGTGAAGAGAATGACTTAGTATCAAGTGCACATGCTTTAAGCTTAGGTAGCCCCCATCCTTTTTTCTCCCATTCGATCCAACCCAAATCATTTTCATTTTTTAATAACTATACTTTTATTAGATTTTTTGAATAGAGTAACCCAATAATACTCACAAGGACTTTAATAATCAGTGTTGCAAAAATCCCGCCTAGGCGCTGATTAATCCCCGCCTAGGCGTTAGGCGCTGGTCGACCGCCTAGCGTATCACATTAAATGGTGGTCTAGGCGGCTGGCCGGCTAGGCGACCGCCTAAGCCACCTAAGCTCCGCCTAGGCCGCTTAGGCACTGACCGCCTAGGCGTCGACTAGACCGACTAGGCACTGACTAGGCCTTCTAGTCGGTCGATTAACTATTATATTGTTCTTTTTTTTAATGGGCTATTTCACTCAAAACAACATCGTTTTGAGCAAAATAATCCTAAATTGTACAAACTTTAGATATCTTTTAGGTTAATATTTAATATTTTAGAAACTATTAAAGTATTATATAATTTATAATTATTAGTCTTTAAAAAAATTAAAAATACTTAAATAAATTTTTAAAAAATAAAAAATAAAATAAAAAATACACGAACGCCTAGCCGCCGATTTATCCCCGGCTAGGCGCTCCCCGAGCGCCTAGGGAGCGCCTAGCGATTTTTTCAACCATGTTAATAATAGTTATCTATTGATTTTTTTTTGAGTACTATTGACTCTGTTACAATGTAGTATCTGTTCATAGTTATCTATTGATTTTGTTAGTTTGATCGAGTCAGTCAATTATAGGTAATCTAAGTTGGTTTACCACCTTACATATCTTCGAATGAACATGAATACATAACAAAATTGAGAGAATACAAACTATAATCTACTTTTTCATATTTTGGATGAATCAAAACATGATGTTAGGTGAATAAGAGGTAAAATAAATGCCCCATTTCTTATGATGAACAATGATTGTTGAACTGAAAAAAGATGTGAACATAATGCTTCTTTTAATCCTCATTCTGGACATGATCAGTGTACTCTCTATATTGGTTCATGTTTCTGGAGACAAGGAAGCAAATACCAGAGTGCACCATATATATATATATATATATATATATAAAGTAATTAAACCCTTGACATGAAGCTCACAGTTTTATGCAGAGCATTTACATATGGTAACAGAAATAATTGGTTTTGTGATTCCCTTCTTTTTCTGGGCATCTTCATTCTTCCCTGTAAACTATGAACACATGCTATACAACCAGAGAGCTGAGGCATTATATTTCATCAACTGATCTGAAACACCATTGCTGTGTACAATTGAAAACTTGGACTTATGGAGAACTATGGCAAAGAGAAATCAGAATTCCTGTAAATTTCATCTACATGTGCTGCAGGTACATAAACTGCATCTTGCAGTTTGCTGTGGCTTCGCCCGTACAAAATATAAACAA
>CP025655.1:12131998-12147696 GCA_003576665.1 Ipomoea trifida | reverse complement strand
AGGTAGGAGCTGGTTAATGGAGAGAGACTAGAGAGTAAAAACATACTTTGGCAGGCCAACACTCGAAGCAGCAGAAGCAAGTACAAGCACTCCAATACAGGTCAATACGATAGCCCATCCAGCAACTTTCCGCCTTTCACTTACTAAACCTGTTATATGTATTTCATTGTTATATAATGGGGAAATAGTAAACACAGTATATTCATTAAAGTAGTTTTTTAATTTTTTAAAATCGTAAACTTTATGATATCTCAATATTTTGAGACAGACTGATAATAATAATGGATTGATCAATTTGAGACACAGAAAATAGGTCAACTAAAAGGAGACAGTATGTACGGAGAATTTCCCCTGATCAGTCAAAACTTCTGCAACAGATGCAGCAAACGATATGCCAACTATACATTTTAATTTGTACCAAGCTAAATCTCATATTTCTTATTCTATTAGTTGGCATAGGTTGCTATCATGAACAATGAACCTTATACACTATTAAAAATGGTTTACATTCATTATCAGAAACATTACATGTAGCCACACCACCCCCTTTGCCTTCATCAGTTCTTTCCATTCCCACACCTTCCTTTTATTCCTTTCTTTTTGTTTTTTGTTGTGATTCCTTTCTTCTCTCTTTTGATATCTTTCATCCATATGGACACAGAAATATGGAATTTGAAGAACACACACACACACACACACACACACACACACATATATATAAATAGGTTCGCGTGCGGGTGGGTGGCTCCTGTGCGGTTGTGTGGTTAAATGAGAGCCATTGATTTTGCCTAAATAAACGTCAGGATCAACAATGATTAAAAAAAAAACGCGGTGGAAATTTGGTCTTTTTGCATCTAGGTCAAATTTAAGGTGCATGGTTTTCTTTCTTAAGATGCGTGGTTTTTGTGCTTAAGGTGCCTGGTTTTGAGCTTAAGTGCGTCGGTCTAAAGCTTTAGGTGCGTGGTTTTCCTTCTTAAGGTGCGTGGTTTGTGTGATTAAGGTGTGTCAGTTGTTGAAACTTAAGTTGTGTCGGCCTAAGGCTTTAGGTGCGTAGTTTTTATTCTTAAGGTGCGTGATTTGTGTGCTTAAGGTGCGTCAGTTGTGAAACTTACGGTGCGCCATTTTAATGCTTATGGTTAGGTGCGCCATTTCTACACTTAAGTGCGTCCTTTGTGTGTTAGCACGGGAACGGGGAACTCTTCCCTATATATATATATATATATATATATATATATGCTTGCGTTTAGGGGAGAACCTGCTTAATGTGTGCGAACGACTGCACACATTCTATTACATGAATGCACACTAACTACTCCTAGGCATGCCTAGATGACTGTGGAGACCCTGGGAGTAGTTAGTGTGCATTCATGTAATAGATTGTGTGCACTCATGCAGTTCTCACGGTCTCACGTTAAGCATGGTTCTCATTTGAACGCAACTCTCCATCTCAAATGAGAACCATGCTTACCGTGAAACCGTGAGAATTGCATGAGTGCACATAAAAGGGACAGTGTGTGTGTGCGGACGCAAGCAATAAGAATTTATTTATTTCATAAATATACACTAAAAACTCACTAATTTGAGTAATTTCATAATTTAAGTCATTCTCATAAAAACAGGTTGGATGGCCAAAAGAATTTACAAATAACAATAACAAACAATGGCAACAACAAAAATAATAACACTGCTGAATTTCAAAATTATAGGAGTAATAATCTAAGAACTTACAGCTGAACTGAGCTGCTGCTTTATCTGGAAGAGGATGCCAAACAGGTGCCTTGACTAACAGTGGAAGGTCACTATCAATGGTCACAGTAGCAGTTTTGGTAATATCTGCATTATCTTCACTGCCACTATAGCGGATAGTTACTGCATCTATTGCCTCCTGAAAAGAAGGTGGAAGGGGCACCTCATCTGGTGGAACATACCGCAGTATGAGCACAGAAATTGCCACCACAGTGAATGCAAGAAGTGTACCAACACTAACCTGCATAATAGTGAATCTATCAAATCGAAAGCTTAAAAGTAAGGATCAAGATATCTATGAAGTCCATCTTGTCCTCAGAAAGTGTTCATACCATTCCAGCTAACTGATCAACATTCATGAAGAATGCTAAGGCTCCAGAAAGTAAACCAGTCACTAGAGTGCTCTTGACTGGAACTTGAGTATGTTTGTTAACATCTGAAAAAAATGATGGCAACAACCCATCCCTAGCCATAGCCATAAGTATCCGTGGCTGAGAACAACAAAAGATGAAAGTTATCTATTATGTTGCAAGTATCCAAAGATAGAAGCAGTGCCAAACTGCAAAAAGTAAAACCATAGTAATATGAGGAACAATCAAGTTCAATTTTCAAGTATCACAAGGCATCAAAACCAACAGCTAAAATCTGAAAAGCACCTAAATTTATGCAATATGAAGTTCAACCAATGCTGATGAGATGCAGGGTCTAAGACCTTTGCCACCCCTCTCTCCCCAAAGAAAAAAGTGTAATTGAAAGTCAGAAAGAAACCTTCTTTAGTATATTATAAAGCCTCCGTTTAAATTGTTTAAAGAGATCTCCAAACTGATTTAGATTATATGGAGTAACATAAATATCTGGGCCGTGGATAAAATCACCCAATAACTTCAACATTAGTAGCAACTTGAGCATCTTGTAAATAGAGTATATTTGACATCTGAAACTTATTTGGTTCCTATTCCAGACGATATCAGGTCTGAGGATTAGTTTACTTAAAAAAGAACTAATTCCAGCTGGAGTAGTTTAGGAAATCCAATTTGGACTTGACTATAGGAAACATTTTCCACTCTCTATTTCCAGTTTTTTTTTTTTTTTTTTTTTGAAGTTTTCGTTTTCTAGAAATCACATTCAAATTCAACTGTTTCACAATTTATGAACTGAGAAGTTACTTTGAAATCGCATTTCTTCATATTAAAATGTCAAAGTGAGTGGTAGAAGAAAATGGTGTTGGGCATGACATTGAGTTGATTAGACCTGACCTGACCCAAAATTATTTCAAATATCAAAAAGTTTTTAAGTGATATAAAAAAGTAAACTAAAAATCAAAGTGAAATACCATTTGGATTTTGTAGTGAATGATATTCAAGTTATATTTAGAATTTCAAATAATGATAGAGATTATTGCTTAAAAGTCTCTATAGAACTAAGTAAAAAATGAAATTCAAGTTTTAGATATTTTTTTTAAAAATTTAATTTCAGGGTCCGAATATATTTTTTAATAATTTTGAGTCAGGTTTGCGGTTCAAATTGTTAATTGCATTTTTAATCAAGAGTATATTTATAATTTCGGGTAACATAAAATTAAAAATCACCCTCTGAAAATAAAATTGACCTTCATGTCATGTAAACTTCAAGTTGGCTTTAAGTTTGATATACTTGAATTCCATCCCATTCAGATAATGCACATTTTACTCCTTGTAGTGGATGGCTTTCTAATATGTTCAAAGGCCCATATAAAAAGTTAAAACATAGTTTGTCAATTTCATCTATTTTGAAGTGGGAAATGGTTTTAAGAAAAATGGGAAGGATGTTGAGACTTGGGATCAACTTGAAGAACTCCTTTGCTGTCTGTTTTGTAGCTCTCAAGATCAACTTGAAAAAAGTGGCCTCCTTAGTTTCCGACTCTAATGGAGGGTAATTTTGAAATTTCAAATTTCATAAAACTCTCCAGGATGGGGAATTGGACAGTTTTCTTACCTTCATATTAACTGTGTATTCCACTAGTATTACCGTAGTGGCTGAAAATGGGCAGATTTGGACTAGAGTGAACAAAGATTTTCTCAGTCAAATCTTTCTATAACACTCTGACTATTGCTGATCCAAGTGACATCTCTTGGAAACAGATGTCTCCCAGGCTGTCCCCTGAGGTTTTATTTTTGCTGGGGAAAGGTGGCTATGGAAGCTATTCTAACTGGAAATGACTTAAGAAAGAGAAGCATCATTAAGACATTAACTAAGTGTTGCTCCATGTGTCCTGTTAAGACACATTGAAAAATAAGAGAGAAACATATGAGTTTATAAGGCCATAGGTTAGACTATCTAATTGATTGGATTCAATCTTTTAGTATGGCTTGGGCCATGTGTATTACAACCCAGTTGAGTGACCTCGACCATGGTATTTGTGGAGGGTCCAATCCAATTCCAAGTGGTCAACCGGTTAGATTCAAAATGGCCCCGTTGTCCACTTGGGGGAGTGTTAGCCTCTTTTAGTCCTTTCTGTTATTGATTTATTGGACTGGGTGGATATTGGAATATTAGATTTTTTGTATTTCTGCTACCATATTTGCCATACATTTTTGTACTATGCATGGTACCCCTTTGGCGCTTCCTATTTATCAAAACAAAAATAAACTTAAATTGGTAATTGGTTCAATTTCAATTGATTTACCTGAGGTAAGAGGGAACCCAACAGTGTAGAGCAAAGAGCAGTACAGGCTCCAGTAGTTATTATATATCTGCACAAGAGCAATCAGGATTATATTAAATTAAATTAAAAATAAGACATGAAAAGGATTCTATTACTATCAAATACCCCATAATTAGTTGGACCCGATGGAAGATAACATGGTGACAAAATGTTTTACTTACACTGCCCATTCAATACCATAGCTCCCAAATGCAGTGGAGATTGGGGTATCAGGATCCATAGCGTAATAAGGGACCAAACCTACAATAACAGCAGAGACTAACATATATAACATGCAGCATATAAGCAATGCCAGGCCGATCCCCAATGGCAAGTCGCGCTGAGGATTCTTCACCTGTTACAAGGAGGATATTAGAATTTACAAATAAATATCACCCCTAGGCCCTAATCAATAAATAATAAAAATGATGTGGATAATTAGCATTTCTCAACGATCTTTTACAACCCAACAAGTCCTTAATCCCGATCATGTTGAGATTGCTTTGTAGATTGTAGTTGTATGTCTCTGTTTGGTACCACTATTGCAGGCCTTTGAACTCGCATATTTGTCTTAATAAGTTTATTGCTCTTTCAATTGGTGCAACCCTACTACATTGAGCATATCCAAACCATCTTAACCTTCTAAATTTGTCTTTAAAATGGCATTACCTATGCAATGTCTTTCCTTGTATTTCCATAGTCCCAGGCATCCATCTTAAAATTCTTATATATGTTATAATCATGGCATGACATTTTGCTTTACCCCCCCAACCACTTGCTGCTATAAAGTATAGTTGGCCTAACAGACAATACTTTTTATTCGTTATCACCTTTATGGAAAGTTTATGATCACATTAAACCCTAATCTGCACTCCCCTACTTCTATAACCATCCAGATGGTAACATATTGATGAAAAGTGAGGCAATATATAGCATACCTCCTCAGATGTACTAGCGACTGTATCGAACCCAATGTATGAAAAGAATACGGTTGAAGCCCCAGCCAGCATTCCATTAACCCCAAAGGGAAAATACCTAATGGTCACATAAACACTAAGAAAACTACTCCAGAAAGAAAAATATGAAAAAAAAAAAAAACAAAAATGACAGTGCAGAAACAGTCTGCATTTACCCAACAGGAAGGTCATAACCAGGCCATCCAGTTTTGAAGCCCAGGTATCCACCAACAACAATTACAAAAACCATGGCACATATATTGGCTATTGTGATAAATCCTTGTGCCATTGTACTCTGCAAGAATTATTTCATTCAATTAGCAAATTGATGATATAATTCACCAATAGAAACAGAATTGTTTAATTCAAAATTTGGAAAGAGAGAGAGAGAGAATACCTCCTTGATTCCCACACATAGAAGCCCAGTGACTATGCAAACTAATATTGCCGCACATGGGTCCACAACAATATTAAGCCCAGGGATTGTTTGACGAGCTAAAAAGATTGGGAGACTGTCCTGACCTCCAAAGAGCAAAGCCTAATGAATGAACAGGGAATTTAATAAAAGCATTACTACCTAGAGTTGGTGGATGAGAATACACTTTCATCATCAAACCATTATTTAAATGAGAAAGAGGCAATAGCTTAATGAGGCACATTTCTGTTTTACGGAGTACTTTTTAACTCTTTCCCTGTTTTTTTTTTTTTTTTTTTTTTTTTTTGTGAGTGTGTGGCTTGGAGAGAAAGAGAGGGTTTGGGTTTGAAGGGTGAGTTTCCTTCTAATCTGGGCTCAGTTCTATTTGGAATAAGATACAAAGAATGAAAATACAGAGGTCAAGAAACAGAAGCCAAATAGCCAAACATGCTACAGTACCTTAAAGAGTGCTAAAGAAAAGGACAAACCCTATTGTAATTATACCACAAAGACAGGGTTACTTAGACATAGTTATGGACAAAATACTGATGTTTGTGTTAATAGATTGATTAAAAGCTGCAGCTCGTCAAACTTGGACCCTATTCCCATGATGCTAATTTCATGAGGTAAAAGACTTGAGAAGGAAACAGTTTCCGCCTACCAGATGTAGTGCAGCCTATATCAATTGTAACATACTATGAAGATAATACGATTGCATAGTTTGGAAGGCTCATGTACTATCTGATTCTTAGATTTTCCTTAACGTGGAAGAAGGAAAAGAAGGAAAAAACTAGCAAAACAAATCATCTAAATAATCATGTGGTCAATGCAACAAGCCCCTGCACAAGGATAAGAGCAATATATAGCTAAAAAATACACATTTGTGTGAGCAAAGCAAATTAGTAGCCATAAGCTAGGCAAGCATTGCAGAAAGTAAAGTGCTGGTGGCTCATATTCTGAGAAAACAGATTCCAACAGTCACGCTTACATGCACAGAAATCTAGCCAAAAAAAAAACCAATGAAGAGTATGCACAACACCAGATTTGGAGATATGCCGCGTGCTACTGCAGAACCTCCAATTGTGTATTCCAGTATCAGTGCCCATCCAATCAACCAAGCAACTCTGAGATAAAACCAAAATGCATTAAAATATGTCACATGCATATCTAAGTATCTAACCTAGAGAAAAGATATCAAGGTTTTCATATGTTCAAAGTAATTATGCTTATCTGAGATTGTTAGAGTAAATACAAAACTCTATGAATTACCCTTCTCCAACGCATATGTAGGAATAATGATAGGCACTCCCAGCTGAAGGGCAACGGCTTGCAAGCTCAGCATAGCAGAAGGCAGAGAGAGCAGCTGCTATCCCAGCTATCAAAAAGGAAATGGTGAGGGCTGGACCTGTATGCTCTCTGGCAACAGTGCCAACTAGAATATAAACCCCAGCACCAACTGTGGAACCAACACCTAAATTTAAAATTATGCAAAGAGTCAGGTCACGATCAAATTATACCACAATGCTAATACAGTAAGAAGTACATAAATAAGAATAAAGAATGCCTATAGAGAAAGCATGAGAATAGAGCCAATCATCATCAAATAAAGAAGTATAACATATGTATTTAAAAAAAAAAAAACATAAATGATAAATTTTGGAAACTCTCATTGACATCAAATTGCATAGAATGAAGGGAAGAACTCTCATTGACATCAAATTGCATAGAACAAATGTTCAAAATAAAGAGCAACAAGTTACCAATCAAAAGTCAAGCAATTCCTTTTTGTAGTATATACCTATGGCAATTAGGTGAGGGACGGTCAATGCCTTAGCCAACTGATGATGATGCACTCTGCCATGCCCGGAAGAAGAAGGAGGAGAAGAGGATGATGATGGATTTGAATGAGCAGCGGCAGAATCAACCTGCTTCCTCCTCACAAGGCTTCTCAAGCCCCCAGCAAAATACCCTCTTTCACAACCGCCACTCTTTTGCCAATCAGAAACAAATCCCATTCCACTTCTTCAGCTTCCAAATGTTTCAATCCAAAAGATGTCGCCTTTGTGATACCCTTTTTTTCTTGTGTAAATGGGCAAGTATCAAATGCTGAATTCAATCTTTTAGTTAGTATGAGAGAAAAAATTTAAAATTTACAGTGTGCGAAATGTATGCACAAAAATATAGGAGAAGGGAGGAGAGTCCTATGGTATAGTGGATTCTCCGGGAAGAAGGAAGTGGGCGAAATAATAGGAGCGGGCAGATACTCGAGAGAGAATCCGCATTGGGTTCGTTGTGGTCCCAAGTACATCATATCAAATCAAAAATAATTCTACTTCCAATAATTGTTGGAACAATTACGACCATGTGTTCATTGTGTTGTTTGGAACTGATAGCCATATGCGATTAGGGCTGAGCAAACCCGACCCAACCTGATTGACCCGCCCGATCCGAGATCCAAACCATTGATACTGTAGTAATGTTGAAAGGAAACTGCAGTGTATTATAAAATAAATTGTAGTTGTATTGAAAGGAAATTTAATAACAATTTCACATATTTGAGTGTATAATGTTGAATGCTACCGTAGTTATATCGAAAAGAGACTCTAGTTGTATTGAAAGTAAACTATAGTGTACATGAAATGAAATTGAATATGTTAACGGCGCGGAACGGATGCCTGCCGTTTATGCCTCTTTTTTTTTTAATTAATCAAAAGTGACGTCGTTTTGATGCATGAACTACCATGTGTAAAATTTGCGATGTATTGTCGACATCATTTAAAAAAAAACAACATTGATTTAAAAAAGAAAAAAACGATTCTCAATTTTTAAAAAATAAAATTAATGCCATCAATTTTTGTAATAAAATCAGCGTCGTGGTTGTATTTACAATGTCACATAGTACTGTCAAAGCGGGCCGACCCGCCCCACCGCTGGCCTAATGTCTGGCGGGTTTTCGCAGACCGGCCCGTCAGGCCCGTGGGCTAGGGTTCATACAACCCTAACCTGCCCCACGCGGGTTCGCGGGCCCTGTGGGCCGGCCCGCGACCTTTTTTTTTTTTTTTAATTTTAACTTCAAAGTTTTTAAAAAATAAATAGAATCTAAAAATACTAACATTACATTTTGCAATCCAACTTTATAGTTTAACAAAAATTAATATTAATTCAAAGTTTAAAAAAGGGAAAATTGCATTTTTCGTCCCTAAGTTATAGGATAATTGTAGAATTCGTCCCTAAGTTATGGTAATACTCACTTTTCGTCCCTAAGTTCTCGTTAACGTTGCACTTTTCGTCCTTGGGTTATTCAAATTGCAAATTTCGTCTCTAAGTTATCATTGCGTTGCACTTTTCATCCTTCACTTAAGTTTGCAAACTTCGGTAAACTTTCGTTTTTAAAAATTTTAATCGAACTTTTTTAGTAAACTTCGTTAAAAAAAATTGGTATTGAACCGGAAAAGTTCGATTACAAATTTTTTAAACCAAAATTTACCGAAGTAGTTTTCGTCCCTAACTTAAGTTTGCAAACTTCGGTAAATTTTCGATTTAAAAAATTTTTAATCAAACTTTTTCAGTAAACTTCGTTAAAAAAATTGGCATTGAACTGGAAAAGTTTGATTAAAAATTTTTTAAACGAAATTTACCGAAGTAGTTTTCGTCCCTAACTAGTTTGCAAACTTCGGTAAATTTTTGTTTTAAAAAAATTTTTAATTGAACTTTTTCAGTAAACTTCGTTAAAAAAATTGGCATTGAACCGGAAAAGTTCGATTAAAAAATTTTTAAACGAAAATTTACCGAAGTTTGCACACTTATGTTAGGGACAAAAAGTGCAACGCAATGATAACTTAGGGACGAAATTTGCAATTTGAATAACTCAGGGACGAAAAGTGCAACGCCAATGAGAATTTAGGGACGAAAAGTGAGTATTACCATAACTTAGGGACGAATTCTACAATTACCCTATAACTTAGGGACGAAAAATGCAATTTTCCCTTTAAAAAAATAAGTCTACAAATAATATTAATTTTTTTTGTTTAATAATTTTAAAAATTAAATTTTGTAATAAATATATATATATATATTTGTTACGCGGTACGCTGCCTTGCTGTGTAACATTATATATAATATATTATATATATATATATTATATAATATATATTATATATAATGTTACTCAGCAAGGCAGTGTACTGCATGCCTTGCTGTGTAGCATTTGTATATTTATTTTTTTTTTTTAAATTGGGGCTTGGCCCGTGGGTTGGCACGCGACCCGCATGGGTTAGCCTGCGCGGGCTGCGGGCCTTAGCGGGCTAAGCCCGTTAGGCCCGCATTTTCACGGGCCATTTTTCTTGTGGCCCTAGCCCGCTCCACGGTAGGGTAGGTGCTGTCCAGCCTGCGGGCTTTGGCCAACTTTGACAGTCCTAATGTCACCTACTACTACGTCGCTAAATAATCAACGTTATATGTCAAAAATAACTCATGTTAAAAGTATTTTTTGGAGTATTGTTTGCCGTCCTTACTATGATTATCAACACTTTGTCACAAATTTACATTAATATTGTTGACATTTTCGTCTAAATCCTTATTAGTACCGGTGAATTTGTGTTAGTCTTCATTTTAGGCTGATGTAGAAGCTTGAATTGTACTGTGTTAATATATTGTGGGTCGATTTGAATTTCATTATATGGGTATGCTTTTTGTGTTTTTATTTTTATTGTCGTTTGTTGGGACTGGGCCACTTGGGACTTGGGTGCTTACTTGCCTGGAAAGTTGGAAAAAGTTTTTATTCATGTGAAGTTTCTCTGATCTTTCCATGTATACTCTAGTTTCAGTTGTGTATATATATAATATATGCGCAAAGTTCCAAAACAACTACTTAATCGTAATGCCCTTCATTTCTACCCACCGGAACGGCGTCGGCGTCCTATCCACCACCGCACTCACCTCTTCTATCATATCGTCGTCTACGCCTTCTAGCCTCTGCGTAAATTCTTCATTTCATTTTAAACGTTGACTTTTGACTCTTTTAACCATCTCTCATCTTCTTCTTTTTTTTTTTTTTAAATTTAGTTTTCCGATTTTGCTGTTGAATGTCATCCTGCATGCTTTTTATGTGGATTGATAGATTTTGTTTTGAAGCAGAGAAACAGGCCAAAATTGAAGTGGTGTTAGCAGGATAAAGAACAATAATAGCATATATTTAAGGTAAGCTCGCTCTAGCTTCTTCCTTTTTAGTCCACTGTTTGCATATCTTAATGCTTATAATATCACACTTTTTGACCTTTCGATTGTGTGGCAATTTTATAATTTTGTTCCTTATTATCAATTTTTATAAATTCACTCCATCAATTGTTTTAAATATTGCCAATTTAGTTTTTTTTTAATAGTTTTTAAATTTTTGTTTATTATATAATCTAGGTTTAGTTTATACTCACTTTAATTTGTCCTATTTTATCTCATTTTATCAGTCTACTCACTATTTATTGGTTAAATTAATCATTTCTTTTTTCTTATTTTCTTTAATTTTTTTTACTTATTTTTAAATTTAATTTTTTGTGTTTAATAGTAATTTTAGTATAGTTTCTAAATATATAAATTTATTAATATATTAAACTTAATATTTTAAAAAAAATTGAATTAAGAATAATTTCTAATTTTGCTAATTAAATCAGACACATAAAATAAAACGAAGTGAGATTCTAAGTTGTGTTGTTTAATTTAATTCCTCCATTTTAGTTTTCATTGCAATTTTGACATTCATATAAGGGTCCGTTTGGAAAGTAGGAAAATGACTTCTGGAAAATATTTTCTGGAAAATAAGTCATTTTCCGGAAAACAGTTTCATTTCCAGTGTTTGGATGTATTATGGAAAACTGTCTTTGTGTGTTTGGTTCATTTTCTAGAAAATGAATAGAATTGTATAATTAAACATTGTAATTGTTTTATTTAAAATATAAAAAATTATAATAGTTATTAAAATAATGGTATTTAATAAAAAAAAATAGAATTTATATAAAAAATAAAAATTCCTTACGTTTCCATTCACCCTTTTAATTTGCACAGAAATCTAAGTGTAAATAAATGAAGAATTCTCCTCACAAGTGTTTAAAAAAGGCTCATCACAATTTTTATACATCTTTCCGATATACTGTAGATATTTAATAGTGTACAACTGTACATACATCAGTGTGTTTTAATAATGTCTGATTTCAATTAAAACATAATATAATAAACATAAGTACAATTTATTCAATGTCATACATATAATAATGTATGTATAACTTACACATAACAACAAAAATAGAATAAACTAGACGATTATTAAAATGCCAAAAATGCCATACATGGTTAAATATTCCAATACATAGAGTTCAATAGAACTTGATGACGAGTTAAGGCCACAACCAATCTTCTTCGTTCCAGTCTTGAAACCCTTTATTTAAGGCATCCAAATTAGATAAATCTAGCCTAGAAATATCTGATAAGACATATAGGGGGCATTAAAAAAATATATATAAATTAGATCAATGTAATTTATAAGGATTTAAAGTAATAAATGTAGCACCAAACATAGATTGAAGGAGCAAACTAATTAAAAATAAATAAATAAAAGATGGAAAAAAAAAAAAAACAATAGTCTGAAGCGAGCTGTGAGCTAACCGTAATTAATTCCTTGCGGCTGACATGTTTCTCCAAATCCCTGTTCCTATATATGTAATAAGAGATGAGAATTATATATATATATATATATATATATTGCAGCTAGGATAGCTAGAAGTATGGTAGGACAGTAATACCTGATTATTATTATATATAAAATCAGTAGTGTGATGTTGTCCAAGTTCAATATTGTTATAGATTGGAGGCGTTGCTGCTACAGAAATAATATTGTGGCCAAAAGAAGCCGACATAGTTTGGGTGTCGTAGTTTCCTGCGGCGGCAACAACGTTGTTGTCTCCGAAACACGGTATCATCATCATCGAAACATTATTATTATTATTGTTGGTGTTGGTGATAGAGCTAGAGGTAGAGCAAACCATTGATTCATCTTGCTCGGTGGTCGTCGTCGACAAAGGGACAACATCAAGGCGGCGGCGGTTTGACTAGTTGGCGGCTTTTGATTTCCTCATGCCCCTGCCAAATACGGTCATCCTCACGATGCCATCTCGCAAATTTATTCACCCTACTGCTTTCGCTATATAAGAATCGTCGAAGCTTCTGCAAATTATTTTTTCCCAAACCAAAATGTATAGTAGGTGTTAATATAATATAGTCCGGAGTAATAATACTGGATGGATGGATGGATTATGAATTAAGTACCGGCCTGCAAATGACTGGCGACGTGTTCCCTGGTTAATTCCTGCACATTCATGGCCTTCAAAATATCACTGCTCCTTTCATCATTCATCATCACCTTCAAAACTTTACTTGGCACAACTTCTTCTTCTGCGTAAAGTAGTAAAATAATTAATTAAATAAAAAGAAGGAAATTAAAATTAAAGAATATAATCGATCTGTATATATAGGATAGTATGTATCCGGGCGGTAGAATTAGAAAATGATTAAGTGAAAATCAAATCAAAACTGACCGTACGTTATCGCCTAGAAACCTAATGGCGTCCAAAAATATGGTGTGAAGTGCAACTGTCCAGCTGACGATGAACACTATGGCTGCGGCAGTAGTTCTGTTACTGCTCCGACCACCCATGACTACTCAATGATTAATGGATATGAATATGATAATGTATATATACACTTTAACTAGCTCGATCAGCTCTTAGGGATTTTCAATTCCGATCCTTTTCCTTTCCATCCGATCCTGCAGTGCAGTAATATAATGTCTGACACTGTGGATATATACACATTTTGTATAGATTCTCCCTCCTTTCCACTCACTCCTATTTTCTACTCTAATTTTTATTAATAATATAAATTCAAAGCCATATATATACATCGCATGCAAGCCTCCCAACCAGATAACATATATATATAATACCTCACCAAAACAATTTCATTTATTTTTCTTCCTCTAATAAATATACCCACAAATAAGAGGAAGAATTGTATATATTGGCCGCCATTGCATTTCTCCAACAATAATCTTTACATACATTATATATGCACACAAAACCAACTTTCCTTTGCTTTTTTGTTGTTCCCACTCCCTGGCCATGGATTCAGGCACGTGCTGTATGTGGAATTTCAGCAATGAAGTTCCACTGTATCTTTTTTTTTTTTTTTTTCTTTTTCTTTTATGGATTATGACCAGTGATATGGCACTATTGGTATGATGTAAACATATTAACCAACTGATTTGATAAGTTGTGACATAAAGGATTTTTCTTATTTATAATTCAAATTTAATTTCTAATATTAAAAAAAAAAACATTTCTAGTTCTAAATTAATAAATAAATATATTCTAATTTCATACTTGTCGTGATCGTATCCTTGAAAAGTCTATCTCGCTCCAGATGTACTATTCCAACTCAATTATCTCTAAATCAAGAATGTATTGTGGATTGAACTCTTTATAAAAATTGAAAGGTAAAAAAAAAAATTAAAATACCAGATATCTATACTTATAGACAAATATAATTAAATACGGAGTAACATATTCTTTTCATATTCTATTATTATGACTCTCAAATCTCAATGTATTAGAATTTTCATTTAGTTATCTTGAATAGATGAACAGTAAAAGAAGTACAATCATTAGTGTCGAACCCAGTGGTAGTGGTGGGTGCATTGATTCTTTAACTGAACAAGATTGAGAAATATAGAATAAAGGGAAAATGACACTTTTTCCCCATATGTTATGTGCATATAACACATTTTCCTCTTGTGTTATTAAAGTGGTTATTTTCCCCCCTGAAATGTTAAATTGGCATTTTTACCCTTAAAAATAATTATTTCATTTATTTTTCTTCTCCAACAAATTATTACTTATATGTATGGATGATCATGATTCGGTTCGAACCTAACCAAACACTGTAGCAATCATACCGAAATAGTATGGACGGTTCTGGTTACGATTCAGAACCGAAAAAAATAAAATTAAATAATTGTTGAACCGTGAACTGGAATTGAACCACAGTCATATATAGTGAAAATGATCAACACTTATTTTTATAAATCGGTACGGTTCAATTCCAATTTCGATTTTGAACCGCCAATCAAAACTTATTTATTTATTTAATTTTATTTCTTATTTAAAAATAGTCTAAATTCAACAATTATTTTATTTTATTTTTTCGGTTCTGAATCGTAACCGTAACCGTCCATACTATTTAAGTTCAATTGCTACAGTGTTCGATTAGGTTCGTATCGAACCATGATCTTCCATACATATTAGTAATACTAGGTTGGAGAATAAAAATAAATGAAATAATGATTTTAAGGATAAAAATGTCAATTTAACATTACAGGGGGAAAAACTACCACTTTTAAAATAACTGAGGGGGAAAAACTATCACTTTAATAACACAAGGGGAAAAAGTGCTATATGCACATAATATAGGGGGAAAAAGTGTCATTTTCCCTAGAATAAATACTACTTCGTAAAGAATCATGTTTAAAAAAATAGATCAAAAAGGAAAACTAAAAAAATAAAATAATGAATGTAATAACTCCAAAAAATTCATTATAGAACCAAAACCAAATGTCCCTATGGACCTACTTCTTATTATGATTTATATTTCTGTGGTGTTTTTCATTTTGCCTTAGCTTGTTGGCCAAGTTTGTTATTGTTCAACTATTTTTGTACAAAATAATTTCGTGTTCTTTCTCTGATAAACTCGAAACGTAAGAATTAAAATTTTACTCTCTAAAAACCCATATATATCATCTGTATATATTTTATCGAGCCTTAATTACTTCGTAAAATTGTTTTTTTTTTTTTTTTTT
>CP025655.1:12051040-12131196 GCA_003576665.1 Ipomoea trifida | reverse complement strand
TTTTTTTTTTTTTTTTAAGGATTTTGCTTTGTGATTCTTGCATGTGAGGTCCATGCATCGTGGCCCTGCAAAATATAAATATATAGGTAATGTCGCAAAAAGTGTACTCCCTTAGGTCGAGTACGTAGGTGTTCTTTATTCTTGAGTTGCAGGGTTAATTGGAGTCTGGGACAGTAAAATCTTCAGGCACTGTGTGGTTTGGCCTTTGATTTTTGGGGCTAATGGGACCCTTATTAATTTCAAAATTGTTTATTTATTGTAAAGGATATTTAGGTCAGGCTTATTATCTCCATTGTCTTACTTTGTATCCCGTGACCTACTCTGTTACCCATTATCATGATCAAATTCTTACTACTACGTCAAAGTTATAATTAATTAGTAACGAATAAATAATTTACAACTTTATTTTCTTACACTTGTTTAATTTAACGCATCACATTTAGATGGCAGGATACTAGACTTTGAACTCTAAGCCTTTACCCAACAAATATAATCTATAACATTTTAGAAAACATTTAGTTTTAAATTTTTATTAATAATTCCATTATTATTTTATAATGAAATGACATCGATCATTTATCCTAATATTTAGACTTTAGAGTTGATCTAATTAAACTAAAAATATTTATAAATATAAATATATATACATACAATTTATTTCAATCATTTCATACTTACTTTATCATAAATATTTATTATTATGTTTTGTAGTTATTTAATTTTTTTTCCCACTATATAGGATTTTTGGCTGCTTCCTATATAGAGGTCAAGGTGTTTAATTTTGTGGTGGTAGCTAGCTTATAGGTATTTATAGAGAGAGTTATGATTAATACTCTATAAAAAGCCATATATATTGCATGCATGCATGCCTTGCTCTCGTCAGCTTCAAATCTTCAATTGTATATATGACGTTTTTGGAATTTCTCTGCTGTTTTTAATTTTGTCTTTTTTCAACTATTTATGTACGAACAATGGCCACGAACCTATACAAATGTATAAAGCACGGAAGAATATAATGGCAAATTCTCTTCTCTTTTTTCCATTTTTCTGAAATTAGACTATCACTCGAAATATAGTCATTTGGAGTTAGACAGTCACTGGAAGCACAACTATGTTTCTTCTCTCTTGATTTTATAAAGTTTAACTCTTGACTCGAAGAAGAGTAACCCATACAACCTCACCAGATTTGCAACGGCCCCTGCCAGAAAAATGTTTGGGATTCCACATTATTATTCACACCCGACGAGCTCCATCATCATCCTTGTCTCATTCTTTGATTTTTCACTGTTTAGTTTCTAATATTATTTTTCACTGTTAGTTTCTAATATTAAATTTCGTCTGTCTAGTACAATCAAAGCAAGAAGCAATTAAGATTGATTAATTTGATTAAATTTCGGCTGAAAGGGTGAGGATTTGTTTTACTTTGTCCTCACACTGAAATTGATTCATTTCCAGTCAATTCAAGCAATTAAGATTGATCATCTTGACTTAATTATATTGCTTGCTTGTGGCCGACCGGTATTCATATATAATACTACGTATCATTTTGCCATTCAACTTTGTCAGGGTAATGGTAGTATTAGCATCTTTAATTTGCAAGTCCTCTTCCCACTATAAAAGGGGCCATGTCATTTTTTTGGACATATATACTTTGTGGTAATTAAGGTAAAAAGAGAGTGATTAATAATATATAAATGCCACATCTGCATGCATGACATATAAGTTCAAAAGAAGTCCTCAAAAAAGTTTGTTGGTCTCTAGGATTTAGGTTTGCCTAAGGTTTTTTTTTTTTTTGTAGTTTTGGACTTGATTTTGATATTAGGCCATTATTTTTTAATACTTGGTCTGTTTTGAATTATTTGAAAACTTTTAATTACATTATTGAATTTAAACAAGTCTCAAATAGAATACCATACGAGTTAATTCCATTTTTGGTCCTAGAGTTATAGGTGACAATCCAGTTTTAGTCACTTTTTATCAAAACATCCACTTTTGGTCCTAGTATTATTATGTCATGACCATTTTTGGTCCTCTATCAATAAAATAGTTTAAATTTCGTTAAATACAACGGCATTTTGAACTTCAATTATGAATTGTTTCAAAAAAATAAACATAAAAAATATAGTGGGTCAACCTACTTTGTATAAAAAAGATCTAAATGTCATTGTATTTAACGAAATTTCAACGATTTTGTTGACGGAGGACCAAAACTAGTCATGTCACAATAATACTATGACTAAAAGTGGATGTTTTAATAAAAAGGGACTAAAAGTGGAATGTCACCTATAAATCTAGGACCAAAAATGAAATTAACTCATACCAAACACACACACACAAAAAAAAAAAAGGTTTATATGATAATGATGGGAATGATTTCCCAACTCCAGTAAATTAAAATTAATATATATATATATATATATATATATATATATCTTATCGAAAGGTAAAGAATGCATCTTTTTAATTTATTACATTTGTCCTGACACTGAAAATGATTAATTTCCATTCAAGTAACTAATTGCTTGCATGTGGCCGGTATCCATAGTATCATTTTGCCATTCAAATCATGCAAATTACTCTGTTAGGAGAATTTTATTCCAAACTCCCAGCAAAAAGAGAAGCAGGCCGGGTCCCAACGAATAAATGTTCCCGATTCCACTCTGCCGCCTTCCCTTTTCCCTGTTTCTAATATTAAATATAATTTCCTCTAGTCCAATAAGCATACAATATGAAATTAAAGGAAAAATTAATTATAATTCCAGAAATGAATAAGATGGAATAAAGTAAGAATTTAAACTCTATTATTTGGTAGGTACTAATAGAATATCATGAATAGAAAGGAAATAAGTAAATAAAGACTAAAATGTCATTGTATAATAATAATAAATGTAAAGTTGTCATTTATTGTGAAATTTCAATTCTTTGGAGAGACCCTAAGAATTGCAATTCTAATTCCTCCTCTAACCAAAAAATTGAATTGTACATTCCATAAAATTTAATAAAAATATAATTATAATTCCATTCTACCAAACGCCCCATTATATACTCTCTACTTAATTGCTTGCATGTGGTAATCCATGTATCATCTTAGCATTCAAATCAAATCATGGTCAGGCATGCATGCACACCGATTATAAATACTACATTTTATTAATTAATTAATAATACTACATTTATTTTGAGATCTCGTGTGTTGGGCGAAATTTTGGAGAGCCAAACTCCGCATGATGTCATCCAATATAACACTAACTGCTATGCAAACATAAGAAAATGAAGTTGTATCTTCATTACAAGTTTTAATTTTGATTTAAATACGAAATTAATTAGTTATGATACAAATTTTGAGTAAAATAAAAAGAAAATAATTAATAAGATTAAAAAAAAAAAACCATGCCTGCATGCATGATAATAAGTTAAAAAGAATTAGCACTTTGATTAAACTTCAAGGGAAAGTGGTCATACTTCTCACTCAAAAAAAAGGTTTGTTAGTTGGTTTCTATGATATAGTATTGCCTAACGTTTTTAGTTTTGGTCTTTTGGACTTGACTTTGGTATTAGGCCATTAGCTTTTCTTTATATATATATAGTAAGTTTTTGAATTATTTGAAAAAGTTTAATTACATAATTGAATTTAAGAAAGTTTCAAATATACTACCATACCAAACTTAGAAAAAAATGTGAATAGTTGGTGAGACTAGTTGTTCTTATTAAATGTCAACATTTTTTTTGTGAGACTAGTTGTTCTTATTAATTGCTTACATAACACGAAAATTTTTAATTAATTTTGCACTAATATAATGTTGACATGCTTTTTTTTTTTTTCTTCACTATCATCCTCAAAAACTAGTGACTTTTCAATTTTTTTGGCAACTATCTTTAAGAGGAAGGACAATGGTTAAAAAAAATTGTGAGTTTTTTAAGGATTGTGCTTTGTTGGAGGAAATAGAAGAAACTATTAAAAAAAAAAAAAAAAAGGCAAACCGTACCCCTGATAATGCAAAGTGAGTTATATATTTTGTAAAGTCATGTTCAGGCAACTCAGGGAGCGCAGCAGCTCCTTGTAACTTGGGTTAGGAGACCGCAGCAGCGCTTGTACAAGGAGAGAACGGGCGAGTCCCCTTCGGAAGCAGCTCCTTCTGCTAATTGTCTTTCAAACCAACCTTGACCACAGAGTTGCTTGTAATTCAAATCAAACCACGAATTCCCCTTGAGCAGAAAGTCTATATATCAACATTTTCAAGAGTTTTGATTTTGTCTTTTAAAGACGAGTGTTGGACACTTGAATCTAGTCGATTCAACGGAAGCTTGAATACGTGCTAGATGAAAACTTTGTAGCTAGCATAATTACATTCTCTTTGATCCCTCAGTTAGTAAGCTAGATGTTCAAAGATTATGGAAATTAAAGAGTGTTGTACTTCAAATGTATGTGTAATTAGACCATTTTCTGTTTGAACGATTTTAGGCTAATGGGGTTGACATTTTCGTCTAAATCCTTAGTGCCGGTCAATTTGCGTTAGTATTCAATTTAGGCTCATATAGAAGTTTGAATAGTGCTTATATATTGTTACTTACGTTCTGGGTTGATTTGAATTTTATTAATTAAATGGGTGTGCTTTTTCTTGTTCGTTGTTGGGACTTGGGGGTGGGTGCTTATTGTTGGACATTTAAAGTGGTAATTTTCAGTGGGTACGGTGTACTTTCAATTTCGGCATGTTAAAGTAGATTTAGGTTCTCTTGAGGTTTAATTTGATATATTATTATAGCAAAAATTACATATTTGGTTCCTAAGTTATATCCATATTGACGGTTCAGTCCCTTAGTTATGAATGTATTCATATTTTAACCCATAATTAAAAGCGGAGTGGCATGTTTGGTTCCCGATGTTGAGTTTTCGTCTCAACTTAACGAAAAATCCAATTATCATATATTATTAGAGGGGTAAAACAGGAAATTCACATATTATTCTCCTTTATATATATATATATATATTTTTTTTTTTGAAACCACTTTGTAACATTATTTTCTACTTCTCAGCCTCATATTTCAAGGTTCATCAACTTCAAAATAATTTTAATAGCACTCGTATGACTTGTTAGGAACATGAGTCTCGTATTAAGGAGCTTGAGACTCAGTACAAACAAAGGAACACACCGTTTTCAAGCATGTGAAACACATTATTTTAAAAGATTTTTATTTTCCTTATTAAGCAACAAAGGTAATCAAACCATAACTTTTAAAATAAAAGATGTCAAATTTCTTTATAATAAATCACCAAAGGAGTACCTTGAAATTCTCATGTAATTGTGGAAAACTATCATGTTTCACCTTACAATTCACTTGGATAATTTTCTGTTCAAAACTTTGTAATGATTTTACCCTAATGATGCTGACCGTTTGTCTATGTCTTAGGTGCCCGTCAATTGGGTTAGTCTTCAATTTAAGGCCCATATAGAAGTTTGAATTTTCTTCATATTATCGTTTTTTTTTTTGGTAGATTCACGGGGTCTTTCTCAGTCCGTTGAACGGTCCAGGTCCACCCACGTTCGCTCCGAGAGGCACAGGAGCTGACCCAGGGGGAATCGTCACTTGTGGGAATCGAACCAGGGTTCTCCCGGAATTCTTCCCCACAAAGAGAGCTCATTTGCCACTTGAGCTACCCGATTGGGTTTTCTTCATATTATGGTTACGTACGTTTTGGTTGGAATTGGATTTCTTTTTATCTTTCTTGTTTAAAAATAAAATTTTGCAGTCAATATTCGAATGTATGCATGAATAAATCATGTCATCCTAATCAACAAAATTAAAAAAAAAAAACATAATGAGATAAATCAACTTAGGTTATATGGACTTAAATTTTTTTTTTTTAAAAAAAAAAATCTTACACTGAAAATACAACTTAAAATTTTGTGATTTATCAAGCCAACAACTTTACCAATTGAGGTTGTTTTCATTGAAAGGGTTTGCTTCTTGTCGGTTATCATTGGCAAAAAGATGTGTCCTTTCTCAAATAATTATTTGGTTGGTAAGGAAGTTAGGTGGGGTGGTTACTTCGTGGAAAATTGGGAGAAGTTTATAACGAAATTTCTCTTTAAATTTCAGACTCTTCATATGAAGTGTCTCTGGTCATACTCTCGTTACTATACATATATATGTGTGCAAAGTTCCGATCCAAACCAAATTAAACGTAATAATGCTCATCATTTCAACCCCGGAACGGCGTCGGCGTCATATCCACCACCGTAACTCAGCTCGCTCGCCGTCATCCACCGCCAGGTTGTGCCTTAAGTCTTCCTTTTAACCGTTGACTTATTATTCTCTTCTCTCTCTCTCTCTCTATTTAATTCTCCGATTTTGTTATTGAATGTCTTCCGGCATGCTTTCTGTGTTGATTGATAGATCTTGTTTTAATGATTGATTTGTGTGCATGAAGATCTGGTGAAGCAGGAAAGCCAGCAGCTAGGCAGGCAATAATAATAGAAGTGCTATTACCAGGTTCAAGAACAGTAGTAGCATATATTTAAGGTAAGCTATAGCTTAGATTCCTAGCTCCTTTTTTAGTCTGTTTGCATATCACATTTTTTGCCTTTCAATTGTTTCTCAGTTTTGTAATTTAGTTTGTTATTATCAATTCTTTTATAAATTTAGTCTTTCTAAGAATAGTGACCAAATTAACAACATTTTAAACAACTAGAAATTTGAATTTCTAAAAATTAATAATGAAAAACTATTTCAATTACATAATAAGTACTTCTTAACAATTAAAAGACCAAACATATGACTTTTACCCCACATATATATAATCAGCACCAAACGGAGAAGGAATAAATTGTAAGAAGAAGAAGAAAAAAACGAAAAAGAATCTGAAGCTGTGAGATCTGACCGAATAACAAAAATAGAATAAACTAAACATACATTCACTAAAATACCCCCAAGATGTAGTACATAGCTAAATAGTTCAATAAAATTATACATCTAATCTATGTCCTAAGTCTTGAAACTCGATGCACGCCTTGAGCTCACGGCCGAAGTGTATCTTCCACTCATCCAAGTCTCGAAACTCTTTATTAATGTCATCCAAACTGGGCAAAACCCAAAAAAGTACCTAGTAAAACACATATACGGGACCATTCAATATATATGTATACAAGATTTAATCAAATCAACACCAAACAGAGTAACAATAAATGTTAAGAAGAAAAACAAAAAAGATGGAAAACAATTTGAAACGGCTGTGATCTCACCGAAAATTGCTTCTTGCGGGGCTGTGCTGGCATCATTAAGGAGAGAGGAATTATAGTCTCCTGCGGATTCTAAAATGGAATACTGAGATGTTTCGGGTTGCCCCGCTACCAATGTTTCTCCAAATCCTTGATTCTGTTGAGCATATAAACATAAATGTTTGTCTAATTGTTAGTTGAAATATATAGCATATGTTTCAACTATTACGTTCTTATATATCCTATATATGTAAGAGGAAAGTAATTTAAAAATTAAAAGTACGAGTAGGACAATAATACCTGCTGATTATTATTATTATTATTATTCTATATAATTAAATCAGTGCTAGTGAAATGTTGTCCAACATTGTTGTTGAGTGGGGAATATATTGGATGGTATGTTGTTGGCCTGGGTGCTACACCATTAGCCTGATCAAACCAAGCCATTGTTGGGTCGTAGTTGCCTGCTGCCACAACGTTAATGTAAGGATTTTATTAATCTAATGTAACAACATCAAACACAGAAGCTAGGAATTGAAGGAACAAATTAAAAATAAATTAATTAATTAAATGGTAAACAATGCAAAATGGAAAAACGCCTCACAGTAATTAATTCCTTGCGGGATGTCATAATTAGAGTATCCGCCGGATTCTAAAATCGGAAGCAGCTGCACACATGTTTCGGGTTGCCGGTATCCCAATAATGTTTCTCCACTTCCTTGTTCCTATGTATGTAATAATAGGAAATTAAGCTAAGGCAATTTAAGAGAAGGTACTTCTATTCAAGAGAAGTGAACAATATAATATTGTGTGTGTGTGTGTGTGTGTGTGTGTGTGTGTGTGTGTCTGCCTTTAAATTAATTTCCAAACACAAAGTATGTTAGATAGGTTTTTATTTTTTATTTTTATTTTCTGTTAAATAGGTAGGTTGGTGTTTTGGGTTTGATTTAATTTGCACTCTCTCCTGCACTCAAGAAAGTAACTCTAATGTAGTAGGACAAAAGCAATAAGAACAATTTTAAGAACTAACAGTACTCCTGGGAGAAATACGGAGTAAGAAACAATCAAATCTTTACATCTATAAAAATTTGACAATTTAAAAAAATGTTGTGGTATTTCGTAATTATCATGAACTTCACTATACAAATTTAAACACTTAATTATGAAAATATTATCACATTTTTTTTTTAGTTTGATATGATCGGTCCAATTTTTGTATATATATATATATATATATATAAATGGAAAATAAAGATATATACACAATAGTGGATTATGAATTACTTGCAAATGGCTGGCAACGTGTTGCCTGGTTAATTTCTGCACATTCATGCCCTTCAAAATATCACTAGTCCTTTCATCATTCATCATCACATCCAAAACTTTGAATGGCACAACATCTCCTTCTGCGTGTAAGAAAATTTTGCAATGCATTAAAATAAAAATTTAAACAAAAAAAGGGGGGGGGAGAGAGAGAAAGAATCTGTATCCGTAAATGAAATTGGCAGAAGAAAAGTGTGGGAAGAATCTGACTGTTATTCGCGGCCTAGAAACATAATGGCATCCAAAAATATCAACTGAAGTTGTAATGTCCAGCTGATTTTCTTCTTCTTCATGGCTGCAGTTCTGTTACTGGACCTTCTGCTCCGACCCAGCTGAGATGGATCAAACCCGGCCATCAGCTTCAGAGTTCACACTGAAATTCCAAAGGTGACACCGATCTATATAATGAGTGGAGATTAATGGATGAATGAGGTGATGACTGACAGACAGTATCAACAGTGTGAATTGACTTAATTATCCAACATGTTCCATTTCTTAAAGGTATGATTTGACTAGTATGTATTACTCTTTTATTCCTTTTATTTTTCACACAGTAAAATCAAAATACGCCACATTACACCCTGTGAAGTCTAACTACATCACAAAATACTTGTCAAATTATCCCACATTTTTTCATAAAATCTTCTTTTACTCTAAAAATGGCATATCACTAAATTTGTAATTAATCACTATTCACTCTCCATCTATACAAGTATTTGTCATCTTTTAAAACTTAAAAGTGCACGTCCCACTTTCATATCACTTTATAAAAATATTTTTTAATAATAATAATAATATATTTGCAAGTGATGTAATTGCATTGGTCTACTATATTTGCAAAGGATTTGCTTTGACAGAAATCCCAAGTGTCTTATTGTTGAATTTTGGGTTAACGAAACTGTAAAATCTCCACTGTATTGGGACCCTTACCAATTTCAAAAATGAAAATTACTATATAGATTTTCAAGTTTTACTCTCATTCTTAAATTCTTGATATGGATATTTTTTTGGGACTTATAATGATGACAATAGCCTATCATTGGTTACAACTTTATTTTTCTTATACGTACTTATATAACCTTGCAAGGTGGACCTGAGTCCAAACTACGTCGTTTTGCCTTTTTTTAAAAAAAAAAAAAATTAGTAAACATATTGCTGAATATAGAGTTGTCCAAAAATGTGTGAATGTAGAGGTTTCAAAGTGTGAATGTAGAGTATAGAAATCGTGAATGTAGACTTATGATTGTGTGAATGTAGAGTTGTCCAGAAATGTGTGAATGTGAAGATTTCAAATTGTGAATATGGAGTATAGAAATCGTGAATGTAGAGTTATGCCTGTGTGAATCTGTAATAGAGTTAAGAAAATCTAGCAACTTGTAGCCTTGTAATGTGTGATTGTGGAGTTCTCAAGTTGTGAATATAGAGTATATGACCTATGAATATAGAGTTTTGAATGTGTGAATACATAACAGTGGTAATATAGTTACTAAACATATAATCCTGTAATGTGTGAATGTGGAGTTTACAAATTGTGAATGTAGAGTATAGTGTACGTGAATGTAGAGTTTGTGTTCCACATTTCAGGCCAATATGTTTAGTAAAAATAAAATATAAAAAAAAACGGCGTCGTTTTTTGACCGGGTGGACCTGAGTCCACGGCATAACTATTGGGTGATATAAGCCAAATTAAAGTGAAGTAGTGTCTCTACGTATGTACCTCCTGTTAATAGTATGTAAGCTTGGTTTGGTATACCTAGCTTATAATAACTTAGGGTGTGTTTGAAAACCTGAAAAATGATTTCCGTAAATCATTTTACGGATTTTCTTTGTTTGGGAACACTTGGAAAATACGGTCAACGGAAAACAATTTTCGTTGACCAAGGAAAATCAAGCTAAAATTTTGGAAAACAACTTATGAATTTTTTTTTCTGAAGTCATTTTCTGGAAATAGCTACACGGACAAATTATGGGAAACACAACTGGTTTCCGACGGAAATCATACAAAGACAGTTTTTCAGAATATATCCAAACACTGAAAATGAAACTATTTTCCAGAAAATGACTCATTTTTCATAAATCATTTTCCTGTTTTCCAAACACACCCTTAGTTTAAAATTGAATGCTTAATGATAGATTAAATTAACTTAGGTGGCCTAAATTAACAAAACTCGATAATTAATAAACAAGGATATAGTGAATGGTAAATGGTAAAGTCAATAATTGTTTGCCACGAAGCTAAAATTATATTAATTTTCTGTGTAATGCTATTACAATAGATTGGATGATAAGTGATTATGTAATAAAAATGACGATGGTAATGATGTCTTAACAAGACAACTACACTAGTATTTATACTCAAGAGCATCCTAATTGTCACCTTAAAAAGAAGGAGTTGGTTGCAATTACTTGGACCGCGTCCGGTCTCGTGATCGAGCCCCAGCTTGGTGCCGTCGATCGAGGCCGAGGCCTAGGTCAAGGCCTTGGGCCGAAGCCCAGGTCGAGGCCGAGGCCTAGGTCAAAACCTTGGGCCGGAGCCCAAGTCGAGGCCTAGGTCGAGCCCGGGCTTGGCCTACGCGGCCAGGGGTTAAGCTCGGGGCTCCACCCCGGGGCCCCGGATCCAAACGAACCCATCTTGCTTCGCTCCATCGGGTCGTTTGTTCCGAGTCCATCTCCAATATATCTATTATTTAAAAACTAGCAGTTACTAGTTTATTTTGAAACGCTATTTAAAATAAACTATTATTTTAAACTCATCGATCATATTTTACTAAACAAGATTTATAACTTAAAATAAGCTATAATGTGAAATGTCTAAAATAAGATTTATCAAACATGATAGATTGATAGTAGTCTTGCTCTCATCAGCTTCAACTGTATATATTGCCATTTTATTAGAATTTCTCGATCTACTGTTTTTCATTTTTACCTTAACTTGTTGCCCAAGCTATATATTTGTCTTTTTAACTTTTTTTTGTATTTATTTTTCTTCCTCCAATAAACACATATATAGTAGCCACAAACAAGGAAGAATTGGTCGTCATTGCGACAACGACTAATGCACCTACCTTAGAATTTCTCCAACAATAATATTTACATATATATGGAACATTATATTATTAGCTAAATTTTATGAGTTTCCTTTTTATTTAACAAAAGAAAAATCTTTATATCTATGTACTCAATACTGATACATATACGTATGTACTAGTTAGCTTGCTGGTGTGTATATATATGTGTTTAAGAGAGTGACAAATTCAGATAATCTGAATAGATTTTTTACATAGAAGAATTCAATGAGAGAGAGACCTAATGGATTCTGTCGGAATTGAAGAAAGAGGTGAGAGAAAGTGAGAGTGAAAGTATAATTTAATTTTGGAGTAGTATCAAATAGGTCCCTAAAATAGGCTTCTAAAATTATTTAAAAAGTTAATTAGATCCTTAAATTTTTAAAGATTACAATTAAGCCCTTAAACATATTATTTTAGAGCATTGATGACTAAAAATCAGTTAGTGACCTGTAATTATAGGTCACTAAGGTTCGGGCGAACCTCCAACGCACTTCCGATCATATTTCGAAAAAAAAATACCGGCGAAAAGGTCGCCGGTGTCGTTTGGTTGCCTTCTCCGACGAAGGAGAAGGCAGACGGCCAACTGATTAAATGGACATGGATTCCGGCTGGCACGTGCTCTGGAATTTCAGCGTGAAGTTCCACAGTATCTTATGGATTATGAGCAGTGATGCATGACACTATAGATATGATGTAAACATATTAACCTACTGATTTGATAAGTTATTCTCCTTATTTATAATTCAAATTAAATTTCTAATGCTAATATATATATATATATATATATATATATATATATATATATATATAGTTTTAAATAATTACATATATCTTTACATGGCCTTAATTGTTTTGTAAAGTTGCCTTTTTTTGTTGTTCCCAGTGAATAATAATATATAGAACATTGTTATTATTAGCTGAATTCTATTACAAAAGGGTCCATGTTAGGCGCAAATTATATCATGGACCGTGGTCCACAATGCATTGTGGACCGCGGTCCCAAAACGACGTCGTTTTGATTAATGAAATAGACGGATGAATTCGCGCCACTCACTTTCTTTTCATATATACTGCAGTTTCTTTTCATATATACTGCAGTTTCTTTTCGTATATACTGCAGTTTCTTTTCATATATACTGCAGTTTCTTTTCATATAAAACTACAGTTGTATATTATCGAATGAAACTATAGTTATATCCAAAAGTAACTGCAGTTGTGTTGAAAGGAAACTGCAGTTATGTTGAAAAGAAAGTGCAGTATATATGAAAAGAAACTGCAGTATATATGAAAAGAAACTGCAGTATATTTATGAGTGGGAAAAGAAACTGAGTGAAACTGCAGTATATATGAAAAGAAACTGCAGTATATATGAAAAGAAAGTGAGTGGCGCGAATTCATCCGTATGTTTCATTAATCAAAACGACGTCGTTTTGGGGATCCGCGGTCCACGATATAAGAACTGCATGTTAGGGGGATTGTACGTCAACAAATTAAACAAAACTGACAATAGATATATGAAAAGATATGCAATAATGGATTCCCTGATAATGACTGATCCTACAAATGCGTCTCATGTGTTAAGGATCAAGGGTTTCAAACTACATAAAACAAAAGTCTTCAATTCCTATTTAAAGGGGCCATGTGATTTATTTTTGGACATACTTTGTGTAATTAAGGTAAAAAGAAAATGATTAATAATCTAATCTAAATAAAAACATGATAAGTCTTAATCCATGATGTTTTTCTGTTAATTTTTTATGCATTATGTTATATTATATAATCTTTTGGATAAAAATATCCCTAACGTTATAATTTATGTTATCTCTTTCAATTATTATTACCATGAATATGCTTAGATGTGCACATTTCGAGCTCCTTTAATTAATTTGATGCCACCAATATCCTCTTCTATTATGATTCACCTGAATTTGACCCAAGAAAAGGTAACTGTTTAATATAGTTAGTTATTTTTTAGATTTTTTAATGTTTTCTTTATTCATTGTATTCTAGCTTCTTGAGTGTATATTTTTCTATGACTATAACTTTAATTTGTTTGTGGGAAAATTGCATTTTTCGTCCCTAAGTTATAGGGTAATTGTAGAATTCGTCCCTAAGTTATGGTAATACTCACTTTTCGTCCCTAAGTTCTCATTGGCGTTGCACTTTTCGTCCCTGAGTTATTCAAATTGCAAATTCCGTCCCTAAGTTATCATTGCGTTGCACTTTTTGTCCCTAACATAAGCGTGCAAACTTCAGTAAATTTTCGTTTAAAAATTTTTTAATCGAACTTTTCCGGTTCAATGCCAATTTTTTTAACGAAGTTTACTGAAAAAGTTCGATTAAAATTTTTTTAAAACGAAAGTTTACCGAAGTTTCCAAACTTAAGTTAGGGACGAACTACTTCATTAAATTTTCGTTTACAAATATTTTAATCGAACTTTTCCAGTTCAATGCCAATTTTTTTAATGAAGTTTACTGAAAAAGTTCGATTAAAAATTTTTTAAATCGAAAATTTACCGAAGTTTGCAAACTTAAGTTAGGGACGAAAACTACTTCGGTAAATTTTCGTTTAAAAAATTTGTAATCGAACTTTTCCGGTTCAATACCAATTTTTTAACGAAGTTTACTAAAAAAGTTCGATTAAAATTTTTAAAAACGAAAGTTTACCGAAGTTTGCAAACTTAAGTGAAGGATGAAAAGTGCAACGCAATGATAACTTAGGGACGAAATTTGCAATTTGAATAACTCAGGGACGAAAAGTGCAACGCCAATGAGAACTTAGGGACGAAAAGTAAGTATTACCATAACTTAGGGACGAATTCTACAAGACTACAATTACCCTATAACTTAGGGACGAAAAATGCAATTTTTCCTTTGTTTGTAGTCTGTCATTTAAACAACAAGAGTATCCTGCCAGTGTATATATTTGAGATTTTTTGAATATTTTCCTTATTTGTTGTAATCTGTTAGATTTACTATTTTTTTTTAAAATTCTAATTTCTATTTCTTTGTTAATTCATCTCAATTTCACATTTTCACACTTTTAAGAAAAGGAAATGCTTAACAAAAACAATAGATTGCCGGTTAACAATACTGATATACTTAGTTATTTTTTTTAAAAAAATTTGTGTTTTCCTTGCCTGTTGTATTCTGCCGGATTTGCTACTTTTTTTAATTCTAATTTTTATTTGTTTGTGAATTCAGTTCAAGGTAAATGTTTGTTATAGGTGATCCAGTTAACAATACAAATATATTCAGACTTTTTAAAAAAAGGTTAATGTTTAAACAAACTGAATAGATTTCCAGTTAACATTACTAATATATTTACTTAATTCTTAGCTCTTTTTTTTTTTTTTTTTTTTTTTTTTTTCTGTTTTCTATATTCATTGTATTCTGCCAGTTAAATGCATGTTTGTTTATAATTTATATTTTTATTATTTGTAGTTTGCCATTAGAGTTTACTCCTTTGAGGAAGATAGAGTCCATAGATCCATTGCCAGTTGTTCAAGCAAGGATATTGTGGTGGTTGCAATAAGGTCATTCCTAAGAATGGGTTAATGTATTGTAATAAATGTAATAAAAGCTGGCAATAAGGTTGTGTGAAGTATAAATTGGTATTTCGTGTTGTGGATTCTATGTGTGATGCTCCTTTAATTTGTTAACGTGGGATCGTGAGTGTTTTGAGTTGCTTGGCATTGCTGCTTCAACCCTTAGAGATAAGTATATTGAGGTTCGTAGTTTTTGAAACATGAATTTACTGCTAACTGATTTTGTTTCAGTGTATTCTATCGTTTAATAGTTTAATGTATCATTTAGTATCTGATTTGGGCAGTCAAATAAATTTCAAACTGCATTATTATAGATACATTATCGCATACCAATATTATGTTTTTTTGAGGGCTTCATTGGAAAGGATGAAGATGAAGATTTTGAGATGATTGAAGAATATAATCCGGGAGGAAGTCAGGCAAAGGTGCTATTGTAGGTGTAAAGAGGTGTCTTATGGATGATTTGAATAAAATTAAAGTTCCTAAGAAATTTAAAACTGATCTGATAAAGAAAGAAAATCATTAATTTTGGTGTTTTGTTTTCTTACGTTGTATGGTTTATTAGTATTGGACTGACTGCTTATGTTTTTTGTTCTTGATTTGTTCCAGACTATGATATTTTTCGACTTCTTATTTGAAAGCAGTAGTATATATATGGAAGTTTTTTTTACCTATTTTGCAGTTCAAATATAATCAAATTCTGTTTTGAATATATTTAATAATTGTTTATAACATTATCTATATTTTTTTAAACAGTTTATGTAGTTCAACTACACTTATTGAATATACCAAAAAGTGCGTCATGGGGTACGAACGTGTTCGAGCTCCCTCCGGAAGGTTTGAACGAGCTTCTTCTTCGTGACAAGGCGGGCGTCGCGTCTAGCAGGCATCGCTAAACCATCGGAGTCTTAGGACTCCTTCTGATCACCAAAAAAAAAAAAAAAAAAAAACGAAAAGGTGCATCCCGCAATCCACGTACCATGCTTGTACCTAAGGATTGCACCTTCCCCTGCTTTTAAATTCGCACCTCTAAAACATCCATCAACGTTGAGGATCAGTTCAGTGCCCGACTTCCCTCTTCATTTAAGTTGCTTATCAATATAGTTTCCTTTGGAGCCTCCTGGTCTAAGTGAGTTCGCAAATGCATTTCTCGCTTCCATTTCTTTTTGTCTGATCCATTCAACTCTTTGTTGCAGACCCCTTTCCTTTCCCCCCGAAGGCAACTTCATTATGCCATTTCCACAACCACCAAACAACGTGGGCAAAAGTTATTGCCCAGTATCTATTGGTTCTGGCCTTAACTTTGCCTCGGATGTTAGTGGAGAGCCATGTATCAAATCTTTGAGCATTAAGTGAATGAGGCTCTTCCAAATTTTCTCAGCTGCACGGCACGTTCTAAAGATGTTTATCCATATCCTCATGTCCCTCCTAGCAAGTATCATTTGTATCTAGACCTCTTCTGCATATCTCAGCATTGGTCATAATTCTACCATGTTTCACAAGCCAAAGGAACGCACTGATTCTACTTGATCACACCGTTGCCTCATACGCTGAAGTATCATAGAAATCCACAGCTACTTCCATGTGTAATTGAGTTCCATTAGATGTGGTGTTGCTAGGGGGCATGTTGCTGCTGTTTCCCTTCGGACTCAACTTACAAAGGTTTCAATTCATCAATCAGTTTATTCAATTTATTGCCTAGATTCATGAATCCAGTTAGATTATATTCAATAGAATTTCAGTTGTTTTTCCTGATTCTGGTATGAAATATATATTGCTTACATTAATTCATCCCTGAACTTGAAGAAAAAAAAAGAAAAAAAAAGAGCAATTAGCATTTTTTGTAGGTTGACAACAAGTTTGTGCTGATTAGGATGTCATGTGTAATTTTTTTTTATTATTATCCTACTAAACATTTGACTCTTAAAAAAAAAAACAAATCACATGATGACACTTTTTTTTTAGGGTCAAGTGCTTAGTAGGATAATAATAATAATAAACAAAATAGAAAATAAAAAAATACACATGACATCCTAATCAGCACAAACTTATTGTTAACCTGCTAAAAATGCTAACTGCACCTTTTTTCCTGGTTCATGGATGAATTTGGAGCTTATGTCGTTAGGACAAAGTATGAAGAAGATGTCTTGTTTGGACAACATTGCATGTTTATATACTAGCTGTGGGCCGAAAGGACCCGGGTCGAGTGACTCCTGATCCGTGCTAACTCCGTGGCGGGTCTGGGTATGATTTATCCATCATCAGTCCCCCACTCTCTGAGCTGCGAGAAGTCGTTAGTGAAAGAGAATAGACTCGTAAAACTGCGCCGCATGAACGTCCTACCACCCCCACAGTTACGTACGAAATATTACCCACACCCCTAGTTAAAAATAATTCTCCAAAAGTCCTCGGTCAAACAGAAGTTTTATCGCGATGGAAGGAAGTGCACACACAGATGAATTTCGAAATTTAGAGCCATCCTTATCCCTTACAAGTCTTCTCCTACCACAATTCTTCCACCCTAACCCCTATAAATGATCTTGTCACCATCCATTCACCCCTACATCACCCATCAACTTTCACCATTCTACACTCAACCATCACTATCACCTTTTCACCTTTCACTTTTCATCTTTCCCATAAAAATTCAAATTTTTTCAAAATTCCACCCACTTTTCCCCCATTTTCTTCTCCCCCTCCTCCTATATAACCCCCTTTAACTTTACATTTGGACTTTCACACCACCAACACTCCCCAAAAATTCCGGCCGAGAGAGAGAGCACCGCCGCCGTGACGCCGCCGCCGACCATCGCCCCCAACACCTCCGCGACATCGTGCGGTCGGAAGCCCTCCACCAACCACGACCGAGAAAAAGGGAGGAACACCGTCGAGGTTCGCCAACGTTAGCCACCGAGAGTCAACCGGCGACCGCTGTCGAGGAACATCGTCGCCGACGAGTCCCCACCGCTCTCGCGTCGCGACCGCCGACGTCGAACTGTTCCACCGCGATTGCTGACGGTGTGCAACACCGCCAACGTTGTCCATCACCGTCGCCCCCCGTCGACCATCGAGCTCAGTCCCCGCCGACCTCTTCCATTCGGCCAAATCACTCTCTTGTCATCCCAAGTTTCCATTTGCCTTTCCTTAGAACCGGGTGAGTAGTTTCGCATTCTTCTTTTAGAGTTCCACTTGATTCATTCCGTGCATGCCATTTACTCCCCAAGATCCTTATGTAAACTTGTTAGATTCCATAAACATTCTTGACTTGCCCATGGTCATGCGATAGCTTATTGATTGGGTCTATTCATTGTGTTATTTGGATATGATATCCATATGCTATAGCTTATTTTTTTTTGGTAAATCATATGCTATAGCTTATTGATTGAGTTAATCTATATCTATATTATTAATAAAAACAAATTTTTCCTTAAAACAAAATCTTGAACCCATGACGGCAAATTATTGCATGGACCATAGTCCACACAGCTAGACCAAAAATAAAAAGTACATTATTTTTGTAATATAGGTACATTATTTGATAGTACCTTCAGTACAAAAATAATGTACCCTAAAATAATGTACTTTATGTACAAAAATAATATACTTTTAGTATATTAAAAATGTACTTTTTATTTATGGTCCACACAGCTGTGTGAACCATGGTCCATGCAATAATGATTGACTCATGACCTCCCAGTTGGGAGACGTCACTTCATGCCACTTGACCACAAGGTCTTTGGCTTATTTAATTTTATTATTTCTCAAAAATATTACAGTCGTTAGCAAACCAAATAATATAAATATGCAATTAATATATGAGATTTAATATTACAAATATGAGATGCATTCATAGTTGTATATTTAAAGAACGAATCATTCTATGCGAATCATCTAAATACTAATCCTTTTTTGTTGTTCTTTTTTTTTTTTAGAAAATGAGTCAGTATTGCAAACAACTGTTGATCTTTTAGTATTTAATCCAGTTCATTCGAGATTTAGTGGTAAACAAATTTATTTTTCTAATAGCCTACTCATATGTTGGTAACTAATACTTAATTCTTTTGACCCATTAATAATATTTAGTACGGAATATTTAGTAAATTAACTATTTATCTTGCTAAGTATTTTGTATTTGATGGCATCAATGTTGCCTTTTTAAATGGAATGGGAAAATGCAAGTTATTGGACCATTTATGTGATTCTCATTATCTTGATGGTTTAGTCTTTAACAATAAGTTGGTATAAATGACCAAGATTTGTTAGGTGGTATGTGGTCATAAATATTTGACCCCTACTATTTAAATGAGATATTCTTGAGTTCAGACATATAGAAAAACTAGTTTTATACGCGCATAGCGCGAATGGGTTAATGTCCAATGTTTATATCTAAATAAATATTTGAAAGTATATCAATGCAAGATTATATATGAGAAGTTTATACATGGGTAATTGAATGTCGAATTTTTTTATTTAAATATCTAACTCAAAGTATATATATGAATCTAAGATAATATAGAAAATTCATTATAATTATTCCTAAAATAAATGTTTGCAACGTTGTAAAACCGATAGTCTAAATATTTGGTCTAAAAATGATAGTCTAAATAAATACTCTGTACTACTTTTAATTTGAATTTTTTTAAAGTGTTCTTAATTCTCTTTTGAGTAACATTGTCATTGTCTTCAATTCATCTTTACTATTTGTTCTCTTCCTTTTTGTTTGTTGTGTGTTATTTGCAATTCGGTTATTGTTGGTAGCATAGATGACAACATCATGCAATGGGATTACGATATAGGAGCTATGGACTTTCCTTTAGGTGCTCTGCTTGGGGGTTCATTTGGTTCAACCATTATTGTTGAATGAGTTATTGTGGATAAAAAAATTCCTAGTTTAAGAAAAAAAGATTAAATAAATTAATAAAAATTTGAAAACTTAAAATATTATATATTCCAAAGATATTAAAAGATAATTTCTCGCTTCAATTTGCTGGGTAATGAGTTATTTGAGTACTTTCATTGTCAACAATCCCCCAAGTAGTTAATATGATTGGTTTCAAACTATTCTTTTTTTATTTTTTTCATGGTATTAAAGAAATACATATGTATCATTTTTTGGTGTAACTACTAATTTATTTAATTCAATAAGAGTTAAATAGAGTGATTCCGTTTCAATTTGTTAGACTATTTGAGTACTCTCTTTGTCAACCAATCTCCAAGTAGTTAATATAATTAGCTTCAAATTATTTAAATTTTTTCATAGTATTAATAAAATATTTGGTAAATAAATATATAACATTATTTTGTACTATAACTGTAACCCCTCGGTTTTTACGACAAAGCTAAGATTCGAAAATAGCGATATAAATTTTCTTTTTTAAGCTATGACATTTAAGAAAAGACTGTTCGGTGCTAGAAATAATTTTTCTCTTAAGGATTAATTATCGATAAGCTGCGAACTACGTATCGGTTGCGAACCGAGGAAATTTTAAGGACGTAGATTCAAATCGAATTTTCCAGAATTGGGATTATTAAGTATCATACGATTAGGCCTGAATTTTTAATTAGTTCAAGAGAAATTCTAAATGGACTGTAAGGGATGAATTGTTACGGACTCTGAACCTAGATTTAGCGGAATACTGGAAAATTCCCAAAATTGGTGATTCGCGACGGGAATATTTTTACGATAATTTTGGTATTAGAATTTTCCCGAATTAAGTTATAATCCTCCGAACATTCATCTGATTTAAGCATAAACTGGCCAATTAGATTTGAGATCTTGTAAGGATTCCATGGGGTGTTGACATGTGGCAAGGCAATCCAAACCTAGATTGGGTAATTAATGTTGCATTAATGGAAGCATGGCCTAGTTGTACTTGTTGCTTGTCATCCAAGAACAAAATCACACAAGATCACTCATCTCTCTCTTATTCCCCATCCCATTTTCGAATCACACCTTAGAGGAAGAAGAAGAAGAATTATTCTAAGTCTTCCATTGTGATCAAGGAGCTCCAAAATATTTTTCTTACTCAAGGATTAAGTGCAAGTAAGATCTTAGACTTTGTTAGATTTATTCATCTCTAGAACTTAAGTGTTAATGTTTAGTGCATGAAGAATATTGTTGTTGTGGTGGTGTTTTAGGGACTTTGATTCAAGGAAAGATCTAACGCTTCTACGGTTTTAGAAATCTTCTATTGAGGTAAGGAATCCCTTAAGTTGGCTCAATCACTTGAAGGTAGACAAATGCTAGGAAATTATATGATTAGGAATTTTTGTATGAAAATTATGTGCTATGTTATAGATCTAAAAGTTGGCTCAAAAATCCTTACTTTGATGTTGGATAAATTTGTTATGCATGATCATGGCTATTTTTATGCATGTATATGTTGTATGAAGTCCATAAATGCTTATACTTGTGAAAATAGTGAAAAGAAATAAGGATAGTCTCGGGCAGTAACTTCCGAGATTTATTGGGAAAAATCGGTAAGGTATTTTGATCCCATTTTTTTTGGACATGTAGTTCTATAAGTGTAGAACCTACATATAAAATTTCATAATGATCGGAGTAGTATAAGTATGGTTTTCGAGTATTTTTCCAAAACTGGTCCAGAGAGAGAGACAGCACACTGCCAAGGGCAAAGATGGAATTTTCTGTGTTAATTCGTGAACCTAGGTGACCAAAACTTTTTATGGACATCAAGTACTATAAGTTAGGGTTCTACCATAAAAATTTCAAGTGAAAAAGAGTTCGGGAACTATTTTTACCGGCTCAATCGTTCGGACTGCGCCAGAAATTTTCTGGCAGACTTGGGTGGACGCGGCCTTGGACGCGCGTCCATCGTCGTCCAGATTTACGGCGTCACGGCCGAAAGGCCGGACGCGGGAACGGACGCGCGTCCGCTGCGCGTCCGTGGGCGCCCAGTTGCGGCGCCACTTGCCGAACCCGCGGACGCGGCTCGGACGCACGCGTCCGCTGTGCGTCCGCAGTTGCGACCAGCCGCGAGTCCGCGTCGCGCGGACTCGTTTTCGACTCGTTTTTGACCAAACTTTTCCCCGATGTTTTTAATCCCGAGTATTATGATGTTTTGAAAGCCTACGGGCAATCGGGTGAATTTTTGAAGACTCGAATATTATTTTTGTTCATTATATTTATTAACTTGGAGAAAAATTGTGTTTTTAAGAAATATTGTGATTCTCGTTATTTGGGCTTTCAAAATGGAATAATCCTTAACTGATATGTGTATTTTGGGAAATATATTTGAGTAAGTTGGCAATATTGCGTCGTGTGAATATAATAAATGGTGAGGGGTTCTGTATGATTATGTGTATATATATATATGGTAATTATGTGTATATATATATGGTATGTGTACTTTATGTGAGTATGCATAAATGTGGAAAATGTTATGTTAAATGTATATATACATATGTGTAGAGTGATGATGGAAAATGTTTGAGCAAAATGTTTTGAGAGACGACTTTTGAACTAAGTTAAGAATGGTGATTGATTTCAAAGGAGGACTTAATTTTATGGGAAATGTCCAAAAAGTGATTTTGACTCAAGAAAAGGGAAAATGAAGGAAAATGTTTTCAAACCTTAATTCTAGTAAAAGTCGTGAAGGACCTTGTTAACCTACGGGATAAAGATGAGCTTAAAGTGCCTATCCCGTATGGTAGTTATGTGTATGATCATTCATACTGTGGGCGAAGTCTATTCGCCGAGTACTATATCACCCGGAAGGAAAAGGACTCCTACGGGGGTGTGCACACTTAAGTATAGTCACTCTATGTTCGGGTAGGTGTCGTTCTTATGAACCTAGTGAGGCTAGCTAGGAATCATTCCAACGCTCCTATAAGTCCAGGGGATCAGTATTAGACCGGGCGATGACCACTGAACCCGAGTTCAACGATCCAAGTGGTCAAAAGTGGAGAAAGGACTCCAAAGGCTTCACACTTTCTATCTAGAACTAAGTGGGATTTTGGAAAAGTGGATGTAGTTACGCTTGTAGCATTTTAAGCGGGAAGAAAGATGTGACAAGTTTTTAAGGCTGGTTAGACGCTTCCGCAATGTATTATATTTTAAGGATTTTGTAATAAATCCAAGTTGTGAAAATTGGGGTGTTACAAATTGGTATCAGAGCCTAAGGTTATAAGATCTTGGAGATAGATCAGAACCTAGAATATGAAATCCTTGTTTGGACAGTAGAGCTTGATACGCTCTGTTACTAAGTGAAAATCGAGAACCTAAGGTTATAAGATCTTGGAGATAGATCAGAGCTTTAGGTTGTGGGATCTTTGCCATGGGCAATAGAGTTGGTAAGCTCTGTTACATAGGGTAGTTCAGAGCTTAGGATTTGAGATCCTTGTTATCAATAATAGAATTGATGAAGCTCTGTTACAAAGTGGAATTTATCGGAGCTTAAGGTTATAAGTTCTTGGAAGCAGAGTTTGGTACGCTCTGTCATAAGTTGGTATTAAGGCGGTTCGAATCCTTGGAGGTTAGAATGGAGCCTAGGCTATGAAACCTTTGTAAGATGTGACATCTTTGTTATGAGCTTAAGACTTGAGATCCTTGTTATCGATAATAGAGCTTGGTACGCTCTGTTACGAGTGAGCTTATTTCACTCCAAATCAGAGTATTTAATATGAGCTTATGTGATATTATGTTTAAATGATTTTGTGAAAATATGAGTACATGCCTTATGAAATTATTTGATGAGAATGCATATTGTTTGTTCTTGTGATTGGTAGTGAAATTATTAGATCTATAGAGATTATGGTGAGTAATGGAATTATGATGTTGAAGAGATTTGGTGATGAAATTATTGGTATGTGGGTTGTGAAAGGGAAAGTATTGGTATGTGGATATTATGAATATGAAAGTTATAGACATTAGATACGACTGTGAATAATTAATTTGGGTTATAGATGTAAGATATGATATTTTGAAGGAGATGGTTATTTATATATTTTGTCTCAAAGAGTGGTGATACTTGGAGATTTTGAACTATCGTTTATGACTATGATTGTGATTATAACGATGAGAGTTGACATATCTCTATCTGGTTTTGGCCACCGGTTCATGGAATCGTCCGGTTGGTTTGAATTGATTTTGATTTGGTTTTAGCCACCGGTTCGTGGATTCGTCCGGTTTGTTCGGTATTGGTTTGGAAGTTGAAACTTTCCCTTTGGATCCATTTCTCCTTGATATTTTATATGATACCTATTTTTGGGACATATGAAAAGTTTAATCAATTATTTGAAAAATTATCTTTGGTGGTCGTTGTGAGAGTTGGGTACTCTCTACTTGGTGGTTATTTTGAGAAATTGAGATTAACCCTTTTGCTATTTAACTTGAGATAATGGAATTATCTTTTGGATGTTTATTGTGAAGTAATAGAACTATCCTTTGGATTATTTTGGGATATTGGAATTATCTATTTGATAATTATTTTGAGATATTAGAGTGATTCCTTTGGTATTTATTTTGGGATATTGGAATTATCTATTAGAGTTATTTAATTTAATTTTTTGATAATGAATAATTTTTTCAAATAAAAGTATTGTAGACACATAATTATAAATTAAAGAAATACATATGTATCATTTTTTGTTGTAGCTACTAATTTATTTAATTTAATAAGAGTAAAATAAAGTGAAAAACTTAATTATGTCAAATTTGATTGAGATGAGGTTCGAACCTAAGACCTTTCTTATAGAAATTAATGGGTTAGTTAAAAGTTAACGGAATATTAACAGAGAAGAGAATATTTAACGGAAAACTTAACGGAAAATCATAAAAGTAAGGTTAAATTAGGTAATCTCTATGAATAATATTAATCTGAATTATCTTAGCCATCTATTTGATTAAATAATTCATCTGAACCATCCATTTGATTACCGTCATTTTTTCTACCCATTTTAGGCCTAACTCTCTTTGGCTCTTATTAGTATAGTAGATATTGTCTAATGTTGCTTTTGTCATCTTTCCTACTCTGAGAATGTTGCGTATGTTCCAATCCCTACTCAGGGTCAAAGTTGCAAAAATCTCTAGGCCCCTCTAGGCGCCTAGGCGCCGATTAAAATATCTAGGCCCCCTCTAGGCGCCTAGGCGCCGATTAAAATATTTTAAGTGTTAATAATTGTAAAGTGTTTAATATTGTAAGTCTTTACACTTTAATAGTTAAATAGTTAATACTTATTAAGTTATTAGTTATTATTTATTAATTATTACTGCATTACGTATTAGTTTAATTTAGTTATTACTTATTATTTTATTAAGTTATTACTTATTATTTTATTAAGTTATTACTGATTAGTTATTACTTATTAGACTATTAGAGTATTAGTTAATACATTATAACATTAATAGTTTAAATGTTTAAGATTTAAAATTAAAATTTTTTTAAAAAAAAAAAAAAAAAAAAAAGCAGTCGGCCAACGGCCTAGGCGCCGCCTAGTTGGTCGGTGGGCTAGGCGGCCGCCTAGGCGCCCGGCCGCGGAGGACGCCGATTTCGGGCTTCCTCGACGCGGCCGGTAGGCGCGATTTTTGCAACACTGCTCAGGGTACACGAAGGCGTGGATTGTTGTGTTAACCTTCAGGGGCAACGATGTTGTTGTGAGATTGCACCAGTAGCGGCAAATTTGTTTCTAAGGCAGTGGTTATATGACGACACAACATTTATTATTTTCACATTATCAGCCTAATTTCTCCAATAATATAGAAGCGAAATCCATGCTGATAAGAGTGAAAATGGTATATCGTCATGATAAGAAGATAGGTCATGCGTTCGCATTCCAGGGACATGCATTTGGGCTCTAAGGCCTATCGTTGTCAGTGTCGGACCGTCGAGGCTGGTGGTCCCACCTTCAATTCCCAAACAAATCTGCAAGCTAGATCATACAATCTAGATCTAATTATTACTACGTATAAATTAGTACTTTAATGTGAATGTGTGTGGTTATTTATTTAATGGGATATATATTGCAAAATTTCATTTTCCAAGTTCTATTGGTTGTACATTGTTCAGGTAGACAACCTTCATATAAAATTACAGCACGTTTGGTTCACGGAATGAATTTTAAGGGAATAGGAATACGATTCCATAAGGAATGGAATAGGTAAGGAATAGAATATGAATTGTATTCCAGTGTTTGGTTCGCGGAAGGAATAGACTTGGGAATTGTATTCCATCGTTTGGTTCGCGGAAGGAATAGAAATGGAATATATATTTAAAAGACATAAATGCCCTTGTACAAAATTGTTATTATTATTATTATTATTATTATTATTATTATTATTATTATTATTATAAATGATTATTATTATTATAAATGATTATTATTTTTTTATTATAAATTATTATTATTATTAATTATAATAATTATTATAATTATTATTATAAATTATTACTCCATATGAATTTTTTTATTATAAATTATTATTATTATTATAATAAATTATTATTATTATAACAAACCTGTATAAATTATTATTATTATAAATTATTATTATTATTATTATTATTATTATTATTATTATTATTATTATTATAACAAACCTATATAAACTAGGTCGTTGCCACAGTCATCGGATCTTCACGGGGAATTAGAATAGTTTTTCTCACACATACAATCTCAGGCTCAGAAGCTCTCGCCCCTCGTTATAGTGTCTTTGTTCATCACAACAACCTAATTCTGGTATCATAAGGTTAATCCATTTCGAATTCTGCTACGGAGCCGGAGATGGACGCGGCTTTGCAGTTGATTCAGCTAAGCGGCGATTCGGATAGCGGAAGGTATTGCAACAACGCCGCCGGCGACGAGGAAAGCGTGACTGACGCCGTGTCTTCCGCCTCCATGAATGAGGAGAATAATCTAGAAGAAGCCGCCCTGGCCGATCCCTCGCCGATCTCTACCAGGTCACCAAGCCCGTATTCATGACTACGAAGCATGGAGGAGGTAACAAATTTAGAAAATAATTTCAAAAATATAGTACTGTATTATGTACTGGAGTTTTTATATATATATTTATATATATATAAATAAATTATTTTTTAAAAAAAAAATATATATAAATAAATTATTGTAAAAAAAAAAAAAAAGTTTAGAAGAATACTTTGAAGAAATTTCAATTTGCAATGGCGGAAGTAAGATGGGTATGATGATAGAGAGAAAAATGAGCGTAAAAAATTAATGTTTAAAAAAGGGTAAAAATGGAAATAAAATAAAATACCTATTCCTGATAGATCAGTAATAGGCTAATACCAGGGGGGGTGCTGGTAATAGCTATTACCCTTGCAAGGGTAATAGCTCATTCCCAGGAATAATGTTCCTGGGAATACAAGTGTTTACCAAACAACGGAATAGGCTATTACTGGGAATGCTATGCCATTCCCTGCCTATTCCGTGAACCAAACATCCCGTTACAGAATGGGATATATATAACTAAGATGACATAATGATTATTCTTTGTTATTAATATCTCATGTTGTCCGACTGGACGGCGTATGACCTCATTATTGAGGACATTAGAAGTTTAGCTAAAAGTTTTTCTAATATTAGCTTTGTGTTTGCTAGACATTAGAAGTTTAGCTAAAAGTTTTTCTAATATTAGCTTTGTGTTTGCTAGATGTTCTGCGAATAGAGCAGCCCATACTCTTGCTAGGGAAGCTGTATTCATTGCTGAACGGAATGGAGTTTGTATCCTCCGAATTCCCTCTTGGATGTACTCTGTAATGATTTCTATTAATGAAGTTTTATCTCTTTGTTTCAAAAAAAAATATCTCATGTTGTCGTGTCTACCTATGAGCATGTATTACTATATAAATAGCATGTGTGCATGGCAATGTTTTTGTGATTTTTTTGAATACTACTGACTCTATTACAATGTAGTATTTGTCCATACATACATAGCTTGGCTTATATATACACGGGTTACATGCACATAAAAAAAAACATAAGGCAATACAACATTTCCAACTCCACCCGTAAGCCCGTTTTTGTGATTTTTTTGAATACTACTGACTCTATTACAATGTAGTATTTGTCCATACATACATAGCTTGGCTTATATATACACTAGCTTGGCTTATATATACACGGGTTACATGCACATAAAAAAAACATAAGGCAATACAACATTTCCAACTCCACCCGTAAGCCCATGAGTGTGTGGTCTGAACAAAAAACAAACAATCCAATCGTAGCTACTTTCTTTACCTACTAAAGCACAAATAGTCAACAGTTCCCTACACTAAGGCTCGAACACACTCCCATCATCCATGATGGAGTGTAAACCAAGATACCAGGTGCCACTAGACCACAAGATCTTTGGCTTCATGATGGAGAGATAAATTAAGCAATTTAGTATTTAAATTCTTTCATATTCTAAGTATTTTACATTATATAACAGTGTATTGTTGGTAAAAAAACTAAAATGGAAAAATGGAGAATTTTCGGGAAAAATGGAGAATTGAAGGAGTGGAAGAATGGAAAATGGAAAAATTGTTTACTAAAATAATCTTTCCATATCTCTTCTCCATTTTCCATCTAGTACAATTGTACAAATTTGGAGAATACCATTTCAGACTTCTCCAAAATGGTAGAATGGAGAAAATGTGGGTGAATAGTGCTCCTAGAGTGGGAGGTCCATTGTCCGAATCTTGCAAGGCGCGCTTTTCTCTGACTTTTTAGTCTATTTTCGTAGCTTTTTAATTCCCTTCTTATGTGCAGCTTCTTGTCTTTTCTATTATTACTAGTTTTATACGCGCAAAGGTTAATGCCCAATGTTTATATTTAAATAAATATTTGAGTATGATTCTTCAAATTTGCCGTGCAACTTCTCAATGCATTTTTGTCGCTCGTACCAAGCCTTTCTGTATGTAACATCGATCCCGTACTCTTGTTGCACATCGATTTGAATGTGTTTTATTTTGTACTCAAGATCAACGCCGATCTTACGGAAAATCAAATCGGCAATTAGTCGACTTGTAATTATTCTGTCCACCCCACCTCGGTTGAAATCACGTGGGCAAATGTGGTTGTCACTGCACTTTGTGATCTTCCATTCATCATATGCTCCTTGCAATTTTCGTGCAGACAAATCCCAACGACATGATTGTTCTCCAGAATTGAAATTCGAACACACCACTCGCCACCTCATGCTTTTCTTGTGGGTTGTTTTGAATAGCCTTTTCTGTCGGATATGGTATATGGTCACAGCTTTTTGTAGCTCAGCAAACCTAGTGAAAACCATACCTGCCTTAAGCACATTTGTTGTGGGGTCATACGACAACCTTGATTCAGATTCTTCATCACGTTGACCGTACCCGGTATTAAATGACATTGGCGCATGGTAGTACGGAATTTTAGAATCGTCAATTCTTTTTCCGCACTCATCTTCAAAATTGGTGTCATGTGCTTCGTGAAATGACTCAAAGTTGAATGAAAAATGGCCATTCGTATCTTCTTTAGACGAACCTTCTAAACTTTGTGATTGTATCTCTTTGGGCTCTGATTCTGTACTCTCAGACGATTCATCTGGGTAAGATGTTGTTGGCAAAGACGTGCCAGCAGAAGTGTCTCCAGAAGTATAATAATTTCGGCCGATTGAAGCTCCAAAGTTACTAAAATCAGCATACTGTTCGTATGCACCACAGGCTGCAACATTTGGAATTTTTTGCGCAACATTGACTTCTGAGGTAACATAAACATGCAACTGACCAAAGCTGGATGTTTGTTGTACGAAGTATTGCCACTCTTCCTGCGTAGTAATACGATATGCAGTATGGGTATGAGCCATTGGAGTATCAAAGATCAATCTTCCCGTTATTTCAACACCGTGTTCAGAACTTAAACCCATTGCATGTCGTATCATAAGTAATACGACATCATATCCATTATTCATAGCAATTGGAATGACAGTCTGTGCATGACTTGTATAATAGAGTTGGGGGGCATTGCAACCTGACATATTTCACCACCCCAAAAAACGTGCAATTGATAATTGTTAAAATCTACATATGCCATAAAGAAATTTCGGAAGTACAGAGTATAACAAAGGTTTTGACCTTTTTAATATATTTTTTATGCCTGCGTAAATTATTTTGGTGTCCCTTTTATAGGCAATTCCAAATAACATGCATCTCATGGAGGCATGTTTCTTGTGGTTTGACTTCACCCGAATTTTTTTAATCATGAATTCAAGTAACATGTATCTTAGGGAGGCATGTTTGTTGTTCTCTAGATGAAGTTCCTTTCTTCTTTGTGGTAATCAAACAATCTTTATAGAAAGTGATGCTTATTCAAATTCCGGAAATTGTTGGTTAATTGTTATGATTTAGATTTGCCATAATAAAGCAATATCAGAGGTATGGAATACAACAAATCTTTTAACGACCATCATTTACTATATGACGTCACCTGAAATTGTGTGGTTTTTAATTACAAATTCAAGTTTCAAAAACAAAATTAAAATTCAATTAAAATGCATCTTAGGAAGGCATGTTTGCTATTCTCGAGGTCAACTCCCTTTTCTGTGAGAATGAAACAATCTTTATAGAAGGTGTTGTTTGTTCAATCCCAAAAATTGTTGGTTAATTGTTATAATTTACATCTGTCATGGGAATCAAACAATCTTTATAGTTTTCAAAAATAAACACCTTTATAGAAAGTGATGCTTATTCAAATTTTGATTATTAAATTCAATTAAAATTCATCTTAGGGAGGTATGTTTGTTGTTCTCAATGTTAAATTCAATTAAAATGCATCTTAGGGGGCCAATTTTGTTGTTCTCAAGGTCAACTCCAGTTTTTTTGAGAATGAAACAATCTTTACAGAAGATGTTGTTCATTCAATCCCGAAAATTGATTGTTTATTGTTATAATTTACATCTGCCATTGGAATCAAACAATCTTTATACTTCTCAGGAAAACACACCTTTATAGAAAGTGCTGCTTATTCAAATTCCGATAATTGTTGATTGTTATCAAATTTCGATAATTATTGGTTGATATCAAATCCCATTTTCTGGTTGGGATTTATAAATCCTAGTAAGATGCCTCTTAGAGAGCCATGTTTGTTACTCTCCATATCAAATTCTATTTTCTTGTTTAAATCAAATTAGGTTTATAGAAAAGTGATGGTTATACATGGAATGGATCAATTTTATGGAGAAGTAACACTTATCCATGGAAAAGTGTTCAACTATGTGATTTGGTGAAAATAATAGGGAATCACAATGTTGTGTACTCTTTCAATTTATAAATTCTATTAACATACGTCTCAGGAATATACAAAATATCTTTTAGTGAATTGTATATCATTTTTTTAATCTTTTACTAACTTATTTATTTTAAAATTAAAAAAATTCAAGTCAAATGCTTCCCAAGGAGGCATGTTTCGTCTTTTGCCCATTGTCATATAAACCACGCAAAATTCACTTCTATCCTATACCAATAACTCATCATCTGCCATATACAATATCTCTTTTAGCATATAAAATTCCAACATGGACATATTTGTTCGTTTTACAAACATGTCAGCTATCAACGCTTATGATAGGGAAATGAAACTTTATTTTGCCTATACCGTTAACGGGAAAAAAATATTGTATGCAATAGTAATACATACAACATAAATCAATACGCATGTTTCGCAGCGCCATCGTGGGATAAATATTTACAGATGTTAGGTTCAAATGTGTTGGAACCAATGTTTTTTCAAGATTTGCAAGGTGCCAAAGGATATACGACAGAGATCCTGCATCGCGGCATACAAGCTATTATTTATCAATCACGTAATATCCGGTAACGTTTTATTTATTTACTTTTTTCATGCCTAACTATAATTTTTTTACTACTATTTTCAGCTTGCAATGATCAACATCATTTGCCTGATATTACTACATGCACTATCACATGTTTTAGTATTCAAATTACGTCGCCAGTAACAATGGTAATTATATCGATATAATTAAGTAATTATTTGTTAATATAATTTAATACATTCATTGCATTCCCCGTTGATACATTTCATACATTTCTTTCTGGAAAATTCCAAATTGCATGCATTGCCGTCTAATGCAACATTTGACAACAACTGCTATTTTGCGCCATGGTCACTCAGTAGGAATTGAAGTTACCATTGAGAACATGCACTTCACAACTGGAGTCCAGATTATTGTGCCGTTCTACGCCTTCAAGCTGCTAATTCTCTTCACTATCGTCAAATCCATTATTGGAGTCCAGATTATTGTGCCGCTGGTCGAAACCCATCATCCACTCGCTGCTGCAATCCGACATGCTAGACGACGATGTTTCCCAACAACAATAATATGCCACCGCCTCTTCCGCAACAGCAGACGGCTACACCATCACTTTCTCCATCTTCTTCATGTCAACCGGCAGCGAGCTGTGCTGGAAGACTAGAACTAGAAATTGTAGATGTTCCTCACTCTGATTTTAGATGATGAGTACTTGTTCTAGGAGTTCCTCTGCGCCATGATACTCTGCATATTCTTGCTCAATTTGGCTTTCAACAAAGAGAAGCTCAGCCCATGCTTACAGTCCGAACGACGAGCCTGCAAATTGATCAGAGTAGACTGATGCTTTTGCCTTTTAATTTTTAAAATGGAATTTGGTATCTTCTTGTTAGCCACCCAAATCATGGAGGTAACAAAGGTCAGTGGAGTTGGCCTGGTCTATGCTTTTGAAGTGACAAATTAAAAAATTTAAAAATTAAAGCAGATTTCTACCCCAATTCAAGCTTTCCTATCTCTTCGTATTATATAAGGAGTAAGAGAAAGAGATGAAAAAATTAAGATGGGAGAAGAAATTAAGATGGGAGAAGAAAGAAACATAGGAGTAAGAGAAAGAGATGAAGAAATTAAGATGGGAGAAGAAAGAAACATACGAAGAGAAGAAAAAAGAAGCAGAATGAAGCTTCTACTGTGTCGTAAGTCCCCAACCATAGTCGCACACGATGAATCTTTGATCTCCGCCACCTACCACTCGGCGTCTTTTGTCGGACCAGCAGCACTGTACGTTTTGCAAATTGCAAATTAGGGATTTTTAGTCTTCAAGTCTTGAGTCAAACCTTTGACTCTAATTACAAAGTGTGGGCAGCCTGGGCAACAAGGGAGAGAAGTGAAATTCCCACACTACCCTCATATTTAACAGATGTTAGACAGTTGATCTAACAGAGGAATAACTTGGTTAACTTTTTCATAGTTGGAGGACTTGATTGGGTAACAAAAATAGTCAAGGACCAAATCGGTAATTTCACTATAGTCAAGGGACCATTTTGGTAATTAACTCCGAGATTAAGTCAAGATTTTGGATAGTAATTACACAGAATAAAAAGTATGGCTTCTTTTTTCTTTTCTTTTTTTTTTGAATATCAAATGAATATCAAATGAACTGAATTTGACAGTACTTGTGATTGAAAAGTTTTCCCCTCACCTTTGAATACATTTGACGAAATAAGACTTACAATTTCACTAAAAGCACATACCAATAATCCAATATCATATTTTCCCTTATATAATTGAGACTTCAATTTCCAACATATTTTTTTCTCCATAAAGAAATGTTGCACAAGAATTCTGAGATTGTTTCAACATGTCTGATTACATATTTATTATTAGTAATAATGGCATTCAACAAGATAGGATTATCACAAAACACTTATATTCACACATGAGAATTTATACAATCAACAAGGGATTCACTATCCATTGATCAATAATTAACTCATACCTGACAAATTCTTATACTATGGTTTTGAGTGTGAGATAAATAACACATGAAGGTAAGGAGATTGGCATTTTCATCCGGTTTCATTACTATGTTGATGATAGCTTCGGAAGACTTTCCAGCATCAAGGTGAATATTGCACCTAACAAAAATATAAATATAAATGCAAGCAATATCTTTCCGATGTATAAGGCCTTGGAAGCTCCTTGTGATGTCCTCTTTGTAAGTTGGTAATCCAATCCCTATCAAATGACCAAAATTTAAAATAATTTATCAATTATCATACATAATCCTCAATTTTCAAAACAAAAATGACCAAAAAAATATAAGAGGGAATGAGGAATTTGCACTAACAAAGTTACTTCCCCATACATGAAAAATTATATATATATATATATATATATATATATATATATATATATATATATATATATAAACTGAAGTATATATTGTACATGCACATTATCAACTTCTCTAGAAAACAAGTAACACATTAAGCAAAGTAATTTGTCATGGAGACTATAACTAACATGAGCAAAAAATGAACATGTAAAGTAGTGTAAGTCAGGCGAACCTAATGCCAATCTAATATTCTAAATTTCTAATAAGTTGTATCAGAGCAGTTCAACTGCAAATTATTTTCAATTTTCAAAGATGTCGATTGTCACGAAGTTTGACGGGAAGTAGCTTTTCCATCTGGAGTTAAGATGAAAGTTATTCTAACCTAGAATGATTTGAAGAAACCAGTAGCGGGGGAATCTAAGAAACCAACTACAATGATAGATGAGCAATGAGAAGATTTAGATGACAAGGCATTGTCAACAATCTAATGGTTATACTAATTACAAAACTATCATTCCTTTTTTTCCTTAATTTCCTCATTTTTAGATGGACGGATGAGATTACTCTTTCTCACGGGAAGCCTAGTTCTTTTCTGTACCTGATTCTATATGTAGGGGAGGGTTCAGGTGAGAAACTCTCAAAGTAAAAATGTAAGGACTGAGGATTGATTTGATCCATCCATTTTGGTAGATCAACGGTCGAGGATTGCTAAAAAAATTAGGAGGAAAAGGGTCAAGGTCAATTTTATAAATATTGCAAACTTGAACGTTTGCAATAATTATAAAATTGATTCTGTGTTTTTTTTTTTTTATTAAAACCCTCAACTATTGATGAATCCTGATGAGTGACTATAATCCGTCCTCACTTTTTACCGGAGGTCCTTGTTCTCATTTGAACCCCCTCTATTAAATTCACAAGTTAATTCCAACTTTGATTCCTTGACTATTGTGTTTTTCCAATTTTGATCGTTGAGTTTTAAAAAAAAAAAAAAAAAAAAAAAAAAAAAAAAAAAAAAAAAAAAAGAAGAAGAAGACTAGATTTGGTTGGTTGGTCCCTAACTGAAAATGTGTCAATTTTAGTCCAAACGAAGGACCAAAAGTAGCACATCGTCAACAATTGGGGTCATATCTAGTTGACTTTGAACTTGAGGATCAAAGTGAAAAAAATACAATGTCAAGGGATAAAACAAAAATTAACTTTATTCTCTATATTCACACACTATATTACACAATATAACCAAATACATAAAAAATTAATCATACATAAGACTAATAACCTCTTCCTATCTTAGATTAACCGAGCTTCAAAGGACTAGTTTATTTGGTTTTGATTAGGCAAGGCTCAAACACCCTATCAGCTTGTTTCATTTACAGTCCTAGTTAAAAAGCCTGTCAACTGTTTAGGACAATGCACAAAGTGGGATACAGATTCAAGTTTTATATGTGAGCTGGAATTTCAGAGGAGGCGGGAGGGAACAGGAAGCAACTTGCACACATTTTCAAAAATAAAACAGAAGTGACAAAAGAAACTCAATATTCCAACTAAATCATCTTTCACATTGATATTGTCCATAAATTGAGAGAATTCAAAGTTGAGAAAGCAGCTTGTATACATGTTAAAAAGAAAATAGATGTGCAAAAAGAGACTCAAGTTTCCTACCAAATCATCTTCCATATCTTTATTGAGTTTTTGTTAATATTGCAATAGAATAATTTGTTCTTAGTGGAAAGGTAACAAGATTAGAGAAATGAATTAAGTAAGACAACAGCATTTTGGCAACACACCAATGTTTTGATATCTGAATTATGGATTTGGTATTAAAAAAACATAGTCATCATTTCAACACTTGTCTTTCATTCTCTGCTTCCATTTTCAGTTATATCTAGGCATTTGCACCCACTAATTTGGAACCTCAGTTTGTTAGCTAAGATCCCCCTCAACCAATCTAAATACAGATGTGGTTCACAATTGGAACCAATCTGGAAATTTTTAATGTAATTTCTCCATTACAAGCTTTTTTGCTCAGTTCCACTATACTGTTTCTAACAATTTCTTCTATCTTTTTCCCTTTTCTGCAGGCTATAATCTCTGCCTATCTCATTTCTTCACTGAAGTTAGTAATTTCATCAAAGACAAGATGAAGACAAATGGAGCGAGTACTTGAACAACAACAATTCAAAGAGCAGTGGAATTCATACCATGGTCGGGGGATGATATGCTTGTCCCATCACCACCGTGTTGTCCTGCTTAGCCTTCCCAAGACCTATTCATAAGTTAACCTAATTTTGAGTTATATTTATTTATAGTACTCCACATAATATTTTAACTGGAAAATAAGTAAATATAGATTAAATTTAAACCCAAAAAAAAATACCGGCAGGATCAGTAGCAATCCGCAGACTCCAAGCATCGCCGTAATTGACGAGCACCGCATTGGGGCCGAATATTACGGACTCTTCGCCGTCTTTGACCGCTTCAATATGCGATCCAGGCGACAGCTGATATCTGGAATCAAGCTTGCTGTTTATCATTTTGACGGCAAATTTGGCCTCCGTCCCGGCTGCAAACCTCCATGTCTTTTTTGTGCGGTCGCAGATCACCTCCACAAACTGTATTAACAAATATGGATATGAGTAATACGACTATAAAGCCAATTTCAGAAGAATATAGAATAAAAGTAGAAAAAAATTAAAATTAAAAATGAGATCGCTAACCGGAGGAGATTCCTTTTTGCGCTTTGAAATGGTAGAAGCTTTGCGATCCTCTTCGTGCTCTGCCATGGGAGATAAGAGAGGTTTAGTTAAAAGGCAGGAGTTGAGAATGACGGAGACACGGAGTACTCCGTACTGATTTGACCACCACAATGGCAGAATAAGTTATCCAGGAATCAGGATGGGAATGAAAATGTTTAAAAACAGTAATTCTACCGTGTACTTTCAATTCCTAATCTCATTTTATACTCCTGGTGGCCTGTTTGGTTGGATGTAGTTTGGAGGGAATTGTAATTCATTGAATTACAATTCAGTAACAGGGCGTTTGATTGGGAGGAGGGAATTAAGTGGAAAAAGAATTGTAATTCGGTGGAATTGTAATTCGGTGATTAAAGTAGGAATTGGAATTACAGTGTTTGGTATGCAGAAATAGGAGTATAGGGAATTAAAAGGGAATAAATGATATAATGACCGAAATGCCCTTATGTAATAATAATAATAATAATAATAATAATAATAATAATAATAATAATAACAATAATAATAATAATAATGTATTAATAATAATGTATGATGTAAGTAAATAGGAAAATGTAAAGATTTGGTTTGCTTCTTGTTTTGTTGTTGCCTGCTGGAGAGTGTTGAGAAGAAGAGATGAGAATGGGGAGGCGTGAATGAGTGAATGACAACCAGAAAAAGGGTGTTAAATGTTGAGGGTAGAATGGTCTTCATAGTGGCTCTTTTTCTCCTCCAACACGCCGAATTACAATTCTCAGGGGGAGGGTCTGCATTCCAATTCAGCTTTGGCCCTCCTACCAAACACAGTAATTTGTTATTTCACTGAATTGTAATTCAACTCCTACATAATTACTGTCAACCAAACAGCCCATAAATTCCCAAACTACAGTATTGATTGGAGAGAATTGCAATTTCGCAGAATTGTAATTCCCTCCAAATGATGAATTGCAATTCATGGGGTATCCCATGAATTGCAATTCGGTGGAGAGGAGGGGCAATTTGTTAGTGTAAAGACAATTTTGCCCCTCCTCCATACCCTTTGTCCTTTTTATTTTTCAAAAAAATTGAAATAATAATAATAATAATAATAATTATTATTATTATTATTATTATTATTATTATTATTATTATTATTATTTTGAAAGAATTATTATTATTATTATTATTATTACCACCGAATTACAATTCTTTTCCACCATAATTCCCTCCTCCCACCCAAACGCCCTGTCAATGGCATTTCCTACTCCCATTTTATACTCCTTATGACATGTTTTGATTGATCAATTTAATAAGACCTCATAATATATATCCATTCATTCGTTTCTTCTTCCAATAAAAATTGAACATAAATGAAATAAAAGGTGTGAGTATGTTTTTGGGAGTACATGAAATATTTTTGGTTTAAAAAAAAAAAAAAAACAACCATAGAATTTGCAAAAGAAAAAAAAAACCAAAAAAAAAATACAAAATACAAAATACAAAACAAAACAAAAATAATGGAGTTCACTTGGATTAATCAAATCAAATTAATAAGGGGGTGTATTCAATCATGACTTTTAAAAACTTTCAAATACTTTTAAAGTGATGGATTTTAATTGACTTTTATAGAATTTCTGTATACTTTACTAGAATCTTTTAAACATTCATAAACTTTGTAAGAGTTTATAAATATCTGTATGACAAACATTTATAAACTTTTAAAAACTTTTTAATATTAAAAAGTCTACAAAAATCATTAAAAATCTAAATTGAATACACCCCTACAAACATTTTATAACTTATATTAATATATTATTAATAATTTTTTTATAAAAATAAATTAAATAAAAATTTTAAATTGTAAATATTTGTTGCAACCAGCAGCAACTTGCTGCTGGTTGCAACAGGCTGCGACGCAGCAGATTGCTGCTGTTGCGAGCAGCAATTTTTATTATTATTATTTTTTTCTTTTTGCTCCGATCAGGAGCAAAAAAATTTGCTATAAACATCATTAAATAATAATTTTTCGTAGCAAAGTATATGGTATTTATGAAAGGTTTGAAACGTACCGTAAAATTAATGAAAAGTTTATGGTTTAAATAGAGGGAAAAAAATTGTGAAGAATCTTGAAAAGTTTGGGGGAGTGTTGAATTTGCTTGAACATAAAAAAAAAATTGGTATTTATGAAAGATTTGAAACATACCGTAAAATTGATGAAAAATTTGCCTAGTTTAGATAGAGGAAAAAAAGTTTGTAGGGAATGTTGAAAAGTTTGGGGTTGGAGGGTTGGATTTCATCTATTTATATTAATGAAGAAAAAGTCAATAGAAATCCTATTCTGACAGAGTTTGTGAAAGTCAATAACTTTTTGAATACCAGTAGACTTTTAAAAACTCTATAAAAGTCTTAATCGAATACCTGTATACTTTTAAAGAGTTTTGAAAAGTTTGAATTGAATACAGGTAGACTTTTAAAGAGTTTATAAAAGTCTAAATTGAATACCACCAAACTTTTAAAGTTGATAAAAGTATTTAAAAGTTTATGAAAGTCGTGATTGAATACACCCCCCTAATTGAAAATTTTAAATCTTTAACTGTTAATTCAACCGAAATTAGAATTAATTAAACCAAAATTTGTAACTAAAAATAAAATTAACAGAGAAAGTGTAAATCGGTAATATTGTTTGACTTTTAGGGAAAGTCAAATGCTTAGATTGGTTAATATTTTTAATAATTTATATTATTGTATAATATTTAGGAATTATATATATATATATATATATATATATATATATATATATATATATATATATATATTAGAAATATAGCGGAATAATGCGGAAGCGAATGATCATAAATTATATTATATTTGTCATTTAATATAATTTTCTTCATTTAATTTATATTTTTTCCCAATTATTTAACTTTTATAATTCTCAATTACGATCATGGGTGATAGGTCTTCTTCTTCCGGCAATCAAATCAAACAATGCATCATTATGGTGAGTTAATATCAATTCCTAATTGTGGTTTTTGTGGGCAAGTGTTGAATTTGAAAACTTCGTGGACAAATGATAATTTGGGGAGAAGATATTGTGAATGCTCGAGTTCAAATGTAAGGTTTTTTTTTTGACGTTGTTAGTGTGAGAAAAAAAAAAACAAATTTCTTAAATTTCAATGTAAAAATTTCAATTTTATGTACAAGGCAGTATATTTCGATGTGAATTTATTAAATGGTTTGATCCTCCAATGTGTTCAAGGTCAAAGAAAATTATTCCGGGAATATTGAGGAGAATAAATCGAAGTGAAGAAGAAATTGAGTCACTAAGAAGGAAGATAAGAGCAGTTGGCAGTACGTACTGGCATGAATAGTGACAAATCAAGTGTTAATTTGATGTTTACTGTTAAAGTAGTGTTGATTTGGACAATAATATTAGTGTTAGCAATGTGTTTTTTTTTTTTTTGTTCTTTATCAAATGTTGAAGTTAGGGAAAATAGAGTTAAAATGTTGCCCTGATATCCTATTGATTGTATAATATATCCTATTGTATGGTACTATGGTTTATGAAGCTTGAATGAAATAGTTGATTTTCTTGGTTTATATATTGCAAAGCAATAAAATGGTAAATACTGAAATGATACTGCTTAGAATGATATGGTTGAATGAAATAGTTGATACTAAAACAACACAGAAATGATAATGCTTAGATTATATACTGCTTACATGGAAATAAATAGCAAATAACATGTTTTCATTGCAATAACATAGTTTCAGAATCTACTTCAAACTACTACAACTTCACAGCAAACAAAAATTACAATAGAGTTTGACAAAATTATAATCAACAGCTTGATAACTACTACTGCTTGGCTCATTACAGTTTCACATGTTGTTATCACAAAATAGAAATCGACATGTTCTTATCACATTACTCTATGTCTATTGGCTCATTAGAGTTTTCATGGAACTTGGACTTAAACATAGATTTAGTCTTATGCTTCTTGGTGACTTGAGATCTAGCTGATGTCAACCCCAATGATTTCTTCTTTCTTGTATATTTTTTTTCTTTTGGAGAGGTCCATAGCTAAGTTTGACTCCATGATCATTAACATGTTGTCCTTGTTCTCTAGTATTGGCATTGCCAACTGTAATATCAACCAAAAAAAAAACAAGATGAGCTTCATCTTGTAGGAAAAAAAGACATGAGCATGAAATGACGAATACCAGTGTGTTCAACATCCAATGGTGTCTCTACTGCTATCTCTATGTTATCAGTACATATTGGTGCTTGTGTGTTATCAATAACATCACTACCTTCTTCCTCTAACAAACCAAAGGGGATTTGAATTGCATCCCATATCTTAACAATAAAGGCAGATTTCCTTTTGGCAATTAAATAACAAAAATTGAATGTTATCTTAACAATGAATGCATATTTCCTTTTGGCAACATCAGTTTTCTGTTTAATCGGGTGTTGATATCTTCTTTGCTTGAAGTTTGTCATTTTTGTTCTTGAGTTTGTTCAATTTTTCAAAAATTATATTGGGGTTTTTTGTCAACTGGGCTATTGATTCTTCTAAGTCTTTGATCTCATTATCTGAATATGGTTCTTGTCTTATTTTGAAAGCTACTCCTTTGGTACTAGGCTCTATGTGTTGAAGTATCTCCAGCTCATATGTTTGGAGATTTCCTACCAGATCACTCAGTTTGTATGTATTCATATTCGTGCTCTCTTTGATGGCTATGACTTCCATCATGAATCTTTCGGGTAAGAAACGGAGTACCTTTTTTACTAGTTTAGCCTCAGGTTTAGGGTATCCTAAATTATATACCGCTGCAGAGATGTCAAGAATTCTTACACTAAATTGAGTGATATTTTCTTCTTCTTCCATTTTAGGATTTTTGAATTGTGTCTGGACCATTTGTAGTTTTGATTGTTTTACTTTGTAATTTCCTTCATGATGATTTCATAAGATTTACCATGTTGTTTTAGTTATATTTGTTGTACAAATTAGTTTGAAATTTTCCTCTTTCATTGCTCCAAAAATAGCATTCATGGTTTTGGAGTTGTAACCAGATTGCTTGATATCTTCTCCGTACAGTCCTGTTTGTCCTTTAAGTTTCCCTTTTGGTTTGTTGGATAATAATAATAATAATAATAATAATAATAATAATAATAATAATAATAATAATAATAATAATAACAACAACAACAACAACAGAATCTTCATCCAAAATAATAATAATTATTATTATTATTATTTACGGAAAGTCAACTTCTTTCACAAAATAACAGAATCTTCATCCAAAATCATAAATAAAAAGTTGTTTTGTGAAAGAAGTAGATTTTTCAAAAATAATAATAATAATAATAAATTAGTTAATTAATTAAATTTGATTCATCCGCATATTTCCTATCAAGGTGGCAAGAGTATTATTAAAGGGGGAGGGGGGTGGCCGCAGGTGTATTTTATTATTATTATTATTTTAAAATTTTTAATTATTTTAATTTTTTATTTTAATAGTTTATTATTAAAAATTATTTTAAAATACCAACTCAACATCCACATAAGCAAGTAACCTGATGAAATTGCATACATTTGGAATGTTCAGTGGCCTAATTGTACTTTTTTGGTTCAGTGATCTAATTTCACTTTTAGGTTACATTCAGTGGCCAATTTGAACCTTATTCCTAAAATCAACTGTTGGGCGTCGGCAAGGATGGCCGAGTTCAGCCCCTGCTCGATTCGAGACGTGGCGCTGTGGTTTACCATGGAGGGATGTGGTTAAATGGTATTAGTCCACCTACCTATCACCAATTGGTTTTAGGAAGGATATGACAACCAGTTAGCCAAAGAACTCTATGGTTAAGCGTGCTTGACTTCCGGCAGTCACGGGATGGGTGACCCCCTGGGAAGTAAGCATAGTGCAGCGCTGAGATCCATCAATTGGTATCAGAGCCGAGGTCACGGGTTCGAATCGATGGCGAGCCCAGGTGGGATGTGGGCGTAGGTCGTGCCAAGTCAGGTGCTGGGAGGGGGATTGTTGGGCGTCGGCAAGGATGGCCGAGTTCAGCCCCTGCTCGATTCGAGACGTGGCGCTGTGGCTTACCATGGAGGGATGTGGTTAAATTGTATTAGTCCACCTACCTATCACCAATTAGTTTTAGGAAGGATATGGCAACCAGTTAGCCAAAGAACTCTATGGTTAAGCGTGCTTGACTTTCGGCAGTCACGGGATGGGTGACCCCCTGGGAAGTAAGCATAGTGCAGCGCTGAGATCCATCATCAACATCACCATTTTTCTCCTATTCTCCAGCAACTTTCAACCGTCGATCTACCTAAATGGATGGATCAAAAGTTCTCACTTCTAACATGGGAGCATGTTTTCATCCAAACCCTCCCATATACACCCTCTGTCCTATTTTATCTTTCCTGTTTACTATTCATTGGTAAAATCAACTCTACCTTTTTCCATTGCTTATTTTCCTTAGTAATTTTTAATTATTTTTAAATTTGATTTTTTCGTGTTTAATAGTACTTTAAATGTAGTTTCTAAATATATAAATTATATATACTTGATGGAGCCATGGGACCTAGGGGGCCCATTTTATTGTGAAAGAATTGGCCCAAGGGGGTGGCAGACGAGAATGGTGGCCTAAGAAGGAAGAATTCATGATGAGCTAGCAAGGTGGAAGGTAGGGTGGCTTAGGTGAAGGGTGGCGTTGTTTGAACTAGCAGAACAATCAAGGCAAACTGCCACTACCATGGGGACGGGATCGCCTACAATTAGTCGGTCCTCAACCGCCGCTATGGCCCGCCTATCTCCTCCTGCCATGGTGTGGCTACCCGCTTACCTCCTTTGGCCATGGCGTAGCCGCTCGCCTAACTCCACCGACTATGGTGTGGCTGCCTACCTGCCTCCTCCGACCATTGCTTGGTTGCCCGCTCTACCTCTTCCGGTCATGGCGTGGCTGCCTACCTGCCTCCTCTGGCCATAGCGTGGCTACCCGCCTACCTCCTCCAGCCATGTTGTACAAGAATGGTGTCACTTTTTACTAATAAACCTAAATAATAATAAAAGTTGACAAAGCTGTTGTTGTCACCCATTCTTAGTAGCTTTAAAACTCTTAATAATGGAGATGATAGAGATAGATTTGAGAGAAAGACAATAGATGAAGCTTGAAAGGTACTATATATTCAAGTATTACCTTTAATGGAGAAGACAGATTTGAGAGATCTGTTTCATCCGACTCTCATGCTACCGCACCTCATGCTTGGAGAATACATATATGAAATGCAGCATCACGGTGGAGGAGTCTCTTTACCTGGAGGCCGATTTATGGCTGGTCGGAGTTTCTGCTAATCTTTTTTTTTCTTTTGAAGCTCTGAGCAGCGACCTTCCGAAAAAAAAGAGAGAAATGAAGGGTAAATGGTGAAATGAATAGAAGAAGAGAACATATTGAGAGAAAGAACATAGCATGGAGAGAGAGTAAAAGATAGATTATTAGAGAGAGAAATGGTTGGTGGTGAAATGAAGGGTTGCAAGAGAAACAAAGATTATATTTATTTTCAGTGTAAAAAATCTAGCTACTTTTTGCGGCCCTTCTCTAAAGAAAGCTTGTGGAGAGTTTTGTTTTGTTTTTTTAATTAATTAGTTTTCGCGACTCTTTTTGCGAGAAAGGGTCGCGGAAAGTCAATGCACTTTTTAAAGAAACCGTGACCCTTTTGTTTAAAAAGGGTAGCGGAAAGTTATATTTCTATGCTCTTTTTTGTACTAGTGACAAGCGCCTTAGGAACTTTAGAGGTCTTCTTTGGCTGGCTTTCCTCTACAACTTCCAACTTTCGCTTTGCCTTAGCCATCTTGACAACTTCACCTCTAGGCAAGTTTGAAGAGTTTTCTTCTGTTGTTGCCTTCTCATTCTTAGTGGGGGTTGCACCCTTACCCTTCGGTTCATGGGGCTTCTTCTATCCTTCATCCTGAACTTTTCGACTTGAACTCTTCGTAGTTGACTCCTCGTCTAATAGCGTTGTTAGCAATTCGAATTACCATTCTCACTATCCATATTGAAGAAAATTCCAAGTCTATAATAACAAAAAAAATTTAGGCTAAATTTCCTAAGTCTTTTTGTGTCATCAAAATCTAATTTACACTTGTTCCTAACATGCTGAAATAGCCGAGTCATAAAATGAACTTTCCCTTAACCCTTAAAAACACCTCAGCCGACAAGGCGGGGTTCGATCTGGTTCGCGAGGGTCGGTTCCTTACCCAAGGTCCAGATGAGTGAGTCAGACCTAGCGTCTAATTTTTAGCCCGAGAAACAGTAATGAGGGGTGCAGCCCAGCCTAGCCTGATAGTTGGCCATTGACTGGAACAGTCAAGAAAATTATCCTCTTACTGACTCAGCACTCCACGGGCTGGAGGATGGTACCGCTAAGGAGGAAGCCTTAGTGCAAGGGGCTCGACGTTGTAGCTAGGGTCGAGATGAGGGAACCCTTCGTGAAGAGAGCTCAAACCCGTTCACGAGGAGACCATCAAAGAAAGTATCGACCCTACCCCAACCATTAAGGGCCCCGCAGACTGTGTAGACAGCGCTGGACTGAACAATAATACTTTGGTGAGCTTGCAAGGCGCCCAAAAAGGTAAGAAAAACATTTTTGCATTGAAAAAAATATTACAATATTTCTTGTTGGGCTTGCAGGCAAAGCAAGTAGCCAATAACAAAAATGGACGCGATAGTGGACTCACAGACAAGATAAAGTGCTCCCGATGCGATTTGGTAGTTCCACAGTCTAGACAGGAGATGCTAATGTAAATAATAGCACCCAAATGGGTTTGCAAGCTAGGTAGGTAGTCCTAAGAGGTAATAAAACAATTTCACACCCAAATGGGCTTGAAAAGCACGGTAGGCGGTCTAGAAAAAATTGTGATGGATTCACAAGCAGGCCGAGAAGGTAATCAAAACAACACTTTTTATTATTTTGTTACTACTCTTCACACCCTTTCATTTTCAGTGCTGGGCTCGCAACATAGGGTAGGCGAGCCAAGAGAAAGAAAAAGAAATCGATTATGGTTGGGCTTGCAAGGCAAGGTAGGCGGCCTAGGAGAGGAAAAAATAAAGAGAAAGGAGAAAAAAAAGTATCATGCCTACAAGGCAAGGTAGGAAGATCGTGTCTCATACGGAGTCCACAAAGCAGGCAGCCTGTATCATCATCACTTGGGCTTGCAAGGCATGGTACGCAAGCATGGAAAAGAGAGAGAGAGAGAGAAAGGAGAAAAATCATGGTTAATACATTATCTTGCTTCTCATCGGTCGACATATTATTATCCCACTTCTCAAGGGTTGAGATATTTATATCTCGTTTCTCAATGGTCGACGTATTTCTATTTCGCTTCTTAGCGGTCAACATATCTCTATCCCGCTACTTAGCTATTGACATATTATTATCCCGCTTCTCAACAGTCAACATATCTGTATCCCGCTTCTCAGCAATTGACATATTATTATCACACCTCTCAACAATCGACATATTATTATCCCGCTTCTCAAGGGTCAATATATTTTTATCGCATTTCGCAGCGGTCAACATATCTTATCCTGCTTTGTAACGGCTGATGCATTTAAATCCTGCATCTCATTGGTTTATATTTTCTGCTTCTTGGTAGATCATTAAGTTACCCATTGGGGCGAGGCGTCTCAGTGAGCCTACATGAAGGTATGGCGGGGAAAATCTATTTCTTTTTCTTGCAGGGTACATGTGAGAGCTAAGTTGTCCTAACGAACATCATGGAGAGAAGGCTGTAGCAACTGAGAACCAAGCTATCCAAAAGAGAGGATAACATTTACCACTAAGAGTCAGAGGGTCAAGGCGTGTAAAAGGTTGAGAGTGCCTATACTTTCTTTGCCCATCCAAGACAACTAAAGAAAGTGGAGGACTTATGATGGAGCCATGGGACCTCGATGACCCATTTTATTGGGAAAGACTTAGCTCAAGGGGTGGCCTAAGAAGGAAGAATTCATGATGGGCTAGCAAGGTGGAAGGTAGGGTGGCCAAGGTGAAAGGTACCGGGGTGGTGTTGATTGGACTAGCAGAACAATGAAGGGAAATTGCCACTACCATGGGGCCGAGATCACCCACGGTTAGCCAGCCCTCAACCACCAGAAGGTTGCGCTTACCTCTGTCCGCCTGCCTCCTCCAGCCATGGTGTGCCACTATGCCCCCCGCCGACTTGATCCGACCATCGCATGGACGCTCGCCAACCTCCTCCGGCCATGGCGTGGCCATCCGCTTACCTCCTTCGGCCATGATGTGGCCGCTCGCCTACCTCCTCTGGCTATTGCGTGGCTGTTCGTCTACTTCTTTCGGCAATAGCATGGCCACCCACCCACCTCTTTTGCCCATGGCGTGGCCGCTCGCTTACCTCCTCCAGCCATGCCGTGGCCGTTAGGGGTAGCGTGTCTCCTGGCATGGGATCGTGGCATGAAGACGTGTTACTCGTTGTTACTCGTCGTGGGATAGTCTGGATCATCGTTCACATGAACAACATCAAGAAGTTGAAGTGTAGTATATAAGGAAGGGTTCTTACTTCCTCAGGGAATCATGTTTAGGACATAACAACCATCATAGCTTAGGGTGTGTTTGGGAACCCGGAAAATGACTTCTGGAAGTCATTTTCCGGGTTTTGGGTGTTTGGGAACACCCAGAAAATGTGGTCAACGGAAATTGATTTCCGTTGACCACGGAAAATGACCCCATTTTGGGGGAAAATGACTTCCCCCAAAATTATCCGGAAGTCATTTTCCCCCTTGGGAAAATGGAAGGGCCGTCGCCGGAAGTCACTACGGCGGACTGGTTTCCGCCGGAAACCAGTCCGCCGGCTCTGGTTTCCGGCAGGGACCGACGGGGGGCCGGTCCCTGCCGGAAACCAGAGCCGATCTGCTCTGGTTTCCGGCGGAAACCAGGCAGCCGTCCCACCCCCCCCACCCCCCCCCTTTTTTTTTAAAAATTTTTTTTATTTTAAATTAGTTATATTATAATAAATATTATTATGTTATATATTTTTTATATTTTAAATAAAAGAATAAAATTATATAATTATATATTTCTATTCATTTTCCACTCATTTTCCGGAAAATGAACCAAACACCTAAAGACAGTTTTCCAAAGTACATCCAAACACGGAAAATAACTCATTTTCCAGAAAACTTTTTCCAGAAGTCATTTTCCTGCGTTCCAAACACACCCTTAGTGGCTTGTGGTATTAACTTTCTAGTAAAGTGCCTAGGTTCGATCCCCCATGCATATTGTTTATTTATTATTTGGGCTTTGTATATACTATTTTGGGCCTAGTGCAGCGAGCAATAAAACTACTATTTTCCTACTCTCGTTATGTACTTCTGTACCCAATTTATAGTGGACCCGGTCCCAACAAAACCATCAATACTAGTACTAAATTTAATATTATGAAAAATTAAATTAAAAATAACTTCAGTCAAGTCTCATTAACTATAAACCAGACAGACAGACTATATATTAGGGTTTAGGTGAGAACACCTCCCCTGAGAAAAGTGTGGACACAACCACACCATCAATCTTGAGAAATTAAAAGCTAGGATCTTAGCATTGATAAACTTTCAAATTTGAATTAATTATAAAATGAACATCGCTCTTAAAAGTGTGCAATAATTATAAAATTGACCACATGTTTTGTTTTTACTAAAATCACCAACCATTGATGAACCTTGATGGATGACTGAGATCCATCCTCACTTTAAATAGGAGGACCATGCTAACATTATATGTATATATATATATATATATATATATATATATATATATATATATATATATATATATATATATATATATATATATATACCTTTCATTTATGTTCGTTTTTCTCTGTTACTTTTTTTTTATACATTATACTATAAGAGTTGTACCATATAATAGTTTGGTAAAAAATACCCCAACCTTTATAACTTTCATTATCTTTTCCAACTATTGTTACCATACACATGCATCCACCATATATAGTTGTGAAAAAGAAAAACTGAACAAGGAATATATTTGAATTTCAAATGTTGCGCGGGTACAAGATTTCTATCAAAGAAATCCTCTTATTCTTCACTTGGTTTACTTGACTTGAAACTTTGACTAAAGGGCCACCGGAATGCGGTTTGTTCTTCAATGAAGGGCTTTGTTGCTTGATCTTCGTTGAAGGGCCTCCGGTTTTAATTGGCTTGATCTTCAGTCCACTTTAGCTTGATTGCTTGGATGTTTGATATTCAATCCACTTTAGATTGATTTCTTGGATATTTGATCTTCAATCTGCTTTAGATTGATTTCTTGGATATTTGATCTTCAATCTTCTTTAGCTTGATTTCTTGGATATTTGATCTTCAATCCACTTTAGCTTGATTTCTTGGATATTTGATCTTCAATCCCCGTTAGCTTGATTTCTTGGATATTTGATCTTAAATCCACTTTAGCTTGATTTCTTGGATATTTGATCTTCAATCCACTTTAGCTTGATTTCTTGGATATTTGATCTTCAATCCACTTTAGCTTGATTTCTTGGATATTTGATCTTCAATCTTCTTTAGCTTGACTGTATTTCTTCAATCCCGTTTAGCTTGGCTTGATCTTCAATCTAGAGCTTCTCCAAGTGTCTTAATTTTTTAAGTGTGATCTTTGGAATGAATGAATGACTCTATTTATAGGGGAGAATATGACTATATGAGAGACTTTTGCTGGGCTTTAAACTCTTAAATATTATCCTTATATTATCAATTAATATTTATGATAATATGAGTATTTATCCAGAATGTATCTAGCCACCATTGCGTCCAAGTTCATGATCTTATCACATATTCAAATTAAATAATTAATTTAAATACATGAATATTATATCACATATTTAAATTAAATAATTAATTTAAATGTATAAATATTTTCTTACTAGGCAAGACATGGATCAATTCATCCTTATAACTTGAGTCTACTAGTCACCAATTATATTTAATTTGGGCAATTGGGCTAATTTAATTCATCCAAAGAAATCAATAATTAGCCAAATTACATCAAAATGAAGCCCAAAACATATGAATCGGCAAATTATTGCATGGACCATGGTCCATACAGCTGTGTGGACAAAAAATAAAAGGTACATTATTTTTGTACTGAAGGTACATTATTTTTGTACTGTAAGTACATTATTTGATCATAACTCTGTATATAGAACAAGAAACTCATTTAAACCATGAATCCTGGTTAAAGTCTGAGCGCCATCAAACTTTGAATCCCAATCGTGCTTTGAATGCCATTTAAACTTAATCCCACTGGAATTCATATTAAACTGCCCATAAATCCTATAAATATGACATTCAATTATCACAAATTTCACAAATAAAATGGAGGACTGCTTCAAGATCGATCTTCGCATAAAGGTATCCTTTCTTGTTTCTTCCAAACTCTTTTACAATTCTGTCTTTGCTTTGGACTGCTTCCCTGTACGTTGTCATCTATCGCCGGAGAATTTCTTCTTGCCTCGCATCATTCTTGCCGGACGGAATGGAGCACACGGAAATTTGTCATGGGTCCTAAGAGCATGAACCCCAGCTCAAAGAGCATGCGAAAAATTTGTCATGGGATCCAAAAGCATGAATCCTAGCTCGCCATTCTCTTCTGTTGTTGTCTCTCTTCCGCTGCTGCTTCGCCGGAATATCCTTTTGCCGAAAGCCTTGTGCTCCAAGCTGCTTTTACCGGAGTCTTGCCGGAGGGGATAGAGCTAGGAAAATTTTTCAAGGGACCCAAGTGCATGAATCCCAGCTCAAAGAACACACTGGAATTTTGGCACGGGACACCCAAATGCATGAATCCTACTAGCTTGTTGTCATCTTCCGCTACTGTCTCGAGCACTTCTACTGTGATTGCTCCTCAATTTTTTCACCAGAGATGCTCGCTAGTGCCGTGGCTTGCTGTCTTGAAGAAGAAAAGAAATGCTTCTAGGCTTGGGAAAACACAGACGCGGCGACATTATTGCATATGAGAAACAACATTTTGAAGGCTTTAATTTTTCTGACAAGTCCATATGCTTTTGTTGATTTTTGAGAACATTGCTTTGCTTTTTCTGGCACATGGGTTTAAGAGGAACTGATTTAACTTCTTTACACCTGGCTCATACATATATATATTAACAAATGCGCATAGTCCACCATCTTCTAATTTTAATCAATACACATTTACATATATAATTGTACAGTGTGTATGATTACTACATATGTTAATATGCATATATGTTTGCCTTCCCACTGCCTCATTGCATATAATAATATTGTGGTCCACTGGTCATATTTGCAATTTCATGTGCTACATGCATAAAACATACAAATGTTTGGCTTGTACCTTGCAAATCATGAAATTTGAGCATAGAAAATTCTGGACAGATTTGTGCCTTCACTTCCCCTCACATTTTGACCCTTCAATAGTCACATTCAAGCTTAGATGTCTCAGAAAAGTTGTAGCTTTGTAAGTTAGCTTTCCAAGGACACCTAGATCACCTTAATCGGATCAACGTAGGCCGAGATATGAGCAAAATACTAAACAGTGGTCAATTGCTGCGGGAATGCATGCTTTGGTAATTCTCTTCCATTACAAAACTTGCAATGTTTCCCGGACTTCTCTTCTTTTCCATGCCAATAATTTATGTATGCTTAACTTGAACTTGAATCATAACTATCTGGACAGGAATATGAGCTTTCTTTTGTTATGACTGAACTTATACAATAAAATTTCTAAGCTGCCTACGTACTCCCATGAAGGAGATCAAGTCAAACGTAGTTCAAATAACTTTTTGAATAGTTAATTCCGTACAAAGTTTAAACTTCTGCGGACCAGGAGCTTACCGTACGCAATTTAGACTCATGCGGGTTAAGAGTGTCTATGACTTGGGCCCACCCATAGACAAGTGAGATGTTTAGCAGTTTACCCACGTGCAACATTTTTGGTGGATTTCTTCTCATTCATCAAAGTATCATGGCCATGTGATCACCCTCCAACTCTTGGGTGCCTCCACATCTTTACCATTTTGATTTGTTGCATAACTTGATTCCATACTTTCTTTATTTTCTTTTTGCAGAGAAGTGTGCGCAATAATCTTTGGCCGAACCTTTAACACTTCGCCACACAAAACATTGACATCGGCTTCTCGTCTCATACGAGAAGGGACTGAACTCTTGATTTCCTTTGATGGTTCTACGCCAAGAGGGGACTTGGTATGCTTTTTAATGATAGGGACAGGTCCAAGTCTCTCATGCGCAGACTTCCTCTTGACTTCCTTAGGACTTGCCCCCAACATGTTAAAGACAGATTTTCGTGACTCTACCTTACTAATCCTCTAAAAAACAGAGTGTTTCTTATCTTGACTTTGCTCCTCAATGGTAATGCAGTTACTTGCAGCTCGATTTATGAATATCTTCACGGGTTTTGGTGGAACTTACCTCAACCCCTTCTGTGTATGAACTTCATGCTGTTTTGAAATCCCTTTGCCACCAGCTTCCGGGATAAGCCTTCCCAACCTTTGTGGGTCCTTAGGATCGTAACCAGATTTGGCCAAGAGTTTATAAACATTTGGATCAAAGCCCTTAGTGCGCTGCGTGGGTAGTACTTGATTTGTCTTATCACTGCTTCTATCTTCAAGCGACTCTTCTACATGGGCTTTAAGCGTGTTAATCCTTGTAAGAGGAAGGACAAGTTCCTTGCTTGGTTGATGCTGCTCAACAACTTGTTTTCCCTTCCATTTTGGGTCAGGCAGCGCACGGCTTCACTTTCATTAATCTCTTCTACGACAATTTGCTTCTTCATATAAAACTTCGCATCAGCAAAGTAAGAATCAGCTTCAGTGAATGGGCTATCATCACCAACCACCTTCTCCACTAATCCATTTTTCTCATACATCAAACATTGATGCCATAAAGATGGAATCACCCCATTCTCGTGTATCCATGGTCATCCCAGCAGCAGGTTATAAGATGGTCTTGCATCTATAACATGACATAGTGTGCTTGAACTTAGCTTTCTCACTGTCAAATCAAGTCTAATGACACCCAATGCTCTTTGCCCCCCTTGATTAAATCCTTGAATCATCAGGCGACTTTGGGCAAGATCATTTACAGAGAACCCAAGATCTTTCAAAGCTCGAAGCGTCAAGATGTTGACAGCCGACCCTTGATTAATTAGAATCCTTTTAAGTTTCTTCTCACATGCATAGCCCTCAACAAACAATGGGCGATTATGAGGTATACCACCAAGTAGCAAATCTTCAACGCTGAATGTAATCTCAGCAGAATAAGAAGTAGCCTTATACATTTGAACTTCCTCCCCTTCGTCTTCTACATGGGACGAGTATTCTCCTGCTTCAACTGGCGCATCATTGGTGTTCAAACATGAGCTAGATATGCTTACTTTTTTCAAATCAAACCCCTTCGGCATGTACTGAGCCAGCGTCATAGGGGTCCGTGGTTTGTTAATATGATTCCTCATCTTCGACTTGCAAACATGGCCTTTCGATGGATCCTTCTCAATCCATCTCTTCGCTACTTGCCTTGGCGATCTCACAGGGTTGACCACCTTCTTATGTTTCTTATAGGTAATAGTTACCCAGTCACTCCTAGAGGAATCATCAACTTGTTGCAACTTTGCTTGAGCAGCATGCTTAACGACGAACGGGAGTGGACGCTTTTGTCCTCCTCCTCTTCTTCTTCCAGGACATTCCTCGAGAAGTGGAGCAAACTTTCCAAGTGATATCATAACTTTATTTGTACTTGCAGTAGCATCAGCAAGTTCTATCTTTCTATTTTGAGCTAACGCCATGACTCTATCCTTGAAAACAAAACACTTTTTAAGAGGATGACTAATGAGGCGGTGATATTTGCAGTAATTAGGGTCTTCAACTTTAGAAGCTTCCTCGGGACACTTCATTTCTGGTAGCTCAATCAGCGTTAACTTAAGAAGTTCATCAAACATAGGGGAGACATCGGACTCTAGGAATGGGTACTACTTCTCTTGTCTCTCCTTTATAGTAATCATCCTATTTCTGCTTGGAGGACCATAAAATGGCCTTAGCTTGGGGGTTTCAACAACCTTAGTAAAAACTTTAATATCTCCAGCCTTTACATTCATTGCTTCTCCTTTTTCTTGCTTTGGAAAGGGTTTGCCCCCTTTCTTAAAATCTTGCCTTCCATTATCCTTCGAAGAGCCTGGTATGTTGAACGCACTCAACACAACTCCAGCCGCGATATTCAGTTCCATGTCATGTTCTCGGCTAGATAGTTCCACGAATGTTTTGGGCTTAGTCCCTTGCAAGATGTAAGAAAGCTCAAAGCGCATTCCTTGAATACACATGTCAATAGCAGGACGCTGTGATATCCTTTCTTGACAATTTAAGTATAAGTTTCTCCACCTTTCAATGTATTCAACGAAAGGCTCGCCTTTCCATTGGTGGGTAGTGGTGAGTTCCACAAAGCTGACAGTTCTTGTTGTGCTGTAGAAACGATCCAAGAATTCACGCTCTATGTTGTGCCATCTATCAATGCATCCTGGCTCAAGATCAGTATACCAGTCAAAAGTTGTTCCCTTCAACGAGTGAACAAATTGCTGAACTAGGTAATCACCATACACCCCAGCCTCATTTCAAGTTTCCACGAAATGAGCAATGTGTTACCTAGGATTTCCCTTCCCATCAAACTGTTGGAATTTAGGCGGCTGATACCCAAGAGGCATCCTCAGCTCCTCGATCCTTTGAGTTTATGGCTTGGCATATGTATAATAACGTTGTCCCACCTCAAACTTTCCTTTGATGGAACCCATGATGTAGTCATTTAGTTGCTTAACAGGTATCATAGTCCTAGAGGTTGGAACGCTCTTTTCAGCAGGTGGTGGGCGAGATACAGTTTCTTCTATCCCTGTAGCAGGCCTACCGTCATGCGTTGGTGACTCTATATCAACTCCATCTTCTTGAGTTTGGGGCTGTTTCCCAGAAGCTCGACTTGTCTCTCTATTCCTTACGCTTTCAACCTTTTCACTGAGATCATTGAGCCTCCTTTCTTGACTGTGAAGAAGCACACTCATTCCCTCGAGAGTTTTGTGATGTTTGCCAGTTGCTCCTCCACCGAAGTTGCGTTCGTTGTCATAGTAGGCATGACTGTGTAGACGTGAGTCCATTCCGATGCTGGTTTCCACATAGGCGATGGCTGAGATATAGGATATGAGCTTCCACTGCTAGTAGTTCCTTTTGAAGGAATAGGGGAAAGACTTTCGCTTCCAGTAGCTTCATTTGAGAGAGTAGGACTTCCGCTTCCAGTAGCTTTCTTTGAGGGAGTAGGACTCTTGCCACCAACGGTTTATGTTGTTGAGGATGAACCCCTACCATATGTAGCTTTCTTTGAGCTGGTGGAGCCGCCTCCAAACCTTCGGACGATGTTGCGGGCAATGCTTTGGGTCTCGTCCAACTCCACCCCTAGGTTCCTCGCTTGACTCCGAGTCATTGGACCTTCCACCTCGCTGCCGTCGGAGCTGGCCTCAGAAGATGCCTTTGAGCCGGCAGCTTGAGCGTAAGTATTTTTGGAGAAAGAATTTCTTGATGCCATTTGGATCTTTGTTAACAGATGAGAGGTAGAGAGGTCCTACTGGGCGTGCCAAAATCCGTGAACAAGAAAAACTGAACAAGGAATATATTTGAATTTCAAATGTTGCACGGGTACAAGATCTCTATCAAGGAAATCCTCTTATTCCTCTCTTGGTTTACTTGACTTGAAACTTTGACTGAAGGGCCTCCGGAATGCGGCTTGCTCTTCAATGAAGGGCTTTGTTGTTTGATCTTCGTTGAAGCGCCTCCGCTCTTTATTTGGCTTGATCTTCAGTCCACTTTAGCTTGATTTCTTGGATGTTTGATCTTAAATCCACTTTAGCTTGATTTCTTTGATATTTGATCTTCAATACACTTTAGCTTGATTTCTTGGATATTTGATCTTCAATCCACTTTACCTTGATTTCTTGGATATTTGATCTTCGATCCCTTTATCTTGATTTCTTGGATATTTGATCTTCAATCCACTTTAGCTTGATTTCTTGGATATTTGATCTTCAATCCACTTTAGCTTGATTTCTTGGATATTTGATCTTCAATCTTCTTTAGCTTGACTGTATTTCTTCAATCCTGTTTAGCTTGGCTTGATCTTCAATCCAGAGCTTCTCCAAAGTGTCTTAAATTCTTCAAGTGTGATCTTTGGAATGAATGAATGACTCTATTTATTGGGAAGAATATGACTATATGAGAGACTTTTGCTGGGCTTTAAATTCTTAAATATTATCCTTATATTATCAATTAATATTTATGATAATATGAGTATTTATCCAGAATGTATCTAGCCACCATTGCGTCCAAGTTCATGATCTTATCACATATTCAAATTAAATAATTAATTTAAATACATGAATATTATATCACATACTTAAATTAAATAATTAATTTAAATATATAAATATTTTCTTACTGGGCAAGACATGGATCAATTCATCCTTATAACTTGAGTCTACTAGTCACCAATTATATTTAATTTGGGCAATTGGACTAATTTAATTCATCCAAATAAATCAGTAATTAGCCCAATTACATCAAAATGAAGCCCAAAACATATGAATCAGCCCATTTATCGGCTTCAAATTTTCTGTGTCCACAATAGTACTGTCAAAGCGGGCCGCCCCGCCCTAATAAGTCCTCTCCACCGCGGGTCTAATTTCTGGCGGGATTTTGCTGGTCAGCCCGCGGGCTAGGGTTCATGCAACCTAGCCCGCCCCACGCGAGTTGGCTGGCCCCTTAGGCTCTTTTTTTAATTTTTGAATTCATGTGAAATTCATGTAAAGCAAGAGGCTAGAACATGTGGCGGCCGGTCGGTGTGGTGGCGTGACAGACGGCATGCTAGAGTAGTGGTGTGACTGGCAGCAGGCTGGAGCGGCGAGTGGTGGCGTATTGGCTTGGCGTCTATAGTCGCTGCGTGGTGGCGTATGGTCGCTGCTTGTTGGAGCGGCGAGGCTAGACTTGCGGACTGCTGTGTGAAGGCAGTGGAGTAGAGTAAGCTAGAGTGTTGGGCAGGCAGGACGGCTGCAACTTGCAACCTGGTGGACCCGCTCTTTCGCGGGCCATCTTTTTGTAGCCCTAATCCATTCCACCGCTGGACGGGTGCAAGCTAGCCCACGGGTTTCAGCCCACTTTGACAATATTAACCGTACTATATATAGACATAATATATTGTAGTACTATATAAGCTATTTCTTAAAATATAAATATCAATTTTATAAAAATATTTTACATTATCATTATTATTATTATTATTATTATTATTATTATTATTATTATTATTATTATTATTATGATTATTATTATTATTATTATTATTATTATTATTATTATTATTATTATTATACAATAATATAAATATCGAATATCTAAATAAATCTAAGACTTTAATATAGATTACTGATATTAACATCTATTTTTATAAATTATACATAATATATATATATATATATATATATATATATATATATATATATATATATATACACGTACACACACACACACATACACACGCTTAGGATCACATAAGGACATAGCCTAGGAGAAAACTAAGAACCAATCTCAGTCTTACATTTATAAAAATCGAACAGATCAGATCAGATTTAAAACAAATGCGGTGAAATTTTCAAACTCATCCTCAACTAATTCACTTTGCAACTTAGAACACTATACGTCTATACTATGCACTTTGTGACAACTAAATATGCATTCCTAGATAACTTAAAAATTCAATGAAAAATCTAAATTTAAAATATCTATCTTAAATGTTAACCCTAAACAGTAAAAAGTAAATCCCTAAACCAAATAAAACTAAAAGCTCAGGCATAAATTCTAAAATTCAAACCCTAAATGCAATGCACTTTCGCATTTTTTCAAGTGTACATTTTTAATACTAAACATGCACTTTGTTAATACTAATGTGCATTGTGTAACAACCAATTGTGTGTTCCTGGAAAATTATGAGAAGTGCAGACTTTAGTGTTCTATATTGCATAGTAAAGTTGGTGATAATTAGAAACATACAATCGCATTTTTTTTTAAATATGATTGGTTCGGTCTGATTTTTTTCAAATTTATGGTATTAATTTTTAGTTTTCTCCTAAGAATTTGTTGTCATTTGATCACACACACACACACACACAAACACATATGTGTGTGTGTGTCTGTTCAAATGCGAACAGAGCTTCCCGTGATATCAGTGCGGATTGCACTATTAGATATGCATAAATGTACCACACAGTGTTCGGAAATGCATTAGAATGAAATGCACCAGACATAATGGTGCATTTTCGAATACTTTGTGATGCATTTATGCATACCTAATGGTGAGTGGCCGCATGGCAACCTGACCCTATATATATATATACCACACACACACACTAGTTACCCCATGCGCATTGCGCGAATAGTCCAATGCCCAATGTATATTTTTAAATTAGTATTTCAGAATTCATCAAAGTATCATTCGGTATCTTGGCATATATTAAAGCAAGATTATCAACGTTTTCATAAAAGTAAATATTTCAAGAATGCATAACTATGACCTGTGGGAAAAATGTTATATTAACGGGTGCAATGACAGTTTTAGATGGAAGCACCTTCACTGGATAGTACCCTAAGCATAGTTTTGTAACACAAAACCCTATTAATTAGCGTCATCCATGCTTCCAGCCTCTTGTTGCCAATTTCGCCATAAATGAATTCTTGTTTTGATCTAATCTCCTGGTGTGCTTCACTGCAAGTTTAGTGTCTTGGCGCAGTGCACATTCAAAAACAAAACCAAATCCCCCTTCCCCAAAAAGACAACGATAATAGGCATAGTTTCTCATCTGTGTTGAATATATATTGTAAATTAGGTGTACCGCTTATTTAATGCCCAATGCGTGATTCTAATTAATTGACCAAAGTACATGTTAAATTTTATATTCTATTTTTTAAAACAACCATCAAAGTGAACTATTATTGCGAAATCAAATCACGAATATAGTGAGGAACATATGTGTCCCACACCTCCCGACCAGTATATGAGCAAGAAGCTCTGACTAGAGAGTGAGCAATCACATTGACTGTTATATATTTTTTTAATACAATCTAGCATATTCATAGTATATGTTTAACAATTATATCAATTTTGATTGAGATGGTGTTTGAAACTAAGACCTTCCTTATGAAAATAAATAAGTTAAGAATAATAAATATTTAATAGAATATTCCGTTACTAAAGTTTATATTGACGGAATAGGGGTATTTAAGAAAATTAAATGATATAATAGAGGGTAAAATAGTAAAAATAAAAAAAAATATTAAAATCAAAATAATGTGAACCATTCATTTCAACAAATAATTACACCAACACTTTTTAATTTATGTAAAAGCCTAAATTTATCGACTCTTATTAGATTTGTAGATATATGCTCACACATAAATTTTCAGTTTAATAAAACAATACTAGTTCCCCCTTAAAATAACCTTCTAACTAACCATTCGTATTTGACTAACACTATTTATACATTTGAAAATCCAAAGAGAAAATTCTTTGAATTTAGTTAATCACATTAAAAATTAATATAAAAATAGGTAAAATAATTCACATAATAATTAAATATTAAGTAAAATTTGATACAATAACAACATGCCAAAGCATGTAAAATGCGATTAGTAGGTGAAAACATAACATTACTTGCATGATTAAACTACAAGATTAAAATGGTCCCACCACTAGCTCACCAACTTTCAACAAACTCCCCCATGTGGAATTCAACTTCCGCATGAGCAATGCTAGCAAAGCAGCAACAATTTCCTAGAAGTTACAAGATTTTTGCTAATATCCTATTAATCGAATATGCCGCAAAGAGCTTTTTAGTGTGGTTCAATTTTTATGTATGATTTGTAGTTATTATACAAAGTGGAGTTTGTTTATCTTTTTTGAAAATAAAACGTGTAATAGATTACTATAAGTGAATCAAAATAAAGTCAGGCAGGACCGAATCCCAGTACACAAAGTGGCCGGAGTTTGTTAAATGTATATCTTAGATAGTAATTATAAGTTTATCTCGTCACTTAATAAAATGTAGTAACAATATTTTTTAAATAAAGAAAATAAAAGGGGTATTTTTGGAAATTTAGTTTGATTTTTGTCGTTGAATTTTGGGAATTATATAATATCTCTAAGACTTCATCCCATCCACAAATAATTACGAGTGGGCCGACTTGGCTGCCACCATCCTTCACCAACTCTTATTCATATCTTTTTTTTTTTTTTTATTTTATTCCATTTTTTTGGAGATTTTTTTTTTTTAATTCCTCACCAACTGCAGCCACCAACTTTTTTTGTCTCAAATGTGTTTCGACAATTCAGTTTGAATTTTTGCTAATAAGATACGGCAAAAACTTGTATGAGACCCTCTCATCGTGAGCCGGGTCATATCAAGATAAAAATGTAATAGTTAAACGCACAAATGTCATACTTATATGCTCAAATATAATACTAATCAGGAATAAAAATTTTGTTACTTATAAGGGTAAATGTAATACTTAAAATACAATACTTTTACATTTCGATTTAAAAGTATTAAAGTACATTTTTCCTCAAAAGTATTATATTTTCCCTTATAAGTAAGGGCACTTGTCAACATTACTTATTATGAAAAATACAATACTTTTTCTCTTATAGTAACAAGAATTGTATTCCTGATTACTATTATATTTGAGCATATAAGTATGACATTTTTTTTTTCAAAAAAAAAAGTATGACATTTTGTTTTATTTCAATTGGAATGGGTTACCCAGAATGTTCATTACATTCTTCTAATTATTTACAAAAATATTCCGCCAACAAGGTATTCCTATGGCTTCATCTTCTACTGTGTTTCTAATGCCATTTGGTAGCTCCTGCAGAATGTGTATGATATTTGCATGTTGCTTTGACCCGACTCAACCCGTCTCACGAATAAGGATCTGTGAGACGATCTCACACAAGTGTGACCCATAAGATATACATCATTATTCTTTATTTTTAAAATTGAACTTAGATTCGTCAATGGTAGGATTTTTTTTTTTTTAAGTGATAGTTTCTATTTTAATTATATTGCACATAACCTTTTTAGTACTATATTGTTGATTTTTATTAACATGAACAACTCTTTTTTTTGACAATAACATGAACAGCATGAACAACTCTGATTGATTTAAAATTGAATCACAATTTTTATTTACGGAGTATTCTTTTTAAATAAAATTTGGATATGTTGTGAGAATTTTATTCTTAAAAGTACATTTATCAATTTCTTTTGGCAGAAGTAAATCTACTATTCGCAAGTGTTCAATTAAACACTTGTTCTAAAAGATCTAATTGGCCATATTTATTTTTAAAATTATGTTTAGCATTTTCTCCAGGTTTCTATAATGCTGACATGGAATTTAAATAAAAATAATTTGATGAATTGTTTCATTGTTGACTCATTCAAACCCATAGAAAATTACTACTCTCTCTCTCCTCATCCTCACCGCCATCATTGCGGCTGCCGATCTGAAAACAAAATGAAAAAATTCTCTTGGCTTTACACTACCATTTAGGCTCTCCCTTGTGCGCTCATGAAAGGTTGGTGAGTGATAGCTGAAGCAAACAGGGGTGAAATTCCAAATTGTGATTCGAAGCGCAAGGCCACGAATAAGTTCTGCCTCCAAGCATGTTCATGAATTAGGCAGCGAGGAGTTTTAGGAGGGATGCTAGTGAGCTCTATAGCAAAGCATGAAAGGCTTGATAATAGGCATATAAATATCATACAATCATAAAAAGTTTCAACGATCCCATACTAAAGATATTATGGGATTACTTGCCAATGACCTTGTGGTCTAGTGGCATCCGGTAGTGATATTTGGTTGCACTCCATGTTGGAGGGGGCAGGTTCGAGCCTCAGTGGAGGCGATGCTGACTCTTTGTGCTTCAGTAGGTTGAGAAAGTAGTTTACCGAGTCAGTAGTACTCAAAAAAACAATTATTGAAGAGTCGTTGCACTTATTAGGAGGCCGTTGGTGTCCATTATTGTAGCTATTACTATTTTTCAGTATAAAAGCCGAGTTCATTAGCAAGTAGGGGGGCTCTTTGGTTTTTCTACACACAAACTCTTGTACTCAGGCTATGATTACTTACTTATCAATATTACTCTAGTAACCATTTTTACCATCATTGGTGCTTTCATTGAGAGCCGAGATCAAATCTCAGGTAAAATTTCACAAATTATCTTTTCACTAGAAATGGTACGATCAAAACTAGCAGCTCCCAAGGTTCCTGTTACTTGAACTGCAATGGCAACCATGGCCGCAAAGGGGATCTTCGTAGCCAGCTCAACAACAATCATGGATGGATGTCGCGTTCCCATCCAAGCCGTAGACTTCCAAGAAATGCCTAGGTCATTTAGCAGGCGGCATAAGATATACGGAGTATTATATATATATATATATATATATATATATATATATATATATATATATATATATATATATATATATATATATATATATATATATATATATATATAGGGTTGCACTCTCGTGCGAACTCTCGCCCAAGTAGGAAATGAGAACGCTCCACAGCCGCCCACATGTCCAAATTAACGAATCAGATGCAATTTTTAAAAAATGACGCGGTGGCATTTTCGTAAATAACTGGAACTTTGGTGCACCTAGTTTCACTTACGAGTGCACCTAATTTCACTTAAAAGTGCACCTAGTTTCACTTACAAGTGCACCTATTTTCACACCTATTTTCACTTACAAGTGTGAGTAATTTACCTTGTTAATATTCTTGCACCTATTTTCGCAATTATTTTCACTTACAAATGCAAGTAATTTACCTTGTTAATATTCATGCACCTGGGTGCAACGTAGGTGCACCGAGTTTTAACATAGGTTGCACCTAGTTATAACATTAGGTGCACCTAGTTATAACATTCGGTGCACTTAGTATTGATGCTCACTATACAATTCACTTGCACCTGTAATACATTTTACTTGCATCTGCAATACATTTTACTTGCACTTGTGCAATTAATTTACTTTGTTAACATTCATGCACCTGGTTGCAACCTATGTGCACCTAGTTAAAACATTAAGTGCACCTAGTTATAACATTATGTGCACTTAGTATTGATGCTCATTGTACAATTTACTTGCACTTGTAATACACTTTACTTGCACGTGTGCATCTATTTTCACTTGCAGGTGCAAGTAATTTACCATGTTAACATTTGTGCACCTGGGTGCACCTATGTGCACCTAGTTATAACATGACATGCACCTAGTTATAACGTTATGTGCAACAACATTCCGGACACGTGTCGCGCTGTGATTGGTCTGCATTTCTCTCCTGGGCGGCCAGTACGCATTTGAACGTGATCCTCTACATATATATATATATATATATATATATATATATATATATATATATATATATATATATATTACTTATTATATATTTAAAAAAAATAGGGTTAATTGTTTCTGGAAGTCGAGAACTGAACTCACAAAGATTAAAAGAGACGTTGTCGCACACCCACCGCTCATGCTTCCCAGGAGTATAAGGGTCGCCGGTCGCGCTTACGCCACACCAACCACTCAAATACTTAAAGATTTTTGATTGACTGATTCATATAAGTGCTAGCTGCTTTTGTTCCTTTTTTTGTTAAGATCGATTTTATAATAATTTTTTTATACAATGTTGCCTAATAAACATTCATCCACAAGTGAAAAAAGAAAAAGAAGTAAACAAATTGATCATCCGAAACAAATTTTTCATATAGGGGCCTTTTTTTAAATTTTGCCCAGGGGCCTATAAAACCTTTGGACCGGCACTGTCCATGCGTCCGCCTCCTCAAGTGTGTCCGCCGCGTCCGCCTCCTCAAGTGTGTCCGCCGCGTCCGCCTCCTCAAGTGCGTCCACCTCCATGCGTCTGCCTCCTCAAGTGCGTCCACCTCCTCAAGTGCGTCTGTCGCCTCCATGCGTCCACCTCCTCAAGTGCGTCTGTCGCCTCCATGCGTCCGCCTCCTCAAGTGCGTATGCCTCCTCCATGCGTCCACCTCCTCAAGTGCATCTACCTCCAAGCGTCCTCCTCAAATGCGTCCGCCACCTCCATGCGCCCGCCTCCTCAAGTGCGTCCTCCTCCAGCAGCGTGTTCACCCCCATGTATCTGCCTCCACAAGCGTGTTCGCCTCCATGAGTCTGTCTCGACATGCGTGTTCGCCTCCATGCATCTGCGTGTCCGCTACAAGCCCATCTGCTTCCATGCGTCTGCCGCCACAAGTCTGTCCGCCTCCATAAGCATGTTAGCCTCTATAAGTGTGCATCCACCTCCATAAGCAAGAGAACCCAGCAATTATCGATGTAACTATTGGTCATGGTCCGCCTAGATCAATTTTGTTAGAAAAAAATAAAAAATCTACACTCTATTCCCTTAGGCTAGCACAGGACCCGATCTCGCTAGCTCCCTGATGAAAAGGTGTTTTATTTGTCAAGCTTAAAGCTTGATTACGGAAATGATATCCCCTAAGGGGTAGTACGGGGCCTGACCTCGCTCACTACCCTATGGAAGAGCTGACCTTTGACCGAGCCTACAGCCGACCGAAGTGAGCTATACTCACACACAAAGCGCACAAACAAAAAAGAAAAAAAAAAGAGAAAAAACTGGGCCAAGGACGCCTCGACTACGTTTGGCAAAGGCCGTGCCTCAGCTATAATTGGCCGAGGCTACCTTAGCCACGTTTGGCCGAGCCCTTGCCTCAATCACGTTTGGCCGAAGTGGTGCCTTGGCTACAGCTGTTTTGAAAAATAAATAATTTTTATATTAATAAAAAAAACTTATTCGTCTCGCTTCTCTACGCTTGTAGCATATGATATTCGATAAGTGACAAATTTGCACTATCATTACTTCCTAGTTGACTCTGCTACGCTCTCAACTTCGAGCAAGGGCTGGTAACTGGATAATTAGGCAAGGTACTGGATCCAACCCGGTAACAACTCATTAAAGCAGCAAGCGTCGCTTAAGAAGAGGTAACGGTTCTTAGGGTCCGCTTCATCAAAGAACCGTTACAAAGGAGCGCACAACAATTATTGAAGATCCGGGCACTTATGGAGAGAGCTGTTGCACTTATTAGGAGGCCGTTGGTGTCCATTATTGTAGCCATTACTATTCTTCAGTATAAAACCCGATTAGAATAGGAATCACAATTCATTCAGTAATCCATTACACAAAGTGAGAGTCCTATTTGAGTATAACACTAACCTCTCCTATTCTATAAGACTATTACCGTAGACTAAGTTACAACCACAAATACAAGTCTATAGAATAAATAACAATAATAATAATAATAATCATAACAATACTAACACATGCACCCCCTCAAGCTCAAGGTGGTAGAGAAGCAACATGGAGTTTGCCTCGTAAATCCTGAAACCTCGGACCCGGTAAGGGTTTGGTGAAGATATTCCCAAGCTGATCCTGCGTAGACACAAAACTGACAATAAAGTCCCCAGACGCAACTTTATCGCGGACAAAGTGATAGTCGATTTCCACATCTTTGGTGCGCGCATGAAACACCGGGTTGGCCGCTAGGTAGGTCGCACCAAGATTATCACACCATAAGGTCGCAGGTTTGCCGGAGTGGAGGCCGAGCTCCCGGAGTAAGGACACAACCCAAGTAACCTCAGCCGAGACATCAGCAAGGCCTTTGTATTCAGCCTCTGTAGAAGATCGTGCAACAGTGCGCTGTTTCAGGGAGAGCCAGGAAACAAGGTTGTCACCAAAGAACACCGCATAGCCACTGGTGGATTTCCTGTCAACCGGACAACCGGCCCAATCAGAGTCAGAGTAAGCATGTATTTCAGTAGACGCCGAAGCAGAAATATGCAGCGCCTGATCCTGAGTCCCTTTAACATAACGAAGAACCCGTTTCAACAGACCCCAGTGATCTACCGTGGGAGAATGCATGAACTGACAGATTCTATTAACTGCATATGAAAGATCAGGGTGAGTGATTGTTAGATACTGAAGAGCCCCAACAATACGGCGATATTGAGTCGGATTATCAAATAATTCAGAAGACGGCGTAGCGGAATGTGAGATGGCCGCTGGAGTAGACAGTGGCTTACAATCAGCCATTCCCGCACGTATGAGGATATCCTTCATGTAGCGCCGCTGTGACAACATAAAACCACCATCTACGGATACAGTCTCAATTCCAAGAAAAAAACTTGGAGTTCCCAGATCTCTAATCTTGAAAGTAGTTGACAGTCGGTGTAATAGTGTAGAAATCAGAGTAGTGTCGTTCCCCATCATGATGATATCATCAACGTAAACTAGTAAGAAAACCTTGGAGTTTCCAAGAGTATAGTAGAACAACGAGACATCAATTTTTGAAGATTTGAATCCTGTAGTAGTTAAGAAATCATGTAGGCGTTTAAACCAGGCACGCGGTGCTTGCTTCAGGCCATAAAGCGAGCGCTGTAAATGACAGACATGACCGGGATGCAATGGATCCTCATACCCCGGTGGTTGTTTCATATACACGGTCTCAGACAGATGGCCATTAAGAAAAGCATTGTGAACGTCTAGTTATCTTAAGGTCCAATTGTTCGAAACTGATAAAGCAAAGAGAATCCGCATCATAGTCGGTTTCACTACTGGGCTAAACGTGTCGAAGAAGTCTGCACCTGCAACTTGATTGAATCCCTTGGCTACTAGTCGAGCTTTGTGACGCTCAATTGTGCCATCAGCTTTGCGTTTGGTGCGGTATACCCATTTACAACCAATAATATTCATTTGAGGCGTAGCCGGAACTAGTAACCATGTGTTGTTATGGAGTAGTGCATTGAACTCCTGATCCATAGCGTCACGCCACTGTGGGTGACCTACAGCCTGAGAGTAGCAAGTCGGGTCAAGGCTCGTTGTGAGGGCATAGAATTGCTCATCAGTGCCTTGTGTTTTACGCCGAGTTCTCATGACATGAGAGTTGTGTTGTGATTTAGCCCGAGGAGGGTTCTGTGCTGTGGTTGATGTCTAAGGTGCCTCTATTGACAACGGAGGGGGTTCAGGAGCCAGTGGAATGGCCGAGGGTACTGGCTGTGACCCATATGTATGGGGCTGACTCCCCACGGTAAAGCTGTAGCAGGGCTTTGGTCAGAATTATCCTGTAAAGAGGCAAAGGGAAAAATAGTTTCATCAAAGCGGACGTGACGACAGATAAAGATTTTCCCCGTTGTGAGGTCCATGCAACGATATCCCCTAAAGGAAACAGGGTAACCTAGGAAGACACAGGGAGTATACCGATATTCCATTTTGTGTTGTTTATAAGGACGAAGGTATGGGTAACATGTGCAACCGAATACTCGAAAGAAAGTGTATGGCGGAGTTGTTTTATGTAACCGGTAATATGGACTTTCGAACTTGATTGCAGACGAAGGGAGGCAATTAATTAGGTAAGTTGTAGATTCAAAGGCATAATCCCAATATTGTTGGGGTGTTGAGCTTTCAGCCAGTAGGGCCAAACTGGTTTCGACAATGTGCCTGTTCCGGCGCTCAACACGACCATTTTGTTCGTGTGTATAGGCACATGATTGCCTGTGAATAATGCCTATTGATTCAAAGACCTTATGCAGGCGACGATACTCACCCCCTAAATCAGATTGGATGGCTTTGATAGAACGCGAAAACCGTCGTTCTACCATCACCCGAAATAAATCAAACGTTTTATAAATGTCAGATTTTAACCGAAGCGGATAAAACCAAGTAAAACGCGAGAAATCGTCTACAAACAAAACGAAATAACGACAACCAGAATGCGAAATTATTGGAGATGGACCTCATATATCCGTATACACTAAGTCTAGAACATTTTCACTAGTGCTATCTACTCTATCTAACAAGAAACGGGATGACTTGCCGAGTTGGCACGCCGAACACAACTTTGCAGCACTAGTGTTATTTGTAGTGACCGGAACAGTTTTAAGAATTTGCTGGAGAACACGACTGTGAGGATGACCTAGCCGTTGATGCCAAACATCCGATGAGGCCCGAGAGGTGACAAAGGCGGAATGAACATGTGGGATAAGTAGCTTGTATAAACCCCCGGTGACCGAACCTTTAAGCAGAATTTCCCGGGTATTGGAATCCTTCACAAAAAACACATCTTTATGAAATTCACAGAAGACATTATTGTCAGTAGTAAATTTATGAACAAACAATAATGGTAAACATAAATTTGGAACATGAAGAATTTGTGACAATTTTAAAGGTTTAGACGCAGAAGGGATTGTCGCATGTCCAACACGGGAAATTTCCAAACCTGTGCCGTTACCCACTCTCAAAACATCGCCTCCGTCATAATTCTCGGACTGTTGCATCATGTCCGCTGCTGGAGTGGCGTGTGCGGAGGCACCAGTATCGGGAATCCACGCATCTGCCGCAGTCGCCGGGGCGTTGATTTCGCCGGAGACTGCAACGTTCGCGTGCGCCGCTAGTCGCTCATCGTATCTGCAGAAACAATTGAGCGCAAAGTGCCCATGCGAACGGCAGATCTGGCACCGTGGTCCGCTACCCCTTCCGCGACCATTGCCGCCTCTGCCGCGACTGTGGCGACCTCTGGTGTTCGGTGAATTACGGCCTTCGCCGTGAAACTGGCCGCCACCGCCATGTCTGCCACGACCAGCATAGAAGGCAGTAGCATGGCCATCAATCGGAGAGTTGCCCGCCGGGATGTGATCATCGGCCTGAATGAATTCTTGAGCCTGCAGCATGTCGGCGAGTTGAGGCAGGGTAACCTCCGTGCCCGTGACGGTCAGCGAGCTGGCCACCGATCTATACTCTGGGCGAAGACCGCGAAGGACGTACAGAATTTGTTCGTCCTTGGAGAGGTGGCGGCCGGCGAGGGAGAGCGCCTCCACCAACATCTGTGCGCGTCCAAGGTATTCCGCAGGTGTGGCGTTACCTTGCCGCAGTGTTTGGAACTGCCCGAGTAGACTCAGGCAACGGGCTCGTGTCGATAAAGCGAGAGCCGAAGTGATGGAATCCCACACCTCCTTGGCGGTGGTCCGGCCAACGGCGAGGGGCATCACCTCGTCGGAGAGTGACGAGATGAGCATGGAAAGCAGGGATTGATCCTGCTGAACCCATGCGTGATACGCTGGGTTGTCCGCCGGAGGAGGTGCCGGGGTAGCGGAGGCTAGCCTTCGGCCGCCGGAGCAGAGAGCATCGGAGAAGGACAGGGAGTGCCGCCGTCGATGAATCCGAGCAAATTTTGTCCTCGGAGAAACGGAATCAATTGCGTTCTCCAGAAGAGGTAATTGTGATTGGTAAGCTTAATTGATACAAAATAGTGGGCTGCTGTGAGAGGGTTCGGTATGTTTGGAGGAGCATTGTTTGGAGTGGTTGGGGTGACGGTGGTGATCGCACGGTTGGGATTGGAAGCGGCCATCGGAAAGAAGCGAGGCAGGAAAAACGGGAGAAGGAAACGAAAACAAGAGAAGGCCCTAACCTATCGCTAGCTGATACCAGATTAGAATAGGAATCACAATTCATTCAGTAATCCATTACACAAAGTGAGAGTCCTATTTGAGTATAACACTAACCTCTCCTATTCTATAGGACTATTACCGTAGACTAAGTTACAACCACAAATACAAGTCTATAGAATAAATAACAATAATAATAATAATCATAACAATACTAACAAACCCGAGTCCATTAACAAGTAAGGGGCTCTATGGCTTTTCTACGCACAAATTCTTATACTCGGGATATGATTACTTACTTATCAATATTACTCCGGTAACCATTTTTTTACCGTCGGACACTTCTACCATTTCTTTTTTAAATAATTAATAGTGTTAATGATCATAATGGTAAACTGGGAAATGAGATTTAAAAGGTTTATGTTGTAAATTTATGTCACAAAAGACAAATGGAAACCTAAAACTAAGGAGGTCTGAGTGAAATTATTAAGAATTAATCTAACTAATATAGTTTTAAGATGGAACATTAAATTATACACTTTTGTTAGGGCTATTAACGAATCGAACATGAACAAACGAAGATTGTTTGTGTTTATTTGTTAAGATTTTTGAATTGTTCGTGTTCGTGTTCGTGTTCGTTTGAGATTTTTTAAAATCTTGTTCATATATGTTAGTTGTTAAGCGTTCACGAACATGTTCATTAATGTTTGCGAACATGTTCGTGAACACATTCATGAACCCTTAATAACCAAATACATTCAAATGTTCACGACCACAATTTGTTCATAAACAAGAAATAATCTATGTTCAGAAACAATAACCAAACAAACAACACAACAACTATTATATATATATATATATATATATATATATATATATATATATATATATATATATATATATATATATATATATATATATATAGAATTATAATCATATGAGACAAGCTACTTAGGTGAGAAATGCGAACTAGTACGTGAGTGCACACAGTTTTCTACGCGGATGCACACAGCCCGAAGTGTGTGCACTTAGCCTACATGAGTGCACACAGTTTAGGGTGTGTGCATTCGTGAAGTAGACTATGTGCACTCACGTTGTTCGCATTTCTCACCAAAGTAGCTTGTCTCATATGAAGTCAATATATATATATATATATATATATATATATATATATATATATATATATATATATATATATATATATATATATATATATATATATATATATATACTTATCTGATTGTTTGTGAACATTATTAAATTAAATGAACACTGAACGAGCTTGTTCATTAACATTATTAAACGAAGACAAATGAACTTGTTCATGAGCTCTTAGCAAACGAGTCTACAACTGTTCAGACTCTGTTCATTTATGAACCGAGCTCTAAAATTTGTTCATTTATGTTCATTTACCTTAATAAACGAACATAAACGAACACGAACACGAGTAATTTATCAAAAACTTTGTTCCCTAACACCCCTAACTTCTTTACATAAACTTAAACCCCCAATATTCGTGATAGCAATCAAACTCAGACCCAATTGTTGGAAGTAAGTATAGACCAATGCCTCGGGGCTTTATGCGAATATTTGAAAAACTTGTTTAATTTATTTATATGTTAGGAAGCAGCCTTTTGGTTGTTTTGTTTTCCAAGTTCGAGGACGGAAGGCCACCAGAAAAAGAAAATTGAGGTAGGGAAGAGAATTGCAGAGAAGAAGACAATAATATTAATAAATCCAGGATAATCTCCCTTCATTCTTTATTACCTATTTACATACAAAGTTTTTCTAACAGATTCCTATCAATCTGCATACTTTATTTATGCACTAAGAAAATAGAATAAATCAATTATTTGCTGACCACTTAAACAAAGCTAAGAAAGTGGATTATGAAATAGTCCAGTCCAAGCCCCAAGAATTTAGGATCAAATGTAGTCTCTGAATTTGACAGGTGGCTTTGTGTTTCTCTTAGGACGTGTGTAGTCTACATTACTTGTATCAACATGGCTTGTAACTAACTCTTCTGTCTGGTTCGTAACATTACTCCCCCCATCGAGTGCAACCTTGTCCTCAAGGCTAAGGTGTGGAAAAGCAGCGTGGAAAGGTTCCCAATATTCCCAGGTGGCTTCCGAAGGGGTAGAGTGATCCCATTGTACCAATACTTGTTTCTTCCTATTCCGATTTTCCTTCACAATACGTTGGTTGAGTACACGTACTGGAGTCGGGAACTAAGAGGCAGTTGGTGGAGGGTGAATTGGTGAGACAACCAATGGGTTTGGACAAACTTTAAGAAGTGACACATGAAATACAGGGTGAATGCAAGCATCTTTTGGCAGTGCTAACTTGTATGCGACTGCGCCTATACATGCAAGGATCTGGTAGGGACCAAAATAACGTTTGGCAAGCTTGTGACTTCGACGGTGAGCCAGAGATCCTTGACGGTAAGGCTGTAACTTCACGTATAACTAATCGTCCACGTTGAATTCTTTATCATGGCGATGGCGGTTGGCCTGCATCCGCATTCTGTCTTGTGCCCGTCGCAGGTTCAATTTGAGTGTAATTAGAAGAGCTTCCCGATCACGCAGAGCATTATCTAATGAATCAACTAGAGTCTGTTCTCCTGAATAACCGATCAACGGTGGGGGTGGTCGTCCGTAAACGACTTGGAATGGGGAAAATCCAGTGGAACTTTGAACGCTAGTGTTGTACCAATATTCCGCACAAGGAAGTGTGCGTACCCATCGCGTATGATAATCACTGACGAAAGCTCGGACGTACATCTCAAGACACCTATTGGTTTCTTCCGTTTGACCATGTGTTTGCGAATGATAAGCTGTACTTGGTTTAAGGCTAGTGCCTTGTAACCGAAACAGCTTCTTCCAGAACATACTGATGAACAGACGATCGCGATCAGAGACAATTGAACGGGGAAACCCATGGTGTTTGACATATTCTTGAACAAAATATTCTGCTAACTTAGGTGCAGTCAAACCATCTGGTAAAGCGCAGAAGTGACCGTATTTAGTAAGACGATCAACAATAACCCATATAACCGTTTTTCCACCAACCGACGGTAAGGAAGTGATAAAATCCATAGAAATATCTTCCCAAACTTGGGAAGGGATTGGTAATGGCTACAACAACCCTTTAGGATGGAAATTCTCTGGTTTGGTCTGTTGACAAATAGCATACTCTTTGATGTGTTGTTTAGTGGCTTTCCGCATTTTAGGCCAGTAAAAAGTAGCAGCTAAACGGGTGTATGTTTTATGTTGACCTGAGTGGCCCCCAACTAACGAGCCGTGGAATAACTCTAACAACCGTGGTCGTAAATCTTTTCCAGACGGAACATAGATCTTGCCTTTGAAATACAATATGCCTTGTTGCAAAGAAAAACTGGTGTCAACCACGTCACTACCGGGTAGTGACTTGATGAAGTCTTACGCAAATGCGTCTTCTTTTAGTGCTTCTTTAATCTCAGATAAAAATGTTGTGGTGGTGACTGAAATGGTCATCATATCAGCTGTTGCTTCTTTAGTCCACCTTGATAACGCGTCTGGTCCCTTGTTCCCGGCACCTACTTTGTGCTCGATGGTAAACTCAAAGCCCAACAATTTTTTTAACCACCGTTGCTGTTCTGGAGTTTGAATGGTTTGTGATAGTAGTTGTTTCAGGCTTTTGTGATCTGTGACAATGGTAAAAGGACGCCCTAACAAGTAAGGCCGCCAACGTCGTACTGCAGATGTGATGGCATACATTTCACAACTATATGCCGAAGCGATTTGGTAGCGAGGTGGAAGCTTCTTGCTGAAATAAGAGATAGGATGTCCTTCTTGAGCTAGAATGGCACCAACTGCCTTTCCCGAGGCATCAGTTTCGACAGTGAACGGTAGCTCAAAATTGGGGAGGCGCAAGACAGGAGCTTCCGTAATAGCCTTTTTCAACTGGTGGAATGATTCGTCTGCCTCAGGTCCCCATACGAATCCTCCTTTCTTTAACAAATCTGTTAGTGGCCCAGCGATGGATGCATATCCCCGAATGAATCGACGGTAGTATCCCGTGAGACCAAGAAATCCTCGTACCTCGGTCACTGTTGTTGGCTTGGGCCACTCAATCACCGCTTGAACTTTTGTAGGGTCTACATGAACTCCTTCAGCCGACACAAAGTGTCCCAATTATTCAAGGTAACTTTGGCCAAAGCTACATTTAGAGAGCTTTGCATAGAACTGTACGGAGGTGCTGAAGATGATCCTGAAGTGAGCGGCTATAGACAAGAATATCGTCTATAAACACCAAGATAAATTTCTACAAAAATGGGTGAAACACATAATTCATAGTAGCTTGAAACGTCGCTGGTGCATTAGAAAGACCGAACGGCATTACGAGAAACTCGTAGTGGCCCTCATGAGTCCTAAAGGCCATTTTGGGCACATCTGGTGGATGAACCCTAATTTGGAAGTACCCACTTCACAGATTCAGTTTGGAGAAGATTGTTGCCCCATGTAGTTCATCAAGTAACTCATCCACGGTTGGCATGGGGAACCTATCTTTAACGGTGATGGCATTGAGAGCCCGGTAGTCCACATAGAACCTCCATGTCCCATCTTTTTTTCGAACCAATAAAACTGGTGACGAAAAACGGACTAGTTAATGGCTGAATAATTTGTGCTTGAAGCATTTCTCGCACAAGTTTTTCAATTTCATCTTTTTGGAAATGGGGATAACGGTAAGGTTTAACGTTCACGGGTTGTGATTGGGGTAGGAGAGTAATGTGGTGGTCTAAGTTACAACTAGGTGGCAAATCTTTTGGGATGGCGAAGATATTTGGAAACTTGCTTAGAAGTTCCGCAATAGCACGGTGTTTTATTTGCTCTACGGAGGTTTGCTCGAGACAATCAGATTTTGGAGCCAATAAGAGATATTCAGCTATGTCATTGGTGTGATTAAGTCTAGTTAGCTGGTGGCAAGAAATAGGTGTGATATTAGGCGAGACAGTTCCTACTAACCTTACCGATTTGCCCATTATAATCAAATTCCATTGTCAAGAGCTTGTGGTCTGTGATTATACGTCCCAAACCTTCCAACCAGTGGACTCCTAATATAGAATCGGTGCCTGAGAACTCCAGCACATGGAAATCTACCTCGAATACAACCCCTTGCATCGTGAACGGCACAGTCGTACATGTCCCCTCACTTTGTATTCGTTCACCGTTTCCAACTGCAACTAGAAAACGAATAGTATTATCCACTGCAAGATGTAGGTAGTGTGCTAGCCTAGATGTAGGTAGTGTGCTAGCCTTGGCTGAATATAGTTATGCGAACTGCCCGTATCAATTAGCATAGTGAACTCTCGTCCCTTCACACTAGCGGTTAGCCGGAAGGTTCGCGGACCTATCGTACCCTCTAACGCATGCAAAGAAATTTTTGGAACGAGCTCTGTAATGCCTCCTTCTTGAGTGACTTCATCAGTTGCTTTACAGATCTCTATGTGTTATCCCCCTTCCGCGGTGTCTGTTGGGTCATCTGCTAGTAACAATAGAAATGGCTTTGTTTGACACCTGTGACCCGGCCGAAATCTTTCATCACTATTGTAACACAGTCCCTGAGCACGTCGAGCTTGGAGTTCTGCAGCAGTTAACCGTTTGATGGGTAGTGAACGCTTGGGTTTGTATTTTGGCTAGTAGGTTCAGGTAGTGGTAAGAGCGGGGCGGTATTAATTTGGCGAAAAGGAGGTGAGTGAGTAGTTTCACTACCGTGGTGTCTCCAAGATACGAATTTTGGGCTAAGGGCCCTACTATCTCGTAGCTTATCCTCAACCTTGCCAAGGCTATGGCGTCAGATAGTGTCGCTGGTCTAAGGACGACTAGCTCGTGTTGTATCATAGGTTTTAGGCCAGAGATAAAGCAATCCAACAAGGCATCTGGGTGGAGGTCGGAAACTCGGTTGCTTACTGTCTCAAACTCAGATTGGTAAGCTGCAACTGTTGTTTTTTGTGTTAACTTGAACAGTGCAGCACGATGGTTTACATACGAAGATGGTCCGAACCGTTGTTCCAAAGCAACTGTGAATGCTCTCCAAGAGGATAGCTGCTAATTTTTGTGCATCCATTGATACCAAGACAATGCTTGAGCAACCATGTAGAAGCTGGCCACATCAAGTTTTTGTTCTTCTGGGATGTCATAATAATTAAAATATTTTTCTGCTTGAAATACCCAGTCTAAAGGTGACGTACCATCAAATGTTGACATGTCGCACCGGGGTGACCGCGGATGGTGTACATTTGCAGGTTGATACGGCGTAACTTGGCCGGTACGAGCTGCTGTCGCAGGTGGGGGTGAGTAGTTTGACAATGACGCTGACACGGTATTTAGTTGAGTCATCCGGAGTGTTAAATCAGTTACATCAGTATTGATCGTGTTTGTAAGAGCCTGGTTTTGCTCCATCAGTGCTTGGCGTAGCTCATCCGCAGACTTTTGTTGGCTCTCACGAATTTGTTGTATCTGTTCCTCAAGAGAACGATACCGCGTCTGCATTCCCTCGTTAGCCATGGTGGCCTCTCAATGAAAGCACCAATTTGTTAGGAAGCAGTCTTTTGGTTGTTTTGTTTTCCAAGTTCGATGATGGAAGTCCTCCAGAAAAAGAAAATTGAGGTAGGGAAGAGAATTGCAGAGAAGAAGACAAGAATATTAATAAATCCAAGATAATCTCCCTTCATTCTTTATTACCTATTATTATACAAAGTTTTTCTAACAAATTCCTATCAATCTGCCTACTTTATTTATGCACTAAGAAAATAGAATAAATCAATTATTTGTTGACCACTTAAACAAAGCTAAGAAAGTGGTTATGAAATAGTCCAGTCCAAGCCCCAAGAATTTAGGATCAAATGTAGTCTCTGAATTTGACAGGTGGCTTTGTGTTTCTCTTAGGACGTGTGTAATCTGCATTACTTGTACCAACATGGCTTGTAACTAACTCTTCTGTTTGGTTCGTAACAGAAGAGTTATTCTCGACAGGGAAGCCCCATAAAATTCTTTTTTGTTTATTTCTGACAATTGTGATACGTAATCAATCCTATTTGTTTTGTTCATTACTAAAATGAATCGAATCCTATCAAATATTTAGATTTATCCTTTGAATTACTCATATATATCCTATGAATTTAATTTCGCATCGGAAACTATTCTAGGAGAAGTTCGAATCCGTTCCGTTCTTCGTAGGATTATGGTTCTAGATAGTAACTCACCAGAGTAAAACATTTCTAACAAGTCGCTAGTGCATTAGTCTAGTGAATAGTGATTGAAAAGCATCACTTAAAACATGTTTCTAACATCATGATGATAGTTTGATTCCTATTACTAACACTACAAAAAAACGCGGAAATAACGACGGATTTAGCGACGGATTCATTCCGTTGCTAATTTAACGACGGACTAGCGACGGTTTAGCGACAGATTTAAAAAATTTTAAACTAGTGACGGATTAGCGACAGAATAGCGACAGAAAAATTTTATCGTAAATCCGTAGCTAATTTTAGCGGTAAATTTTCGCGGATAAACTTGCGACGGATTAGCGACGGATTTTTGTCAAAAATTTGGCGCGCATTTTTTTTAGAAGCATAAGAAACCCGGGAATAATATTCTAGCGACGGATTTTAAAATCCGTCGCTAGAAAGTGGACGGTTATTTTTTTTGACAAAATCTAGCGACGGAAATGTTAATCGGTCGCTAAATCTAGCGACGGAATTTTTAATCCGTCGCTAGATTTAGCGACGGAATTTTTAATCCGTCGCTAGATTTAGCGACGGATTAACATTTCCGTCGCTATAAAACGGGTTGCACTTTTTTTTTCAATTGAATCTAGCGACGGAATTTAAAATCCGTCACTAAATCTAGCGACGGATTCAAATTCCGTCGCTAGAAAATTAATGTAGCGTGTTGCGAAATTTTTTAATTAAAATCTAGCGACGGAATTCGAATCCGTCGCTAGATTTAGCGACGGATTCTAATTTCCGTCGCTAAATATGATAACCCTAGGTATATAATCATTTTAGTTCCAATTCCAGTCTGGTATTATTTTCTTCTTTCAATTGCACCCGTTGCAGCCGCTCCTCTCTCTCTCTCTCTCCCCCGCTTCGAAGTGCAGTGTTGCGAACGGCGACCTCAGCTCGCCGGCGACGAGGAACGACAGCGACCTTCTCTTCCAGCAGATCGAAGGTGAGGAGTGGTGGCTGGCTGGCCAATCGCGACGAGCACACAGCGACCGCGACGAGGAACGCCGCTTCTTCTCTTCTCTCTCGCTTCGAACCGGCGACCGGCGGCCTCGACTTCGAACGTGGAACGGCGGGTGGCAGTGGCGACTGTGTCTCCTTATCGTCCAGCAAATCGAAGGCAACGGAGGCGAGGCAGCGGCAGCTACAACGGATCTGGAGATTATAATTTTTTTCCATAATGATTTTGAAGGGTGACTATTCTTTAGTTTCCAGATTATAATGTGTGATTTGATTCCTTTTTTTCCCTAATATTTTTCCCAAGTTCTTAACTGTGTGCAACTGGTAAAGCTCATTTACAGTTTACTCTAATTGCTTCAAAATACTAAAATTCAAAAAGCTGCTTTGAGCAGTTTTTCGATCAACTTTTTGAGAAAGTCATTTTGCATGCAATCAGCTACCAGCTAACAACTAATTTACAAAACATCTTTCTACAATCAGCTAATGCTATCAACTAGTCAAACTCACTAACTCAATCAGTTGACAAGTATTCACCAAACCCCCTATATGTGTCAATTTATGTTTTGTATTTCATTTTTGTTATTATTTTGTATGCTAATAAATGTATACATTGTACTTTGAATGTTGTACACTTCATTGTCATGGACAAAATTGTCCTTACAATATTTTTTTTTTAGACAAATCTACTTTTACACTGTTATAACTTTGTTATTATCTAATGACTTCTAACATTGATAACTCTATCACTATTATTATAAACCAATATCTACTATGTCTTTTTTTATTCTTTAATTATCATTTTATTAAAATCATCATATACAATTAATTTAACTATATATTATATTTTAATTAAATATATATCAATGTTAAAGTACATGTGTGTGTATATATTATAAGACATATATTATTTGTGTATACATACAAATATATGCGGGTGTTAGTTTAGAATTTATATATTTTAAAAATTGAATCTATATTTTTTTGTAAATAAAGAAATTTTTTTCATTATTGTTAATAGAAAGTATAAATATAATTAATCTTTATTTTTCTCTATGTTTTTCAAATATGTTAATTAAATTTTACCTCTTTATGAAATTATGAAATATAATTTGAAAAAATAAACTTAATTATTTTTATTTATTAATATTTTAATAATAGATAATATTTAAAATTTACTACTTTAAAAAATTACGAAATATAATTTGAACTAAATTTTTAATTATTTTTATTTATTAATATTTTAATATTAGACATGAATTTCAAGGTATCACGTGCACAAAGTACTAGTAATCTTATAGATTGTAAATATATCACATATTGGCTGTGTTTGGCAGAGCTTATTTAGGAGCTTATAACTTATTTTAAACTACTAATAAGCTATAAGCTTTGTTTGGTAATATTCTCAAAATAAGCTAGTAGCTTAAAATAAGAGATTATTTTGAAACGCTACTTCAGGTAGCTTTTCAAAAATAAGCTAGTAGCTTCTTAACTTTTTTCCATCTTTATTCTTATTGTTTTATATAAATGACATCATTTATCGCTTCCAATTAAAACTATTTTGGCCTTTTTTTCTTCAATATGTTCCGTTGTAGTTTTAATTTGATATTTGTGTTTGAATAATAATTTTTGTATGAACTAATTTTATGAATTATAAACATCTGGGTTTCCTTTATATATTTTTAAATATATGTTCTTTCTTTATATTTTATTAAATTATATTAATTTCATTATTTTATATTTTAATATGTAAACAAATCTATTTAAATTTAAAACTATTTAACTTTTATGCAGATGTCCTTTTTAGTCTTTTTACATTTATCAACTTATCAAAAAGCTCATTTTACCAAACACTTTTAAGTATAACAGCTAGCTTAACAGCTCTTCAGATTTCAGCTTCGAGCTTATAGCTTTTCAGCTTTTAGCTACTTTTCAGCTTTCAGCTACTTTTCAGCTTTCAGCTACTGTTTCAGCTAGGTTTGCCAAACATAGCCATTATCAAAGATTACTTCATAGTTTCATACTATTTATCGGAGTTGAGCTTTTGTCTTACCAACTTCATTTTTTTTTTTTTGTTAAAGAATAATTATATATTCATTCATGAACATATATATTACTTTATCAAAACTAAATAAATAAATAATATAACAAATTCAAGTACAGAGTCACTTTTTTGGAAATAAGGTATACTGTCATAAGGCATTGCCTTGCTAACATAGTTAGTTTATCAGTCAATTTTAACTTATTTGACCACTATTAGTTGTTTGACTTGGTTAAAGAATCAATATTAATGTTTGATTAATTAGTTTTTTTTGTAATAACTTATTGCTCCAAA
>CP025655.1:12040137-12051015 GCA_003576665.1 Ipomoea trifida | reverse complement strand
CAAGCAAGCGGCGATGGCGATCCTTCCTTCCTGTTCGGCGTATGTAAAGAGCATTCGTCGGCGGCGACGGCGGCGCAATGCAGAGCAACAATGGCGGAGACCTGACTCGTACTAGTGCGTTGAATTGGTTTGAAACAGTGCTAATTAAACATGATTTATGGAGTAAGAAAATGAATGGTATGGCTTTATGGAGTATTTAATTAATGAGGGATACTCCTTAAATTGCCATGTGCATCGAAGGTTTAGCATCCCGCCGGAAAATATGAAGATTCGTCGGAGAAGAAGAAAAAGATGTGAAATTACAAAATACCCTCATTATTTTAACTTTTATTTTCCGGCGAAATTTGGCCGGCAATTTGGCCGGAGTGCCAAAATTGATAAAAATTGAAAAGTCAGGTATGCAATTAACACTTTTGAAAGTCGTGGACTGAATTAAAGAGGACCCCTATAGTCAGTTGACCAAAATGCAATTTGCTCTATTATTTATTTATTTAGTTTTGATAAGTAATATATATGTTCATGAATGAATATATAATTATTCTTTAACAAAAAAAAAAAAATGAAGTTGGTAGACAAAAGCTCAACTCCGATAAATAGTATGAAACTATGAAGTAATCTTGATAATGGCTATGTTTGGCAAATAGCTGAAACAGTAGCTGAAAGCTGAAAAGTAGCTGAAGTGAAGTAGCTAAAAGCTGAAAGCTATAAGCTCGAAGCTGAAATCTGAAGAGCTGTTAAGCTAGCTGTTATACTTAAAAGTGTTTGGTAAAATGAGCTTTTGATAAGTTGATAAATGTAAAAAGACTAAAAGGACATCTGCATAAAAGTTAAATAGTTTTAAATTTAAATAGATTTGTTTACATATTAAAATATAAAATAATGAAATTAATATAATTTAATAAAATATAAAGAGAAGAACATATATTTAAAAATATATAAAGGAAACCCAGATGTTTATAATTCATAAAATTAGTTCATACAAAAATTATTATTCAAACACAAATATCAAATTAAAACTACAACGGAACATATTGAAGAAAAAAGGCCAAATAGTTTTAATTGGAAGCGATAAATGATGTCATTTATATAAAACAAAAGAATAAAGATGGAAAAAAGTTAAGAAGCTACTAGCTTATTTTTGAAAAGCTACCTGAAGTAGCGTTTCAAAATAATCTCTTATTTTAAGCTACTAGCTTATTTTGAGAATATTACCAAAAAAGCTTATAGCTTATTAGTAGTTTAAAATAAGTTATAAGCTCCTAAATAAGCTCTGCCAAACACAGCCAATATGTGATATATTTACAATCTATAAGATTACTAGTACTTTGTGCACGTGATACTTGAAATTCATGTCTAATATTAAAATATTAATAAATAAAAATAATTAAAATTTAGTTCAAATTATATTTCGTAATTTTTAAAGTAGTAAATTTTAAATATTATCTATTATTAAAATATTAATAAATAAAAATAATTAAGTTTTTTTTTCAAATTATATTTCATAATTTCATAAAGAGGTAAAATTTAATTAACATATTTGAAAAACATAGAGAAAAATAAAGATTAATTATATTTATACTTTCTATTAACAATAATGAAAAAATTTCTTTATTTACAAAAAATATAGATTCAATTTTTAAAATATATAAATTCTAAACTAAACACCGCATATATTTGTATGTATACACAAATAATATATGTCTTATAATATATACACACACATGTACTTTAACATTGATATATATTTAATTAAAATATAATATATAGTTAAATTAATTGTATATGATGATTTTAATAAAATGATAATTAAAGAATAAAAAAAGACATAGTAGATATTGGTTTATAATAATAGTGATAGAGTTATCAATGTTAGAAGTCATTAGATAATAACAAAGTTATAACAGTGTAAAAGTAGATTTGTCTAAAAAAAATATTGTAAGGACAATTTTGTCCATGACAATGAAGTGTACAACATTCAAAGTACAATGTATACATTTATTAGCATACAAAAATAATAACAAAAATGAAATACAAAACATAAATTGACACATATAGGGGGTTTGGTGAATACTTGTCAACTGATTGAGTTAGTGAGTTTGACTAGTTGATAGCATTAGCTGATTGTAGAAAGATGTTTTGTAAATTAGTTGTTAGCTGGTAGCTGATTGCATGCAAAATGACTTTCTCAAAAAGTTGATCGAAAAACTGCTCAAAGCAGCTTTTTGAATTTTAGTATTTTGAAGCAATTAGAGTAAACTGTAAATGAGCTTTACCAGTTGCACACAGTTAAGAACTTGGGAAAAATATTAGGGAAAAAGGAATCAAATCACACATTATAATCTGGAAACTAAAGAATAGTCTGCCGTCACCAGCTCGCCGGAAAAACAGGGGAGAACAAGGGTGCTGCTACTGTACGCCGAAGTAAGGAGATCAGACGAGGAGCTTGTTCGTGTTGCTTGCCGCCGACGGGAGAGATACGAAGAGAGGATGGTGCAGTTCGAGACCTATGGTTGCTTGGTACGTTGAAGAAGGAGTCACCAGAGAAGAAGAAGTCACCGGAGAAGAAGAAGAATTCGTCGGAGAAGAAGAAAAAAATGTGAAATTACTAAAATACCCTCATTATTTTAACTTTTAAAATTTTCCGGCGAAATTTGGCCGGCAATTTGGCCGGAGTGTCCAAAATTGATACAAATTGAAAAGTCATGGTATGCAATTAACACTTTTGAAAGTCGTGGACTGAAATTAAGAGGACCCCTATAGTCAGTTGACCAAAATGGCAATTTGCTCTAAATAATATAACAAATTCAAGTACAGAGTCACTTTTTTGGAAATAAGGTATACTGTCATAAGGCATTGCCATGTTTGCTAACATAGTTAGTTTATCAGTCAATTTTAACTTATTTGACCACTATTAGTTGTTTGACTTGGTTAAAGAATCAATATTAATGTTTGATTAATTAGTTTTTTTTGTAATAACTTATTGCTCCAAAACGCTAAAATTCAAAAAGTTGCTCAAAGCAACTTTTTCGATAAGCTTTTTAAGAAAATCATTTTGCATTTAATCAGCTATTAGCTAAGAGTTAATTACCAAACATCTTTCTACAATCAGTTAATGCTATTAACTAGTCAAACCTAGTAACCCAACACTCCATGATATATCTCTCAAGGAACCATGATATAACCCAACACCCCATGAAAGAACTAATTAATCTAAGCTAAGTGTTTAAAAAAAAAATAGAGAGAAAAATCATATTCTTCGCTATCTGGTTATGTGAAAATTAGCACTTAATTTCATAACATGGACCACGACGGGTAGTGACATCGGTGTGCCCATGCCGTGTGTGAAAACGGGTTAGCTCACGCTCGTGAGGTTGCCAGTGTCCTGAGACGGGCATCGAGACGCGTATGAGGTCGCCCGTGCGCCCAGAGTGTTCCACCTTCATTGCTCCGGTTCCTCCGCGCAATTCCCTTATGAGTTACTCCAAACTGCATTTTGTCATCTTCAATGAATCTCTCAAATCGTAGTTCAACTAAAAACGCTCCATATTCTTCAATTCCTTTGCTCTTGAGGATAAGCGAGCCTACAAGCAAACATTACACAATTAAGCATCATGTCATGGCTTCTTTGTGACAATTTAAGCTTTAAATGGTCTAAGAAATGGGGTAAAACATATACACTAATGCACTTATCATCAAGTCAAGTCGAACAGGACCAAACAATAAAAATTCAAGACTGGACCAACCCACATCTCAAAAGAATATATAGATTTTTATTTTAATTTTTTTAGATCAAAATTATTGTTATATTTTATCAAATTTTGTGTGTGTATATACATACATAAATACATACATACATACATACATATATATATATATATATATATATATATATATATATATATATATATTATACAAGTTAAAAGTTTATTTACTTACATATGAATTTTAATTTATAATTTAATAAATTTATATTCATAATTTAAAAAATAAATAAATAAAATAAATAAAATATTTTTGACTTTTAATCAAATAACAAAAGTGAAAATGGTCAAATAGACGCTCAGACATTACTTAAGAAGTCAATTAGCCCTAATTTTTTTAAAGTAGCAATTAAACTCATCAATACTATATTTTTGTGCACTGAAGTCCAAAAATTGAATAGTGACCTGCTATCACAGGTCACTAGGGCCCCGACAACCTCCGGCGATATTTTTGACAACAAAAGCAAACGGCGACTAGTGAACCAGAGCGGGTCGCCATGGAAGTTGAGAAAGAATGCGACCTTGGTCACCTTCCCAACAGAGAATGCAATCACCATTCTCTGGAGAGGGCGACCAATAGTCTCCTTCTCCGGTGAGTTTCCTTCTTCGTTAATTCAAAGGTGACTGTGCGACCGTTCTACGATTGCAGATCGCTTTATTGCCAAAATATCACCGGAGTTGGTTGGAATATTGACTGTAACCTTAGTGACTGGTGATAGTAGGTCACTAATCGATTTTTGGACATCATTGCACCAAAATAAGATGTTGATTGATTTAATTGTAACTTTAAAAAGTTTAAGGCTTAATTGACTTTTTAGTTAAAATTCAAGGGCATATTTAACCTTTTTTCCTAATAAAAATGACTATATTATGACTTTTAACTAAACATTAAAAAAATTAGCCAAGCACCTTGTGCTCAATTGGCATGTAGTGGTCATCCTCAGATGGGAGGTCATGAGTTCGAGTCTATAGATACTACAATGTAATAGGGTCAGTTGTATTCAAAAAAAAAAACATTAACAAAATTATAAAAAATAAATAAATCATTTTTTAAAATTTATTATTCATATTTTCAAACCCACACATGGTAAATGTAGGGTAGAAAGTAGAAACCTACAAAATCACCCAAAAAAAAAAAAGAAGTGAGGTATAAAATATTCTCAAAAAAAAAAAAGAAAAAAAAAAGTGAGGTATAAAATAGGGTCAAATGGATGTAGCAGTGGTCCAGTAAGTGGCATGCAAATTCCAAAGCAACCGACGACGTGGGTTTCACTCAAATGTAGGACACCATCAATCTCCACCGACACCATCTCTGTACCGACGTCCAGTCTCGTCCATGCTTTTCCACCCATCGTTCCAACGGTTTTCTGCTACCAATTATTGGACCTTGCTCCTCTTTATTATTATTATTATTATTATTTTTTAATGAAAGCTGGACCTTTCATTGTTTTCTCAAATTACATGTCTGATTGTCTGTCCTTTTCTTTTCTTTTTTTTTTTTCTAATTAAAAAACAAAGCATTCATATATAATTCCACGATTATTCCTTTAATTCTACATTTAATTACTCAATATTTTTTATATTTAATATACGTTTTTCAATTTTTGGATATATTTAATCATTTCAATAAAAATTTTAGTAAAAGATAATTAAAATGTATCACATTTCATGTCGAATGAGTAATGCCATTGCTACTGGCATAACATTATCTGATTGAATTTTGAAATATTTAATTATAAATAGGTGATGTTAGCTAATTTATAGACATCCAATGAGTACGAGTTACATTAGAAGGGAAAAGTACAAGGAAAATGTTTCTAAATTGAAAATTTAATGCAAACTGATTGTTTTTCTACAAGAGATTTTGCTTGAATGACCAAATGTGATTTAAATAAGGAATAAGGTTCAAATTGACCACCGAAAGTAACCTGAAAGTGCAATTAGGCCACTGAACGAAAAAAATGTGCAATTAGGCCGCTGAACACTCCAAATGCATGCAATTTCACCTGATAGCAGGTTACCTTCCATTTCATCAGGTTGCCTGCTTACATGGATGGTGAGTTGACATTTTAAAATATTTTTTTAATAATAAATTTTAAAATTAAAAATTAAAAATTAATTGAAAATATTAAAAAATTAATATTTTTTAATTTTTAATTTTAATATTTATTAAATAATAAACTTTAAAATAAAAATTAATTAAAAATATTAAAATATTAATATTAAAATATTAAAAATTAATATTACAAATATTTAAAAATATTTTAAAATTAATATTTTTAAATTTTTAATTTTTAATTTTTATATTTATTATTAAAAAATTATTTTAAAATGCTACATCACCATCCATCACCATCCATGCATTTGGAGAGTTCAGTGACCTAATTGCACATTTTTTTTTTGTTTAGTGGCCTAATTGCACTTTCATGTTACGTTCAGTGGTCAATTTGAACCTTATTCCTTTAAATAAAAAAAAAAAAGTTAGACATTAAATGTTGTAAAAATAATATTCGAGGAAAAAAATAGAAATTATATAATAGTTATGGGAACAAAAATTAAAAAAAATGTTATATTAAATTATAATTAATTTAAAATTAATTAAATAGTTAAAGACTTTATGGTCAAGCGGCATGAAGTGACTTCATGGGTTTGATCCTAAGTGGTAGTGATATTGACGGTTGGACTTCATTATTAGGTTGAGAAAGTATATATGAATGACATATTAAATTATTCAATTTTTAATAATAGTGAATTAATACAGTATTAGCGTATCAATTCAAGTTTTACTCACTCCACTATTACACTTTATTAGTTTTGACCTTTCCTTTTATATGGGAGGTGGTGGATTCGAGCCTTAGTGAAGGCAATACTGACTCTTGTGCTTCAATACTTTGAGAAAGTAGTTATGAACAAATACTGCATTGTAATAGAGTTAGTAGTATTCAAAAAAAAAAAAGAATAGTTTTGACCCTCTATTATATTTCATAAGCAATTACATTTGCATATAAATTTTTAAAAGTTGACCGTTTTTTTTTTTTGAGTGTGTACTACATAAACATCATAACTGATCGTTCTTATTAGGAGTTGAATTAGAAATTTTATAATTACCAAATCAATAGTTCAATCAATTTGGTTGAGGTTGCTCCCTTATCATTATTTTTGTATCTGCACAAATTTTTGGATAAAATCTCAATAGTGACAGAGCATATTTTTTCAAATATTAATTTGATTAATTTTGATGTCAAGAGTTAAAAGTAAAAGATAAAATAGTTGAGAGAGTAAAAGTAATATTAACCCTAAATAAAAATTATACATAATAAATTTTGAGGGAATATGAATGCTATATATTCTATAGGGAATGGACAGGGTCGTATTTGAGCAAGTCTAACATGTGCGATCGCAATTGGGGGCAAAAAAAAATTATATGTATATATAGTTTACAAAAATTTAGGCTAAATGTATGAAAATTGGACCAATTTGTGACAAGATGGAATTGAAAACCAATTGACAATTGTTTTTAGAATCTCTCTCTCTCTCTCTCTCTCTCTCTCTCTCTCTCTATATATATATATATATATATATATATATATATATATATATATATATAAATTAAACCCAATATTATGACTCTATATATTTAAGTCAGATTATGACTCCCTATTATATGCTTCCTGTGATTTCCCTATTCTAGTATCCCTATTATTCTCTCATTAGATATATCCCTATGAGGTGTATCTTTGAACCATCTCATTCAATACATGCAATTCATTATGTTCTCATATGGTATTAGTTAACTAGTTAGCTAGGTTAAATGTGACAGTTTTTTAATTCTTGAATTCACAATTCTGTAATTTCGTAGATCTGATTCTTCAATTCTTCTTGATCACACAAACTCTCAAGTCTCAAGTTCTTCAATTCTCTTAACATGTAATTAAAAATAACGTATTTTTTTTTATAATTTTTTATTGTTTTAAGAATTTGATTATTGATTAATTATTTATTCAGAGTTTCTAAATAAAATTTTATATGTATTTTTTATACAATATTTATATTTTGATACAACTTTTTGAACAATTATTATTTATATATAGAAATTATTCGAAAAAGGGCTCAATTTAATATATGGCACATGGCCCCAATTTTTATTGAAACGGCCCTAGGAATGCAATAAACATGAAATTGAACATGAATTGTATTCTATTTTTTGGCTCGCTGGAGTAATAGACCTTATCGATGTTATTACGATTTACGATGTTTGGTTTTAGTTTGAGGAATATATGAGTGGGATATGATTTTAAAAGACATATGTATACCCATATACAAAATATTATAATAATAATAAAAATTATTATAATTATAATTATAATTATAATTATAATTCCTAAAGAAGGAAAATCACGCACCTTAAGAAGGAAAACCACGCACCTAAACCTATAGACTGATGCACTTAAGTTTCAACACTAACGCACATTAAGCTCAAAACCACGTACCTTAAGCACAAAAACCACGCACCTTAAGAAAGAAAAAATCACACACCTAAAGCTTTAGACCTACACAATTAAGTTTCAACAATTAACGCATCTTAAGCTCAGACCACGCACCTTAAGCACAAAAATCATGCACTTTAAGAAGGAAAATCACGCACATTAAAAAGAAAAATCACGCACCTTAAGTTTGACCCATATGGAAAATGATCAAATTGTGACCGCGTTTTTTTTTTTAACGTTGTTAATCCTGAATGTTGATTTTGACAAGATCAATAGCTCTCATCTACCACACAACCACACCCGAGCACCCCACCCGCATTTGAATACCAATCAAACAACCTCTTTTGTGTCTGAAGCATACTAGCGGAGGCTGAGTGTACTTGTCCTCTTATGTACTATGCAAATTGTTTAACGACTGATTTTAATTGAATTATTATATGTTTCGATTAAATTAATGTTAATTATTTTAAATCAAGTAATATTATAGGAAATTGTTGTTGGAAAAATAACACTAAAATGGCATTTAAGTGGCTATTTTGTGGTACAATTTAACGTGGGGTCCACAGCCGATTTGGGTCGGGTCAAAGTATATTCGGGTTCTTCGTAGTGAGACGAAGAGATCCATTTATTGTACGCTCAAAATGGATAATGGGTGAATGAGAAATTGGTTCTCAAAGTAGACCCATTTGAGATGGAATTTGAAGTGAGGAAAAGCTTATGAAGCTTTGTCCTACATTGGTTGCGAATGAGGATTTGCCCCACTATAAATACAAGAGGTCTTTTAAAGCTAATTGACTTGTATGGCATAGAGGCTTTCTCTCACGCGCAGGGGGGTGCAAACCAAATCCCAAACTGAGCCTGAAAAGGCTTGACTCGTGTACGCCGACACCTGCGGCACGAATATCGTTTGAAAAATTGGCTAGCCTTGCGGGCTAAGTTATGCCATATTTTCGAACAAGTTTTCCATCTCAGAACCACAGGTTCGAGACATCAAGATGAGCTGACCTCTCGCGAGAGGTAGTTCGATGTCTCGCGGTTAGCGGAGTCGAAGATGAGCTGACCTCTCGCGAGAGGTAGTTCGATGTCTCACGGTTAGCGAAGTCGACCTCTCGCGAGAGGTTGTTCGCGTGCGAGTGCGATGTCGCGCAGCCCGGGCTAGCGCGCGCTTCCAATGTCGCGTTGCCGGCACGATGTCTCGAAGCATGCACTACTTGACGTCTCGCGGCACGGGCGATGTCTCGATGGTTCACATACTGGACCATGTCTCGCACTACCACTCCAGTGACCTCTCGAACGCAACGTTTCACCTACTATGTCCGTTCAAAAATGACTCTTGGTATTACATAATTAAATTGATTAATTCTAATCATTATTTTCAGAGTTATTATTTTGTGAATAATGGACTTGGTAGTGGCCTAGTGGGTGTAAATGTTGGTTAGTGGCAGAATTAGTTTTCTGCTAGCTAGTGAGTGGAGGTTACATGGGTTATTTTAATACCATGATTAATGCTATGATCCACTCTCCTCTACTATATATTCGTAGGTGAGCAGTAGTTTTTGAAGACACGAAAAGAGACACCAAGAACACACGAAATACATTGGTTTTCTCCCTCAAAACATTGCTCATCATTCTTTCAAGGCACCTGCGTTCATCCCACGTCCTAGTTCGCCAGATCCAAGTTTGTGTGCTCAAACTTAGGATCGTAGTACGTTTTATCCTAGGAAACCTAGACCACAACGCTCCAGCACCCCGGGAGGCGGTAAATAAGGTTTTAAAGATAGTGTCAACACGACTCGTGCTTCCAACCATCCCGAGATCGTCCGATTTTCGTCCGTTGGCTTTATCAGGTTTATTAAACCTTTTGTAGGTTTTTTTTTTCCTGTGTAATTATCCTTCATGGATATATTTTGTTGTATTTTCCATTTTCTATTGAATTTCGAGAATCAATTTCCTTACAATTGTTACTTCTACTTCCAATTTTTACTTTCTCTCCCAAATTTTTTATGTTGACATATTTCTTGGGACTCACACAATAAAGATAACCTATCATTATTTGTCACATCAAGGAGTAAAAGTGAGGGAATAGAAATAGAGAATATACATATAATAGAACTCAATATTATATGCACCAAAAAAAGGCTTTATATATGCACCATAACCAAAATTATAAATAAATATATGAAAAAATTAAATTTTGGTCCTGTGACAAATACAAAATAATTTTTGGGTCACACTTGTGTGAGACCATCTCACGGATCCTTATTCGTGAGACGGGTCGTGTCGGGTCAAACCACCATGCAAATGTCATACTTATATGTGCAAATGTCATGCTTATATGCTCAAATATAACACTAATTAATAATACAATTTTTGTTACTTATAAGAGAAAAAGTAATACATTTTTCATAATAAGTAATGTTGACAAGTGCCCCCCTTACTTATAAGGGCAAATATAATACTTTTGATGACAAATGTAATACTTTTAAATCAAAATGTAAAAGTATTGTATTTCCCTTAAAAGTTGTACATTTACCCTTATAAGTAACAAAAATTTTATTCTTGATTAGTATTGCATTTGAGCATATAAGTATGACATTTGTGCATATAAGTGTTACATTTGTATCTTGACC
>CP025655.1:12013741-12030386 GCA_003576665.1 Ipomoea trifida | reverse complement strand
AACTGTAATTTTCAATGCAATGTGGAGAATTTGAAAAGTTTTATGCTCTAAGTATGTCTCAATGTAAATGATTAGGTGTTTGGGATTTTAAAACATGATAAGTGTAATTTCATTGAATGTTAAGAAGAAAAAGAGTTTTATGACTAAGTTTCTATAACTATAAATGATTACATGGTTGTGACTTTCAAAGTTGATAAGTGTAAAGTTCATTAAATGTTAAGTAGAGAAAATATTTGAAGCTGAAAGTTTGCATTAGTTGAAATGATTAACTGTTTGTGATTTTAAATAATAGCCATGTGGGGACAAAGAGTTTTATGACTAATTTTCTATAACTATAAATGATTACCTGGTTGTGACTTTGAAAGTTGATAAGTGTAAAGTTTATTAAATGTTAAGTACACTAAAGATTTTAAGCTGAAAGTTTGTATTAGTTTAAATGATTAACTGTTTGTGATTTTAAATAATAGGCATGTGCTTTTTTTTATGTTAGCAGAAAAACTCAAGGGAATGGAGATGACTGGAAGAACAGAACCCTAAACCCTATAGTACAAATATTGCTGGTAAGTTAGTTAAAAAATTGACCTTATACTTTAAATTACTTGTGCGAAATATTTTCTTAAATGTCTCTTTTAACAACTTAGATGTAGTTGTAAATGTTTAACTATATAACTAAAAGTAAGAAAATAATAATTTTTATTATTTAAGTTGACAATATAATGTACATGGCATTAGGATTTACATGACAAAAAAATATATATACAGCTAATAATAGATACATGTTCAGGAGAATAAAAAATAAAAAGTTGCATGTCATCCTCTCTTGACCTTGACTCTTCATGACTAAGCACCTGCATTGCAAAAGAAATAAAAAAAAAAAAAAGAAGCAAGTAATGGGTGTAGTAAGCAATTGAGCATGAAAAAACAGTAAATTGAAAATGAGAGTTAAACTCTCCAAAAAAATGCAGTAAAACTGCATAAAGTCTCAAAAGATCATTGTCCAAGTCTAGAAACATCATTGTCCAGTCACCCTAACACATAGAACCAAAGTATTTTCAGAGCCTCATAAAGTCTTTTCTTCCTTGATCACTAAAGGTCTACACTTCTTCAAATTCTGACTTGATGAGAACTGGTCAAGTAGACATCTTTTAATAGCACCTGTGTCAACTTCATCTTGGTCATTGGCCACACCTTTTAGCTTCAAGTTAGCTTGCACTATTGGATTGATTGCCTCATCTCCTGATTCACTTTCCTGCGTATGAAAAAAAATAGTAACTATAAATCATCTACTTAGTAGTATAAAACAGTTGTGTAAGTAAAATAATTAGATCTATTACCTCAGATTCCAGATCATCTGCATCTTCCTCTATCATTCTGGATAATTCATCTTGATCACCCAACATAGATGGACAGTATTGAGCTTCCAATTCCTCATTATGACTAACACTTAACACTGATATAGGCTTAGCTGGATTCCTAATGTGTTCATTCTTAAGATTAATTCTAAACACCATAGATTTGTTCCTCAATTGTTCAAACTCAACTGGAACCTGCATCTTAGACTAGGAAACAGAAACAGTTAGTGTAATTAAAACAGCTGGTAAGAATGAATTTGTAGTCAGAAAATAAATAAATTACCATAGAGTACTTGATTTTTAAATCATAGGCAGTAATGCCCAGAAGTTCAAAACATTCCTTATCCCACAGTACAAAAGGTGCATCACTTGTTTTGTCTAGAACCCTAACAATTACTTTGTATCTCACATTCCCTTCTGCCCAATTAGTCTTGCAGGTGTCACAAAAGTAGTAAGTCTCTGTAAGAGTAAGTGATTTATAGCAGCCCGATTTTCTACATGAGTTATAGAACCATTTCTTTCCACTTTCAATTGATACAATGGTACCTGGGACATAATAATACCCTTCCTGCAAATTTGATTCAACCAAAAAATGAAATTAGGCATTAATAATATAGTTAATGCATATGTATGTTGTTTGTAAATCAGATATTCCTTACCTCAGCCCTTTCATATAAATCTCGAATTGTGCTGACAACCATAGGAGACTGTGAATTATTAGCACTGTGACCATAAGACACCACATAAATACTTCTGAGTGGACTACAATTAGCCTTCAAACTGTTAAATGAAAATATTTCTCATTAGTTTTAAGAATGTAAAAAAAATATATTCAGGGAATTTGTAGAGTACCTATTTATGAAATCTGCAAACTCTTGGCAGTCCAAATTGAATAAAACCTTTGTAGCAGTGTATGAGCTTGAAATCCTGACCTCATCTAAAAAAAATACAGGAAAATAGGTATAAACTAAGCAAACAAATAATCTGATTTTTTTTTGTATGATGGCAGGGAAGGGGAACTTACTGTCAACTGTTTTCGCACGACAGAGCTGGAGCAAAACAATCAAATGGCCATCACTATGGTTATTGAAAAATGGCATAACAACAGGTACGTGCTCATCCCATAATGTACATTTGATTCTATTTCCCCTAAGTAAACAGGAAAAGTGTAGTGAAGTGTAAAGCATGTAAAAAAAATAGATGAAATAATATAGTATTTCACAGTAATTGAGAAACTTACTTTGAGTCTTCAATCAAAAAATCAACCAACTGTGTAGGGAAACCAGCAATGACCTTATCCTTAGGAGAATAGAACTCAACTACTCTACCAATAACATCTATAATGAAATGTAGATGTGTTGAGAAGTATGAAGTATAAGTAAAAAAAAATGAAAATGGTGTAGAGTAGATTACCAATCAACAGCTTCTCTTCAACCTTGCCAGCCAATAACTCCTCAATAGGTTTAATCCGAAACAAAAGGCTTGGAAAACCTTTTCTCCTATGTTTCTCAATAGTAGTGTATTGATTGAACCTCATCATGTATTTATGCTGGGTAGTTTTATACTGGTAGTAATAAGACACAGCCACAAAATTTTTTACTGCATAAACTTTACCTTCTTTTAGCAGATGGGAAAACTGATCAATAAAATCGTCATGTATACTTGCATGAACATAGGTACCCTAGAAAAATAATAAGAAAAAAACAAAAGAATAAAAATAGAAACTGTGAAGGAACACTTTGCAGTTTATACTTAGTATTAGCAGTTTATGAACAATGAACAATTTATTAAAACACTATGCAGATTAAGATGAAGCAGAACACTTTGCAGATTAAGATGAAGTAGGAAAGGTTAAATGTAATTACCTCAATGTCGTGAAAGACACACTCTTGACTCTTCACAGCAGATTTGTTCCTACCTTCAGTCACAATGTAAGTACGAATCAACCTTAATCTAATTGCTTTCTTATAGGATTGAGGAGAAATGTCTTTTGCTACTACATAGAGCATTGACATTTTGTTTTGCAAGGTATGGACAATGGCCAGCAGAAGACTTACATAGAAGGAAGAAGAAAGCATAACCATTTTATAGAAGAAGGATTTTGGAGGCTGAAGAATGATGATAAGTTGCAACCTATCAATACACCGATAAACGAAACGACATGGGGCTTAATACGCATGCCTGCATTTTGAAATACAAAATCCTAATGATATGATTAGGGTTTATGTAATTTGAGTGATGTATGTAATATAAATATAGTATTTAAGTAGCTGAGTCTGATGGAAAACCTTGATATATAAGACCTGTAATTTAATTATAACAACTTCCCATAAATTGGGAATGCCAAAAGATGGTAGTATTTAAGTATAACTTAAATACTAATTGATATTGATTATAGGTAATTGATTGATGATTGATTCCGCCAAAAGACTACCAAAAGGCTACGTAAACATGAGCGGGAAAACTTCACCAGATCTTAGAGCCAAAACGCAAACGACGTAGTTTAGGGCGGGCGGGAAAATGGGGCAATTTCATTGGCCGAAATCTTATAGCTTTATTAGATAGAAGGATTCCCTTGTGGTCAAGCGGCATGAAGTGATTCTCCCTAGTGGGAGGTCATGGGTTCGAGCCTCAGTGGGGGCAATGTTGACTTTGTTGGGCTTCAGTAGGTTGAGAAAGTATATGGACAGATACTACATGTAACAGGGTCAATAGTATTCAAAAAAAAAAACAAATCTTTAAACAATATGCTATAACATATTTTTAAATACAATTAAATTATTAAATATATTTTTCTTTAATTTTATTATAAATTTACAAAACAACTACATAAATACATTACTTATTGCATGTGTGTTAGTTAATTATTTTTAAATTATTTACTTATATATTTTATCATTGCTTATTTAATTATTTTAATTCTGAAGTTTACTAACATTCATGAAAATAGATTAAGGGTATAAAAGTAAAAAAAAAACCATTATAACATATAAGATAACCCTCAACCAAACAAGTTTATATAATATACCTCAGTTTTAACCAAACACAGAAATCTAACATTCCCTACAATCTAACATTCCCTGCAATCCAACATTCACTAAGGTAATCTAACATTCTGTGAACCAAACGCCCCCTAATAAGAATTCAGGAGGCCCTACTATTGTCAAACAACAAAAATCAAGGCAAATTCCATATATCTAACGGATGAGGGTCTGTTTTAAACGGGTAGAATTTCTTAGAAGTATTACACTTTCTTGTAAAAGTATTATTCTAGAGTACAATTTTCCTTATAAGCAATTTTTTAACTTCTAATATGAGTTAATACTCGATTTGGCTGCTCGACTATTAGGATTTCAGCACTTTGATCATCGACTATGAAATTTGTCCAATTTCATCCCCAATCACTGTTGCAAAAATGGGCCTAGGCGGCTGCCTAGGCGCTAGGCGCCCCTAGGCCGAGGAAAATTGCTCCCTAGGTTGTCGGCAGCCTAGCGCCTAACTCGAATATCTGACCGCAAGGAGCGTCTGATGTCCGATGACCTTCTTCTCGAATATCTGACCGCAAGGAGCGTCTGACCGCTAGGCGCCCCTAGGCCGAGGAAAATTGCTGCCCATCGACATTCTACTTGAGCCGGAATAAGGCGACGGGGTCGCTGTACTTCTCGAACCGCCGTTCCACGGCCTTGTTTTCTTGGAGGAGTTTATTCCAGACCTTGACTACGTGGAGTTCCTTGAAGAGATTGATGCTATGTTGGACCGCGGTACTCCTGATGGCGCTCCACCAAACATCGATGTCTTTTAGGAGGTGTTCTACGACTGTGCTTCTGTCCTTGTTTCGGCAACTCCGACCGTTTCTTTTGAGGTCGTTCCTTCGACCAAGTATTTTCGAGGCTTAACCTATAATAGCCTCTCTTTTGGTATCTTTTGCTAAAGGGGTGCATCATTGGCCCCTTTTTTTAATGTAACTATCCAGCCTCGGGCTTTAGATGAATGGAACATCATCATCTTTTTGCTCGTGCCTTGCTTTCTTTTTTTTCTGCATGTATGTACTGAACATGTTGATTTATCCTTGGAATCGTTCCTTTGACCCCTAAGGGTCTTTTAAGAACCTTTGACGCTTTGGTAAACACCAAGAATAGTCTGATTTAAGGGTCATTTACGGGCTGAAATTGCATAGTTTGCTACCCATTTCATAAGGATTTCATGCATTAAAACTCGGATGTGATCAAAAAACCTCTAACACGATTATGGAAGATGTTTTGAAGCTATTTCTACAGCCACATGAAGGATTCAAGGCCAAAACCAAGCAAAAAGCGAAGAAGCCACAAGCAGGAACGTCCCACAATCAGCCCACTACGCGTGTGGAGGGGCGTGGATCATTTCCAGTAGCTCACCACGCCCTCCACCATGCGTGTTGCTAGGCCATGAAGATTCAAGGCTCGACGTGTCAAGCCCTAGCCTCGACGCGTCGAGAATATGCCGTAACATTTTATAGAAAATCCTTCAGGGCTCGACACGTCGAGAGCCCTGTGACAGCCCAAATTTCAGTTTTGGGATAATTGTCTATTTTGCTCCCACTATATAAAGCTCATTATTCTAAGACCTAGGGAGGCAATTTAGGTTTTAGATCAGATTTCTTAGGGTTTTCTCCCCTCTTGGGGGAAAACCTCTCTTTCTATTAGATTAGATTTAGATCAAAGAGAGGGATTGAAGTTTCAAGGATGTAAAGGCTCTATTCTTCTTGGATGGTAACCTTTTAATACTCTTAATATTTCAATATTTATTTCCTTTGAAGCTTTGATTCCCTTCTTCTTGTTGCTTTATTTTCATGCTAGCTTAGTTTAGAAAGGAGATTGGTGGCCCCGAAACTAGCTTTATGGTTGATTTGATGATATGTTTTTCTTAAAGTTGTGAGCTTTATGTTCTTGTATTTGTATGCTTGTGTGGGTGATGTTTGGTGTTGTTTTGTGCCTATGTGTGGCCACACTAGGTAGCAAACTCATGTGAAAGTAATTGTGTGCGCGATAGCGGCCTCTCACGAGTCCTACTCACCTACATCTCCGCCCTTAGTCCGAAAGGACGAGGTCCGAGAGGAGTGGTAGACAAGGTGTTCGATGAAATGCCCCAACCGAATGAAGATGTGGGAGTCCAAAGTGTGACGCCACTTGGTGATGTGCCTAAAGCTCCCTTGTTAAATCCGAGGCATATGGTCGCACAACTGATAGAATCCTAGACCATATATGCTAGTCAAGAGCCCCAATCTCCATTTTTCCCTTATTCTTGCTTTTATCATTTCTAGATTTCCAATTTCCTTGCACATATACTTTCAAGTTCTTGTCATTCTTGTAACTCTTAACCTTCAACATCCTAAAAGTCAACATACATTCGACTCCAAACATGCCTTCCTTGAGAGACACGACACTCGGGAAGTCTTCCTCGTTTTAACGCCTTTCATTACCACATTCACCTCACCATATAACCACAGCATCACGCTTGCAAACACTAAGACAGGTCGGCCCTTAGACCCTAGCTCGATGGGGTCAAGTCCGACATGTCTTCGGATGTCTCTGCGACCTTCCAGCCTTACCCCTCAACTCGTTCTCCAATCCATGCTTCCAATCCCTCAGACTCTTAGTCTGAGAGTTCTTCCCAATTTAGATTAACATAGTCTGATGCCTAATTGCACCGGGTCCGACTTATCGCATGAAATCCTCTTCAGTCCCTCAGACTAAAGGTATGAGGACTAGACCAGGCTTCGCTCAATCTTCCCTTTTTCAAGGGATTTTCTCAACTCGGCCCTTGAGGTCCGACCTGCTACCTTGATGAGGCTTGCCTTCATAGGTCGGCCCGCGCCCACCTATCCTGACTACGCAAAACCCTCCATTTTTCGCCTTTTTCGATCTTCAATCTTCTCGGCAGTTCCCACCCTCATCATTACCTTTTCCGAACCACCGTATAGGCATTAAATGCCTTCCCACACTGACGTAAGCTAACCGTTCCATCAACCATCGCATTGCTCGCCCGCCTGTCCGATTTGGTCCGCGCGTCCTCATCTCCTTCCTCCTCCGATTTTATAAAAGGCTCACCTGCTCTCCTTCGTCCTCTTTCGCTTTCTTCTTCTGCAGTCCAATTCCTTTTACTCCAATCACTTTGCAGTTTCTCTACCACCATTGTCTGCTCCCACATTGCTTCTTTCCCTCCGGTGTCGGTTCCACAAACCCTTTTGGTAAGCTCTTCTTTCCCTTTCTTGCTTTCTTATTCCCCGTTCTTTCAATGTCTTCGTCTTCTTCTTCCTCTCACGCGAGGTTTTTAGAGAACCTCTCTGATATCTACTATTTTGTACAATAATTCACCCCTTATTTTAGTTGTTTTGGTGTTTATTTTCTTTATCCTAATGAAATTGAGAATTATTTGTGTGTTATATTATCCCAAGAGTTGAATTATTCACAAGGAGCAGCAAAGGAAGAGTTTTGGAACATTTTGGACAAGTTTTGGAAGAAAAATAAAATTACCCAGGAACAATAGGAAACAAGAATATGAATTGGAAAAGAATTGGAAGTTGCATCATGAGCCCAAGGCCCATCTATCTCCTATATATTATGGAGGTTCCCTTACAGAGTTCTGAACCCTAGTTAGTTAGATTATTTTCCCCTTCTCTCTTTATATTTCCCTACCATAGTTTAGATTAGTTTCACATTAGATTATTTAATTTCAAGCTTGGAATCTCGGATTGAAGTTGGATTTGTTCTTTATCAGTTAAGTTCTCTTATTCCTTTATTTACTTTCTTCTCAGATTTCTTGCAATGTTTATGGTTATTTATTATTTTGCTTTGTTTAATTCCATCATGCGTGAGTAATTCGCTTATGGTTCTGGATTAGGGATCAATTGTTAATCTTGATGTTCGATTTATGATTAATTGCATAAAGGGATTGAATCTTTTACCTAGGGTTTATGTTGATTTGGGGATTTCTTTGCACTAGTTATTGGTTTGTGGCCAGAATTAATTGCTAGTCTAGGAGAGGGATTCATTACAACGACAGTTGGATGGAGACCTCGAGCCTTACCAATTTCAACCTAATTTTCCTACTATGAAAGTAGAGGTAATTTTGGGGCTTACAATGCTTAGGTGCTTAAGGTTATGATTGATGCATCACGACTGTGGGGCAATCTTAGCCTAATTCTCTTACTGATTATGAAAGTAGCTGAGTAGAATTCTTTTGTGCATTGCCCATATATCCCTTGGTTAATTATTCTTTTCCTAATCCTGAGTTTGTTAGAACATCAAGGTTACAATCCCCCTAATTTGGCCCATATTTTTATCATACAGTTTACACCTTAATCAATTACTTTCTTTTACACCATTCAGTCTTTGTTGCTTGGATTCTATTAATTCATATACTCTAGTGCCTGGTAATTCACACAATTACGTGTCATAGCCCCAATCCTCAGCGGCATTACACCCTCTTTTACACTCATCATTATACATCATCACTCTCCGCCTCTGCCTCCCGGCCGGTCGTTTTTGGAGATGCACCGGCCGATCCTCTGATCAATGCGTCGGAGGAAGTTCCTTTTTATCTGGCCTTGGTTGCGTCTGGAATGTCACCATGGGCCAACCTTGAACGGGCTCCATGCCAGGATGAGGCCATCAACCTTCCAGCCTAGTACACTTCTACCCTTTCCTCAGTAAAGCTCGATCACGTCCGGGACCTATTGGGCCCTAAGGCAGTAGTTATGACGGCGGATGATCATGACATTGATGATCCTCCCTCTGGCTATATCGACCTTCATTATAAGTCAGTTTTTTAAGGGTTCCGCATTCCACTCCATCCCTTCCTGTCAACCTTTTTCAACTATTTTCGCATATTGCCCCAACAGCTCGTCCCTAACTCTCACCGCCTTCTCTCCTGCTTCCTTACCTCCACTCGTCGAGTCGGCGTCCAGCCAACCATGTCTCTTTTCAACCAGCTTTTTCAAGTTTCCCATGTCAGCAAGCCCCCTTCTGCTTTCGTGCGAATATCCCAACGACGGGGTTGCCGAGTTATCGAGGATTTAAAGTCCCATACACCATACAATATATTAAAATATCTCTCAATTTTCTTCTTTGCCCTCTCTTATCATTTATGGTTATATTCTCATATTATTTTGGATACAATCACAACCCTTGATTGCACTTATTTGAATGCCTAGGATTTGTCCTCATTGTCCTCCATAATATATGTGTCCTCAACTCCTCATTTGAATATATATATATATATATATATATATATATATATATATATATATATATATATATATATATATATATATATAATATGACATACACCACACACATGCACTATTTTTTGGTTTTTATAGGTCGTCGCCTAGGCGCTAAGTGCTAATCTACTACCCAACTCGTGCCTAGCGCCTACTACCCAAACTATACAATTTTTACTCAAAATGGTTCTCCGCCCAAACTACCATTTGTTAGACGTCAAAACTGAAGATAGAAACATAATTTCATTTTCTTTGCATTCTTTTTCATCTCAAGATCGAAACCACCATTTCTTTGCATTCTTTTCCAAAAAAATAACAAGCACAAAAACGAAAGGAAAAAGGGATAGGTTAGCTTGAGTCATGTGATACTCACACTATCCTTAAAATCTTATTTGTTTCCTCCCAAAGGTGTTAAAAGAGTTGTAGCCTAGTTTTTTTTCAAGATAAAACAAGCTACGGTTTTACGTTTGAGCACTCGAATGAATAAACCCGGTCAACTAGAACACGACTTTGAACACGGAAAGAAGAAGGAAGATGAGCAAAGGTTTTATGGAAAGCAAAAAGCGTGAGTGTTAGAGTTGTCAAAATCCAACTACTACATCCAAAGGCTTATATAGGAGAAGGAATGATAAATAACATTTATCATTGCATTAAAACTGATAATAAAATAAGTTTTTGTAACCTCCATAACATATCACCATTAATCTGAGAATTAATTCTCAAATTCAAAATTGGAATTAATTCCGTAACATCATAATTAATACCTAGAACTGTACTCCGAACAATACTCGAATAGTGGTTCAAAATGTGAGGAGTTCGAAAGGTAACTACTTCGAATGGTACCTTTGAAAGATACCTGCAAGGTTATGAGAACTGAACTTTCGGTCAGATGGCCGAATAGTCACTCGCCTTGTGACTATTCGGTCCCCAAGTCCGAGTGGTAGGCACTCGCCTTGTGACTGTTCAGTCACAATGTTGAGTAGTCACTGCTCAGACAGTGACAAAAGAGTTGAAAAATATTTTTGAAAAGTTGTCATAACTTAGCCCGCAAAGCCAGTCACTTTTTCATACGACATTCGTACCCGTAGGTGTCGGTGTACACGAGTCAAGCATTTTTCCAATGTGGGACAAAGGCTACTTTTAAGCCTTTTTCACCTTCATTTCCAACTCAAATGGGTCTACTTTGAGAATCAATTTACTATTCACCCATTATCTGTTTTGAGCGTATAATATATCAATCTCTTCTTCTCACTACGAAGAACCCGAATCCACTTTGACCTGAGCCAAATCAGAAGTGGACTCCACATATATTTGTACCACAAAACAACTACTTACATTGTTATTTTATGTTATTTTTTCCAACATTGATCACCCCCCGGATCTGTTTCTTAGAAACAACCTCTCCGTTCATGGCTTACCAGATTCTTCTATCCGGTATACCTTCACGGGATCGACTAGGGAAAAGAAATAATTCAATCCTCCACCTGCGATTTGAAAAACTCCCAACTCGAATGGTCATCAAGAATCGTTCAATTGCTGAGCTATAATGGCTTCATCTCCTTCGCAATCGAATTGTACTCTATGAGCACCTATGTGATGAAATTTTTAAGAGTCATTTCCATTTTTGGTCCTACTGTTATTGAGGCATTGCCAAATTTAGTCCACTTCATTAATTTTTGCCACATTACGACCAATCTTATTTAGTCATTGCCATTTTTAGTCCACCGTTAAAATTTTCGTCAAATAACCGTCCAAAAGAGGGGTATTTTGATCTTTTCATGCTTTGTTCATATCCTTTACCCTTTGTAGTGGTTTTCCTTACAGATTTTCATCCAATGAAGAGGTCCGGCGAAAACCATGGCTTTGTAATGTGGCTCACATGGCTTTCGTCGGACTTCTTCAATTGATGAAAACGTGTAAGGAAAATCACTGCAAAGGGTCAAGGAGATGACCAAAGCATGAAAAGACCAAAAGTAATCCTATTTTAGACGGTAATTTGACGAAAATTTTAACGGTGGACTAAAAGTGGCAAAGACTAAATAAGACTGGCTGTAATGTGGCAAAAATTAATGAAGTGGACTAAAATTAGCAATGCCTCAATAACAATAGGACCAAAAGTGGAAATGACTCAATTTTTAAGAATCAAAATTTTGGCCACCATACAGTGGCTGATTTCAAGTGCAAGGATGATTGGATGAAACATCCCATCTGCAATGATGAGACTGCATGGTTAGCAATGCTTCTCATGAATTTCTCAGCTTAGATAAATGAGATTTTGTGAAGCTTCTTATTGAGCAAACCCCTCCAGCCCCTCCCACTCTTTTTTAGGATTAGTTTTTTTTTCATCTAGAAACTTAGCCAAGAAGTGAGATGAAAAGGGACACGCGAGAAGGCAAAGAAAATGAAATTACGTTTTTATCATCAGTTTTGACATCTAACAAACGGTAATTTGGACATAGGACTCAGGTAAAAATTGCATAGTTGGGGATGAAATTAGAAAAGTTTGGTAGTTGAGGATCAAAATGATGAAATTCTAATAGTTAATAGACCAAATCGAGTATTAAATCCTATTAATATTACATTATGATTTCAAAGTATTACATTTTTTTGATTAATATTACACTTTATCTCATAAATAATAATTAATCAACTTATTCTTGATTAGTATTACACTGTTTCTCATAAGTAATTTTTGAACCTCTAAATATTACATTAGGTGTGTATTTGCATGGTCAGTGGTGCGCATTTTGGGTGATTTAGAGAAAAAAAAGGTTCTCCTGTAACAAGAGTGCATTTACACATTCGGTGGTGTGCATTGTGACCTTTGTAGGTGTGCATTTGCATGATCGGTGGTGTACATTTTTGGTGATTTAGAGGACGAACAAGGTCCTCATGTAAAAATTAAGGAATGATCATATTCATCTATTAGGATTCATCAGTTGAGGGTTTTAGTAAACAAACACGAGGCCAATTTTATAATTATTGCAAACTCTCATATTTGCAATATGGTGTGCGATGTTGTTACCTCTATAGGTGTGCATGATTTAGATGAGGAACAAGGTCTTTTCTGTAACATGTGAGGATTGATCATAACCACACATCATAAGTTCATCAATAGTGGAAGGTTTTAGTAAAAAAATATAGGGTTACTTTTATAATTATTGCAAACTAAAATTCGTAATATTTATAAATAAACTATGGCGTTAAAGTGTGCATTTGCACAGTCGGTGTTATGTGTTTTGAGATACTGGTCTAAATTATAATGGGTAGGCGTAAAATGAGAGGAAAATTCATACTCTCTCCATATTTAAATGGGATATTGAGTTTTTGACCAAATAAATTTGCCTTTTAAACGTGATTTTGAGGGATTTGACATGCTAATTATGTGGATTTCTTTTATGCCTTTATGTTTAATCATAGTCGTTAATTTGTTAGTTTCAGTGACTATGATTTGTCCACAGTTTTTACGTGGGAGGTGGTTCTCATATGAGAATTAGTAGTCTAGTGAGAAAGTGTAGACTAATGTCATTTGTTCATTTAGGATAATCAAGGGCTATAAATTAATGAATAAATGAAAAAATGCGATGACATTTCTATAGTTACGATGATGTATTTGGAAACACTTTATAATACATCCACTAATAACTAATAGTGCATTCATGAGCGCACTATTATAGATTTTGAGTGCACAGTGCAATGCTAGTTATTCTGTTATTCGTGGATGCAATATTAAGTATTTCTAAATGCACCATCGTAATTACGAAAATGTCACTGTATATTTTTCTTAAGAAAAATACTTGATGTACTCCCAAAATCTTACTCCAACTTGCGTTCAAATTTTAATGGAAGAAAAAAATGAATGCATAAACATCACGGCCCCTACTAAATTGAGCAATCAAAGCATGTTAAATCATAGGGAGTATAAAATGGGAGTACATGTAAAATTACTTTTTACTTAATTAACTCTTGATCATCCTAAATGGACGAATGAGATTAATTTATAGAGCAAATATCAACTTTAATCCTATGAGTATTAGCAAAATGACAGTTTTGGTCCACATGTTTAATATTTACCAATTTTCACCCATGACTATTTTTTAAGTACTAATTTTATTCATGATCACTATTGCAAAAATTTCCCACCTAGGCGTTAGGCGCCCCTAGATCGAGGCGAATTGCTCCCTAGGCGGCCGACTAGCGCCTAACTTGGCCGATTGGGCCGAGTTGACAGCCGAATTTGGCCGAGTTAACTCGCCCAACTCGGCAGAGTTAGCCGACTTAACTCGAGCGAGTCGGCCTAGCTTGTTAATTTTTTTATTATATTTATATATATTTAAATTTATTTATTTATATAAGTAAGAGAAGTAATATATATATATATATATATATATATATATATATATATAGAATATTAATCAAATGTGGCCGTGCTCTTAGGTGTGGCCGTGCGGTCACACACCACTCAATGTTACGAAATACACCACTCAATGTTAAGAAACACACCACAATGAAAATATACAAAAACACCATAAAACACACCACACACCCAAAATAATGCACCATAACTCCCATGTCCCTAATGGTGCATTTGCTAATACTGTGTGGTGTATATTTGCATACCTAGTGGTGTGTTTTTGGGTGATGCGTCCCTAACGATGCATATTTGTGTGGTGCATTTTCTAACACTGAGTGGTGTATATCTGTATACATAGTGGTGAGGCCGCACTGTTCACACCTAAGAGCACGGCCACACTTGAACATGACCCTATATATATATATATATATATATATATATATATATATATATATATATATATAGAGAGAGAGAGAGAGAGAGAGAGAGAGAGAGTCATGATCAGGTGCGGCCATGCTCTCCCGTGCGGTTCACACCACTCAATGTTACGAAATACACCACTCAATGTTACGAAACACACCACTCAAATATGCACTGTGGTGTGTTTCTTAACATTGTGGTGTGTTTCATTCTGTTTCATTGTGGTGTGTTTCTTAACATTGAGTGGTGTATTTCGTAACATTGAGTGGTGTGTGACCGCATGGCCGCACGGGAGAGCACGGCCACACTTGAAATTATTTTATATATATATATATATATATATATATATATATATATATATATATATATATATATATGACATACACCCACACACATGCATTATTTTTTTGTTTTTTATAGGTCGCCGCCTAGGTACTGCCTAAACGCCGCCTAGACTGCTTAGGCGCTAGGCGCTAGTCTACCGCCCGACTAGCACCTAGCGCCCGCCTACTGCAACCATGTTAACAACTATTGTTTTAGTGTCAAAATTCATCGCGTCGATCACCCATCATTTTGAAACGTGCCGAAATGTAAAAATTTTGATGGGATCTTTGTCTTTTCAACTTAATATCTCAATTTGAGTACTAATAAATGGATTTAAGCCTTAAGATTGATCACAATTCGCAGTTCTCATCCTCATCTTATCTTAATTTGAGGATGAGAACTGTGAATTGTAATCGATCTTAAGGCTTAAATCCCTTTATTCATGCTCAAATTGAGATCTTAATTTGGAAAAGACGAATATATCCTTCAAAATTTTAGATTTCGGCATGTTTTAAATGGATGCGTGACTGGTGCGACGAATTTTGACACTAAAATAATAGTCGTGGATGAAAATTGGTACTAAAACAATAGTCGTGGAGAAAAAAATTGGTAGAAATTAAACATGTGGATCAAAACTATCATTTTACTAATACTCGTGGAACTAAAATTGGTATTTGATCTTAATTTATATGTTCTCATGGTGCTACTAATTCTCACATTATCCTCTCTTTCTCTCTCTCTCTCTCTCTATATATATATATATGAATTAATATCGTGGACCAGGTGCACAATGCATTGTGCATCCCGTACCAAAACGACGTCATTTTGGCCATTTTAATTAATGATTTTTTTGGGTTGTTTCTCGTTTCGGCTGTTAACTTCCATATATATATATATATATATATATATATATATATATATAAAATTGTGTTGTTCAGATTGACGATTTTGATTTGTTTGTTGTTGATGCAAATAAATGAATTTGTATGTGATATTCGTTGATTGAACTATATGAGAATAATTATAGGAATGTTTTTGAAATAACCAGATGATTCGAAGGTTAGGAGGATGAGGTCTGTGTGTTTGTGTTAATATTCTGTGTATTCTTTGAAGGTATTCTGTGTATTGTAGACTACGATTCTGTGTATTTATGTTAGGGGTACTTAAACATAGGGTGTGACGTGTTTTGTGTATTCAAATGTTAGGAGAATGATTTCTGTGTAGTTGTGTCAATATTCGGCGTATTCCTTCAAGTCATTCTGTATATTCTAGACAAGGATTCTGTGTATTAATGTTAGTGGTACTTAAACACAGGGGTGATGTGTTTGTGTATTTGGTGTTTTCATTTTCTGTGTATTCTTTGAAGGCATTGTGTATTGTAGACTACAATTATGTGTAATCATGTTAGGGGTACTTAAACATAGGTTGTGAAGTATTTTGTGTATTCGAATGTTAGGATGATGATTTCTGTGTAGTTGTGTCAATATTCTGTATATTCCCTCAAGTCATTCTATGTATTCTAGACAAGAATTATGTGTATTCCCGGAAGTCATTCGCGTCCACCGTCCACTAACATTCGAAACGACGTCGTTTGGACCAGCGTCCACCGTGCAATGTGGACCCTGGTCCACAATATAACGATTGATATGTATGTATGTATGTATATATTTTTTAGAAGCCACGTAAGTAGTAGTAATTGGTTGATTACCTGCTATTTGAAATTAATTATATATTTGTATTCATTCAATATGCTTTATGATAAATTTTTTAGTTAGAGACTTAATTGCATAGTTAGTTTTTTTTTTTTTTTTTTAAATACTTATGATCATTAACTATTACTACGTATTACTTTTTTTGAGTAATACATTCTCATTTATTGAAGCACAAAGAATCAATACCGCCCACTAGACCACAAGGTCTTGGCGTTAACACGAC
>CP025655.1:11965393-12013716 GCA_003576665.1 Ipomoea trifida | reverse complement strand
ATAATCTGTAATTCTACGAAGTCGAAGATCGAACTTTAACACTCGTAGAATTGTTATGGTATGCGGTATGATTTAATTTTTAGTTGATTCATTCTGCATGTTGGAGATCCTTATGGTGTAGTCTGCATTCCATAGAGTATTTTGTAGTACTGTGATTTTGTTTGATTTTAACAGCTCAATATGCTTTAATTTTTGCTGATAAGGTTTCAAGTAGCTAGGCCAATTTTGCCATGGGCGTATCACGTATGTAAAATTACAATTTTCTGAGTGATTGTAGTGTACAATCAAATGTTTTCTATAATTATATATTTTAATCACATTACTTTGATTGGTAATTTCTAATGGAAAAACATTGTATTGTAACTTTGTATTACAAGATTTTGAATGATAATACCTTATTTAACTATCCATCTTTTTAGTTGTACTGTGCAAAATAACTAGCAATCTACGGATGCTCATCTATATATTGTAGAATTTGCAATCTTGATCTTCCCCATTTACGGATGCTTATGTAATTTGGTAAAAATGGTGGTTACTATACTTGAATAAATCCACAATTATTCATTCCAATTATTCATTCCAATTGAGTGGTGTATTTCGTAACATTGAGTGGTGTGTGACCGCATGGCCGCACGGGAGAGCACGGTCGCACTTGAAATTATTTCTATACATATATATATATATATATATATATATATATATATATATATATATATATATATATATATATATAAATATAATATATGACATACACCCACACACATGCATTATTTTTTTGTTTTTTATAGGTCGCCGCCTAGGTACTGCCTAAACGCCGCCTAGACTGCTTAGGCGCTAGGCGCTAGTCTACCGTCCGACTAGCACCTAGCGCCCGCCTACTGCAACCATGTTAACAACTATTGTTTTAGTGTCAAAATTCATCGCGTCGATCACCCATCATTTTGAAACGTGCCGAAATGTAAAAATTTTGATGGGATCTTTGTCTTTTTCAACTTAATATCTCAATTTGAGTACTAATAAATGGATTTAAGCCTTAAGATTGATCACAATTCGCAGTTCTCATCCTCATCTTATCTTAATTTGAGGATGAGAACTGTGAATTGTAATCGATCTTAAGGCTTAAATCCCTTTATTCATGCTCAAATTGAGATCTTAATTTGGAAAAGACGAATATATCCTTCAAAATTTTAGATTTCGGCATGTTTTAAATGGATGCGTGACTGGTGCGACGAATTTTGACACTAAAATAATAGTCGTGGATGAAAATTGGTACTAAAACAATAGTCGTGGAGAAAAAAATTGGTAGAAATTAAACATGTGGATCAAAACTATCATTTTACTAATACTCGTGGAACTAAAATTGGTATTTGATCTTAATTTATATGTTCTCATGGTGCTACTAATTCTCACATTATCCTCTCTTTCTCTCTCTCTCTCTCTCTATATATATATATATGAATTAATATCGTGGACCAGGTGCACAATGCATTGTGCATCCCGTACCAAAACGACGTCATTTTGGCCATTTTAATTAATGATTTTTTTGGGTTGTTTCTCGTTTCGGCTGTTAACTTTCGGCTGTTCAGATTGACGATTTTGATTTGTTTGTTGTTGATGCAAATAAATGAATTTGTATGTGATATTCGTTGATTGAACTATATGAGAATAATTATAGGAATGTTTTTGAAATAACCAGATGATTCGAAGGTTAGGAGGATGAGGTCTGTGTGTTTGTGTTAATATTCTGTGTATTCTTTGAAGGTATTCTGTGTATTGTAGACTACGATTCTGTGTATTTATGTTAGGGGTACTTAAACATAGGGTGTGACGTGTTTTGTGTATTCAAATGTTAGGAGAATGATTTCTGTGTAGTTGTGTCAATATTCGGCGTATTCCTTCAAGTCATTCTGTATATTCTAGACAAGGATTCTGTGTATTAATGTTAGTGGTACTTAAACACAGGGGTGATGTGTTTGTGTATTTGGTGTTTTCATTTTCTGTGTATTCTTTGAAGGCATTGTGTATTGTAGACTACAATTATGTGTAATCATGTTAGGGGTACTTAAACATAGGTTGTGAAGTATTTTGTGTATTCGAATGTTAGGATGATGATTTCTGTGTAGTTGTGTCAATATTCTGTATATTCCCTCAAGTCATTCTATGTATTCTAGACAAGAATTATGTGTATTCCCGGAAGTCATTCGCGTCCACCGTCCACTAACATTCGAAACGACGTCGTTTTGGACCAGCGTCCACCGTGCAATGTGGACCCTGGTCCACAATATAACGATTGATATGTATGTATGTATGTATATATTTTTTAGAAGCCACGTAAGTAGTAGTAATTGGTTGATTACCTGCTATTTGAAATTAATTATATATTTGTATTCATTCAATATGCTTTATGATAAATTTTTTTAGTTAGAGACTTAATTGCATAGTTAGTTTTTTTTTTTTTTTTTTTTAAATACTTATGATCATTAACTATTACTACGTATTACTTTTTTTGAGTAATACATTCTCAATTTATTGAAGCACAAAGAATCAATACCGCCCACTAGACCACAAGGTCTTGGCGTTAACACGACTAGTATTATTTTGATTTATATTGGTTACACATTTTTTTTTTTTTTGTTTTCTTTTTTGAATTGATATAATCCATCTCAAAATGTTAAAATATTTTAAATTCCATGAAATTGCAGCATTTCGTATATAGAGTATTTCAAATATCGTAAATTGTTCTCAGTTTATATGAAAAATTTAATATAATGACATTCAAAGTATCAATATGAACAAAAAAATTCAAAACAAAAATTTAAAAGTACTAATCTAAACTTAAAAATTAGATTACCAATAAGATGGAATGATACCCTTTTTAATTATGGAATTAGATTTTTAATTGAAGGGATAGTCAAATTATATAGTTTTGTTTTAAAAATTTATCAACAAAACACTAACTTTTGATTTTGATTTATATTCCTAGTACGTAAACTCATAAACCAAAGTAACAAACACACCCGTAATATTTTTCGTAGAAATTAAGCAAAAAACAAAACCATTGAGGTTGCTATAATTATTAACAAAAATCAAGCAGAATCTGGAATTACTCCAAACATATTTACGGAGTACTAATTTAACTCGATAAAATTTACGTCAACAGATTTTTTTTGAAAATAATTTACGTCAACAGATGAGATCTACCCCTACCAACCCCATTTCGGCCATCTTCCTATATATATACCCACTCTCCCGAACTTCAAAGTCGCGTCGGCCCCTTCTCTTCTATCTGTGAACGAAGTAACGAACCGCTTCCTCTTTTCCCGTAAAGGTACGCTGGCTCGTTCGTATCGTTCTGTCCCCCCCTCCACCCCCTCTTGCTCTCTCGCCATTCCTTTCTTGCACTATATGTGTTGCTACTGCTAGTACTGTTTTCATGATGAAATATTGCTAGCATTCTAGCTTCTTTATAGCTCATAAAAACTGCATATTAGCACTAGCTTCTTCATCTAATTTAAGCTAATCTATAGTTAGGTGAGGAGGATCTCTGCTTGTGCGATCTGTTGTTTTCTTGTGCTTTTTTGACTTTTAGTAGTATCACTTGACTGTGAAAGTGTATGAAATCTTGAATTTCATCGTGTGGACGAGGATCCGATAGTAGATCTGAGGGGTTACAAGTTAATCCTGAAATGGATGGTTATAGATCTGGATTGATGTCTTTTGTGTGTGAATAAATCTGATCATTAATTAATGGCTATTTATATTTTTGTTAAATATTGTGACGTGCCTACCTGCCTCCATTGTGATTGTTCATCCCATTATAGATCCGAGCCTTTTAATTGATAGATCTAAGTGAATTGTTATTCTGATCCATGCATACGTGGATTGTCATTTGCTTGTTTTATGCCTGGCATTCTGGTCCTATTAATTGCTTTAGCAACACACTCATGTGATTGCATAATGAAAGAAAAGATGGTATATAACTATATATGATTGATTCTGTGTCTAGAATCAGAAGAAGTTGTATTTAGGTTTAGACTTTAGAGTAGATCAGAGTGGTATGTTATGTTTTTGCAATTGAAACTGAATGACAGTTATTGGATTTATTGAAAAAAAAAAAACAGAAAAAATGGCATCTCACATTGTTGGATATCCCCGTATGGGCCCGAAGAGAGAGCTCAAATTTGCTCTTGAGTCTTTTTGGGATGGGAAGAGCAGTGCTGAGGATCTGCAGAAGGTGGCAGCTGACCTCAGGGCATCCATATGGAAACAGATGGCTGATGCTGGGATCAAGTTCATTCCCAGCAACACTTTCTCATACTATGATCACGTGCTCGACACCACTGCCATGCTCGGTGCTGTACCCCCAAGGTACAACTGGGCTGGCGGTGAGATTGGATTTGATACTTACTTCTCCATGGCTAGAGGAAATGCCTCTGTCCCTGCCATGGAAATGACCAAGTGGTTCGATACCAACTAGTAAGTGATCTGGACCAATTCTAAATTGTCTTTATTATGAGGCCCTCCCTTTTAATCATGTCGACTTACTTAGTTCATGTGTTGATCCAGCCACTTCATTGTCCCTGAGTTGGGTCCTGACGTCAAATTCTCTTATGCTTCCCACAAAGCAGTGACTGAATACAAGGAGGCTAAGGCGGTATGTGATCTGCAACTTCAATCTAGTGCTTCATAACAATATTGATGAATAAATGTTTCATGCACTCTGTGCTTTGAGCCTTTCATTGTCTAAGGCTTTTGAATTAGTTTGCTGATAATTGATTGAATTCCACCTTCATTGGTGCAGCTTGGTATTGAAACTGTCCCAGTTCTTGTTGGCCCAGTATCATACTTGTTGCTATCCAAACCCGCCAAGGGAGTTGAGAAATCATTCCCCCTTTTGTCTCTCCTTGACAAGATCCTTCCAATCTACAAGTAAGAGATCTCAGTTTCTGTATTGAACTTTTTGTTATGAATTCCTTAAGTGGTGATGTTGTCCTACTGGCTTTTTTGATAACACAATTTAACTTCACTTTCAGGGAAGTTATTTCTGAATTGAAGGGTGCTGGTGCTTCTTGGATCCAGTTTGATGAGCCCAACCTTGTGATGGATCTTGAATCTCACCAGTTGGAAGCATTCACTAAGGCCTATGCTGAGCTGGAGTCATGTTTTGGTGGCCTTAATGTTCTTGTTGAGACCTACTTTGCTGATATTCCCGCTGAAGCATTCAAAACCCTTACTGCTTTGAAGGGAGTTACTGCCTTTGGTTTTGACTTGATCCGTGGAACTAAGACCATTGATTTGATTAAGGGTGGCTTTCCTTCAGGCAAGTACTTGTTTGCTGGAGTTGTTGATGGCAGGAACATTTGGGCAAATGATCTTGCTGGATCCCTCAGCACTCTGAAATCTCTTGAGGACATTGTTGGGAAAGGTATGCTTTGCAATATTTGTTGTGTTATTATTGATTTTTTTTATTACAAAAAATCAATCATTTTGTTATCTTAATTGCAGATAAGCTTGTTGTCTCCACTTCTTGCTCTCTTCTTCACACCGCTGTTGATCTTGTGAACGAAACCAAGCTGGACAATGAAATCAAATCATGGCTTGCTTTTGCTGCCCAAAAAGTTGTTGAAGTGAATGCTTTAGCCAAGGCATTATGTGGCCAAAAGGATGAGGTATCATTCCATTAGTTACTTGTTCTGTAACTAAAAAAATTTTGAAATGTAAATGGTGATGTCAATGCAAGTCAGGACAACTGTATACATTCTGTTCTTGCTTGTCTGCTTTCTAATTTGTATGCCACTACTGGCCTTGGGTGCTCATATTGTTTTATTTCCAGGCATTTTTCTCTGCTAATGCTGCAGCTCAAGCTTCAAGAAAATCCTCCCCAAGAGTAACAAATGAAGCTGTTCAAAAGGCGGTAAGTGATGAACTGAAGTTCCTTCTTCTAATTCTCTCTTCTTTTTTTTTTTTTTCCCTCATTTGCAGTACAACTGAATAATTACAATGCTTATCATTTTATTTCTTTTTGTTTTATCAGGCTGCTGCTTTGAAGGGATCTGACCACCGCCGTGCTACAAATGTTAGTGCCAGGCTTGATGAACAACAGAAGAAACTTAACCTCCCTGTTCTTCCAACCACCACTATTGGTTCATTCCCTCAAACAGTGGAACTTAGAAGGGTTCGCCGTGAATACAAGGCCAACAAGTGAGTATTTTTCTATTTTGTTTCTTAACATCATTAGGTAACTTGAAACTTTCTTCTGATTTGCCACTTCTTTTGTAGGATTTCTGAGGAGGAATATGTTAAGGCCATCAAGGAAGAAATTAGCAAAGTTGTTAAGCTCCAGGAAGAGCTGGACATTGATGTTCTGGTTCATGGAGAGCCTGAGGTCAGTGAGCCCTATTTGGTTTTTACCTGCATATTGTTATAGCAGTACACATTATATTATTTCATGGGAAGGAACAAACCTTGTTTTGTTGTTCCACTTTTGCTCTCAGATGCTTAATAAGTTTCCACTAAATTTGGATATTCAATGTACAGAGGAATGATATGGTTGAGTACTTTGGGGAGCAACTTTCTGGGTTTGCCTTTACTGCCAATGGATGGGTTCAATCTTATGGATCTCGCTGTGTGAAGCCACCCATCATCTATGGTGATGTGAGCAGGCCCAAACCCATGACTGTCTTCTGGTCTAGTACTGCTCAGAGCATGACCAAGCGCCCAATGAAGGGAATGCTTACTGGCCCTGTTACCATTCTCAACTGGTCCTTTGTTAGAAATGACCAACCAAGGTGATGATACGAAAAACTCGAGTAGTCTTTATGATGTTCTGGGTCTATTCTAATCTAATCTTGTGTTGCTCTGTTTACAGATTCGAAACCTGCTACCAGATTGCTTTGGCAATTAAGGATGAAGTAGAGGATTTGGAGAAGGCAGGCATCAATGTCATTCAAATTGATGAAGCTGCTTTGAGAGAGGGTTTGCCTCTTAGGAAGGCAGAACATGCTTTCTATTTGAACTGGGCTGTCCACTCATTCAGAATCACCAACTGCGGTGTCCAAAACACAACCCAGGTGCACACCTTTTTTAAATTTTTAAACAAAAGCTGTTAACTTGCATTTAGAAATCTGTGGTTATTATACATTTTCATGAGACCTTCCACTCCACTGTGTGATGCAGATCCATACTCACATGTGCTATTCAAACTTCAATGACATCATCCACTCCATCATTGACATGGATGCTGATGTTATCACAATTGAGAACTCCCGTTCTGATGAGAAGCTCCTCTCAGTTTTCCGTGAAGGAGTGAAGTATGGTGCTGGGATCGGACCCGGTGTGTACGACATCCACTCCCCCAGAATACCGTCCACCGAAGAGATTGCAGACAGAGTTAACAAGATGCTTGCAGTCCTTGACACAAACATCTTGTGGGTCAACCCTGACTGTGGTCTCAAGACTCGCAAGTACACAGAAGTGAAGCCAGCTCTTGAGAACATGGTTTCTGCTGCCAAGCTCATCCGGACCCAGCTTGCCAGTGCCAAATGAGCCTTTGAATTTCACCAGCCAATTTGTTCCTAAGTGCACTCTCTAGTGGTCTAATAATCTGTGTTTGAGGAAATGTCACTCTCTAGGTCTAGTGTGCTCCCTGAGCATTTATCATTCTTTTCCACTTTTCTTTGTTTCGTCTTTTACTTCTACCTTTGCCTTTTGAAAGGAATCTGATATTCTGTACTTTTGAGAGTTTTTTTTGGCCTTAATATATATCTAGCCACAATGCTGAACTATGTACTTCAATGTTTGGTGTCAAAGAATGCAATGCTCATTTTGTGCTCATTGTCTTCCCCCTAATTCTTCAGACTTTAGTTGATTGTGGATTGAGTTAATACTCAATTTAGTTCTAGACTATAGTGATTTTTCTTGATTTAATTTTAAATTGTTGCAATATATGTTTGTTTGCAGGTCTTGGCTCGTTTGATGAACATGAAGCAATAAACCATAAAAGATGATTCTTATTCATCCTTGTACCATTACAATAGGGGAATGTATGTATATATATATATATATATATATATATATATATATATATATATATATATATATATATATATATATATATATATATAATATCTACTAACATTAATAACAATAATAATGCACAAACGTTACAATCATAATGTCCACATTAATATAATTCATAACATTTTTCATTGGACATTATTTGACTACAATCTTGGTTAAAATTTGCTAGGAAAATCCTGTGGGAAAAATCTAGACATGAAAAATAGTACATAGAGAAAAACCTAAACATGAAAAATAGTACATAGAGTTAATTGAAAAACCTAAACATGAAAAATAGTACATAGAGTTTAATTAATATATGCATGCCTCGTTAAAAACTTCACTAGAAAAATCACAAGGGAAAAACCTAGTTTGAAGAAAAGAGTACATATGATATTTGTAAAATTATGATTGTCTCATTAAAAATCTTAACTTAAGAAAACCCTATGAGAAAAACTTAGTTAAGGAAAAAAAAAGTATAATCATAATTTTAATCTTCAGGTCTTCTTAATAATTGATGTGTTGCCTCGTTAAAAACCTTAACGTAAGAAAATCCTGTGGAAAAAAAAACTTAATTAAATAGAAAAAGAGTACAACCATAAGCCTTCATGGCATATTTCTTTGCAATGCCTCCCTCTTATTAGTGTCAATATGTCATATTCATGCATCGTTAAAAACCACACTAGAAAAATTCTGTGGGAAAAATCTAGTGAGAAAAATAGTACATGGTGTGCATATATTAATATTCATATATTGCAAAAGTACAACTATTAGTCTTTTAAGACCCGATCTTCAGGATTGTAAGTTCAATTTTTCAGGATTGATTCGAGTAAATGTAATTTCCATCTCCCCCTGAAGATGATAATCTTCAAGTTTTTTACATGATAAAAATTATTGTTTCAAAAGGTGTAGAGAATATGGTATGGTACAATCTTCAGGATTGTCACTATAAGTTAACATGATCTCGTGACTCTTCTGGAGTTTATGTGGGTTGAATATTTCCAAAACATGTCTAATGTTCCTTAACCATACCTACTTAAAACACACTTTTATATCCTCCCTTAAGGCAGGGGAGGTAGAACAATCATAACTAGTTTGGAATTTAGTATCATTGAGATCAAAATGAGTCAATACAAAGTGATCTATGAGAAACACACATTGGTTTATCACATAAATTTTAAATTGAAGATACTAGAGGATATTTGGAGCACTAGGAGTTTGATTTCATTGTAAAGACAATGTCAATCCAAATATGATCATAGAACTTCTGGTTCTACAGTAGTGCTCCAATAGTAATGAAGTAATGGACTTCAAGTCCCAAAATGCTTTCATTATCATTCTTGAGTCTAAATGGTCTTTTATCTACTTCAAGGGATTATTGGACAACCATTGGTGCAATAAGTCAATGGTACTTGTCAAACTGGTGTATAAAATTCCTTCTCAAGGAAATACTCGATCGGCAGGTCGAGATGATACTTGATTTTCCAAGTCCTTTTATTTCTAAAATTCGTCTTTAAAACATGAGCTAATACCATTAATTTTTTATGATGTTTAACACCAACATAGGTTGAGATAATATGATTAGTAGTCTCTCAATAAGTACTAGCAGTATATTTTGATTTTTACATTTTCCTACTTCAGGAGAAAATTACTCAATTAATTGCTTTACTATTTCAAGTTAAGTAAAGCCTTTGTATTTCAACAACAAACAATGTGTAATGTTTATTGTTGAGAATTATAAATTCACCAAGGATACATCAAATTTAGCAATTCTACGCTCATTTACAACTCAATAAAAAACACTTATGGTACATATTATCCCTTCTAAATGAGGGTAATAACTTCATTCGCAATCCTTTAAAGAATTCATAATGACACACAATTCCTTTTTCAAAAGGAGAATTGCTTAGTCAATTATGATCTATGCTAGGTCATATAAAGATCATATCGTCCAATGACCCATTATTATGTGGTCATGACATTTATTAGCTGCATATCTAAGTTTATTATGCCAATGATATTGTGTAGCGGAACTTAATATTATCTTACATGGGAGATTGTATTTGATTAAAATCAATCAAGGGTCTCTACGTGAACCCATATGCTACAAAAGCTTGCTATTATACCACCTCATCATTTTCATTTCTCTTTCGTACAAACACCCATTTGTAACCAATAAGGTTAACATTCAATGGTGTACGTGTTATAAAGAGAATCTATTTTAGCGAGTCGAGCTGTGCATTAACTGCTCCTTTAAATATTAAACAATGAAGATGCTTCTGGCATCTCACATGGATCCAGTTTATTTAAATGAGCAGTTATATAGGCGATTTGTGTTGTCGACAACTATATAATTTTCTCCCATATTTATAAAATTCATGACAATTTTTAAATTAACCAGATCGTTGGCATTTCCCAAATTATTAAAACAGTAAAGTATAATGCTTAAAATATTAAATTTACAAATTATTAAATAACTCTTTGTAAACTACATTAGTGGTTGAATTAGAATTATTATCTAACTCATTACAAATCATGAATTTGAGACCCTTAGGATTACTTACTCTAGATGCGGCTACATATAATTGTCCATGCATAAAAGTTGATTTTTTTAGTAGCAAACCAACATGAGATAACGGTTGTCCCTGACTTTTATGTATAGTCATTGCATATGAAAGCATCAATGAGAATTGCCTTCGTTTAAACTTACATATATATATATATATATATATATATATATATATATATATATCAAGGTTGCAAAAATCGCTAGGCGCCCCCTTGGCGCCTAGGTTTTTTTTTTTTTTTTTTTTTTTTTTTAAATTTTAATTTTAAAAAAAATTAAAAAAATATTTTAAGTGTTAATAATTGTAAAGTGTTTAATATTGTAAGTATTTACACTTTAATATTTAAATATTTAATACTTATTAAGTTATTAGTTATTATTTATTAATTATTAGTGCATTACTTATTAGTTTAATTTAATTATTACTTATTATTTTATTAAGTTATTACTTATTATTAGATTATTAGAGTATTAGTTAATACATTATAACATTAATAGTTTAAATGTTTCAGATTTATAATTTTTTAATAATAAAAAAAAAACAGCCGTTCGGCCTAGGCGGTCCAGGCGCCCGGCCAGGCGGGCTAGGCGACGCCTAGTCGGCCGGTGGCCTAGGCGGCGCCTAGCAGGCCGGCTAGGCGCAATTTTTGCAACACTGATATATATATATATATATATATATATATATATATATATATATATATATATATATATATATATATATATATATATATATATATAATATATACATACTAATTTATAATTGGGCTGAATAGTGTATACAATAATTTTAATGGACCATCAGCCCATATCCATTTCACAGCTAGGCAATTATTATAGCCTAAGTATAAAAAGGGTGTCCAACCCGTTTTACGACGCCCTTCACCCAAAGGGATCAAGAAATCTGTGTTAGAATCGGAACCAAAGGAATCAAAACTACCCACTGAACAACAGTCAAACATAGATGACCATCCACCTACAATGTTAAAGCAAGTCCCCGCACATGTTCAAAAGAATCATCCTACTGAGAATATTTTAGGGATCAAAACTACCCACTGAACAACAGTCAAACATAGATGACCATCCACCTACAATGGACGTAAAAACAGCCTTTTTAAATGGACTTCTCAATGAGGAAATCTTCGTAGCTCAACCAAATGGATTTGAGAATCCACAGTATCCTGATTATGTCTATAAACTGAAAAAAGCTCTTTATGGTCTGAAACAGGCACCAAGAGCATGGTATGAACGACTCACACAATATCTCCTGAAAAATGGGTACACTCGCGGTGGGGCAGACAAAACACTGTTTGTTAAAAAGACCACTGGTCACATAACTATGGCCCAGGTTTATGTAGATGATATTGTATTCGGCTCAACATCTCCTGCAAATGTTAAGGAATTCATTCAAGTCATGGAAAAAGAATTTGAGATGAGCATGATAGGAGAATTAACATGCTTCTTGGGTCTACAGGTAAAACAGATGGAAACGGGGTTGTTTCTGTCTCAGACCAAATATGCCCAAAACCTGGTCAAAAGATTTGGCCTTGACTCTGCTAAGGAAGCTAAAACGCCTCTCTCCACCACAGTAAAACTGTCAAAAGACTCCAACTCAAAACCTGTTGAAGGCAAACTCTATCGAAGTATGATTGGTAGTCTACTGTACCTAACGGCAAGCAGACATGATATAATGTTCAATGTAGGTTTATGTGCTCGCTTCCAAGCCAACCCAAAGGAAGCACATTTGAATGCAGTCAAAAGAATAATCAAATATGTCAACGGAACTGTAAACTATGGACTGTGGTATTCTCGTGACTCAGGGACTGAACTACTTGGATACAGTGATGCTGACTGGGCAGGAAATCTGGAAGACAGAAAAAGTACATAGGAGGGTGTTTTTTCCTAGGCAAAAACCTTGTCTCATGGTTCGGCAAGAAGCAAAACCCCATCTCATTGTCCACTGCAGAAGCTGAATACATAGTTGTTGGGAGTTGCTGCACTCAACTCATATGGATGAAACAGATGCTGAACGATTATGGACTAAAGTTCAGTAGTGCTGATTTTTACTGCGACAACACCAACGCTATCAATATTGCAAAAAATCCTGTCCAGCATTCCCGCAGTAAGCATATAGATATCAGACATCATTTCATCAAGGATCTTGTGGAAAGTGGAGACATAAAATTGCACTACATACCAACAGACAAACAACTGGGAGACATATTTACAAAGGCACTGGATCCGACCAGATTCAACATCCTAAAATCAGAACTTGGCATGTGTAATGGTCCACCGAACTAGTACAGTAAGTGGGACACTCTTTTGTCCTTATCACAGGTTATTTCTCTAAAAAACTCTTCTTTGTTATAATTTTTTTTTTCCGCACTATACTAACATCAGTCTTGATAAACATATAATATCTGAGGAACAGTGTACCCGACTGACCAAACTGCTATAGCATTAATTACGGAGAAGACAACTGTCAAATCTGCACGACTCCCACTCTCTTCATGCCTCATCACGTGACCCGAAAAAGTAGGTCATCATGGAGTCCTTCAACCTTTGAAAAACCAGTTGCAGTAAGAGGAAATCAAAGATCACGCAAATCTCTCAAAGCTGAAAACCCTCTCGCAAACCTCACACAAAATCAAAAATCTTGAAACGAAGCTCTACAATGGATCAAGATGAAACCCAATATTTTGATTTCTCTAGACTCACAAACAGATACCCCTCTGAAATTCAACATCAAGCATCGCGAGAGATGGTCATGATAATCAACAACAAGATAAAACCTCCGGGGGGAGAACCAATCTGGTCGTGGTACTCAAGAGCAGAGCAACTAGACTACCTGAAAGGGTTCCTCAAACCACTTGCATTCGAGAAAGGAGAAACAGCTAAGGCCAAGGATCTTGAGGTTTATTCTGAAACATCCTCCTTTCTTCATTCTTTTTTTTTTTTTCAATAAATGACTATACATGAACAACATAGTTTCTGCCTTTAATATTTTTTCAGGATATAATTGTTCTATCAGATACTGAGGATGATATTAACCCAGAAAATGTCACTGTAGAAAAACCTATGCCCTTAGTGTCTGTAAAACAAGAACCAATAGATGATGAACATGAAAAATTGCATGTCCCTGAGAAAAATCTACCCGTACCTGATAATGTCAACCCAGAGTCTGCTGTAGTATATGGTCATCATCAACTTGAACCTCCTGCTTCCCTTTTCACCAAACTCAACTTGTTTAACATCATGGATGAACACATATGATCAACCTCTCTCACAAATAGACTGTCTATTCCCCTGAATATCCCACAAAGTACAAAACCCACACAAGATAAAATTTTGTCTTTGCCATCACCACAAACCACACAAGCAGAAATCCCTGATCATCAAAATCTTGAAAATCCTCACCCCATCTAGTCAGAAAACTCTCATACTGATGAAACAAGATCTGAACCTCAATCTGAACCAAACCCTGAAACAACACCTACCAATCCCATTGATGATTCTCCATTAGACTTTGAGTTTGAAACAGGAAATCCACCAGAATTACAAGTTGCAGAACCTACTGATGAAGAAGACTGCCCTTGTCCCAAGTGAAGAAGAACCAAGAAAAGGCCAAAGGAAAGAAGAAGATCCGAGAAGAACAAGTGGACAAAAATCCTGTGGCAAAAATTCAAGTTTTTTCCGCCCCTGTCACAAGGCGAAAAACCAGGTCATCCACAGCACAACCGGAGAAGGAAACCCCCTCACCAGCACGAAAAACCAAGAGAAAACAGCCAATTGCTGAACAACCTGTCCTTGCGGAAACCACTGCTAGTAAGAAGAGAAAGAAGAACACCACTCAAACTCAGCAACCTGAAAGCCAGCCGGATGTCTCTACCGTAACACCCCTTGAAGTAATCACCCCTCAATTCTTATCTGATGAGTATGCTGCAAGATGGGACTCAACAAACAAAAGGAAAATCCTGAGCGAAAGACTAGCTATCCACCTATTGCCATCAAAGAATTTTATGCAAACCTTTTGAAGACTATCAAGGAGGCTGGCTCACATGTTTATGGACGTGTTTGGCTGAGAAGAAATGAATACAACTTTGAAACACGTACCATCAATCTGTATTTGGGCATAGATGCAAGTGACATTGAAGACCCTGTTATTGGTGCAAATACAATCACGAAGGTCATTACAGGAGGAACATACAGCTATTGGCATGCTGAAACCAACATGTTGCCAGCCAAATCTCTCACAACAAAGTATGTTATACTACACAAACTAGCCATGACAAATTGGATGCCAAATGAACACCGAGGAGGTTTAAACTTTCTTATGGCCACCCTGATCTACAAGATAGGCAAAGGTATTCCTGTTGACTTAGGTGACATTATCTTCAAACATGTGGCATCTTTCAGAAAACCAGAGTCTAAGGAGAGCAAAGTAAAACTGCCTTTTCCATACACAATTTATGGAGTTCTGCGCTCACAAGGGTTCAAACCAGAACCAAATGAGCCTATGGAGGCACCACAAAATCAGAATAATTGATGCCAGACTCAAACAATGAAGTCATGTGCTTGACATCTTTCCAGAACATGCAAGCAGCTCAGCCCCAGCTCTGAACCTTGATGCACCATTTACCAGCAAACTCACAGCTCAGCACCTTGACAAAAGCATCAGAGATCTTAACACGATCATACAGATACATGTTGAAAAGAGAACAATTGAGATGCAGTTACGTGAACAATTGAGATTGAGAGACCAAGAGATGACTGCTGCTGTCACTGAAACACCCACTGATCCATCTACTGCACATGAAGCTGATTCCACTGTACCTGAAGCTGATTCCACCGCACCTGAAGCTGAATCCACCGCAAACAGTCAGGAGGATGAGTCATCAGAATCTGAATGATTCTATTCTAAAACCTGGGTTGTCTTTTCTACTTGGTCCTGCTAAGGAGTCTTGTGGCTACAGATTCACAAGTTCCTGGCAATAGGGGAGTAGAAACAACCTTCTAAACATTGGTTACTTGGTTATTGGTTACTTGGTTACTTGAAGATAGACCCTCTTTTTTATGAAGAAGATAGTCTGAAAATCCCACAGATTGAATGGGTTATTTGTAATAGGGGTCTTATGTTAGTTAATGGTCCTTTTTGTTTTGCTTGATGGTATAATCATCTTCATATTCTGTCAGTTGTTTAATTCTGTTTTGGACTATGTTTTGAATGAACGCTGTTTTTGACTATCTCTGATATTTTAGGAAGATTGTTGTGAATTGCCAAGAAACTTGCTATAAAGGGGGAGATTGTTAATAAAATTGCTAAAAAGAAAAGTATTTGTGAAACTCCCTAAGTTGTAACAAGTCCTTGTGACAATTCTGTTAGTTTAGCAGATAGTTCAAAAACAAGTTGTCTTATGTTGTATTAAGTTTCCTATAGTTCAGCAGAAGGATCAGAAGACTTTAAAGACAGCTTACTGAACGAAACACTGAACCAAGACAAGAAAGACAAGAAGAGGAATCAGAGTCAGTTACGAAGGCTTCAAACTTAACCGAAGCTAGGCAACCTATATATATATATGAGGAAGATTTCCAGTGATCGTTTCCACGGAAGGATATACAAAAGATCTGAATATGAAAGCTTCCTTAGATGTGATAATAAGATATCTTGACAAAGCTTACCTTTGATTCAAGATGCATTTTCTTCATGAAGTATTGGGCAAGCAATCACTCTGAAAGCCATTTGCGCTACGATTGAGGGGGAGCCTCAATTCAAGAAGATCGGGAGATCAAGTATTCTTCAACTCTTCAAGGCTGAACTCTAGAATGGTGATAATGAAGATTTCTAGAGTTGCCGTGTGATTCTCTACTGTAAATTTGTGATACATTTCCAGAGTTGATCAATGAAGAGTTGGACAATCAGAGTGATGCCCCCCAGATGTAGGAATTGAGATTCCGAACTGGGTTACCAATTCTTGGTGTTCTTGCTGCTTTATTATTCTTTTGCACATTATTTGCATAATACTTCTTGTTCTATTCTTTGCACTAGATCAGTAAATAGTTAAAAGGTCATCTAACAAATCTAGTAATTAGGTTTAATAGTTGGAAAACTCTTTTACAATCTTAGACCAAGAACACGGTAGTCTAAGTTTTTCAGTAAAATGCCTAGAGTTTTTTAAACTAATAGGAATTATATATACTTTTTGAAATTGATGTTGTTCCCACTCTGATCTTTGTATTCTAGGAGGTATGAATGGAGAAAATAATCAACATGAGGAGCGATTAAGCTGAGAAGAATAAAGAAATTGAAGGTATGAATTTAAACTTATCCTTTTATCTGATATTTGCTTCATCTTGCTTTGTTACATAACTAATAAACAATTACATATAAAACTCAATAACTAAAATACGGGAGAAAGAAGGAACAAAAAGACTGTATTGCAAAAATATTATCAAACCAAACAATGAGCTAATGCCAAGAAGCACAAAGTTCCTATATCACTGCTTCTAGTCTAAGTTAGATCCCTCAGATGTATCTATCATCAAACCAATGGAAACCTGTAGTAACAACAAAATAAAAGTCTAAATCCGACTCCACAAAGGAATTGGAAGATCGAGAAAGCCATGCATAGTTTTTTTGACACATTTGAGAAGCTAGAAGCACACTACACAATATCTTCCTGCAGAAGGTTGTTTCTTCATGTTTGGCTCCATTATTTCTGCCTTTTCCATGATTTTTCTCCTTCGATTATTTCCGCTCTTCCTAGTTTCTGTATTCGTAAAAACATGGAGAAAATATTATGGAAAAATATTAAAATAAAACATACCTCTTGATCATGGAAGACTATTTGTTTACCATTGATGGCTTCACTCCCTCTTTGTTCCAGGGTTTCATGTATATGCAGAACGTGGACACATATTGCTCTTCTTATATTCATTGGAGAGATGTCACCGCCAAAGAATGTATAGGGGATAGATTAAAACGGTAGATTAAAACTATATGCCAGACTTTTGTAGGCGATATATGCCAAAATGAAAGTGATGAAAAAGGAAGATTGCGTAAGTTTCCGAATGTTTATATGCCACACTTTTGTATGCGTTATATATATGCCAAAATGAAAGTGATGAAAGAGGAAGATTGCGTAAGTTTGGCGATAAATTTCCGTTACTATATATACATATATATACATCAGTCGAAATAGGCGATATATTAAGATTAACAAATGAAAGTGATGAAAAAGGAAGATTGCGTAAGTTTGGCCAAAAATTTCCGTAATTATGTTGTTATTTTTTTAATTTAATTATATTAATTATGTTGTTACTAAAATGCCCTCCAGTTTTGGGGGAAAAACTCCTTCAGGCACTTCTGTTATATATATATATATATATATATATATATATATATATATATATATATAGATTTTTTCAAAATTATTTCTATCTTTTAAATATAAATTTTAAAATAATTTAAATTTATAATCATTAATTAATGATAATAATTCACCTTTTCATTCTATGTTGACCACTTTTACTTGTAGAAGAGTTATTACTCCAGGTCACCAACAGTTGTAAATTTGTAATTCACACAATTTCATAATCTGTTGACCACTTTTATTTCCCTATAGAAAATAATAAAGATGGTTTAAAATAATAAAATAGTTTTAAAATAAAATAAAGAGAAATCACAATTTTGATCCTTAGTATTCTCGAGTTATCAATGTGGTGCATGCTTGGTTTTCAATTTTTTGAAGTCTAATCCTCTAATTATCTCATTAGTTATAAATTTGGTCATTGTAGTGTTATATGCTCCATTTTCAATGTTACATTCGGATTTTTAAGGACAAATAAGGAATTTCACATTGTCTCATCTATTCTTCCATCTATTGATCATAACTCATTGGCCACTAGGCGAAAAACCCTCAAAATAGATAATCACATTTTAGTGAACACTGATGAGACCGTAGAGTCAGTCACATGATATTGGACGGAGAGAAAGACCCTGTAAATTTACCAAAAAAAAAAAAAAAGAGTCAGTCACATGATATCAGACTCAATCGTCAATTCATCTAAAACACCTTCCACAACAGCTACCATGTCTATGTCATATTACAAGCTTTCTAGATTGTCATTTCTAAGGTCGGGGCCAAGAATGTCTGGTTAGCCGGACAGTCCATAGGATCAACTATCACTTTGCTGGTTAGGAGAAACATGATACAGAAAATGAATTACCATTTAGAAACGTATTTGTTCAATCTCCCATTCATGTTATTGTCGATACTGATAATAAAGAACAAGAAGATCCATCACGAGATTTAGGTTACCCAAAATGTTATCAAAGTTAAAACGGTCGTCTTAATGAGTACTAGTCATAACAAGAAATTTGCATAAGGCGAGGAAACCTTAGCTATACTGCTTCCATTGATTTCATACTTCTTTATCAACTTGTTTGATCCCATTTCTTGAAATACCTTGAATACATCAATCACTAAGAAATGGTGGTAGAATGTGTCATTCAACTACTCTTAGGGTTGGAAATGCATGTCATTCAATATGTTGCATGATATCCACTGTACATGTAAAAAAATCACATCTTATCCAATTAATTTTGAAAAAGATAGTTAAATAGACTTTCCAACTATTGACGAAACAACAATTATATTCTCAAACTAAAAAATTCCCAATTCTCAAACTAAAAAATAGTTAAATAGACAAACCAATATTCTTTAAAAAAATTGTAAATATAGTTGTTTTGACATCTTGCTTCTAGATCTGAAAAAGGAAGCGACATTCTTCTTATATGTTTAAAATTTTTCAATAAATAACATAAAATTGAAGAAAAAAGAAAAAAAAATCCAAATAAACAACATCAAATATTAACATGAAGATAAGTAGTAGCAAAAAAAGTGGGGGACTAATTGCTTGAATTATTTGAATTCAAGTATGTAATTGAAAGTGTTTGAAGTACAAAGGTTGAAATGCAAAATCTAAGTATAAATTGAGGGCTTATTACACACACCTGATACACGTAGTCCTCGTAATCTTGCTCATATCCAGCGTGGCTTTGTATATGTGCGGAGTTATAAAACACGAAAGGAAATATACAATTACGACAGCAGCGCAGCAGAGCAGTGAAGAGGAAAAAAAAGCTGAGGAAGTGAAAGAATAGAATGTACAAGTCTAAGCTGCAAGAGCTGTGCCAACGCTACTGGGTGGCGTTGCCGGAGTACACCTCGGTGAAGGTGGGCCCCGATCACGACGCACGATTCACCGCCACCGTCACCGTGAACGGAATTTCTTTTCAGTCGCCGCCGAATCAGTGCCGCTCCGCTAAGGACGCTCAGAACCTCGCCTCTCGCTTTGCCTTTGAGTACTTTACTGCCAATCCGCACTTGCTTCACTCTACCCATCCCCAGCATTCCGCAACTAGGCCCCCAGATCTGGTTGTCGCCCCCGTTCTTCAGTCTCTGTCCCCGCCTCTACAGCCATCTCCGGCACCGGCTCCGGCTCCGATTCACCTCGTCGCCGATTCTTCCCTTCTCCCCCCTCAATTCGCCCAAATCCCAAGTCAGTTTTTTTTTTTACCCTATTTTTTATTTCCCATTACATAAATCGAAACTTAAAAAGTTACGGGCATGCTATGATGGGTTAAGAATGAAGTTAACTTGTTCAATTAGGAGAAACAATTTGATTTGCCTCGTTTTTTTTTTTTTTTGTTTAAAAAAAAATTAATTAACACTTACACTGGAAATGTACAAGGTTATAAAAATGTATAGGCCTAGAGGTTTGATGTTTTATGCTTTTTATTTTGATATTTTTTGGTTGTTTTTCATTTTTTTTCTTCACATGTAAACATTGAGAATATATATTTAATTGATTAAGAATGAAATTAACTTGATTTATAAGGAGAAACAATTTGCTCTGCTTCACAGATTCAGCTTGGCTTGCTGGCCCCCAACCTGTTCGTCCTCCTCTGCTGCAGCAAACCCCTCCATCTCTTCCACCAAAAAGCTTGACAGGTTAATTTTTTCTTTTAATTTTATTTAATGCACACATTGAAAATGTACGAGTGTATAATTAACTCTATGTGTATTACTGGGCTGATTAAGAATGAGATTAACTTTATAAATTAGGATAAACAAATTCTTGTTCACTTTTCCCCTTTCTTCCATGTGTGTATTTAAAGACTCAGTGTGTAGTCCACAATATAATGGTGAAAAGATATTACAATGGGGAAAGCTTATTTAAAAGATAGAGTAATAAAATAAAATTGTGGCAGAAACAGTATTTGAAAGTGGCATGGGAGAAGTTAACTTGCTGTGGCGAATTGGTTTATGAGTTGCTATTTGAATTGAAAAGGAATAGCAACATTTCTTTTTGCAGAGGCTTCTACTCCAAATACAAACGTAGGTCAAAGTAAAGAGAGCACTGCACAAGCATCCGTGGTGACTCCATTATACTCTACCGAACCTGCAAATCTGAAGGGGATGTTCAAGTCAAAATTGCAAGAGCTATGCCATAAGCAGTCATGGAATCAGCCTGAGTACAGAACGGTGAAAGAAGGCCCTGATCACAACCCTCAATTTAGTGCCACAGTCATTGTCAATGGAATTCCCTTCAAAACTCCAGATAACCATTGCCGTTCCTCCAAAGAAGCAACAAACCTTGCTGCCTGCATTGCCTTAGAGCACTTTACTGGCTCCAAGCTAACTGTCCCCCAGCAATCCCAGTTTCCACCAATTGCATCCTCATCTTCAGGTTATTGTTTTCTCATTAATTTCATTGTTTTCAAAGGTGTGATAACCACTGAGAATTTGCCATGGTTTTTTGTTGAAGAAGGGGGTTAAGGATACAGCACAACACTGATATGTAAATGGAATCCTAGATGTGTAATGGCTATTATTCATTGGTTCAAAACTAATGATTAAGTTACAACGAATGGAAAATAGAGAAAATGGGCACTGTTAAATGTATTTTTAAATTGGAAAGCATAACATGGAGAAATGAAAATAGTGAAATGAAGTAAATGCAGCGGGAAAAGTCAATATTAAAAGACAAATTTATTCAATAGAAAAATAGAAAACTTAATTCCTGGGTAGTAGATAATTTTGGGAAATTACAAAATTGACCAGTTCTGTATCCCAAGGTACCTATTGCCCCCTACCTGGGGCTGGTTCTAGAACATTTGATCATATCTATATAATCTGCATGAGTGCCATTATGGTTATTAATCTTTCAAAAACATCTTGGTTTACAGGGTTTTCTGAAGTAAGATCTTCATAAAGTAAAGGCAGAATTGACATTTATGAATTGAAAAAATAAAAAAGGAAATACAGTATTTGCAGGTTTTGTGATATTTTCATTTGCTTTTTGCAGGCCATACTAAAAATGAAATTGCAGGTCAAAACAATGAAACAAATTCACAAACACCTGAGTTCGGTTCAACACCATTGGTTCATAAAGAGATTTGCAGATCTTCAGGTTTGCTTTTATCAGTACCTATGATTTGTATGCACTAAGTTTTGGCTTGAGCTTTAATAACTTGTGAATTTGGTACTTATTTCTACTGTAACTTGTGCTGAATCTACTTCTATAATTTGACATTTATGAATTGAAAAAATAAAAAAGGAAATACAGTATTTGCAGATTTTGTGATATTTTCATTCGCTTTTTGCAGGCCATACTAAAAATGAAATTGCAGGTCGAAACAATGAAACAAATTCACAAACACCTGAGTTCGGTTCAACACCATTGGTTCGTAAAGAGATTTGCAAATCTTCAGGTTTGCTTTTATCAGTACCTATGATTTGTATGCACTAAGTTTTGGCTTGAGCTTTAATAACTTGTGAATTTGGTACTTATTTCTACTGTAACTTGTGCTGAATCTACTTCTATAGTTTTTTTTTTTTTTTTTTTTTTTTTTTTTTTTTTTTTTTTTTTTTTTTTTTTTTTTTTTTTTTGTTGTTTTTTTGGGATTGTGGGACACATTTTAATTGGATTATAGGTGAATCAAGTTATTTTAGCTCTGTAACCTTTGTTAGGCAACAGCTAGCTAATATGTTTTGTGAATGTTGGGACTGAAGGATTGATTGAATTTTATTATTTTCTTTCTACAGTTGTCTAAGGTTTGCTTCAATTACATTGTATGTTGCCTTACATTGTGGGACACATTTTAATGTCTGCTTAACCTATGAAACACTTATCCCTGAGTTATCTAGTGACAAAACAGTGGCCCCTGCCCCTCCAAAGAGATTAAGAAATATGTGTACATATGCATGTGTATGTATATAGACACTGCTTGCTAGAAGTAGTGCAAGAACTAATGATAAGATGTTAAGTTAAGATAGAACAAGCTACAAACTGTGCTTGGTCAATCTCCATTGAGTAGCTTGGATATAATTATGAAATTATTAAGATTTAAGGATTGGTTACTGCTATAATAATTAAATATTATTGGTAATTTACCCATTTAGTTGGCCCTACACACTCTATGAAGTAAATATATATCCATTAAAAAGTTGCTTACCACTAGACATGACTGCAAATGATAAGCATTTGCTTCTACAGGAGATGTTATTCCCATTGAGGCCATTTCATTAAAGAGTTTCTGTTTGGACATGACAAAAAGGTGTCCTTTGTCATGTCCCATATGCTTGAACTGAGTTTTTGCAACATCTTTTCATGAATTCCCAACTAAAGAGGCTGGAAATGTTTGTGTCCGTTGTAAAATATTAAATATTTTCGCATCTATTAAAATAAAAAATTAGAAAAAGTTTCTGTTTCAGTAGTTATTATATACTCCGTAATTAATTGATTTTTTCCTGTTTTGCTTTCTTAGACATACAGTATATGTACAAGAACCAGCTGCAGCAATATGCTCAGAAGCAGAATATTATTTTACCTAAATATTCTTGTGAAGTTGAAGGGCCACCACATGCTTGTCGCTTTAGATCAAAAGTGGCTTTTGGTGGAAAAATCTTTGAAAGCCATGAATTTTTCTCTACATTGAAGGAAGCTGAACAAGCAGCTGCAAAAATTGCTCTTGAGGCATTATCACCACAAGAAATTCAGAAGGTAGTCAAGTCTCCTAAATTTATTTGCAGTAATTTTATCAGGCTATGGGTTCTATTGTATCTATTGGTTTCATGTTTCCTTTATAATTATATTGTCTGTTTCAAATGGATCTCAGGGTGCAGGTTTATACAAGACCCTTCTACAACAACTGGAACAAAAACATGGTGGCATGTTTCCAGTCTACAAGACAATTCAGTCTGGTCCACCTCATGCTCCAACTTTTGTGGCCACTGTGGTAGTTGGTGGTGAGACATACCAAGGACAAGAAGCTAAAAGCAAGAAGGAGGCTGAGATGAGTGCTGCAGAAGTTGCTTATAATTCTTGTCTGAAGGGTAAGTTAGAAACACTCCCTAGACTCACTGACACTGTCGCACACAAGATGCACAAATATCACAAAAGAAAAGTAGAGCCACGAAGGGACAAGAAATTCAGAGCTATCCGTCTCTTTATTCTGTCAGTGTCAAGAAATGCAGTATCATAAGGTGCACGCACATATTGGTTCAAAGAGGCCGAAAACATGAACTATACCACCTGACACACTTACTGCACCAATCAAGCACTCATAGTCTGTTTCTCTTTCTGTTAATAGGTACAGATAATGCTTCAAAGAGGCAGAAAATGTCAGCTGCACCTGGCACGCATGTACATGCCCAGTCCTCGGCCTCACCCAGTAATATATCTTCTGCACCTAAATCTCATTCTCTGACACCACTCCAGCATACAACTGATCCTGCTGTGGAGTCTGTTATTCAGAGTTCATCTGAATTCTATGCCAAGGAAATGGATAAGATTGAGGTTTCACAACCCAATTCAAATGAGGCAGTTTCTGGTCATGCTTCCACCTTGCCCTCTATCCAGTCTTTGGCTGACAACCAATCCTCCACTCCACTGACGCTAGAGCATTTAACTTGTTCTATTCAGGAGTTTGATCAGAAGAGACCAGCTGTGAGGGACATGATTTTGGTTTACCCAAATGGTTCAAATAAGGTACTTCCTGTCCCTGAGAACGCTTCCATCTTGCCCTGCAGCAACAACAAATGGACGGCTGTTGGAGTAGAGCTGAATCAGAATGAAGGGCAGAACTATTGTCCATCCAAATCCTGTGTGTAATCAATCTCGCATTCATTCTGTATGCTGTCAGGGAATTTGTTGGGGTAGGCAGTTGGTAGTTGTTGGAGTTTGTTTAACATTCTTGCTCTCTTTTACTGGGAAAGTTGGAACTTTGTAGGTCATATTTAGATGGTACATTAATATATTATTTCTTGTTTTGTATGTTGCATTTCCCTGTGTTCAATCTATGTGCTAAGGAATGCTCATCTTGTGTTCTATTTCTGTGCTATTGAGTTGGCATGCTTAAATTGGGAAGGGATAGACATAGAAATTGGAATATTTTGGTATAAAAAACAATAAAAAGGACTGAGACAACTCTCTGGTTTTCATTTTTTTCAGTTTATTTCATATTTCTGTTTTTCGTTTTTCCATTTTTAATTTTTTAATTTTTCATTTCTCTAGAAAAAATAATTTTCTAATTTTTTTTATTTCTCTAGAAAAAAAAAAAAAACAAAAGAATTGGAAATGTTATTGCAAGGACTGTTGTTTCCCTCACTCAAAAAATCCAAAATCTTCTTTCTCTTGTTAGTTAGTGCTACTAGCCTACTACAGCACTCCTTTACCAACCATTAAAATTCCCCCCAAAAGAGACTCAAAATTGGTGCAGCAACAGCACCCAGAAAACGATGTTAGAGCATTTTAACTAAAACATTAAAAAGACACGATGAACGTTATATTGATTTTGAGAGTGGAAGCTTACTAGTAGCTTTATATCTTTTCCGTCATGCCGGCAAGGGCATGTGCGATATGGCGAAAGCAGATCAAACCAGACAAAGATGCCACGTAATACTGTCAGCCTTAGGCCTTCTCCAATAGTTGTAAGCTTTTTCTCATTTTTTTGTGGGTCCCAACATCCACCTCATCATTCAGTATCTCATTCAATCACAAAAACTATTCCCCATATTAATTTGAAACTTTTTCTAATATTTTTATGGACCCACAACATCATATTGGCTCCCTATCAACATCATTTTTTATTTTATTTTTGTTTAAAGATCCTGACAAAGCAGGGGTTGTTGCAGGAGAAATATATCTCCAAAATGCAACAACCCCAATAGTTAAAATTCAATTGCTTCAACTTTTATGTCTAAAAATTTGTGCCAAGTTCCACTATTGGGAACGGCCTTATGATTTACTTCATGACTGGGATTAAAATATACTCTAGTATTCTACTGTTCATCATTCTTTTTCCATTTCTCTAAATTTTAAAAATTAGTTTTTTTTTAATAAGTCTTCAAAAAAAAAAAATTAGTTAAATGAAAATTCCAAATCTTTGAAAAATAGAGAGCAATTTTTGAAATCAAACAACAAAAATTCAATTCATTCATTCAAATCCGAAACAAGAACATTCATAAGGAATAAAGGAGGAGTATTCCACCATTCGTTACAATCAGCAATATCTAAAGCTTCCCTAGCTAGAAAGTGGGCAGCTTTATTCAGTGACGGATCCAGAAAATTCTTCTAATGGGGGCGAAGCATTAATACGAAAGAAATAGTTAAAAAAAAAAACACTTTAAGAAATACTCTGTATAATCATAAACATTGTTAGATATAGGCGAAAAAATAAAATATATTAAAATTTTATAAAAGTATTCATAACAAAATATGAAACATAATTAATTTGATAAAATAATTCAAATAGAAAATACATTATAAATTACACATCTCATTATTAATATAAAAAAAATTATATATTAAAAAATTCAAAAAGCTTTGTTGACATTTATCTATTTTTGTTGTTTACATTTATCTATTTTTAGTATATATATATATATATATATATATATATATATATATATATATATATATATATATATATATATATATATATATATATATATAAGACACATGAAGCGCAAAAAGAAAATCATGCTATCTACAAGTTTCAAACCCACGCCCTTTTGTTAAGCAATACATGAATCAACCATCTAGTCCAGCAAATCTATTGTTAATTGTATATGTTTTTAAATATTTAAATTAAAACATGTACTATATATACATATATACATACAAAGGCTATATATGGGGTGGGGTGGGATGGGGTGGGGGTGGGGGGTGGGGTGAGTGGGGCAGGTGCCCCCACTGCCCCTATGCTGGATCCGTCAGTGGCTTTATTAACATATCATTTACCAAACACAGTTAATATCAACGAAACTTTTAGCTAAGTCTCTAATATCCTTAATAATCATATCAAAGGAAGAGAAACCGAAATGATTAGATCTAATAGCTTCAATCACTGCCTTTGTGTCCGACTCAATTGAGCAACTGGACTCCTGTTAACTCCTTCCTGGTCAATTAGCTTTACACTATGCTTCCAGATAAGCTTCAACCTCTTCAAAGATACGACTGTCATGAGAGGGTGTTATGCCGGACCAGAGCGTTCTTGACACTCCATAATTTCCAACAGATGGTAAGTAGAAGACACATCTCCTTTGAGCTCTTTTAGGAGATATAGATCAATGACACTTGGCAGCATCTTTGAAGTTCTTCCTTAACCAATTTCTGTTACTTTTCCTCCATTTTCCATTAAGCTCATATTGTACAGAACTTTGTTAGTAGTTGAATAATATTCTTTTGTTACTTTCCATAGCTCAATACTTCCATTCTTTAATCTCCACAACATGGTATTAGAGTAGCAAGAGAGAAGCTTTTGAGGATTGATCTCACGGTAGCTTGGCCTCCGATTGGTACATGATCGGCTCCGATTGACAATGCTACAGGAATTTTGCCGATGACAACTCCTCCTACGGCAACGACTCAACCTAATGTAACAATGTCAATCTACGATCCGCAAACTCAATCAAATCCCTACTTCTTGTATATTAATGAAAATCCAGCATTAGAGCTGGTATCCTCTCTAATGGATGGCACTCTTTGTACATAGATTTTGATGATACCAAAGTTAGGAGTTTAGACCTTCAAATTCATGACAAGTCTTTATGTAGAACGAATCGATGGTAAAATCATAGTCCAGCATAATCATCATCATGTAATATCAGGTATCAACTCGTCATTCACTAATCCTATGCTTCAGCTCGCAGACGTCCTTACGAAGCCTCCTAGTGAAGGGAGATTTTCTACACTTCGACACGAGTTGGAAATGATAGAGATAAACGAAGAGTTATTCTTATCTCTTCAAAAAATGGATGTTAGTAAAGAAGTGAAACCAAAGTCATGTGAGCATTAAAGGAGTTGATAATTTAATTTCAAGATGTTTTTGGACTCATTAGTGCAACAATGCATTGAATGGTTATTGAAAGAGATGTTTTTCATTTCCCGTGATCCATAAATTCAACTTATAAATAGGGAAATTCGAGGAAGAGAAGAAACAGAAGTCTAACCCTTCATTATCTAGCTGCTTCTTTTTCTTTTTGTGTGTGCAGGAATGGATAACCGAGGCAAAGGCAAAGAGACGGCGAAACAATTTAGGAGGAGGTTCTCAAGGCGACTTTAGGAGATCGAAGCGAAGTAGATGAGGCGAATTCTTCAAGAAACCTGAAGCGACCCTTATCCTAGAGATACCTCGGCTTATCCGGCTTCAGCAGAACTGATTGTAAGCAGTCCAGAAGGCACCAAAGAGTTCTGTAGATATTTTGCGGATCATGTTGAAGGTGTGGAGGGTTTATCACATCCATCTCTGCAAGTTGGTGAGAACGCACTAGTATATCAACCGGCGGGTCTTGGCTACGACCCTAGAGCTCCAAATATGGCAAATTTCGATGAGGACTACTTCCAGTATCTGATGAATTACCCTGCTAGAGAAGAAGATGAGTTAGATCTCTCTTCTATAAATGAAAACGAGTCACTGTACCAATTGGAAGGGCCAGGATATTGCCCTCGTGCTCCCTCAAGTCGCGCAACTGACAGCGACACTCGAGAGTGGTATCGTTTCCATGAGGACCTAGCACTTAGTGCACAAGTAGTTTATCCCCCAGGGACCCCTGAAAGTGTTGGACCGAGCCTTCAATCAACGGACAACACTAAGAAGATCAAGACTAATGTAACCCCTCGTATTTTTCGATAAGTTTGAGGTTCGGAAAATAGGTCTTTAAGTTATGACATTCCTGAAATGATCGCTCGATGCTTCAAAAGAATTTTTATAAGTGAGTATAGTTGTTATTAAGCTGCGATCGTACGTACCGGTCACGAACCGTAAAATTTTTAGGAGCTAATATTCGGACCCGTTTGTCCTAGGAAATGGATTATTAAGCACCATATTATTATTCTTGAATTTCCTATTCAATTAAATCAGCCCATAGCAGAGAAAATTTATTTTGATCGTACATCGCTAAAATTCCGCGGTGTACTGAACCTAGCCCAATTTTGAGGATTAGACTGGAATAAATTTTTGGTTTCAGAAATTATGGGATTTAGATTATTTTCTACCGAAAATTCATCTGTTTCAATCCCGATCAGTCCAAGTTGAGATATTTTATTATTTTATTATTTTTTCCCCTCAACCTTATCACATAAATGTGATAAGTATAAAAAGCCAAATTTGTCTTCTTCCTCCCCCTAATTGCCGAAAAAAAAAGAGGAGAAAGAGGGGAGAGATCACCATTGTTTCTTCTTCCATTTCCATAGCCAAATCCTTCTAAACTTCCAATTTTATTCGGTAAGTTTTCGATATTATTCGGTAAAAAGCTTTGTAATCACCCCTAGGTTATGAATCTATGTTTAATTTCTTGATATGTGATGTTTTGGTGTTGTTTTGGACCTAGGGTTTTAAGGTGAAAATTGGAGAAAGGATCTAAAATTGCTTCCTACAGTGTTAGTAAGCCTATTCAAGGTAAGGAATCCCTTTATTTGGTTGAGGTTATTTGAAACTAGATAAATGATAGTAAATGATGAAATTAGGAGTTTTATGAATATGTTTTTATACATGATAATGGTTGAATATGCATGTACATATCATATTTATGCCCATATAGGCTTACACTTGTGAAAATATTGACAAGAAACTAAGACAGATTTCTGGCTGTAACTTCCGAGAATTTCTGGGAAAAATCGGTAAAGTATTTTGATCCAAATTTTTTTAGACATGTAGTTCTATAAGTGTAGAACCTACATATAAAATTTCATAATTTTTGGAGTAGTATAAGTATGGTTTTCGAATTTTTTTCCAAAACTGGTCCAGAGAGAAGAAAATTCCGGACAGCACACTGCCAAGGGCAAAGATGGAATTTTCTGTGTTAATTCGTGAACCAAAATGACTAAAACTTTTTATGAACATCAAGTACTATGAGTTAGGGTTCTACCATAAAAATTTCAAGTGAAAAAGAGTTCGGGAACTATCTTTACCGGCTCAATCTTTCAGACTGCGCCAAGCTGAAATTTTCTTATAAGGAAGTGGTATTATGTATATGAAACCTATGTATATACGTGTAGTACATATATTTATGTGTGTAGTATGTATATATATATATATATATATATATATATATATACACGTGTGATGTGTGTGTGTTTAAACTATATATATATGTACATATATGAGTATATATGTATAATTAAAAAAAAGGTTGTATCTCTGTATATATGTGCGGTATGTGTACTTTATGTGAGTATGCATAAATGTGGAAATTGTTATGTTGAATGCATATATTCATATGTGTAGTGTGATGATGGGAAATGTGTTGAGCAAAATGTTTTGAGAGACAAGACTTTTGAGAATGGTGATTGATTTCAAAGGAGGACTTGATTTTGTGGAAAATGTCCAAAAAGTGATTCTTGACTCAAGGAAAGGAAAAATGAGGAAAATGTTTTCAAACCTTAGTTCTAGTAAAAGTGGTGAAGGACCTTGTTTTGTAGCCTACGGGATAAAGATGTGCTTAAAAATGCCTCACCCGTATGGTGGTTATGTTATTGTATGACCAGTTCATACTGTTGTGGGCGAAGTCTATTCGCCGAGTACTATATCACCCGGAAGGAAAAGGGTCTCCTGCGGGGGTGTGCACACTTAAGTATAGTATCTCCATTTTCGGGTAGGTGTCGTTCTTATGAACCTAGTGAGGCTAGCTAGGAATCATTCCAACGCGCCTATAAGTCCAGGGGATCAGTATTAGACCGGGCGATGACCACTGAACCCGAGTTGAACGATCCAAGTGGTCAGTCAAAAGAGGAGCAATGACTCCAAAGACTTCACACTCACTTACCATCTAGAACTAAGTGGATTTTGAAGTATGGAAGTAGTTACGCTGTAGCTACGGAAAAGAGAAGTGAAAAGTGAAAATACCCAAAGGATGTGGGTGATATCCTTGAAATGTGAAAAGTGAAGAGAATTTCCTTATGAGGGAAATGTTTTTCAAAGAAAGTGATTGAGAACAAAAAGGTGGAACTTGTGTTTTTCTATTACTTGCTTATCTGCTTAAATGTTTAGCAATATATGCTTTGAGTGAGTAAATGAGTATTATATGACCTCGTCTAGAGGAAAATGAGTTGAGATGATAATGAATTGTTGTCTATTATGTGTGCAAGATGTTATTTGTAACTGTTGCAGGTAGTACCTCGGCTAAAGAGTAAGGTATAGGGTTATCATGTAAACTATTTTACAAAACCTTTATTTAGTTTTGAATAACCCATGGATTTCCTTACTTAGCCGTCGTGCTAACTACAATTCATTGTGTACCTTATCAGATAAAATCTAGCGTGGGTATGCTCCTGCTTCTGCTTCTGATCCTCCAGCTCTGGCTCATGCTCCTGTCCCAGTTGTACTCCTGCCCCAGTTCCTATCCCTGTTTAATCAGTGGTATCCATTTTGGTCTCCTGCCTTCGTTAATCCGTTATGCCTCAAGAGAAAAGTCAAGTCTGTCCTTTTTGTACATATCTTTTGTAGCCACGGTAGTACTAAGATGGCTAGTAAGAACAGGAATAGTCTAAACTCTTTGTTAATGGGCTGTAAGAAACTCTTATATATATAAATATTCGTGGCTAGTATAGCTACTTTTTGTTTCTTCCTGCTGCAAGGTATATACATGGCTATGTCGAGTAGAGTGTGTGTATGTGTGAGGTTTTCTTCTTTAGCCTGTGCACCTAGAGTGAACTCCGTCTGGTCTTGGCTGGGTTTAGTCTAGGTGTGGCGGTGACTCTCCGGATGTACGGTCAGGTAGATCCGGGGTGTTACAACTAAGGGCAAGGGCAAGAAATGAAAAATCTCTTATTGATGTTGATGTAGTCCTCTGCCTGCTCTTTTAATGAATGAAATTTCAATGATTCTTGTCTTGTGTCTCTCTAAATACTTATGACGACTCATTAAAAATGGCACTATAAAGACTTAGTTAATTTATAGTTCGGGAGGATAAGGAAATCCTTCGAAAACACCGAGTCGAGAAGACGAGTTGATGATATTGGGTGAACTCTTGAGGAGACAAGACACAAGTCGAATGGTTAATGATTCTTGGCTAGAACAGAATCATAAGTAATCTTAAGGCTGAAGTGTTCATATTCAAATATAAGTCATAAAAGCCAAAGTGATAACACTCAATCGATAAGACTATATCAAGGAAACAAGGAAGAGGTAATGGAGCTGAACTATTGAAGAGGACGAAGTGTTGAGAAGGCGAATAAAGGACGAAATCTTAAGAGGATCAAGGAAGGACGGACCATAAGACAGTTATATCACTCAACCGTCGTCCGATCTCATCAACATGTATGATGTTTTTTTTTTTTTTTGTTTTTTTTTTTTATTTTTTTTTATCATGGTGGACACGTGTAATTAAAGGGAACGATGAGATGAGTGCGTGATGCAAGAAAGACGCTCCACTACCCTATGGAACGCCAACTGTCAAAGATGAAGGGACAAGCATTAAATGCATAATCAGTACTTGGGTGCATTTATCTGTCCTCATTTGTTATCCTTTCACCTTTTGGGGTATATCGTCCACTCTCTATATCACACCATCACATTTATTAGCACAAATATACCCTTGTTCTCAATTAAGGATAAGAAAACCTCTAAGGGCATTTATGGTTTTTGTCCTCACACAATTAAATTTGACCCAATTTCTTTCACTTTACCCGACCTACTTTTAATATATATAAACAAATTTTCATTCTCCAGCCTCACACTATCAAAGTAATCCTCTCATACCTTTCAAATTCTCTCTAACCTACTGATAAGCACCAAGAATAGCACTTATAAGGGGTCTTTATTAGATTAAAAGCGCATCGTTTTGGCATCCAATTACAACAATTGCATGCATTTCAGCTCAAATGCGATCAGTTTCCTCTAACAACATTTCCAGAAAGAGTTTTGAAGCATTTCACAGGTTGGAGAGGGATTTGAAGCTAAAATGGAGCAAAAAGACGAACAAGCCGACATGCAGTAACGCCCCACGCAGCCTCACACGCGTGTGGCTTGGCGTGGAATTATTCCAAAGAGCTTCCACGCCACTCACACGCGTGTGAGCAAGCGTGGTCGGGCCAAGGGTTATTTTGGGAAAATTGTTCCTTTTCTTTGTCACCTATATAAATCCCTTTTGCCCAAAGCCTAAAAAAGGGGGAGGATAGATCAGAAAATTGATAGGATAGGATAGTTAGAACTAGAGGGTTTTCTCCCCTCTTGGGGGGAAATTCCTTCCATTCATAGTTAGAATAGATCAAGGGCAAGAAAGAAGATTGGGATTCAAGATCAAGGTTGTAAGATCCTCTTTTTCAAGGGGTGGTAACCATTCTCTTCAATTTCTAATTCGATACTTGTTTCTTTGAATTTCCTTTCTCTTTTCTTGTTTCTTAGTATGCTAGAGTAGATTAGAAAGGGGATTGGTGGCCCCATGGTAGATCTATGTGGATGTTTAATATTATTGCTCTAATTTGTGAATTGCTTGCTTGTTAGATGTTGAACTTGTGTGGATGATGTTCTTTAAGCTTTGTGCCTTTTGTGGCCACATTAGGTAGCAAACCCAAAGGAAGTTAGTGTGCACGCGATAGCGGCCACCCACGAGTCTCACTCACCCACATCTCCGCTCTTAGTCTGAAAGGACAAGATCCGAGAGGAGTGGTAGACAAAGTGTTCGATGAAATGCCCCAACCGAATGAGGATGTGGGAGTCCAAAGTGTGACGCCACTTGGGAGTGTGCCATGAACTCCCTAGTCTATTCCACAATTTGCATTCACAAAACCAACCAAAGTTAAACCACATGGAAAAGTCTAAAGCCCCAATCTCCACTTTACTTTTCTTTACTTTACACAACCTTTTATCAACCTTACCCTCCTACCAATGAATCCAACTCCTAGCCATTCCCGTAACTCTTTTCCTTCAACTTCTTAGATGCCAACACACCCATTCGATTCCCATTCGTCATCCTTGAGAGACACGACACTCGGGGAGTTTTGACTCTTCGTTTTACCACTACACCTTCAACCTCACCCCATACTTACATCCTTCACCTACCCGTTTCCCCTTCTTTAAGCTTCTTAAAAATCCATCAATGACAACACCTTCTTCTTCAAGCTCTTCTGGAAATTGCCCTGAACAATCTTAGCGTTCACAAGAAATGCTCGTCAACATCCCTCTCACAGTTGAAAAGTCATGCGAAGATGAAGTGGTCATCAAACTCTTCGAGAAGAAAATCAAAATAGGTTCAATTTTTTTATGCTCATGGCTTTATTAAATATGTTTTGGACAAGGATTTTGGAAAGACAGTTATACAATGCCTCAAGGATGAAGGATTGTACAACTTCGTGACATGTGGTCACAAGTATCATCATTTGTTTGATGCTACTCAGTTATACCTAAATGCGGTGATTTCTAATACTGTGGATAAGTTAGAAACTGATCACTACAAAAACACGCAAGAATAGCGACGGATCTAGCGACGGACATGCTTCGTTTCTAATTTAGCGATGGATTAGCGACGACTTTGCGACAGAGTTCCATTTTTGCGTTAAATATACATTTTGCGACGGATTAACGACGGATTAGCGACGGATTTTACGACGGAATTTTTCCGTCGTTAAATACGTAGCTAATTTTTGCGCAAAAATTAGAGACAAACTTGCGACGGATTTGCGACGACATTGTCGTGGGAATTTTAGTAGCTACCGATTAGCGACGGATATATTAATCCGTCGCTACATTTTAATTTATGTTTAGTTTGGCTTTACATTTTAGCGACAGATTCTCATTTCTGTCGCTAAATTTTTATAGCAATATTTTAAAGATCAATCTAGCGACGGATTTTCGTCCGTCGCTAAATTTACAAATAATTTTTTAATAATTTTAGCGACGGATATCATAATCCGTCGCTAAACTATTAAATGGTGTTATTTAAAAAAATTAATCTAGCGACGGATATGAACAATCGTCGCTACATTTTATTTCACGTTCAATTTGGCTTTACATTTTAGCGACGGATTCTCATTTCCGTCGCTAAATTTATATAGCAATATTTTAATGATCAATCTAACGACGGATTTTCGTCCGTCACTAAATTTACAAATAAATTTTTTAAAATTTTAGCGACAGATATCATAATCCGTCGCTAAACTACTGAATGGTTATTTATAAAAATTAATCTAGCGACGGCTGTTCGATTCCATCGCTAGGTTTATAATGAGGCTGTCGCATTTGTTAAGCCTAGCGATGGAGTAATATATCCATCGCTAATGTAGTGACGGATTATGCTAGACTTAAATAATAATTTCTATCGCACCTAAAGACTCTGAACATAAATTAGCGTCAATAGTCTGAACCCTAAATTAAATTTGCCGTTATCACACCTCTATCGCACCTCTGCGTACCGCCCACCGCCGACCTCTGCGTACCAGCCACCGCCACCACCGACTAGCTGCCTCCACCGCCGATCGCCGCTTACACGACCGTCCCCTGCTGCGACCACCTGCTGCGTATTTTTGCTTCGATCTGCTGCGTATTTTTGCCTCCACCTGCTGCGACCGCACTGCTACATTGGCCGAAAACATACAGGTGAAAACTCAATTTGTTTTATTAAAATTCATACACTATCAGACTTGATTTTCATACTCTGCGTATTTTGGTATTTTCAGACTCATTTTATTTTATTAAAATTCATTACATAATCTAAACCTTATGGTAGAAAGATACTCTGTCAGACTTGAATTTCATACTCTGCGTATTTTGGTATTTTCAAACTTGATTTTCATACTGTCTGACCTAAATTTTCCCCATCCACATATTTTCATACTCTGTCATGCCTTGGTAATGAATAATGAATGAGATTTTGAGCATGATATCAAAAGTAATGAACATGAAAATATTGAAATCATTAAGCAAAGTTCATAAAATGGAAGCCATATAAGGCTTTTGAATAAGCATGCTTCAATTTTATTGGAGAAAAAGAAAAACCATAACTAAAAATTGTGATGGAAATCATGGAATCAAGAGGGCCCTAAGTCGTTTTAGTATAAGCATGTAGTTTAAAAATTGTGATAGAAATCATTGAATCAAGAGGGTCATGCCTTTACATATTCTTTGTTGTTCAAACACTAAAGTAGTAGATCTCCAATTTGCTGATATATGGTTCAATATCGGTAGGGAAATGAATGAATATAAGTACCTGTTCAATTGTTCATCAATGAACACTTGTTTATAATTTAATTGTGTGAAAATACAAATTTACTCTTTCTAAATATATAAATGCTTGTTCACTAAACTTTAACTTTTGGGAAGATTAAAGGTTTGCACTACTTATAAGTGTATTTAACAATTCTATTAGTATTGTTTCTGTGTATTGTGTTTTTCCTAATAATAAATTGTTTTTGCAGAGGGTATTGGTATTGCAGCTTGACATCCTCTTATCACAATAGGAGCTTTTCTTAGCTTCGGATTCTTGGGTCTGAAAAGTAAGTCATTTATATTGATAATAAATTTTCTTTTCCAGAAACCACATTGTGTAAAGCAATTACAAATTTTTTATTTGTTGTCTATTTGCCGGCTAAATCGCCCGTGGGTACCGGCACTTGTGTTTTCTCAGGGAGAGGGCCGGGTATTGGTATTGCAGCTTCACATCCTCATAGATTTGCTACTAATACTAAATTGAACACAGAATCTTCCCGAAGTCATGCTATACTGATGGTAAATGAAATTAACATTTTTTATAAACTAATGTCTTCTTCTTCCCCCAATCCCCTCCCAAATAGAAAAGAATAATATAAAATAAAGTTAATGGTTTCTTGTACAAATTGCCTGAGCTTTAGTTCTTTGAACCTGCAATCCTGCATATATGTTCATAAGCTTTCTGAAAACTTATGTGGCAGTAATCATTCTTGTTTCAGTTACACGTTAAAAGGAACGTTAAGGGTAGAGGTTCTACTATTTACAGTGAAAATGGTACGTCTCACTTGGATAAATCATTGAAGGCACCCATTATTCGCAGAAGCAAGCTACTTGTTGTGGATCTTGCTGGTTCTGAGCGCATTGACAAGTCAGGTGAAGTTGCAGAGTCCCTGTGTAACAAATATCAATCATTCATTGATTTCATTCCTTTTTAACCTATACATGAATTATTTGTTCTTCTAATAATGTTGTTCTCACCTTTCTTTAATTATTTTTCTTGATTCTTACTTTCTTTGTTTCTTTCTGAGGTGTAACTTTCCTTTTCATATATGTCACAGGAAGCGAGGCGCACACATTAGAGGAAGCTAAGTCTATCAATCTATCTTTGAGTGCGTTAGGGAAGTGCATTAATGCATTGGCAGAAAACAGTGCTCATGTTCCAGTACGTGATTCAAAGCTCACAAGACTGCTTCGAGATTCATTTGGTGGCATGTTTTTGCATATGTATAAAGCATAGCCTATTCATATGTTCATTCATTGGCATGGAAACACTACTATTATGTAGCCACTTACTTTTAGAGGCAATTGCACATAGTTATGGTTTCCTACCTAATTCTCCTTTCACATGTCAGCATTGAGACATTATCGTTGTTTGAAGGTGCAATATCTTAGTTCAATGTTTTCGCTGTGTGATATTTCCATTGCAGGCACTACACCTAAGTTTCAACCGTTATGTAATAACGCTAACTGTGGTCTGTCATTATATGTTTCTTTGCATTATTTCATCAAGGTGATTTCCTATTCCTTTTGCAGTTGAGGTTCCTGAAAATGATGGTGGTGAGTTACTGTTCAACAATGATTTTCTTAGATATTGTGTCAAAATGTTTTTTGTTTCTTCAAGAGGGTATGACATGAACTCCAGAACCTTTCAACAAAAGCATCTTAACATAGTTGATCCTCTGAAGGAAAATAATAATCTTGGCCATAGTGTCAGTAAAGGTAATGCAATTTGTATTTTTTATTCACTGATTATTATTATTCCATGGTTTTTGTCCTGTTTTTGCTCCCTTTATATCAAATGTTATTGTATGTTGAAGATTTGACATATTTCTGAAGAGCTTTTTTCATCATGTAGTGTGAATGAACTGAAACTATCAAGTTCTAGTGTATATAACTTTTGAATTCTATCAGTTTTGCACATTAGCTCACTCATGTTGTATTTATCTAGAAAAGCTATACACTGACTACAAGGAATCCTGAAACTGTTTGTGAAGTGACATGTGATTTAGAGAAGATCATGATAAATTTCATGATGATACCAAGGAATGCAATGCATGCATAAGTGTACAGATTATTTGATTTAGCGAACCCTAAGTCTTAAACTTTTAACCTGATAATTATGACATCGTCCTAACAAAACTGTTAAACTCAAATTAGTGTCCCAAAGCCCGTGTTGATTTCCATCTTGGATTGCTTTGTGCAGGAAATTTCTATAGGATACAAAGTGCTTTCACATATGGTGCTAGGAAGCTCAAGAGAATACTTCTGCAGTCAGATGATAAGATTGTTGGTGAGCTTCATAATTTTTTTGCCAACACTTTGGATCGACATGGAAGTGGACAGAGGCCTGATGTTCAAGATCTTAGTCCAACAGCTAGCTGTAATAGTTTTTGTCATGCACTTCCTGTTTCAGAGATTGATTCATCTCAATTTGAGGTCAATTCAAAAACGGAATCTGGTAGTCCTACCGATACACACGGAGATTGTACATTTGATCCTTATGAGTATTAATGTTTTAATATAATATATTTTACAATTATATTATTGATGCATTATATTATAGGTTTAAATATTAAAATTTAGCGATGGACAAATATTGTAGTAAATCCGTAGCTAAGTATCAAATAAAATAAAGAATACTCACAAAATAGCGACGGAAAAATTCGTAAACATTAGCGATAGATAATTCCGTCACTAAATTGTAGCTAAATGGCATCAAATTCAAATAATAAAAACATATTAGCGACGACAATTTCCACCGTAGCGACAGAATGTTCCGTCTCTAAGTCTAATGACGGAAATATTCGTAGCTATTCCCTTGCAAAGTTCGTCACCAGATCGCCGTCGTCATAGTCTGGCGACGGAATTCTTGTGGGTTTAGCGACGGAATATCTGTCGCTAAGTCTAGCGACGGAAATTTCCGTTGCAATTCGCTTGCAAATTTTAGCGTCAAAACCGTCGTCGGGAGAGATTTAGCGACGGACTCTTTTTATGTAGTGACGGAAATTCGTCACTAAATCTAGCGACGGAAATTAATTGTGTCGCTAGATTCTAGCGACGCTCATTTTAGCGACGGACAAAATTCGTCGCTAAACAGTTTAGCGACCGATTTTTCTTATTTAGCGACGGAAATCGTCCGTCGCTATTTTCGCGTTTTTTTTGTAGTGGATGAGATTAGGTCCAGAGTGAATGTAGTAGATGTCACCATTGTTTAAGGTGATATTCGAGCAGTTTTTGACTTCCCCATTCGAGATGAACTCTGGACAACCATTAAAGAACTAGGGCAACCTTCCCCAGTTCATTTTCCTATTAAAAAGAAGATGTTGAAAATGGATTTCGAATTTACCGTTGATATTCTCAACAAGATCGTGGAAAGCAAGGCATCTGGGATGGATGATATTTAAGATAGGAAGTTGCGAATGTTAAGTGGTCTACTTAACAACTATCCTGTTGATTGGTCGAGGACAGTGTTTGATTTTCTTAAGGAAAATGTGCGGTCTAGCATTGAAGACAAGACTAGTGTGATAAAAAAGACTCTTGGTTTCGGGTTCGTGATCGGAGAATTATTGAAGTCAAAGGGAGTCACTCTTCGTGGACACCGAACTCATTTCCATATGAAGTCCAAGCCACTAGGTTATGACAAGAGAAAGGCAACTGCAATGGGAGTTCATGTCTCGGCCCCTCCCAAAAAGAAGTCGAAGACTTTGGTAGCGAAAGGAGCACCATCTGCTCCAACAGCGAAAGAGGTCTCCACTTCTAAGGCTGTCGAAGCAATGCCCACGAAGACCACAACGAAGACTTCTAAGAAGGCTTTCAAGAAGGTTCCTTCCAAAACTCAGGCTGAGCCGTCAAAGAAACCTTCAAAGAAGATTCCCAAGAAGAAGGCACTCACTCCACCAATCATCCAAAGTACCTGTTGCTATACCAGCTAATGTGCCAGCTATCACTCGGGCTGATGATCCAGCTAAGGAAATGATTGAAGAAGTTCCAATTGCTCAGCCAATTGAGGAAGTTACCAGGATGGACTCGATCCAACTTTTGATGTTGATGAAGATGATTCTGATCATGCTCCCCTTACTATGTTGGCTTCTAAGGCATAGAAGCGTAAGCAACTAGAAACCACGAGCCAAGAAGTAGAACGAAGCACATAACTTCCACAAAAGAAGATGGCTATTCCCTCGTTCATGGGACCAGTAAAGATTCACCCAACTACAACTCCAAGAACCGAAGGTTTGGATGACACGAGCTCTAGTTCTTGGTCATCGGGCCTTGAAGAATCAACTCAGGGGGAACAAACTTCCTTGGATGCGGCTCGAGAGGTTAGAAGGACTAAGCCTACCACTGAAGTTGATTAGACCATCACACCTCTACCTGAGGAGAAGAGTATACCGGTTAGGGAAGACGAGGAATCTCATGGAATCCAAGCAAACGTTTAATCTCTGAACCTCCCACAATAACCTGCTCGAACAGAAGAGGTGACGAGTGCGAACAACGCCGAGGAGGCATGTGACACCCCAACCTCACACAGGCTGAGATAGCTAAAACTTAACATAACAGCTGCCAATCTCAACCAACATTCATAACAAAGCGGAAGCGAATTTAGACCTAAGGGCGTCATGTCACATCTAGGTATAACACAGCCTAGATGCACAGGCTAACCATAAGAATCAAACTAAACTGTCATAGATAAAAGATAGAATAAATCCTCAAGTCATAATCCTCCAAAACCCAAATACAAGTCAACAGTACTCAAATCACTAACAAGAGTATCATAATGTCTCAACGGCACACAGGCCCAACAAAACAGAGTCTAAACATCATAACTAAGGCTATCATCCTCATATAGAGAAAGCTCTAGCGCGCTCACGAGTAACTACTCCATACCTGGAAAACACACAAAGAACCATTAGCAAAAGAATGCTAAGCAACCACCATTCACACCCGCAAGGAGATATAGATATACATAAGCTTGTAAATAGGTTTACACACCCATATAGAATATAAACACCAACAAACCGTTCAACAGTTTAAATCGATACTCAACAACAAGAAGCTGAACGAATCATTAACCAAGACTCAATCAAACAAAGCCAATATCCAACCACGAAAGCATAACACAAGAACGAACCAAAACCGAGATACCAACTGAATACCCATCCAAAAGAACCAACCAAACCTCAACAAGAACAACAAGGTAACAACCGAATAACATAAAGGACTCACAAACCAACCAAGGGAGAATCCCAACTCCAACCCTCCAAATCCCCAAAACCAGCCACCAAACCAAGTCAATCTCATAGTCAGAAGTCAAGAGTCAAATCCGGAAAACCGGTACGCAGGGGTAAAAACCCAATCACAGGGACCGTAGTCCAATCACAGGGACCGAAGTCCAATCACAGGGGTAATGAACCCAATCACAGGGGCAAAAGCCCAATCACAGGTAGGGATGTAAACAAATCAAATACTTTTGATTCGATTCGTGATTCGAATTCGAATAGTTCTATTCGAATTCGAATAATTCGAATACGAATCCGAATTCGAATACATAATTTTGATTCGAATATATTCGAATCCGAATACGAATCATAGGAAATTCGATTCGAATAGTATTCGAATATATTCGAATAATATATATATATATATATATATATATATATATATATATATATATATATAATAATAATAAAAAAACTAAACCCTAAGCTAAAAAGAAAAAAGATAGAGACCAGCCGCACTGCTGCAGTCTTCGCCTTTTCCCTTCTTCAGTCTTCCCTCTTCTCTTCTTCGCGAGTCGCAACAGTCATGGCCGTCGTTCAGCTTCCCTTCTTCGCGCCCGGAGGGCAAGCTTCTTCTTGCCACTCCTGAGTGCTGACTCCACTCCATATCTGTGACGGTTCCGGCGCAGACTCCAGGCAGGCTACCTGGTAGATCTGTAGACAGTAGACCAAGGGCAGGCCGGAGGTGGAGGAGCTCTACCTCGGCGGCAGATCTGCACTAGGTGTCTAGAGCTCTTCCTTTTTTTGATTTTCTTTTCCCTCATGTTGAGATTTGTATTTTGTATAGTGGATCTGCGAGATTTCGACTCCGGTGCTTCTCCAGCGGCAGAGGACGTCAGTAGGTAGCATTTAGAGTTTTACTTGTTTTACATTGCTTCTCAAGGTGGATTTATTAGTATTTGTCAGGTTAGAAGATGTATTATTAGAATAATTTTACAGTAACATACTTGTTTTGTTTTTGGCATATATCCCAGAAATACAGTTTAATTTATGTGATTAAAAGCTTAGACTTTTATTTGTTTATGACCTCGAAAAGATTAGCCCAGACTATTTTTTTTTCTACTGTAAGTTCAGGAAATTTCATATATTTTGCAGTTTGAATAATCTGAACTCTGGAGCTTGCTGCTAATCATGTATGGTATTAGCTGGGCATGATCCTTTTTGTTTATCACATCAACAAAATGATTTAGTTTCTTTCAAAATCTTATGTTGCTTCTACCCTCCTTCCTCCTTATGCTTATAATTCCTGTTAAATACTCTGCAGGAGAATTACAAATTTCAACATCCACGGCCAAAGAAATCAAAGTCACTGAGGAAGAAGAACCAGAAGCAGTTGAAGCTTATTAATGCAAACTTAAAATTTTTATTTTAGTACTGTATTTTTTTTTTAAAGCTAGTACTGTATTTATTATATGAATTCGATGATAAATTTTTTTGTTATTCTAATGTAATTCTTAATTAGTATATTCACGTAAAAATTAATGCTATTTAAATTTAAATTTTTATTAGATTTTATCTTAATTTATTGCAATTTTTTTTTTAGAAAAAAAAAAAGTGAGCTAGGTCTTTCGAATTCGAATATTCGAGTCGAATCGAATATATTCGAATAAATTTGTCGAATCGAATTCGAATCAAATTTAGGATTCGAATATTAAACGAATCCGAATTCGAATATTCACTAAAATAGTCGAATTCGAATCGAATACTCAGGTATTTGATTCGATTCGATTCGTTTACACCCCTAATCACAGGGACCGAAGTCCAATCACAGGGGTAATCAACCCAATCACAGGGACCGAAGTCCAATCACAGGGGTAATGAACCCAAATATAGTCAATATAGTCAGAAGTAGCACAGTTAGTTCATCCAACAAATCTCAACGATACCAACAAACCACCATCTCATACTCATACTCCAACACAATCCCAAAACAACCAACCAAAGTGTTCATCTCAACTATGAACACAAACCAACTCCCAGTTAATGAATTCCAAGAATTAATAGACCAAGAGTACAAGAATGGGAAACCAAAGACATGAATCAATCTTCAAATCAAGATAGTAATTACCCAACAAAAGCATGGATAAATACTCCAAAACCATGGCAAAATATCCAACCAAACAATCCGACAATAATCAGAACAAAGGGCCAACAACAAACAACAACAGCAGAAACAGATCCACTGGAATCGAGATTCACAGTGTGTAACGCCCCGTAAATTCCTTTTTAAGCCTTTCATTCGTTGATTAATTCCTTGGGCAATCTAATTAATTCTTCGGGCAAATTAATTAATTTCAATTGGGCTAATTCTTCCTATTGCATATATATATATATATGTATATATATTACACCCCTTGAGATTAATTTGATTATTCTAATCAAGAGCCCAATTAATTGTATTTATTCTTGTAAGGGATTTTATTTAATTTGGACCCTTGCAATATTTGGTATTAAATATTCCTACAAGCCCATACTCTTGATTATATATTATATATAGACATATATTGATCCTAAGACATTGCTATGGCTAATTCTTGTAATTAAATTGTAAGGGGTGAATTAATAAGCCCATCTTACTAGTCTTGATTATATTAATTTTCCTACACCCATTATTCTATAAGGATTACTTAAGCCCACATCATTTATTGTCTTACACCCTAAATATTGTATGTATTCATGGTATAAGAATTGAAGATCAAATTACCCTAAGACTTTCACTCATTTCTTCCTCCTACACTTCTTCATGCGCCATTTCCTCTCTAAAATTCCCTAAAATTCATCTTCATCTTCCTACAAGATCGGCTAATTACAAATAGCCGACATTGTAGGTAATTTGAAAGCTACTAAAATACCCTACAACGTCGGCTAATTACAAATAGCCGACGTCGTAGGTACCCTACAACGTCGGCTAATTAAAAATAGCCGACGTTGTAGGTAATTTGAAAGCTACTAAAATACCCTACAACGTCGGCTAATTACAAATAGCCGACGTCGTAGGTACCCTACAACGTCGGCTAATTAAAAATAGCCGACATTGTATGTAATTTGAAAGCTACTAAAATACCCTACAACGTCGGCTAATTACAAATAGCCGATGTCGTAGGTACCCTACAACGTCGGCTATTTACAAATAGCCGACGTTGTAGGGTAATATTAAACCAAAAAAATTACCCTACAACGTCGGCTAATAAGACTAGCCGACGTTGTAGGATAATTTTTTTATTTTTAAATATTAATTTTATTTTTCTATTTACACCCAAAACCTGCTCAAATATATATAGCAATCACAATCACATTCAAAACCTGGACAATTTATATTTATAATATCAAAATTAATAAAAGCAATAAATCTCACAATTGATAATAATTAATAATAGAAGTTCATTAATAGTTATCTATATTAATTAATACAAGTCATAATATTATCCCAAACTTTGTACCGAATCAATAAAAGCAATACATCACATTACTATTTCACATACTAGCTAATGCAATGTATTAATCCATTCATCAATGAAGTACTTGGCCCATGTGTCTCTAATTTCATCAAACTCTTGTTGATTGTAGCTCAATGAACCAACTCTCTCCACTATCTGTAATAATTTTGAAAAGTAATAAATAATAATTAGTAAGCTAATTTAATCTAGTAATTTTAAAATTTGTAGCAATTAAAACTTATTTATAAATGTAAGGGGCTAAATAACATTTTTTCTGTCCATATTTTCTTGCATCAAATTGTAATGGTTAAGAGCAATCCAGAGTAACAGAAACTTCAGTAAAACCAAATTTTATATAGAAATGTTTCATTGTCATTTGACTCATTTCCATGAAAGACGATTCTAGTATAATCCATACACTCTTCACTCATATATTCAATCACACCTTGGTTAGAACTCTGTCCACTTTTAACTTCTTGTTTTTGCAATTCCCCTATTTAGTGTCACTAAATTAGTGAGATGAAATATATTTGTTAAAAGAACTCAAGCATAAAAAAATTAGTCAGAGAATGATGAAAGAAGCATAGCGGCAAACCTGCTCTCAGAAATGTGTTCTTCAGCTCTTGAAGCAGAGCATGAAAGTGATGCCGACAAAACCTTTAACTTGTCAACCTACATGTTGACCAAAAATATTGGTAGAGAGTTTAAACAGTGTGAGAAAGAACTATCTTTGTCAAAATTTCAGTAGTTGGGGGACCATTTCTATCTTTGAAACTTAGGGGATCATTAGTGTCCAACTTTTATTCTAGTATTAGTCCCATACTCCCATCAACTATAAGAAATTGACCCAAAAATGGCATTTCTGTTATGGTTAATAATGGAACCCTAACAAAGTACCATTTCTGTCCAGGGGACCAAATTTGTCAAATTGCTAGTTGGATACAAAAAGTGGAATGCCATGCAGGGGAGTAAAACTTAAATTAGTTCAAGTTATAATTACTACAGTAGATTTTTGCAGAACATTCTTTCCATGGAAAAATAATTCATCACTTAGATGCCAAACCTTTTGAAAATGGTTTTCTAGTGAGTTCATGTTAAGCATACGCTTCTCCTTTGACAAAAGTGACTCCAATTTGGTATATAATTGTAGCTGGGAAAGTTCATCATTTAAAGCCTGCCAAAAAAAGATCAAGTTTAGACAAGCTTTAAAATTTCATGATGATTTAAAAAGTTTCAAGTATCATACTCAAAGGAGATTATAAATAACTTTATAAAGAGGTCCTACTTTACTAATACTTAACACAGTATATCTTCTCAAGTCTCAATACCATGAGAAATTTTAAAACCAGGTTAGTTATGTGCCTTCGCAATGCTAAGCAGTGCTTTTATATCACTTCTTATTTGGATGGTAGAAGTTTATGATAAAGCATAATAATCCCAGGTATATATAACATGCCTCTGTTATTGTAGTATGAACATAAAATATTTTGCAAAGTAACTCTGCTATACAATAATCAATAGGTCATAATCCTTCAGGCAGGACCCTTAAATCCAAAAAGAGAGCATTTGAAGCAAAAGAGATGAACAATGAAGAGTTACCCAAAGATCTCTGTAAGCAATGACACTTCTTCTTCATCTGGTGCTTCAAGAATCTGAGACAAACAGAACATTTAACCACCAGTTACCCTTGAATAAGAAAAAGAAGAGATAAACCATATATGTGGAGTTCAAAGGAATAAAAGAATTGGCTAATGTCCAAGCCAAAACAAATAAAGTGACTACAAAGCATACAATGAGAAATGAAGATAAAATCTGTTTCTGGATTATTTATTTCCATCTTTCCAATTTTCATGAATGTATCAAACAAATAATGAATTTGGATTGTCATCTCTTCCATCATCCTCTCACAAGCCCCAAAGCATTTATAGAACTAATAGCTCTGATAATACTTAAACATTCAAGAAATTGAAATAGAATAAATCAATGAAACAAAACACTTTTCATTTCACTCCAAATTTGGTCAATTAAACTTTCAACAGAGAATTCCAAGATGGTAAAGGGCCACTGATATGAAGCCAAAACATACCTTCAAAACAATCAACTTGACATTTGAATCTTTTTCGCAGGCTAGGAAAAGTTCTAATAAGCGAGATACCCGGATTAAGCAATTAACTTTGAGCAAATAGTTACAAAACTAGATCAGCATATGATAATTAGTTTAAATAAAAATAATGATAAGATATTAATTTATGCACAGGAAAAAGCCATGAGGAAAGACACATGCTAGGAAATGACCAGTAAAATAGTAGTAAAACGAAAAGAAATGAAGAGAGAATCGTGTATATTAATAAAGAATCTGGATAGAAGGAAGGACAACATGTTAAAAATACCACAGCACTAGTCATTTATCTAGTGTAAGCATGAATGTCATTCTTTAGACACATCAGGATGAGGAAACTGGTTGAATAGAAAGAAAAATTGCACAAAAATCTTACAAATTAAATGCAACTTAAACCACATGCTTATTGAGCACTCAAACTACAGACTCTATTTCGTAACACAAAAAGACCAACTTAAACAATATGATGATGACATGTATTTTTTCTTCCCTAAATTCATAATTGATAATATAACACTGACTGAACTCATTGACCGATTTAATCAAGCAATCAGAAAAGTAATATTTTCTCCCAAATTCACAAAACTGATTAATCAGTCCAACGAAGATGTGGAAGTGGAATGGTAACGAATTAGAGTAACCTGATCGGTGTCGCTGTTGGAAGAGAGTGAAGCCATTCTTCTATTCGTCTACTCTGTTTGGAAAGATGAGCCCAAAGCCCCAAACTCACAACTGGAGACTGGAGAGAGAACGAAAGAGAAACGTCTGTTTTGAGTCAGTTGAGACCCAACGGCGGCAGAGGCGGGAAGAGTCTCGACGGCAGCAGAGGTGAGAAGAGGGTGCCCTGTCTCGACGGCGGCAGCGGCTGGGAGAGGCGACTTTGGTGGAGGAGGACGAAGGGAGACCGGAGGGCTGAGATGGAGAGGGACGGCAGAGCTTTTCTTGTTTGAGACGAGGGAGCAGAGACGGCGGAGGTTTTGTGAGCGAAGACTTTGTGAGCTTTGTGAATTTTGGTATTTTATTAATTTTGGCGTAATATGGTCTGAAATTTGGGGATATTCGGCTTTATTAAAAACCCTACAACGTCGACTATTTATAGTAACCGACGTTGTAGGTTCATAATATATAATACGGCGCAATACGACGTCGGCTAAAG
>CP025655.1:11928804-11944057 GCA_003576665.1 Ipomoea trifida | reverse complement strand
TCGTATTTTTCGATAAGTTTGAGGTTCGGAAAATAGGTCTTTATGTTATGACATTCATGAGATGATCTCCCGATGCTCAAAAGAATTATTATAAGTAAGGACAGTTAGTAATAAGCTGCGATCGTACGTCCGGTCACGAACCGTAATAATTTTAGGAACTAGTATTCGGACCCGTTTGACCTAAGAAATGGATTTTTAGACACCATACTATTATTCTGGAATTAATTAGATTAGCCCATAGCAGCCAAATTTATTTGTGATCGTACTCTTGCGCGTCGACCGACCTAGCCCAATTTGAGTTTTAGACTGAATAAATTTTTGGGTTCGAGAATTATTTGAATTAAATTAGTTTCTACCGAGAATTTATCTGATTTAATCCCAAGCAGTCTAAGTTAAGATATTTTGGATTATTTTATTCCAAATTAGGTGAGATCTTATCCTAAAAGGAGTGGACTAGTCAACCTTTAACCAAGACCATAAAAACCCAATTTTCTTCTTCTTTAGTGTGGCCGAAATAACTCAAGAAGAGAGAGAGAATGAAATTGTCATCATCTTCTTCAAAGCTCCAACTTCCATAGCCAAGATCTCCACACAAACTCCAAATATTCGTAAAATCAATTTTATTCGTGAATAGCTTTATTTTGCATCTAGAACATGAATCTAAGTTAAAATTTCTTAAAATCATGTGTTATGTGTTGATGGAATTCTAGGGTTTTAGGGTGAATTGGGGGAAACATCTACAAGGATCTCCTACAAGGTTTGGAACCCATTTGAGGTAAGGAATCCCTTTATTTGGTTGAGGTTGTTTGAAACTAGGTAATTGATGATTTGGTTGAAATTATTTTGAGTGCTAGATGGAACTTTTGTGTACATTAGGCATGTGTAAATATATATAATGATATTATTCATGATATATGTGTGTACAAAATATTGTGGGTATGAGGTGGTTGCCATGTGCTCAAAATATCCAATTTAAGTATACTAGGTGTATTATAAAATATATGTAGTATATATACATGTAAGGTAGTATAAAAAAAAATATGGGTGTATATATTTGTGTTCATGTATATATATATTTATATATAAAAAGTGTATGGGTATGTACATATATGAGTAATGTATGTATAATTAAATGTCACCTTTTTGTGTATAGTATATGGTATGTATAACTCACAATTATGTATGTGGTTAGTGAGAAAAAATATATGTTATGTGTTATGTCTATGTTGAAGTTGGGGAATGTATATGTTATATGCATTGGACTTATGTGATAAATGTGGAGTTGAAAGTGTAGAGTTTTACACTTGAATTACTTTTGTGAAAGGTTGTTAGTGGATTATCCAAATGTTTTGCAAAAAGAAAGGAGAATTTTTGAAGTGGGTTAAAAAGGAGAATTAATTTCCGAGTATTGAATTGACCCAAGTATGTCCAAAATATTTTCAAGCAAGAAAGGGGAAAGAGTGGAAAATGTTTTCAAACCTTAATTCTAGTAAAAGTCGTGAAGGGCCTTGTTAACCTACGGGATAAAGATGAGCTTAAAGTGCCTATCCCGTATGGTAGTTATGTGTATGATCATTCATACTGTGGGCGAAGTCTATTCGCCGAGTACTATATCACCCGGAAGGAAAAGGACTCCTACGGGGTGTGCACACTTAAGTATAGTCACTCTATGTTCGGGTAGGTGTCGTTCTTATGAACCTAGTGAGGCTAGCTAGGAATCATTCCAACGCTCCTATAAGTCCAGGGGATCAGTATTAGACCGGGCGATGACCACTGAACCCGAGTTCAACGATCCAAGTGGTCAAAAGTGGAGAAAGGACTCCAAAGGCCTCACACTTTCTATCTAGGACTAAGTTGATTTTGAAGTATGAAAGTAGTTACGCTGTAGCTACGGAAAAGAGAAGTGAAAAGTGAAAATACCCAAAGTTTGTGGGTGATATCCTTGAAATGTGAAAAGTGAAGAGAATTTCCTTATGAGGGAAATGTTTTTCAAAGAAAGTGATTGAGAACAAAAAGGTGGAATTTGTGTTTTTTTTCATTACTTGCTTATATGCTTAAATGTTTAGCAATATATGCTTTGAGTAAGTAAATGAGTATTATATGACCTCGTCTAGAGGAAAATGAGTTGAGATGATAATGAATTGTTGTCTATTATGTGTGCAAGATGTTATTTATAACTGTTGCAGGTAGAATCCCTACTGATGAGTAAGGTATAGGGTTTCCATGTAAAAAGTTTTAGCAAAACCTTTATTTAGTTTTGAATAACCCATGGATCTCCTTACTTAGCCGTCGCGCTAACTGCACTTCATTGTGCCCTTTATCAGATGCAGTTTAGTGAGTACCTCTATGGCCGATGAGCTCAGAATAGAAGAGAAGTGCAGGTTGAGGTCTACTATGATGTTGTAGTATGTTGGTGTTGTAAGTTTAGCCTGTGCACTTAGAGTGGAGTTTGTCAAAGAGGTGATAGAATTCACTCTAGGTGTGGCGGTAGCACCCAGTTTTCTGCTGATAAGATGTAAGCTTCCGCTGATGTATTATTACGGATTTGTAATAAATGTAAGAGTTGAAAATTGGGGTGTTACAGAGTGTGTATTACATGCCGCTTACATTATAAACATATTACCCTCAGCTATTATCCATGGTAAAATACCTTATCGGGCTTTACTCCACAATACCCCAAAGTATCAGCATTTAAGGGTATTTGGTTGTTTGGCATATGCTACTTCTCTAGGCCCTAAGTTAAAGTTTGATGCTATAGCCAAGAGATGCATTTTTATTGGAGGTCCTAATGGCACTAAGGGTTATAAACTATATGATTTATAGTCCAATGAAATATTTGTTTCCAGGGATGTGTCTTTCATGAGCATATTTTCCCATTTCAACACACTGCATACGCATGGAAGAATTTTTCTCAAATCATACTTCCATCTATGACTGACACCAAAGATGAGCCTTCTAGTGGTCCACAGGTTCATCAACAACCCAACGTATCCCTAAAGAGACATAGTCACTTTTTCAATGAGGCATTTAGATTGTCACTTAAACAGACACACATTGGCTCACCTGACCACCTTCAGCAACCAGTTGTTAGGAAATCCACCAGACAGAGACAAGTTTCTACCTACCCAAGGGATTATGTTTGCCATACCTCTATGGTGAAAACTTCTCCTCATGACATCTCCAAACTCATGAGCTACACTAGACTCTCACCTTCTTTTCATTCCTTTGTCATAAACATTGCCTGCGACACTGAACCAAATAGCTATGATGAGGAAGTGAAGCATGAGTGTTGGCAAAAAGCTGCGCAGATAAAATTGCAGCACTAGAAAGCAACAATACATAGAAATTGGTGGACTTGACACCGTTAAAGAAACCTATAGGATGTAAATGGGTATATATAATAAAACACAAAGCAAATGTTACTATTGAAAGGTAAAGACAAGACTTGTGGCCAACGGATACACACAGACACTTGGAACTTTATTGGCAGTGGCAGCAGCAAAAGACTGACATCTTTACCAAATGGATGTCAACAATTCCTTCCTCCATGGGATTTAGAGGAAGAGGTTTATATGCAACTCCCTCTTAGATGTGAAGGAGGAAAGAGTGGGCATGCAACTAACCAAATCCTTATATGGATTAAAATAGGCTAATAGGCAATGGAATACCAAACTATGTACTTCCTTGTAGAATATGAGGTTTAAGCAGTCTATTCTTGATAATTATTTATTTTTCAAGGGTGAAGGAGTATCATTTTATCATTTGTGGATTTATTGGTTTATGTAGATGATATTATAGTGGCCAGTGCAGATTTAAAATTGATTCAGCAAGTCAAGAAACACCTTAATGACAGTTTTTAGATTAAAGATTTAGGTTCACTAAAAAAAATTTTGGGCTTGGAAGTGACCAGACAAAGAAAAGGCATTTCGATATCTCAAAGAAAGTATGCCCTTGAACTGCTTGATGACACGGGTTTTATGGATTGCAAACCAGTTCACAGCCCTATAGTTTCCTCACATAAATTGAGCAAAGATGATAGTGATCTACTTGATGACAACACTCAATATTGAAGAATAGTTGGAAAACTCTTATATCTAACTATCACAAGGCCTGACATAAGCTTTGCTACACAACAACTATCTCAGTTCCTAGATAAGCCTACCAGTCTACATCGATAAGCAGTTCACAAGGTCCTGAGATACATCAAGTGTGCTCCTGGTCAAGGGTTATTTTTTCCAACCTCATTAGATTTGCATCTGAAAGCTTTTTCTGATTCGGATTGGGGGGCTTGTGTGGACACTAGGAGGTCTGTCACTGGATATTGCATCTTCTTAGGTCAAGCCCTGATATCTTGGAAATCAAAGAAACAAGCCACAATGTCCAAATCCTTCTTAGAAGCTGAATATAGAGCCTTGGTAGCAGCCTCATGTGAAGTTCAATGGATACTCTATTTGCTTGTTGAATCTGGCATATGCTCTAGTACACCTGTAGCCGTTAATTGTGATAGCAAGTCAATAATAGCAATTGCTGAGAACCCCGTCTTCCATGAACGTACAAAGAACATTGAATTGAACTGCCATCTAATTGTGACACCCCGTAATAAATTATTCCGCAATTACCCTTCATGGTTATTTTCTAAAATTAAATTCATTCTTTTTTAGTGAGCCCAATTCTTTAATTAAGAATATTTCCTAAGGTAATTCCAAATCAAAGGCCCAATTCTTTATACTAGTATATTTATATATTATTTCTTAGACATTTAATTCCTAATATTATGGGCTTTCTCCTTATTCTATGTATTCATTTATTTAAGATATGAATCATTTGGCCCAACAATTATTCTTGTACATACAATTGATATATATATATATATATATATATATATATATATATATATATATATATATATATAAAGATTCAAGCCCATTCTTCATTAAATCCTTCACCCTAATATATACATACATGTATATCTATATGGTAGTATATATATTCAAGACTTAGCATTATCTAGAGGTCACACTCTCTCTCTTCCCCTACTCTTCTTTCACGCCATTCTTTATCCTTTCTCCTTCGAAAATTGTTTTTCATTCCATCTTCAAGATTTCAAGCAAAGGTCCTTCTTTTATTATTCTTCAAGAAAGATCATGGTAAGATCCTACCTTTCCTTGCATTTATTCCCTTTGTTGGCTATCTTTATGAACTCTTTCTTTCTCCTTGTGGTGGGTTTTGGGTTTTTAGATGATCTAGGAGGTGGTGGATTGCTAGGTTGAGCTCTTGGAGGTTTTGGTTGGGAGAGCTAGCTTAAAAGGTAAGACTCCATGTCTCACAAAACCTATTTTCACTCTCTTATATGTGTATTTGGTGTATTTGGAATCCTGAGTGTTTTCTTAGAATATCTTGTGCTATGCTTTGTTCTTGAGTGGATCCTTGTATATTCTTGGAGTATGTTGGTTGTTCTTGATTCTTGGTATGCTTGTTGTTATTCTAAGGGATTCCATGTGTTTATTTGACATCTGAGAAGTATATTCTGAACATAATCTGGGTATTGGAATGAGCTACTGTGTCTATCGTATTATTTCCCCTAAGTATGAGATTCTGTGCATTTCCATTGTTCTTTCGGTGAGGTGTAGCGGTATAATGTGTCCCGTTAGACTAATCTGTAAGTGTAGTGGCGGTATGGTGTAGCGGTGTATGGTGGCCCGTGAGTTGGTTCCGTTTCCTCTAGCGACCAGTGTGGCGGAGCAATGTAGCCCGCCAAGTGGTTCTGTCTATTGTGTTTCCTTTTATGTTCTAGTATGCATTTTGTTGTCCAAAAACTTGTTATTTATCTTTGATTCTTGAGGTGTATTCTGAGAGCTATTTTGAGTTTCTTACCTTGGTTAATGAGTATTAATCTATCATTCTTGATCCTTCTTGATCTCCATATTGAGTGTTTGTTGAGTGTCATTGGTTTGTCCTTTTTGGCTATCTTCTAGAAGAAGTATTGGTTTCTGTTACTTGAGTATCTTTTTGGTATATATTATGATCTTTGGATTCTGGAGAAATATTTCTTGGAACTCTATATATATGTGTGAAACCCTTGGATTGGCGGCATTGAGCTCCGGCTCCTTACTATATATGGTTTATGTATATTAACTAACTGGATTGGTGGTCTATTGGATTGGTGGTTGTGAGCTTTGGCTTCATTTGGTGTTGTGGTTGGACTGGTGTTTCGGATGGACTTGTGTTTCGGCTGGAAATGGTGTAAAGGTTGCAACTAAGCCTATAGCCCTATATATGTATGCATGTATGTATTGTATTTCCTCAAGTATGAGCATTGGGATATGCTTATTTGACTGTTACATTTATTCCTTATATTGTTGAGGTTGTGTCCTTATCTTGAGTACTTGGCTATTCAGTTCTTGTCTCGTGGTATCTTGGAGTTGTTCCTTTGATATTGAGTTATATTGAGGAGTCTTTGGTTTATATCTCATTCAGCTTATTTGTTGTTGAGTCTCCTGATATTTAAATAATTATTGTTTCGTTGACATATATTCTATAGGTGTGAGTAAAAACCTATTTTCACTATCAAAGTATATATATGTATCCTTACGAGTGTGAATGGAGTATTACTTAGCATTCCTTCACAAATGTTTTATTAAATGTTTTCCAGGTATGGAGTAGGACATGTTCGCGAGCGCACTAGATTATGTCATATCCCTCTCTTATGTATTAGCTAGGTTGTTAGTTGTTGAGACTATGATTTCCTGAATTGTAATAATGGATTGGATAGTTCGTTTGAGGATTGTATGATTGGTTTTGGTTTGCCTTAGCATCTAGGTTGTGCTTGAACTTAGATGTGGCATAACACCCCGCTATAATATAGTTTTGCTTCCGCATTTCATTTCGTTAAGTGTTGAGATATTTCTAGCATTTTCTTAAGTTTATTGCCTTTATCTCTATAACACCTCACTTTTTTCACTACCGAAAATACGGGTATAATTTAATTTTTTTTATACAACAGCGGAAGCTTAAACAACAACTAAAAGGAAAAAGGGGTGTTATGCCACGTTCGAGTATCTCTCTTATACTCAAACGCACAGGCAAAACCTACTACCAAAATTACTATTACAATGGTGGAATCCCTAATTGTACAATAAAATCTTTATACAACGATTCACTCTCATGCCAAGTGCCATGCCAAATATTTCCTGCAAAAACACTATGGTAGAAACAAAGTCAGCACGACGGATGGTAAGACATACTCTACCCCGTAAAACACTTTGCACATAGCACTTTGAAGCACATAAATTTCCACATAATAAATTTAACCCCTTAATATATTCTTAATCTCATAAAACAATAATCTTTAATCCATTAGAAATATAACTTGAGGAAATCACACATCTAAATATGTATAAAAATACATATCAAAATATCTATACATTTCTAAGAGATAAAGTCATTGACTATTCATAATCCAAAATATCTCAACCGCTATTTCCTCAAGATTCACCATATACAATCTTTATCTCAATCTTTCCATATAACAATTTCCTCAATATATATCATAATAATATCTTTATCTTAACTTTTCCATATAACAATTTCCTCAATATATATCATATTATCATCACTACTCAAAATTCCTTTAAACCAAAACTTATTCACCAATAGAGAGATTTCCAACTCTCAAAATAAATACCAAAGGAATAACTCCAATATCTCAAAATAACCAGCAAATAGAGAGTATCCAAACTCTCACAATAACCACCAAAGATAATTCTTCAAATAATTGATTAAACTTTTCATATATCCAAAAATAGTTATTATATAAAATATCAAGGAGGAATGGATCCAAATGGAAAGTTTTAACTTCCAAACCAATACCGAACCAACCAGACGAATCCACGAACCGGTGGCCAAAACCAAATCCAAACCAACCGGATGAATCCACGAACCGGTGGCCAAAACCAAATAGAGAGATCTCAACTCTCATCATCATAATCATAATCATAATAATAATAGTCATAAAGGATAGTTCAAAACCTCCAAGTATCACCACCCTCCGGGACAAAATATATAAATAACCATATCCTTCAAAATATCATATCTTACATCTATAACCCAAAATTACTTATTCAATGTCATATCTTATGTCTATAACCTTCATATTCATAATATCCACATACCAATATTTTCCTTTTCATAATCCATATACCAATAATTTCATCACCAAATCTCTTCAACATCATAATTTCATTACTTATCATAATCTCTATAAATCTAATAATTTCACTAACAATCACAAGAACAAACAATATGTATTCACATCAAATAATTTCATAAGACTGTTAGGAACATAATGTAATAGGTTTTGATGATACCAAATGTAAATCAGAATCCCCTAAGTCTCGAAAGATAGGAATCTATGTAAGTTCGACAAGTAAACTAAGAGCGAAAATATAACCGGGTAACTTTGAGCTCAACTCGGAAAATATTTAAGCTTAAGGTAAACTTGATTGAACATTTTAGATGTTTTCGTGTTGTAAATCTATAGATAGATCAGAAGAAGGCACGAGACTACACTGGAGGAATAAGGGTCTGCGAGACATCAACTAAGTCTCGAGACATAAGCAGAGTTCGAGAGATAGAGTCTCTCGAGACATCAATCCAGTTCGAGACATGGATTCGAGACATTAGTCAGACGAGACACCAAACCAGGTCTCGATACACTGACACTTCTCCATAAGGCTGAACGGCAGTAAAAGAAGCTTGGATTAAATTAATCGAAGTTTGGAGAAGAAGAATATCATGGAGATAAAAGAGGGTGCCTACAGAGCGTTATGGGATCTACCGGAAGTGGATGCCACGTCATATTTGCACAACAAACGGATAGAAAGTGCACCAACCCAAGGTCGGTCTTATTCCCTAAATCAAGGATCATGGGAATATAAAAAGAGTAACTTTTGCCAAAAGGAGCAAGTGGAGCATGGACTCTAGAAAGTGGATTAAAGAATATTCACTACAAGACAAAAGACACAAGTTTCAAGACCACCACTCCATGGAACACGCTGAAAATACTCAAGTCCCATGATCAGCATGGGAGACAAATTCAAACGGAATAATTTTTCCTCCAACGGAATTATTCCTCAAACTCTCATATATAAGGACGTGAAGACACAAGCTGAAGATAGTTGCGAAGTTTGAAAATCAAGCGAAAAAGGAAGTGTCTAATCTAAACGTTCAAGTGCAAGTGCTAAACTTGGAATATCATCCTTGATATTCAACACAGCGAGAAAAACACATCTTAGTGTTTTGAGAGAGTTACAAAGCTTAAACATACACATATCCAGAAGGTGACCGAAGCTGCTCTACATCGACGTTATTTCAACGATAGCTTTTGGTCAGATTGGAGTTTGTTACATTAAACTGTGACAACCAAAGGTCCTTGCTTTGGGATTAAGCAAGAAGAGGCGGGAGTAACCTGGCAGCTGTCTAGTGAAGATCCCTGAGGCTTGAGGCGGGCTTGGTGATCAAAGCTCAAGTGCTCGAGAGGTGGAGTAACTGGAAGCGGGGAGAAAAACCTGAGGAAAGGCGGAGTAACCTGGGAGCTGTCTTGTGAAGATCCTGAGGCTTGAGGCGGGCTTGGTGATCAAAGCTCAAGTGCTCGAGAGGTGGAGTAACAAGAGGCGGGCGAAAAACCTGAGGCTTGAGGCGGGCTTCGGTGATCAAAGCTCAAGCGCTCGATCATTGTACTAAAAAGGGAAGTTTTAGTGCAATCCTTCTAGGGAGTTTCTAGAAGAAGAGTGGACGTAGGCTGGTTGGCCGAACCACTTAAAAATCTCTCTCGCATTTACTTTCTGTTTTTATCTCTCGCTATCTAACTCTCGAACTGCACTGCATATAATCGCACTTCTCGAACTAACTCAAACTCGTGCTAATTAAAAGGGGATAACATTTTCCGCTGCGCATAAAACTTGTCTTCATCCCGTGAGGTATCGGACCTAAACATCCTAAGTCCAATACACACGAGAGGTTGAAAAGATTTACAAAATCTTATACAAGTCTATTCACCCCCCCCCTCTAGACTTGTACCCCATCCCCTTGGGACCAACAATTGGTATCAGAGCAAGTTCTCTGATCAATATAAACCTTTGTTTATATTGCCTAGAGATCCTTCTTTGAAAATCTTTTAAAAATCTTTTCAAAGCACGAGATAAATTTTCAATATGGATAGCATGTTGTCGAGACATCTTCTTTTTTATCTTAGCAGGTTCGATGACTGGAAAACACGCATGCTTGCGTATCTATCAGCCCTCCACGATGAGATGGCCGAAGTTATAAAAACTGGACCAGTCAAGATCGTGATGGTCAACACTGCTGCTGGACAAACCAAAGATACACCAAAATATGTCCCAAAGCCTAAGGAAGAATGGACAAGTGATGATAGGAAGAGAAACAACTTGGACAACATTGCCAAGGACATCCTCTTCAGAGCCATAGACGAGACCATCTTCCCAAAAGTAAGAAAATGCACAACGGCAAAAGATGTATGGGATACCTTGGTGTTAATTGGTGAAGGTGACGAACAGAAAAAGGAGAACAAGCTCACCGTGGCAATGAGGAAGTTTTAGGACTTCAAGATGAAACCTGGTGAGAGCATCGACAGCATGGAATCTCGGTTCATGAAGCTATCAATCGAGATCAGCGATCTTGAGAAGGAGATTCCACAAAAGGAGCTGAATCTGAAGGTCTTATGAGGACTTACCAAGGAGTGGGAAATGAAGGTGATCACAATGCGAGATCACAGGGATCTAAAGAACACCACTACTGACTAACTATTCAGAGATCTCAAAGCTTTCGAGTTCGAGATGTTCCCGAGAGATGAGGATGTGGTGGACAGATGGAATGTGGCACTGATTGCTGACCAACCAACCACATCTTTAAGGTCAGACTCTAATCCCACAAATATTTTATCTGATGAACAGTTTGCTCTTTTTATGAGAAAGTTCAGGAAATACATGAAGAAAACACCGGAGAGCAACACAAGTTCACCTTCCTCCTCAAGAAGGAAAAATGAAAGATTTACACCCAGAAGGATGGAGGAAGAAAATCAAGGTCTTTGCTACAACTGTAGAAGACCTGGACACTTCAAGGCCGAATGCCCTTATCCTATGGTAAGTAAGTATCAAGGTCAAGAAGGTAGGGATTCCAGAAGGAAAGAGGAATCCAGAGAAAAGCCAGCACAAGGTGGCTTCAAGGGAGAAACAAAGACACATCCGCGCAGGAAGGCGCTTGTTGCTGAAGAACTCGAGAAGGAAATCGAGGAGTCCGAGACGTCGAGCTCCAGCGATAGCAGCAGCAGCTCAGAGGATGAGAGGGGGCTCATATGCTTATACACTACAGAAGAGGAGAATCAATGCTTGATGGCTATCAATAATGAGGTAACCTCCACTTCTACCTCTCGCTGCTCTATCTCTACTTCTCAATGTTCTTCGTTTAGAAGCGATGAGGATCCCTTCGAGACTATGGAATTACTCAGAAGGAACCTCAAAATCGCTAATAGCACTCATGCTAAAGTTCTGGAGGAAAACAGCAGACTAATTGCTGAAAGAGAAACACTTAAGAATGTCTCGAAAGAGAATTCAGAGTTAACTCTCAAAGTAAGCGACCTAGAAGCTGAAATAATCCAACTTAAAGAAGAGTGCAAAACTCGAGAGGCTAAAGAGCTTAATCTTAAAGAGGTTATTGCATCATATACTAATTCCTCCAAGGCTATGGAGAAAATGGTAAATGATCATAGACCTACAAATGATAGAACCGGACTTAGGTTCCGTCAGAACAATCTCTCGAGAGATAAACAGACCACTGGTTTGGGAACTTCAAATAATGGAGGATCTCAACCCAAAACAAACAAGGGCCATAAAGGACCAACAGAAAAGACCAGGGTAGCTATTCACAAACCGTCCCTATACACCAGAAATGGAAAGTATAGGAAAGCTACAAAGAATGGCCGGGTAAACAATATCGAGAGATCATCCAGCTATCTCTCGCAAGGCCATTCCAAGTACAAGAAAAGCTACATTCCATATAATGCACCTCAGGGTAAATATGGAAGGTCTGAAATCCAGAAGGGTAGGATATCATGGATGGAGGAAGGCAGACACTTCCCATCTAGTGATGATTGGTCAAATGAACAAGAACCGTGGGATAAACTTCAGTTTCTACGGTATCACATGACCAAACAGGCAATGAAGGGCATGGTGCGTAAACCCGAGGTCAAGCCTCAACCTAAACTGATTTATACACCTAAAAGGCCCCGAGTCTTTGCTAGCATTCCTTATGATTATCAAACGTATAATGGCTACATTGCACCTAGACCTGGAGTAGTGGGTCCAAGGTATAAATGGATGCCTAAACTTACTAACCAATCAGGACCCAAAGTTTGGGTACCTAAATCTGCCTGATATGCTTGCAGGACACCAGGGACATATGGTTCATTGACAGTGGATGTTCGAGACATATGACGGGAAATTTAACGTTGCTGGAGAACATCCAACCTATCGAAGGTCCCTTGGTGACATTTGGAGACAACGAGAAGAAAGGACGCACAAAGGCTGTTGGTGAAATCCATAAGAATGGGTTGGTGATCAAGGGAGTATCCTACGTTGAAGGGCTTAAGTTCAACCTCCTTAGCACAAGCCAATTCTGTGACAAAGGCTACAAAGTGATCTTCACCAAAAGCAAATGCCAAATCATACAAGAGGAATCTCTCGAAGTCGTCCTGGAAGCAGCAAGGAAAGGAAACATGTACATAGTGGATTGGAGATCTGCCAAACCATCCCTATGTATGCTGGCAAGGAGCAAGGAAGACTTATGCTGGGATTGGCATAGTAAGCTTAGCCATCTGAACTTCAAAACTATCAACAAGCTTACTAAGAGGAATCTTGTGGAAGGACTGCCCAAAGTAACGTTTCGAAAGGATAAGATCTGTGAGGCATGTCAACGCTGTAAACAGATCAAATCCTCTTTCAAAAGCAAAGCCGAGACATCATCCACCAGACCATTAAGTCTTCTTCACATGGACTTATTTGGACCAGTGGATCCACCCAGCATAAGAGGAAGGAAATACACCCTTGTGGTAGTAGATGACTACACAAGATTCACCTGGACCGTGTTCTTAACCAAGAAAAGCGAGACAAAAGCTGCTTTGCCAAATCTGTTGAAACAAATGCAAGTTGAAAAGGAAGTCTCGATATTAAAGATCCGGTCAGACCAAGGTGGAGAGTTCGTGAATCAAGTGATCGAGAGCTACTGCAACGAAAATGGGATTCATCATCAACTATCAGCTGCTCGAACTCCTCAACAGAACGGAGTTACTGAAAGAAGGAACAAAACTCTCAAGGAAGCTGCAAGGACCATGATCTCACAAGCCAACATATCTCAGGGATTTTGGGCAGAAGCAGTCAACACAGCATGCTACACCCAAAATCGGTCCTTGATCGTGAAAGGAGCTGGAAAGACTCCATATGAGTTGTGGAATGGAAGGAAGCCGAATGTAAGTTACTTCCATACATTCGGGTGCAAATGCTACGTCCACAACAATGGGAAGACTCAACTAAGAACCTTTGATGAAAAGGCGGATGAAGGAGTATTTCTGGGATACTCATCGACAAGTAAAGCATTCAGAGTCTTCAACAAGCGGAGGTTGGTGGTTGAAGAATCTGTACATGTCTCTTTTGATGACAGAACGTCAACAGATCAACCATCAAAAATAATAGAAGTAGCTGAAAGTTCAGAGGAAATTCAGCCAGAGTCTATCGAGAGATCAAATCTACCTCTCGATAGTTCGATAGCTCGAGACGTGGCAGAACTCCAGTCAGAATCAGACGATGAAGAAATCACCAAGGAAAAGGCATCTAGATCAGTTGAACCAATCCAGATTACAGCTGATCAACCCTTACCTCAATTTACAACGGAAGCATCGACTGAGGAATCACAACCAGATTTAAGATGGTTGAGAGGTCACCCCGCTGATCAAGTGATTGGAGATGTACGTGACAAAGTTCGGACCAGATCAGCTTATCGGGAGAGCATGCTAGCCTGCTTTCTATCTCAAATAGAGCCTAAGATGATCGATGAAGCTCTAGGTGATCCAGATTGGGTGCAAGCTATGCAAGAGGAACTTCATCAGTTCGAGAGGAACGACGTTTGGGAACTAGTTCCGAGACCTCATCATCAGAACGTCATTGGTACAAAATGGGTTTTCAGAAACAAGATGAATGAGGATGGAGTTATTGTTAGGAACAAGGCCAGACTTGTTGCTAAGGGTTACTGTGTAACACCCCGATTTCCTGTTCTGACAACTATTATAATATGCGTAACATAACGCTGCGGAAGCTTACCCTCTTAGCGGAAAACCGGGTGCTACCGCCACACTTAGAATGAAGTCTATCACCTCTTTGATAAAACTTTCACTCTAAGTGCACAGGCTATAAGAAAAACACACAACAACAACACCTCACATCCAAATATAATATTCTAGGCATATATATATATAGATGTTAACATTTACAAAACAAGTGCCCAAAAAGTTGGCCCAATGGTCAACATAATGTTAGAGTCATACATGTCCTTACTAGTCAAGATCAGTCATCCCCTGGCTACAAAAAAATATCTACACAAAAAGGTCTAAAACCCCTACAGACCGGCCATGCCACCCGCCTACTCGATCTGAGAATACGTCGGAACCGTAATCTCACCCCAGACAAGATGCCACTCCCCTTCATACCATGTGATATGGTCTAGGAACCGGGAAGTAACAATGGCCATAGACCACTCCTCATAACGCTCGGGAGGACTGGGGTCCCAAGGGTAAGGGTAATAGACTATAAACTCTAAGGGGTCGCTCCCTACCAGCACCTCGATAGGGTAAAAACCAAAAGAGGCCTGCACATCAGGACCATCAGGGATAAGATCACTATCTACTATCGGTGAGCCGTTAGGAGCTGTAGGAGCAAAGCCAGGCGCATAAGGGTCCTCGTCAATCATCTGCTGCACAAAAGCATCGTAGTCCATGCTACGACTTTCCTCTTCCGACGAACTGGGGGAGTTCGTCGGACTGCAAGAACTAACGCTGGACACCATCTGAAAGTAACACATTGAAGTGTAGTTAGCACGACGGCTAAGCAAGGAATTCCGTGGATCACCCAAACTTAAATAAAGGTTTTCAAAACATATATATATTTTGGTTAAAGTATGATCATACAAT
>CP025655.1:11830424-11919415 GCA_003576665.1 Ipomoea trifida | reverse complement strand
AACCTAAAAATTAATTCCAGTCTAAAACTCCAAATTGGGCTAGGTTCGGTATCCTGCGAATTTTCGCGATGTACGATCACAAATAATTTTTGACTGCTATGGGCTAATCTAATAAAATATGAAATTCCAGAATAATAGTAGGGTGTCTAAAAATCCATTTCTGCGGTCAAACGGGTTCGAATACTAGTTCCTAAAATTATTACGGTTCGTGACCGGTACGTAGATCGCAGCTTAATAACAACTATATTTTCCTTATAAAAATTCTTTTGATGCTTCGGTCACTCATCTCAGGTATGTCTTAACTTAAGAATATATTTCTCGAACTTTAATTTGATCCGGAAATGGCGAGGGGTTACATACTGCCAGGAGGAAGGAATAGACTTTGATGAAACCTTCGCTCCCGTGGCACATCTCGAAGCCATACGTATCTTTCTCGCATATGCAGCCTTCAAAGAATTCAAAGTGTATCAAATGGATGTCAAGAGCGCTTTTCTGAATGGACTTCTCGAAGAAGAGGTGTACGTTGAACAACCTCCGGGTTTCTTGAAGGACGTGGGAGCTGACAAAGTATACAAGTTAAAGAAGGCACTTTACGGCTTAAAGCAAGCTCCGAGAGCTTGGTACGATACACTATCCTCTTTTCTACTTCAATGTGGGTTCACCAAAGGCCTAGTGGACAAAACGTTGTTTAGAATTAAGGATGGGGATCATATCTTATTGGTGCAAATCTATGTGGATGATATCGTCTTTGGGAGCACCAATCCAGACCTATGCGAGAAGTTCTCCAGTTTGATGAAAGGAAAGTTCGAGATGAGCATGATGGGCGAGCTCAACTACTTTCTTGGGCTTCAAGTCAGACAGCTTAAGGAAGGTATCTTCATCAACCAGGAGAAATACACCAAGGATCTGCTCAGGAAATACAACATAGAAGGGAAATCCTCAGTCAAAGTACCAATGGGAACCTCTCTACGTATCGATGTTGACAGTGAAGGTCGAGAGGTCGATCAAACTACTTATCGAGGTATCATCGTATCCCTTCTCTATTTAACTGCTAGTAGACCAGATATATCCTTTGCAGTAGGTGTATGTGCTAGATTTCAGGCAAGTCCTAAGGAAAGTCACTTGAATGCATCGAAAAAGATCCTTAGATATCTTAAGGGTACGCAAAGTGTTGGGCTTTGGTATCCGAGAGGTGGATCTTTCGAACTTATGGGATATTCAGATGCGGACTTTGTCGGTTGTAAAATAGATCGAAAGAGCACATCAGGGACATGTCAGTTTCTAGGTGGAAGACTTGTCTCATGGTTTAGCAAGAAACAGCATTCGATAGCTACAAGCACCGCTGAGGCAGAATATGTAGCAGCCAGAAGTTGTTGTGCTCAGATTTTATGGATGAAGCAACAACTATTAGATTACGGGGTTGAATGTAAAGAGGTGAAAATTATGTGTGATAACACTAGTGCTATTGCTATTACTCAGAATCCAGTGTTACATTCAAGGACAAAGCACATTGATATAAAGTATCATTTCATCCGAGATCATGTTGAGAAAAAAGACATCACGTTGGAATATGTTGCAACGGAGGAGCAACTAACAGATATTTTCACAAAAGCATTGTGTGAAAATAGATTCTCTCAACTAAGGTTAGAATTGGGAATGATAGAACTGGGTTGAATGGTCAAATCTTATCTTCTTGTATTAAGTGCCATACACTGTTTCGCATGTGAGGAGCGTTTCATCAACTTTATGGCAGCTTTGGAGTTACACAGCATTGAATGATCATTCAAGTAGCCTCCCGTGATTCTACAGTTTCTATCTTTTTGGGCTATAAATAGAGGGGTTTTCTCATCAGTTTATGTCATCGACTTCTTCATGGAGAGGAAGAAAGGAAAAGACGATGTACCGTTCTGGTATAGAGGAAGGAAATCAGCAACAAAGTCCAAAGATTTCCAAGGAGAAAACTATCCAGATCTAACAAAGGGTGAACAGATTGCAGAGCTTCCTGATAATCCAAGCAAGTATCCTATTCCCATCCAAGGTGAATGGATCCCCAAATGCGAGGAGATCCACGATGGTGGGATATTGGAGTCGGGAGAAGAGTCTTGCACAAGCAGGACTCCTACCGCTGCACATTCTGGAAAAGGACCTCCCTCAACCAAATGGAGAACCAAGGGAAAGGGAGATGGAGCCTCTGAGGAAGGCAGCAGCGGAGAGGTAGAGAAGAACAAGAAGAATTAGCCACCTCTAGTTCTGTTACTCAGACTAAATAGGATGTAGATGGCTAGTTCTTGTTCTAAAATAGATTCCTATTTGGCTATCCAAGGCCAAACAAAAGTTTCTATGGAATCTGATAGGATATTGATTCTTATGTAATGTTTCTGGAATCACTAAATGAACTTAAGGAAATGTTCTAAGTGACATCTTTTGAATGAATCAATCTTGTCTCTTCTATCGCAATCTGTGTTCGAAAGGTTATTCGAGAGATACCCTGTCGGTTTAAGCTAAAACGTTATGTCTCGAAGAAGGGTAGTTCGAGAGTTCACTTCGAAAGATAACAAACTGACTATTTGTATATCTCTGGATGGAGGAATAAGGAGGGTTAGGGATCAATCACTCAGGGGGAAGATCCGTAACCAAAAGGAAAGCGTAAATGGAGGTATAAGGAGGTTTAGGGATCAATCACTCAGGGGGAAGATCCTTAAACTAACGAGTCGAGAGATTACCTTCGAGAGGTAAATCTAAGGCACTCAACGGATATAATTAGAACGGCTATTTTGGAACTTAATGGCAGCCACGTGGTCATCAGTTACTGACGGTTTTCCATGTTTTAAGGTCTCTATCTCGGATAGTGGGAGCATGCTTATAAATATTTTACCTTATTAAACACCCACTCAAAACCGTCACTTGTACTCCCAAAAATACCATTACAATGTCTTATACGCATAACCGTTATAAAAGGGTATTTCTGACCTTATGCTTATTTTAAATAGCCGGATCTCAAACTTGACCCAAATCCTCAACCCTACCCATATATCCGACCCAAATCCGGACACTATAAAAGCCTTACCCATCATCTTTACCCGGATTCAAGCTCAAAACCGAATACCCAAAATTTTCCCAAATTCGACATACTGTACACATTCCCTCCAAAACCTTAATCTTTCAACAATGGCGTCCGAATTATCATCTTCAACCTCATCTACCGACGCATACCAGAAGGAGGTGCGACACATTCGCACACAAATCAAGCAAGTCAAGGCGGGAAGCATCCTTGACAAGAATGGGTTCATTACGCACTCGGCGAACCCGACGATAGCAGAGAAGGTCCTGAAGAAGTTCGAGAAGGCAGGACTTCTCAAATACATGACGCATGACTATCGAACCATCCACGACTTGGATTTCACAGAATGGTTCGCGAATGCTAAGGTCACAAAAGGCGCAATCGAGAGCAGCGTCAACGAAATCCACATTACAACATCGGTGGGTGACCTCAGGGCAGCATTCGACTTTCAGGCGACGGAGGAAGCAGTCCAGCACCTCTCGGATTATGACTTGGACAAACAAGCTTTCTGGGATAAAATCCGAATGGAGACTGCACCACCAAGAGCATCCTCTGCCCTCCGCAAATTCCATCTCAAGGAGAGGTTTGCTCTGGCTGCCGACCTAATAATGAAGTTCATCCTCGGCAAGGTGTCTGGAACCGACGAGATCAATCTGGACATCCTCAAAATCCTCCATGCCATCTGGAACAGCACCAAAATGGACTGGGCACAGATAATTTTCAACTCTCTACTACAGCAAGTGCAAAGCTCAGTCTCAAATGCCAACCAGTTGATCAGTAAAAAGGTTGGTTTTGGTTTTGTTGTTCAAAGTATTTTATGCTTGAAGGGCTTACAGTTGAGGGAAGGGCGAGAGATTCATCGAAATACCTATATGAGTAGGACGAAATCTCAAGCTTCGAAGGGTAAAGGTGTTAAGGATGTACCATCTCCCTCAAAGCCGAGAGCTAAGGGCAAAAGGAAAGCCCAACCTGAGAGTGTTAACTCTGATGATGAACCCTAGGAAATTTGATTAAAAGGGTTCAATTGCCAAAGAGGGCCAAGAGGGCCAAAAAGGTTTCTGTTAGTCAGATTCGAGAGGTAGCACCATTAATGATTCAAGTACCATTCGAGGACAGGGCACAAGCCCAGGGGGAATCTCAGGCTACACTGGCCGCTGAGATTGAGAGAGTACCCCTTACCAAGTCTCTGTCAGGAGCGTTGTTTGTTGATATAAATGTTGATGTTGATGGTGCTGATGAATCTGAGGTTGGACCTCGAGAGGAGGTTCGAGAAGTTGATGGCACTGGAATCAGTGATCCAGTGCAGGCAGAAACAGAGGAACCACGAGAGGTGGTTCGAGAGATGGATATTCCAGCAGCTGGCCTGGTGCTAGTGTCTCAGTTCAAGAAGCTGCTGATGATCAGAGCACTGTGGTCAGGGACCCAGTGCAAAGTGCTGAAAATGATGTACTAACGCCCATGGAGTCTGCCTGAGTTGAAAGAACCATTGCACAGACCTTAGCAGATGTTGGGCTGATTAGCGATCTCTCGGATGATCATCGAGAGATCAGTGAACAAGCAGTGCAAAGTGCATCACCGAGACAACATGTGTCTGCTGGATTGGATAGGTCAGATGCAGAGGTTAGCTCTCAGTTGAATCAACGTACTGATGATGTGGCCACATTAGATGACTTTTCCAGAGTACTACGATGGATTGAATGGAGAACAGGTCCAATTGATTAACTGATTTCGAGAGCAGCAAGCATGGTGGCTGAGGAGACTTTTGCACTAAACTGGTTGAATCTTCCATCAATCCCAGCCAATGAACTCACAGACCTTGCCCATGAAATGAATGTGACTAGGAGAAATCTTGGTCGATCTGATAAAGGAAAGGGCACAGCTGATGATGCACAAGAAGAGGAAGCCGAGTCTGAAATGGATCCTGCAGCTGAAGCTCAATTTCGAGAGGAAATCAGACTTGCCACTGCTTTATCCTTGGGACATCAAGTAGAGGTGACGAGAGGTCCAGGAGAAACCTCTGGTGTTGCGAAAGATAGCACTGAAAATCCCATAGCAACAGCCGCAATACCTCTGTCCCAAGTTGAAGATTCTGCTCTGGGTTCTCAGGGAGATGCTTCGAGAAATGAGTTCGAGACCTCTGAAGCACAAGAAGTGGCTCCAAACTCAGTTCAACCACTGCCACCACCTGAGCCCACACCCTCGACAGATGAAGATGAAGCTCAAACAGTTCGAGAGGGTGAAATTCCGTTGCTTCAACTCCCAGGCTTTCCCATTGATATGGAGTTACCATCACCATTCCTGCTGCCTGAAGACACTGCATCAACCTTTGCAGCCAGGATGGTTGATAGAGCAAGATGGAGTGCACCAGTTGCTCCTGAACCAATAGAGATTTCTGACTCACCTGAGCAGACTGAGGTGTAACCAACTGAGCAACGAGAGCAGAATAACACAAGTCCTGCTGGTTCGAGAAGTGCTGAGGAGACTGATGTGACTGTCGAAGGTGGAAACCAGGAAGCACCTGTCGATCCTTCATCTCCAAACCCACCAGCAGATGACCAAGTTCCCAGCACTGATTCGAGAGGTGAAGCTGAGTGGGAAGTTCCTTTAGATGGAAACCGGGAAGCATCCAACACAGAAGAACCCTCTCTTGCTGATCTGATCCTATCAGCTGCTGAAGCTGAAGCTCCAGGTTCGAGAGGTGAAGAGCAAGAAGTGATCCATCCCTCAGGTGGAAACCGGGAAGCGCCTGACATGGAGCTACCTTCAAGCTCTGATCCTAGTGTTCCTGATGAACCTCAGAGGCATGTTCGAGAGGTGGACTCGCCGATGCAAATCATGGGTGGAAATCTGGAAGCACCCAAGTCCCCTCCGATGAAAGGTACTTCTGATTCTCCTTCTTCTTCTGACTTTGGTACACAGACCGAAAGAGTTTTCATTGGCGAGGTGCGTCAATTCATTGCTGACCAAACTCAGAAGATGGCTCAAGTTGAGCGCATACTGGCCGTAGTTCGAAACAATGCAATGCCCGTGGCTGGCACAAGTGCTTCTCAAGCTCGCCACGAAGAACTTCTCGAACAGGCAGTATGGGCTGAGGATGCAGCGCGAAAGGCTGCTGATGAGGCTGCTGTAGCTCGAGCCGAGGCTGAAGGTGCGAGAGCTGAACTAGCTGAGCTACGAGCTGAGTTTCGAGCCTATCAGAATTCCAGTGAGCTTCGACAGGACGAGATGAAATCCATACTTGATGATCTGTCGAACCATGTGCCTGCCCAGCTCCAATCGCTTTTCGAGGGGCTGTCTACTCTTCTTTCCCGTGGTGATGATACCAACAAGGGGGAAAATAATAATCAAAGGGGAGGAGGAAGAGGCAAGAAAAGGGCTGCAAGTAGTGAACCAGTTGGACCTCCTCTGAAAACTTCAAAGACAATAAGCAAGCAAATGGAGGAAGTCAAAAGGGCAGAAGCTGCAAGGCTCCAGCGCTCACTGGAAATAGAAAGAAGGAGACAAGAAGATGAAGAGAGAAAGAAAAAGAGACAGGAACAACAAACAGAAAAAGAAAAGAAGGATGAGCATTATATGATCCACTTCAAGTTTGGAAGCAAAGAAGAGGATATGCGCCATCTAGTTCATTTTATCTTCAATCTGTTGGCACATACAAAGATATCACTCCACAGCAACATGACTCCAGAAGAATGTGTTACATGGTGGAAGGATGGAGTGATTGAGGGAGAGTTCGTTGGGGAAGCATTCAGGAACTATCTACATTTTCATGTCACCGATGACTACTTAGGTCTAGTAGACACGAAAGACCCCATCAAGACACGAGCAGCCATCAACAAGAAGAGGACAGAAGACAAATAGTAAGCTCTCGTTGTCAACTATTAACTGTGCCATGTTGTTTCTCAATTTCTCTTATCTTTATCTTTCTGCAATCCTGTCTACTTATGCCTTGTAAAACATTCCCTTTCTGCTAATATATACATATCTTTTGCTGGGGGTGTTGCGTGAGTTCGTATTATACGCATTAGTAGACTAGCTCACTTGTCAAACTTACCGTATGCGCTGAAAATAAAGTCAAAGTTCTTTTCTTGCTAAATCAGCCATATAAGTAAGTATAAGTGTTGGCATCATCAAAAAGGGGGAAATTGTTAGGAACATAATGTAATAGGTTTTGATGATACCAAATGTAAATCAGAATCCCCTAAGTCTCGAAAGATAGGAATCTATGTAAGTTCGACAAGTAAACTAAGAGCGAAAATATAACAGTGTAACTTTGAGCTCAACTCGGAAAATATTTAAGCTTAAGGTAAACTTGATTGAACATTTTAGATGTTTTCGTGTTGTAAATCTATAGATAGATCAGAAGAAGGCACGAGACTACACTGGAGGAATAAGGGTCTGCGAGACATCAACTAAGTCTCGAGACATAAGCAGAGTTCGAGAGATAGAGTCTCTCGAGACATCAATCCAGTTCGAGACATGGATTCGAGACATCAGTCAGACGAGACACCAAACCAGGTCTCGATACACTGACACTTCTCCATAAGGCTGAACGGCAGTAAAAGAAGCTTGGATTAAATTAATCGAAGTTTGGAGAAGAAGAATATCATGGAGATAAAAGAGGGTGCCTACAGAACGTTATGGGATCTACCAAGAGTGGATGCCACGTCAGATTTGCACAACAAACGGATAGAAAGTGCACCAACCCAAGGTCGGTCTTATTCCCTAAATCAAGGATCATGGGAATATAAAAAGAATAACTTTTGCCAAAAGGAGCAAGTGGAGCATGGACTCTAGAAAGTGGATTAAAGAATATTCACTACAAGACAAAAGGCACAAGTTTCAAGACCACCACTCCATGGAACATGCTGAAAATACTCAAGTCCCATGATCAGCATGGGAGACAAATTCAAACGGAATAATTTTCCCTCCAACGAAATTATTCCTCAAACTCTCATATATAAGGACGTGAAGACACAAGCTGAAGATAGTTGTGAAGTTTGAAAATCAAGCGAAAAAGGAAGTGTCTAATCTAAACGTTCAAGTGCAAGTGCTAAACCTGGAATATCATCCTTGATATTCAACACAGCGAGAAAAACACATCTTAGTGTTTTGAGAGAGTTACAAAGCTTAAACATACACATATCCAGAAGGTGACCGAAGCTGCTCTACATCGACGTTATTTCAACGATAGCTTTTGGTCAGATTGGAGTTTGTTACATTAAACTGTGACAACCAAAGGTCCTTGCTTTGGATTAAGCAAGAAGAGGCGGAGTAACCTGGCAGCTGTCTAGTGAAGATACTGAGGCTTGAGGCGGGCTTGGTGATCAAAGCTCAAGTGCTCGAGAGGTGGAGTAACTGGAAGCGGGGAGAAAAACCTGAGGAAAGGCGGAGTAACCTGGGAGCTGTCTTGTGAAGATCCTGAGGCTTGAGGCGGGCTTGGTGATCAAAGCTCAAGTGCTCGAGAGGTGGAGTAACAAGAAGCGGGGCGAAAAACCTGAGGCTTGAGGCGGGCTTGGTGATCAAAGCTCAAGCGCTCGACATTGTACTAAAAAGGGAAGTTTTAGTGCAATCCTTCTAGGGAGTTTCTAGAAGAATAGTGGACGTAGGCGGGTTGGCCGAACCACTTAAAAATCTCTCTCGCATTTACTTTCTGTTTTTATCTCTCGCTATCTAACTCTCGAACTGCACTGCATATAATCGCACTTCTCGAACTAACTCAAACTCGTGCTAATTAAAAGGGGATAACATTTTCCGCTGCGCATAAAACTTTGTCTTCATCCCGTGAGGTATCGGACCTAAACATCCTAAGTCCAATACACACGAGAGGTCGAAAAGATTTGCAAAATCTTATACAAGTCTATTCACCCCCCCCCCCTCTAGACTTGTACCCCATCCCCTTGGGACCAACAAAGACATGTACTCACATTTTCACAAAATCATTTAAACATAATATCACATAAGCACATATTAAATATTTTGATTTGGGGTAAAATAAATTTTGGATAGACATAAATCTTACCTATAACCAACTCTTCTACTTCACTTGCTCAATTCTTCTCCCACACATATATGATTTCTCTCCTCACTTCTCCTGATTTTTCCTCACCACACAACCCCTCTATATATAGGCAAAAGGGAAAGGAAGACAAATCTTGAAGAGAAAGACATATGGGAGATCAAGCTTATCTTATAAGATAAGGATGAAAACATGTGGTATAGAAAGTGACACTTGTCACATTTTTGTGGTGGGTAAGGGAAAATATCTTTGGTTAGACTGGTATGGGTTAAAACAGATATAGTTACGGTAGGAAAATTAGAGAATTATAAATGGGCCAAAAAAATTGGGCTAAAGTTAGGTTCAGAACATTACGAAATAATCACATTTGGGCTTATGGATTTAAGTAGTAAAATAAAAAAAATAAGTTGACCCAATGCCCATAACAAAATAGTTAGATTTATATAAAATAATAATAATAATCCCTTTTTGAAAATATTTATTAAAATAATAATGTTAGTGAAATACGGGGTATTACAATCTCAGCCATGTGCTCCATAACGTACTGTAATAGTGTGTATTACGTACATATAAATGAAATTAGGAAAATATAAATATTAGGATTAGGAAATTATAATACTCCTAAAATAATATTAGAAGACTAGTCTTAAAATAATTTTAATCTCATAAAATAATTTAATAATAGGCTAGTATAATTTTGTCTTATACAATAATGAAAATAACTTATTCTAAAAATAATATCAAAATATTAAAAATAACCGGGGTATCACACTCTACCCCCGTTAAAAGATGCTTCGCCTCCGAAGCATTACCATAAGGCGACAAGGAACGAAGGAGGCTCGACCAATACGAAACTCAAGAGACTCAAACTTAAGTTCAATGCACCATAAAGAGAAGGTATCACATTCTCCCCTCCTAAGAAATAAAGTTACGTCCCCGTAACTTTCATGCAAGTCATTACCCAGGCTATATACAAATTAACTATCAATATAATCCAACAATCACCATTAAGAAAAAAAAACAGATATATAGCCAAATAAAATCACAATGTCAAAATAATGCACCATGATCAAATAAATGAGCAACAATATGCAAGGTCTCACATCCTCACCGCGATTATTCCAAAATTTATATTCCTAGTCAATCTTATCTTAGATCTCATAACCTAGCCTCCCAAAGGTTCGAACGGCTCTGATACCAATTTGTAACACCCCAATTTCCAAGACCAAATTTTTCTTAAAATTTTTTTTTCTCAATTTAAAATTCACTATTATCATTATGGAAGCATTAACTAACCAAAAGGGAAATGGGTGTTATCGCCACATTAAGGTATTTCTCTATACCCAAACGCTAAGGCTAAGGTTTACAACTTACAAAGATATCTCCAGGTTAATACTAATACAACAAATCAAATACACCTGTCTAAAAACAACTTCTAGATTTTCTATAAAAAACGAAACTTTAACCAACTATTTAGGAAGTGGCAAATCGCTCTCATAATCCATGCTCATGCAGATGCACCTGAAATATACTCAAAGAGTATCCAAAGTTAGCGCAAAGCTAAGTAAGATTTAATTCACCTCCTAAAATAACTATTTACACATAGCACATAGGAGCACAACTTGTAGATGATAATATGTATAAATGTGTACGTTAAAATTATTGGAACATAAAGATGCAAATAAGCAATACTCAAGATATTCTAAGTAATCACAGTTCTCCAAAAACACTCAAGACTTCCAAAACCCATAATTTCTCAAAAATACTCATAATTCATAATTTAAAATTCAATATTTCCCACAATAGAAATGTTAGGAGCATTTCAAAAGTAATATATCTTTCAAAATCAATTGTTAATATATACATGTACGTATACATGGAGGAACACCAATCTCAATACAATGGGTAGGGTCTTGTTTCATCAAGCCCTAGTGAACAATAATCTCTCTATTGAACACTACGCAAAATCCCATTCAATCTCAAATAATGGGCAGGGTCTTAATTAATAAGCCCTAGTGAACAGTAATCACTCTACTGAACACTACTCAAAATCCCATTTAATCTCAAATAATGGGCAGGGTCTTAATTAATAAGCCCTAGTGAACAGTAATCACTCTACTGAACACTACATAAAGATCCCATTTTAAGTGGAACAGAACTAATACCTTAAGTATGCACACCCCCAATGGGTTTCCAAGTCCAATGGGTAGTAACTAGTCCTAGTAGTCATGATACGTTTCTAATGACTACTACTCAACAGGGTAAATACCCTACTGGTAGACTCCGCTAACCACTCCTCAAAATAACAAAATTAAAAGTCCTCTTGAGACAGGATGCGTTTCTACTGCTCATTACACAACCAACTGGGTCTTAACCCAATTATCCAGAATCTCATACTAGGATACTACACATCTTATAATTCATTAAGGGCATCACAACCCAACCAAACCTTTTATCCTCCATCTTTATAAAAATAAAGATAACAATATTTCTCATATGCCACTCCAAGATGTATATTTTCAAAATTCAATCACAAGCTTTGTAGCCAACTAAAGCATAGACTAGTAATAACATTCACTTGAATTTCATATACAAATGTATGCATTTCCTCAAAATATTCATATGCCTCTAATTAACATAATATTTCAAGCTCCGTAACCAACACATATGCACATAATGTCAAGTAAATAACTACTCAATGGCTCAAATAATCAACAAACTACAAGAAACTGAAACTGACAGAAATTCCAGAAATTATGACCTGGATTGTAGAATTTTTTGAGGAAAATCGGGAGCATATTTTAACACAAAATTTTCCAGATAATAATTACAGCAAGTCTAGAGTATACACAAAAATTTTCAAGCCAATACAAGGTCTAGAATTATTTTTTTCAAAATATTTCCCAACACTGCGCTGCACAGAAATTTTACTGACAGCACACTGCCACAACTTTACGAAATTTTTATAGAAATAATGAAGCATATCTCCAACAAAATAATTTTATATACATCAAATATAATAAGTCTAGAATATCTAAATAAAATTTCAGGTCAATCGGAATTCAAAAAGTATTTTTTCACGAATTTTGTTTCCCAACTGCGCTAGTCAGAATTTTCTCAAACAGTTGCTATAATGAATTTAATCCTTCCTTCTAAATACCATAAAATCACCATAATCTATATACCACACAGAATATATCCATACACAATTCAAAATAAACATGTAGGGGGAAAGTATAATACTTTTTTTAAGGAAAAAAAAAGTAATAATTTGGTGATACTTACCCTAGAATTAAAACTCCACTGCACCCAAAATCACCTAAAATCGATAGATCTATGCTAGTTCTTGAATTGAAGATGATCAGAGAAAACCGAGATTGAACCAATAACAAAGAAGAGACCAAAGTATATTTTTCCTTTTGCTAGTGATGGGAGAGAACGACATACAGAGAAGGAGAATTAGAAAAGGGAAAAATATATCGGACTAGGGTTAACTCGTAAGAATATATATATATATATATATATATATATATATATATATATATGTAGGAATAAATAATTAAGTAGACTAGGATTAAGAAAATATGAGATTAGTAATATAATATATAATAGGATTAGTAATATATAGTAAATATATATACTAATAGCCGTGTACACCTATTGTGAACCTACATTAGGAATTGGAAAGTTATCAATATATATATTAGAAATTTTTTTTTGAGAGTATATATATTAGAAATTTTGGAAGGCTAATATTGTATATGGGTTTGTGTGCAAACTGTAAACATTCACATATATATTAGAATTTTGGAAAGCTACATGTGTTCCATAACGTACTGTAATAGTGTGTATTACGTACATATAAATGAAATTAGGAAAATATAAATATTAGGATTAGGAAATTATAATACTCCTAAAATAATATTAGAAGACTAGTCTTAAAATAATTTTAATCTCATAAAATAATTTAATAATAGGCTAGTATAATTTTGGATCATACAATAATGAAAATAACTTATTCTAAAAATAATATCAAAATATTAAAAATAACCGGGGTATCAAATTTTCCTTTCTTATTCACCTCTGTATATAAGCTCATATTGTACAGAACTTTGTTAGTAGTTGAATAATATTCTTTTGTTACTTTCCATAGCTCAATACCTTCCTTATTAAGTTCCGCTACAAACTCAACGGTTTCAGATTTTTATCGAATATCCAACCAAACCAGAAAAAATTCCTCACTGTCATCTGAAGAGATATTTAATCTATTCCAACAAGCTAAAGCCTTCTCATAGTGAATGAAAAGATGAGAAATTGTTTTAATAACCTTATTACATAAGTTTAATTGCGGCAGAGAGCACATTACAATAACCTTAGGAGGAATGTGCATACTCCATATTTTGGACCAGTGGATGTTGACAATAGAATTAAACTCCCCTACGAGAGCTCTATAATAGCTACGCACTATGAAGATGCCTTTCTCTTCTCTGCCCATATCATACGGTCACTATGGTCCTTTATGGGGATAGGGATACTGAGGATGAGAGATCTGTCCTCCTCATTAAAAATGTCATTCAGGATTTCTTGGTCCCATTTCGCATTGTTAGTTTCCATGAGGGATGAGACTTTTGCTTCTCTTAGATAATCACAAAAAACAGTCCACACAAAGGGGGATCTGTCTTAGGCAGGGTCGGTCCTGAGCACGGGCGGGCTGGGCGAAGAAAAGAACCATTCTATTAATAAGGATAGAAAGTGAAAGAAGAAAAGAACAAAAAATCGTGGTTGTGTAGCTGTTTGTGATACAACTGAAGACTGAGGATAACTTTTTAAAAATATTTAGGTGCTTTTATTTTTTTATACACAATTTTTAAAATTGTTTTATATAATGTTACCTAAAAAGCAATTATTTAGAAGTGAAAAAAAAAAAAAAAAAAAAAAAAAAAAAAAAGTAGAGCAGCTAATAGAATCAAAAAGAGGAATTATAAATAAATTTTTCAAAAAATCATAATCATCTAATGAAATTTTGAAACAATCTAAAGAAAATTAATGTATTTCATGTTATTTGATATTATTATTTTTTAGTATTATTAAATTTAAATTTTAGTTTTTCATATAGGGTCCATTTTTTTTTTAATTTCGCCCAGAGCCTCCAACATGTTTAGACCAGCCCTGGTCTTAGGCAGCCGCGGATCACTCCAGATATTAATTTTCTTTCCATCCCCAACCCTCCATTTGTAGTTATCTTTAATAATGACATGTGTCTCTAAAATGCTCCGCCAGACAAACAATGAACTGCTACCTATCTTAGCCTCTAGGAGTGAACAAGTATTGAAATATTTGGCTTTAAACACTCTAGAAACCAATGAATGTGGGTAATGGATGAACTGCCAGGCCTGCTTCCCCAATAAGACTAAATTAAATTCTCTTATATTTTTGAAGCCCAACCCACCAGTTACTTTATGTTTACATAATTCATGCCAGATTTTCCACCTAATACCCTTCCCATTCTCATCCTGCCCTTTCCACCAAAACCTATTGAGAGCCACTTCAATTTTATCACACAAACCTTTTGGTAGCAGGAAGATACTTAGAGCGTAGGAGGGAATATCTTGTAAGACATTTTTTTTATCAAGATCTCACGCCATACTCTCGAGAGAAACCTGTTCCTCTTGTTGTTGATTTTGCCAAGGATTTTGTGCTTTATGAAGCCTAGAGTCTCCATTTATCTCCTCCAAATTAAGGAAGGTAAACCCAAGTAATAACCCCTTTGAGAACCGGCTGAAATACCCAAAGTATCACTAACCACTTCCCTCGTTAGGTTATCAACATTCTTGCTAAATTGGAGGCTAGTTGAAATTGACAGATTGCCCTAAGGCCAAAGAAAATTCATCAAGGATGGATTTGATAGCATTTGCATCAAACTCTCGAAGGAATTGGCCTTGCAATAAATCATACAGTCATCTGCAAAGAAAAGATGGGTAATCTAAGGAGCACCTTTGGCAATAACAATACCATGGATCTCTCCACGTTGGACAAACATGTTTATAAGAGAGTTGAGACCTTCCATAAGTAGAAAAGAGGTAAGCGGAGAGGGGGAGCCTAAGACCACTATATAGAATAACCGACCCAATGTTAAGCCCCTCCTAAAGAATATACAAGCAGCAATCATATCAACAAAATCAGAATTAAATCCCAGTTTGAATGACACGTGAATCATGCTTTATTGTACATGCGTGCTATGTTGGAGGAAGAAGGTGGTGAAGGGCATTAGTCATTAGAGTCTGTTAATCCATATGGTTAGAGTCTAATCCATCTCTCCTTCTCCTTCCTCTCTATATATATACACTGCAGCACTGTACTTCTTTAGACTTCATATTGTAAGCTTCAGTTTTCAATTCATCAATACAACATACGTTTTTCCTTCTTTACTATACTACTGTGTGTAATCCAACATGGTATCAGAGCGCCGGTGAGGGAGCCATGCCGCCGGAGCTTCCGACACCGGCGAGTCGAAGCCTGGAGACCGCTCAACCACTTGTTCATGTCCGATCGATCCGCAGTGGATCGTTACTCCGCAAAGGAGTAACAACGCCGAAATCTTCCTTCGAGTTGTGGAGGAACTTCGACGCGAGGATCCTGAAGAGGCACAACAGACCTAGCGTCGTCGTAGGAGGTGGCGGTGGTTTCAAAGCCTCGAAGCATGATCCGTCATTCAATTCGAGTAGAGTGCTCATTAATCAATGGTTTAAAGCCTTCAGTTGTTCTTCATGGAGCAGGTTCGTGAAGAATTCGAGCAAAATGCTCGTCTATTCTCTGTTTGCAGGTTTTAATCAAAATTTGCGGAGCAGATTCGCGGAAAGGATGAGCGCAGAGCTCGTCGATCCTTCACCAGTAGCGGTTCCTGGAGCAGATCCATGGAAATCACGTGCACATTGCTCGTTAATCGTCAACGATTCGTGGAGCAGATCTATGGATTCGTGGAGCAGAGTCGTCGTAGCTGTTTTGTTGCCGCAGCGGCGAACGAGGAAGAAATTAAGGATGAGCACAGCGCTCGTTGTTGATTCAGTTAGCGTCGGGAGATCGCCGGTGATTCCTACTCAGAATTCGGCTATGGTTAGCCATTTGCAGTGTGCGAATTTCGTCTCTGCTTGTGTTAGCCGGTCGCGTAGATCGAGTAGAACAACCCGTCCTCAATTCGGATTCGGAAAATGGGGAAGGCAGACAGCAAGACAATCCAAACGGCAGTAGTACTCTTGAAAGGCCAAAATGTACCTTGCCGCCGGTGAGATATCAGATGCTTAATCCGATGGCTGATCACGCCGACGAGCGTGATTCAGTTGTTGAATCGGTGATGGATAAGATCACTGAAAAGTTGCACGGCCACGATTTGTCGTCGGATTTGGATGACGAGAAGCACGCTCATGCACTCATCTCTAGAATACTAGACTCCAGAATTCCAGTAATTACTTGCACATCACAAGGAATTATTGGTGGAGAGGCACCAACTCATGAGTTCCAAGAGGTTCAATGGGAAATAGTTGATGATGATGATGACGACAACATTGAGGATGATAATATGTTGCAAGATGCAAATGTAGGAGTCATGGATGCTCATTTTTTTTGTTTGGAACTTGGCAACTGTTCTTGTTTGGAATTTGGTTGTTCAAGAGCAAGTGTTGATTGCAAGTGTTGGTTGTTCAATATATGAAGTTTTGTCTAGCCTTGAGGAAAAAGCTGCAAGTCTTGGAGGAACTTTGGACTTGATTGAAGGTAGTGTTGCACAAGAAGTAGGTGTTGCAGACCTTGTTGGTGAGGACTGCCCTGTTTTTTTTATGGTCTCTACTGTTTCTGTCAAACTTATGCAAGAGGTTCTGGTTTTTGCTATGTGAATGACATAGTGTTTGCCATATTAGAACTCTTAAAAGTGCATGAGTAGTAAAAGAAGCTGTTATGGAGGTATTATTGCAGTTGAGGACAAAGAATATTGACAAGGCATCACAAGCATCAGTTTGTTGTTGAGGCATTCCAATGAATTATATCAACTAGCTGCATTGGGGTTCTCATTTCCATTCTAAGCTGAACATACAAAAGATTTGCATGTCCAGCTTACGGGGGGTGTTGGAGGAAGAAGGTGGTGAAGGGCATTAGTCATTAGAGTCTGTTAATCCATATGGTTAGAGTCTAATCCATCTCTCCTTCTCCTTCCTCTCTATATATATACACTGCAGCACTGTACTTCTTTAGACTTCATATTGTAAGCTTCAGTTTTCAATTCATCAATACAACATGCGTTTTTCCTTCTTTACTATACTACTGTGTAATCCAACATGCTAGGTCCAGCTGATGTTTTTTGCCAGGTCTGACCAAGAATTAAGTCACATGAGACTGACCAAGATTTAATTGCTTATTACTTATCCCAATGTTAAGCCCATGCACTTGCGTTTGTCATTTACAAGAATAAATATGAGAAATGCAAGTCCTACTTTCATTTTTCATATTTTATTGTTGTATTTTAGGCAAAAAAATAAAATAAAATAAAAATAAAGAAAAAAGTTCACAAATTTGACAAACTCAAGTGAGACTTGTCTCTTTCACCAGAAACTCATGTCCTAACAGAGTTTTTTCTAATTTTGTCCAAATTTTAAAAGTTTATCCATGGTCCATTCATCATGAAATTCACACATTCAATCAAAAATCTTTGAATGGAAGGATTCTTCATAGGGGTTATTCCATATATGTTAAATATTTTAATGCAGAAGATGACATTTGTAATATAGCGGCCACAACTTCCAAAATCAATTTTGCAGGATATCCATCTCTACCATGTGAGCTCAATTATGATTAATCACTACAAGAACGACCTTGTGACCAATAGTTGTTAATCCAAATAGTAGTATGATGTTCACGCTGCAAGAGTCAAGGGAATACTATGCATTAGAATAGTGTTTCACACCTGGACAAAGAGAGCTTTCTTCTACAACATTTCAAAATGATGATTTCCATGATCCAGGCTTACAACTAATCACTACCCATTACGATTGAAAATAAACTTGAAGCACTCCCCAAGGGTGGTGTGGTGGTGTGTGTGCCATGTAACCCAATCGAGAGCATAGATCTCGTCCCTAAGACTTTTCTCATATTCTTTTATAATCTATGGTTTAAATGAATATGCTATATATGTCTTGCGGTCTTGCCGCATTTAATGTGTATCAAACATGCTACTCCTTATCTATAATGTGTATGCATAACTCAAATGAGTTTGGTCCTGAGACAAGGAATTCAAATGCATAATCCTAAGTGTTGTATCAGAATATGTTCATACATACTTTCTCATATTACCTCTACTGAGCATCGAACTCATGACCTCCCACATAGGGGAGACCACTACATGCCATTTAAGCACAAGGTGCTTGGCTTCTTCTAATTGTGCTAACTTCCTTAACTCAGGTAATCAATATCTTGATTAGGCTCATAAAAGGAATTTGTCATTTCTCTCATATTTTGTGTTTAAGTTAAAATGTAATCCTAAATCTTTATAGATTTGTAATTATTCTATAACTCCTTATATCATGCATATATTAGATTGATAGATTTGTAATTATTCTATTAACTCCTTATATCATGTATATATTAGATTGAATGATGAATAATAAATGATTGGTGTTTCTCCTATACAATTGTTTATGCAAGGATAAGTCTTGTGAATTTGTTCATAGCTACTTTCTATTCTTATTACTTACCTACAATCGAGATCGAGATGATACAATTGTTTATGCAAGGATAAGTCTTGTGAATATGTTCATAGCTACTTTCTCAACCTACTGAAGGCCTGAAGCACAAAGAGACTAAGGCTCGAACCCACTCCCATCATCTATGTGGGAGTGTAAACCGGGACATCGGGTGCCACTAGACCACAAGATCTTTGGTAGTGCGAAGCTAAGTTCCTGTGCGGTAGTGCGGTTAACACACAAAGGACACACCTTAAGTGTAAAAATGACGCACCTAGCCTTAAGCATTAAAATAGCGCACCTTAAGTACACAAAATACGAAACTTAAGCACACAAACAAAGAATCTTAAGAAGGAAAACCACGCACCTTAAGTTTTACAACTGAAGAACCTTAATCACACAAATCATGCACCTTAAGAAGGAAAAACCACGCACCTAAAGAAGGAAAAACCAAGCACCTAAAGCCTTAGGCCAACACAACCTAAGTTTCAAAAACTAATGCACCTTAAGCACACAAAACACATGCACCTTAAGAAGAAAAAGCACGCACCTAAAGCTTTAGACCGACGTACTTAAGTTTCAACAACTAACGCACCTTAAGCTCAAAACCACATACCTTAAGCACAAAAACCATACCCTTAACAAGAAAAATCACACACCTTAAATTTGACCTAGATGCAAAATGACTAAATTGCCATCGCGTTTTTTTAATCATTGTTGATCCTGGATATTTATTTAGGCAAAATCAATAGCTCTCATTTAATTGCACAACCACACAGAAACCACCCACCCGCACGCACTCGAACCTATTTCTTCATATATATATATATATATATATATATATATATATATATATATATATATATATATATATATATATATATATATATATAAATTGCCATCGCATTTTTTTTAATCATTGTTGATCCTGGACGTTTATTTAGGCAAAATCAATAGCTCTCATTTAATTGCACAACCACACAGGAGCCACCCACTCGCACGCACTCGAACCTATTTCTTCATATATATATATATATATATATATATATATATATATATATATATATATATATATATATATATATATATATATATATATATATATATATATATATATATATATATATATATAAAAGATCGCATTCAACTGAGAACCACTCGCCTAAGAGAGTAATCAGAACGCATGTCATCTGTCCACATGTCCAAATCTAACAGATCAGAAATAATATTTTATTTAAAAAAATACGTGGGCATTTTTATAAATAATTGAATATCGAAGTGCAAATAAAATGTATTACAAGTACAAGTAGCAATTTCATACAGTGCACCTAAGTGCAAATAAAATGTGTTACACGTGCAAGTAAAATGTATTACAGGTGCAAGTAAAATTCACACCAAACATCAATACTAAGTGCACCTAACAATATAACTAGTTGCACCTAACGTTATAAGTAGGTGCACGAATGTTAACAAGTTGAATTACTTGCACTTGTAAATCATTTTACTTGCACTTTTCTACTTGAAAAGGTACACTAGCTACTTGCACTTATAACACATTTACTTACACCAAAGTTCGATTTATTTACGATAATGTCACCGTGTCATTCTTTTTAAATTACATATGATTCATTAATGTGGATAGTTGTAAATAGTTTTATTTCTCTCCTGGACGCTTGTTATCATTAGAGCGTGCCCTTATATATATATATATATATATATATATATATATATATATATATATATATATATATATATATATATATATGTATGTATGTAGTGGCACAATCAAGTGAGAACGATTGCCTAGAAGAGAAATCAAAACCACTAACAGTCGTCCACGTGTCCAGATTCAACGAATCAGATGTTATTTTTAAAAATTACGCAATGACATTTTCATAAATAACTCGAACTTTGGTGCAAGTAAAATGTGTTATGAGTGCCAATAACTGGTGCAAGTTTGCAAGTAAAAAGTGCAAGTAAAATCACTTACAAGTGCAACTATTTTCACTTATAAGTGCAAGTAATATACCTTGGTGACATTTGTGCACCTAATGATAAAGTTTTTCGCATAGGTGCGCTTAATGATAACGTCTAGTGCAACTAATTATAACGTTAGGTGCACTTAATACATTTACTTGCACTAAGGTGCACTTTGATGCTGAGTGTACATTTTACTTACACTTGTAATACATTTTATTTGCACTTAGGTGCACTATACGAATCTGATACATTTACGTTTAGCACAATTTACTTGTACTTCAATATTCAATTATTTACAAAAATGTCACAGCATTTTTTCTAAATCAGTGTTTATAATCCATTAGATCTGGACATGTGGACGCTGTGAGTGGTTTTAATTTCTCTCTTGGGCGAGGCGCGATTTAAATGTATATAAATATATGCAAACCACAAAGGAAAGATATATATATATATATATATATATATATATATGTATGTATGTACGTATGTATGTATGTATGTACGTATGTATGTACGTACGTATGTATGTATGTATGTATGTATGTATGTATATATGTGTGTGTGTGTATGTATGTGTGTATGTATGTATGTATGCATACATACATACATACATACATACATACATATATATATATGTATATATATACTCGAAGACATGAAGACCCGAAGACTCGAAGACATGAAGACTCGAAGACATGAAGACCCGAAGACTCGAAGACATGAAGACACGAAGACATGGATCTTAGGTCGGGAAGGGACAAGATTCCATAACCGAGCAATCAAGGAAGTGATTGACTCGAGGAGTTAAGGAAAGAATGATAAAGTCAATCATTCTCTCAACCAAGGCAAAAGACATTCTCTGATAAGTTGTCTTATCTATTGCCTTGAAGATGGGTATAACTGAATGTCATTTTGGGTCCTATGCAACGATCCCAAGGAGCATTTAATGATTGTCACCTTTTGAGGGACAAAAGGTACTTTGTCCTTTTCTAAAAGTGGACAAACGGCTAGAAAGTACTGACATTCTGAAAAAGGAGAAAATATTACCCATTGGATAATACTCACTGGACAATAGGTTTTGAATTTCGATCTCCCTCCAACGGATCTGAATTCCACCTATAAATACCCTTGTCCCATCTCACTTTGACAAAGGGTTGAATTGCGCGAAATATTGTTGTTCAAGCGAAAAATTTCCAGTGTGATATTCACAAGCGTACTAAGCTTTATTCAGTTTTATTTGGAAGTTCTTGTGAGCTTAAAGAAGGAAAGCTCAAGAATTCCAAGTTGGAGATTTATCTACTTATTCAACCATCTCTACAAGTGAAGTAGAAAGAGGCGGAGTAAACTTGGAAGAAGTTGAAAAACCTACCACAACATAGCTGCCGGGCTTAGTGATCAAAGGAGCTTATTGTATTGGAGATTGTACTATAAGGGAAATATAGTGCAAACCTTCACGTGTTGTGAAGAAGAGTGGAGTAGGCTTTGTCAACAGCCGAACCGCTATAAAAATCCTCTCTCTCTCACTCTCTATCCTTTTTATTTACTCTACGCATTGCATTGCATACATCTCTTTAACCTAACCTTTTCGATAAGGAAAACCCTAGTGCAAAGTAAAAGATAAAATCTTGATATATATCTTTCCGCTGCGTTTAACTCTTAAAAGTTTTCAAAATTCCCTTGAGTCTATTCAACCCCCCTTCTAGACTCATAACGCTTTCACCGGGACCAACAGTATGTGGTTTGTGTTCTTAGCTTAAAGTGAAGCTATACCCGCACTTGAACTATATATATATATATATATATATATATATATATATATATATATATATATATATATATATATATATATATATATTGGTTGAGGCGCGGTCGTGCGGTCACACACCACTCAATGATACGAAATACACCACTTAATGTTTGTGTTTCATTGTGGTGTGTTTCTTAACATTGAGTGGTGTATTTCGTAACATTGAGTGGTGTGAACCGCACGACCGCACGGAAGAGCACGGCCGCACCTAATCATGACTATATATATATATATATATATATATATATATATATATATATATATCTTATTATAATAAAGAGAGTAGATTTGGCTAATAGAATTGCTCCATTTTCCCGCCTAACAATTTCCCTTTCATTAGTCTTTTTTTTTTCTTTTTGTTTTTGTTGCTACACTTTAGGGTGAAAGTTGTGTTGGACTCTCAAAAAATGGACCAGAGATTTAGGTTCCCAAAGAATTTGTATTTGTTGTCATATCTGTTTTGGTTAAAAACTTCAGTTTTAATATGACTCTACATTTTTTTTTCTTTTAATTGAATTTAATTGGTCTATTAGTCTAAATGGTGTTCTTGGAAACCTCAAAAGTTTTCTTTAGGCTAGCTGCACTATGTTGCCTAGCTGATGAAAAATTTCAGCATAAGTTGAATCTAATTGTTCTATTAGTCTAAATGGTGTTCTTGGAAAACTCAATAGTTTTCTTTAGGCTAGCTGCTGTGTTGCCTAGATGATGAAAAATTTCATCTTATCTATGCTATTTTTTGCTATATATATCCCTAAACAAGGAAGCATTTATACACAACATCACACTCCTGATACAAAAAATCTCCTTCAAAGCTCCCATTATCTTGCAACCATGGCTGGACAATTCATTCTTGGTTCTCAACTGAAGGCTGGCTTTAGCAACAAGGCTTTTAAAGTACATTTGGTCCGCTGCTATAATGTACCTGTAAATCACAAATCAAAGTCCATTCAGACTATTGAATGTCTATTTCATGATTATGAGGTGAGTGGTTTTTTAAAATAGGAAAGTTTTGTTAATAGTTTATATTTTTACTGTTTTTTCATTGTTATGCATGTAGGGCAATTTTATCCATGCTACCATCGAAAGGAACCAAGTTTAGCAGTATTCCAACAAGTTTAAAGAGAGAAAGATTTATGGAGTAAAAAATTTCTTGTGTGTGTCAAACTACTTGCAGTATAAAACTAGCATGCTACCGTTCGTGATCAAATTTAAAAAAGACACATTGGTCAAGGAATATAAGAAACTCGAATTTCCTAATCATACTTTCCGGTTGAAGTCATTTTCCTCAATCCTAATGAAACATGAGATTGATGAGAAGGTGTTGATAGGTATGTGATTTCATTTGCATGTTTTACATTCTACAATTATGTTTCTATTCTTCTAAACTAAGTTTTTATTTTCTCAGATATCATTGGGAGAGTAGTGGAAATCTACTCTCCCGTTGAGAGGAATTTCGGAGGTAGGATGTCGAGGCTAATAGATTTTGTATTGGAAGATGCAAAGTAAGTTTGATTACTTATTTATGCTGTTTTTTATTCTATTATCCATGAAATGGTATGTTTTTTTGGAGAAGATAGCTTCGTTCATGAAATGGTATGTTAATTACTACTTTTCTCTTTTCAGTGAAAATCAAATCTACTGTACAGTATGGGATGATCATGTAGATCAATTGCTCCCTTACTTTAATTCGACTTCAGTCGAACCTGTGATTTTGCTGCTACAGTTATGCAAGGTCAGGCTCCTTGACAATAAGTCATTTTATCAAATAACGTTTATTTGATATAAGATTATCCTACTCATATGTTTTTTATCTTTCATTTTGTATTTTTTCTATACACAATAGAAATGAGAGCATGAATTTGGTAAGATTAGCAGCGTTCTTACCTGTTTAGACCGAATTTTCTTCTCAGTGTTGAGTCCCATAGACCCTGATCTTAGCCCTCCAATCTTTTGTTTCAAATTTTTCTATCTTTAACTATCCTTTTACCTGCAATAGAGACAAGGTAAAACTTGGTGAATGTAATCAGTTTTTAGTGTTTATAATGGACAAATGAGCAATCAGTTCTGTTCTCTTTTTTTTTTTCATGTAACAAAGATAAGGCATAATAATATTAGATTCTTTTTATGTATTACTGCCTTCAGATGGTGAGGTTAGGATTTCAAGCTCTTTTAATGCAACAAAACTTTGGTTTAATCATAAATGCCCACAATTCTCTGCATTTGTTGAGAGGTAAGCCCTATGGTCCTATTTGTATTTTTGTAGCCATTTTTTTTTGCACTTATTCTAAGTTACTTTCTATGTTATTTTATTCCCAGTTTACCATCTATGTGCACTCCTATAAGGAGGATTGACTCAAGTTCAAGGTTGTCTATTGTTAAGAAGGATTTTGGTTCTTCACCTTTCAAATGTAGATTCTAAGCAACAATTTGGAAGAAAAAATGAAGTTAGAGCATTCAACAATTATTGGTTGCAAGAGAAAATATGAGCATTCAAATAAAGGTAAACTTACATACAACTATACTTCATATGTTATTTAACTGACCTGAAAGACATTGTTTACATTATTACATTATTTGAATCCATTTTGAGTGAGAAATGTATGTCTACAAAAATATGCCTCTTCATTGTGACTATCATTACAATAAAAAGTTTTTAGTAATTGAATTATGAAAGGAAATAAATATAAATAATTAGATCTGACAAATGAATCGTAGTATAATCACATAATCAGTAAAACTCAGTTTTAATAAGACTAGGGCTAACTGTAAAGGTAAACAAATAACGTAAAATAATAGATCGAACACACTCAACAGAACATGCATTTCCCAGATTTGATGATAACTATAGATATAAAATTTTGTCATTTTAGCTCAGAAATTTATCAACATGAAGTAGATTCTAAAGCCTCATTTGTTAAATTTAACAAATTCTACCATAGAATCGAAGATTTCTAGGATAAATTTAGCCGATTACAAACCCAAAACAAAGAAGAAAAAAAATAAAGGTAAGAAGAACTACATCACCTGCTGGGAGCGTAGAGAACCTAGGATCTTATTGTAATTTCAATTTTTTCGATAAGAAACCTAATGAAGAATCAAGCTGAGCAAATGGAGAGAGAGTGAGATTGTTCGAGAGAAAAAGGGAGACAGAGACGACTGAGAACGGGAAATGGGGAAATGGGTTTGGACACAGTAGGATTTTTTTTTAAAATAAAGTTTAAAATTAAACCAAATAGAGAAGGGGAACATATTACCCTATAGCGATGAGAAATTGTTGTGTGATCTTTGCATCAGTTTTATGAAGACGTCGTCGATGCAGTTGAAATCGCTAGCTTTGCGGTCTTTAATTCTTCGTTTCTTGACAAACTATGTGTTATGCATGCTGCAATTTGTGAAAAACTTAGGATTTAGGGAAGTGTATTTGGCCTGGGTTTCCATTTGTGAAGGGTGAGTTAGGGTTTCGGACATCTCCGCGAAGGAGACAACAAACGAATGGTGCGTAGCTGAAGAGCGTTTGATGGGTTTCTGCTTTTTTATTCTGCCCAGAATCCAAAATGAAGCAAAGGAAAGAGAATAGCAAAGATAAAATATTATTTAAAAAAAAAAAGCAAAGATAAAATATAATTTGTTTGCTTTCTCTTTCTGCCGAAACCAAAAACAATGGTGAAGGAATCTAGGAAATGGGATAAAAAGCTGTGAAAAAAGAAAAAGAGATTAAAAGCCGTGAAAATGGTTTCCTTGTCTCCCTTTCACGCCGAAAACAAAAGGGACTAAAAGCCAAAAATGAAACCAACTTTTGCTTCTCAAAAAAAAAACCTCTTGAATTGTGGTCTATGCTGTCTGATTTTGATGAGGGGGGCCACAAAAAATATATTACTTAATATAGGTCATCATCTTTATATTCAGAGTTTGGGCTACTGTTATGGGTATATATTACTTTTTTTTTTTCAATTTTGTTTTTAATTTTATTAATATTATTATTTTCCAGATGTAATTATATTGTTATTATCAGTATTTGTGTTATTAGTTTTTGTGTTGTTTTATTAAATGTAAGTACTATTTATCCTTCTATTTGCCTTTGTAATAACATTTTTTGTATGTACGAATTATTATTGTTATAATTATTTGTAAATTGTTATTTATGATATATTTACAGTTATAATTATATTCGAAAAAAGATTTATTTACAGGATATATTTATTTTTTTATTTGCTTTTATAATCGTAGCGTAGTTTGTATGTCAAATATATATATTTGGATTTTCAATAATTTAACTGGCAATATGAATAATTTTTTGATTTGTTTTTTTTAAATATGTGCTGAATAATAAAGCTAATTATTATATTTATTATATGAGTCTGCCTAGGCTACATAAATTTACATTTTTGTTTTTAGTTTTTTTCTTTTTGTAATTATATATTGACAGAATCCAAATTTTAGGTTGCTATTCAATCATATTGCTTTAGCGTTATGTTTAAATGTTTTAATGTTTGAGTAATCTTTTAGTTTTTTTTTAAAGAAATTCGTATTTAACTTTGGTTAGTTGACTCTTATATTTCTTTTTCGTATTTGTAGAGGTTGAGTCTCATACTAAATTAGCAGAGCATGTTGTTGAAGCAGAAATATTGTGTGGAAAAAATATAGGTACTCGAGTGTTGATCCCTAGGTTATCAATGACACCATCAGATCCTCGATTGCCATTTAAGTTTGAAAGGAGACAATTTCCACTAATGTTGTCTTATGCAATGACAATAAACAAGAGCCAAGGACAAAGTCTGTCTAATGTTGGACTATTTTTAAAGAAACATGTTTTTGTACATGGACAGCTCTATGTAGCTCTATCGAGAGTTAACAATCCTAATGGTCTTAAAGTTGTTATTGTTGATGATAATGGAGGTTATTCTTCTTCAACATCAAATGTGGTATACAAGGAAGTTTTTAAGAATTTGTAACTTTTATATACAATGGACATTTTATTTTTATGTGTAGCCAAAAATATATTTATATATTTTGTAATGAATATGATACTCCACCTTTAATATTGTTTCTTATTTTAATCAATTATTACCATGATACTATAATTAAACTAATTATACATAAAAATAAATTATAAATTTACTACAAAGTTGCTTATATTTTAAATTAAATTTAATTATTTTAATACTTTGTAATAATATAATATTAAATTTATTTTTTCAAATTTTAGTCCGTGCATCGCACGGGTGGCATACTAGTTATATATAGAATTACATTCCTGTAAAAACAGTCTTTAAAATACAAACTTGTGGACATATCTAGTGCGTTTGTTTTAATTTATCTACGGTTAGGATTGATTTTTGGGCTTTTAATTGATTGATCTACTGGCGTGTATGTTTAAGGTGTTTTTATTTTTGTAAGGGGCAATTGGGGGTTTAATGTTTTGTTCTCTCTCCCAACTTTATTCCAATTGTCGGTTGTCTCTCTCTCCCTTCTGTCTTCACTCGCGAACGCGCTTTTCTCTGATCTCTTTCAATCGCTAAGCTCTGGGTTCGTCATTGCGGCTCTCCTTCGTCGCAGATGGTAGTGGTTTGCGACCACGGTCGAGGTTAGCGGCGAGGACCACTGGGACATGGTGTCGTACGATGTAGGGTTTTTCCCCCTATTTTGTTGTCTTTTTTGTGCTGTTGTTGTTTGCATTTGTTTTTTTTTTTTCAGATTTGGGTGGGGCTTTTGTGTCTGTAGTTGGGTTTATGCGTATTCACTGTTTTGGGAGTTGGGGGTTTCTGATTTGTTCAATATTTTGTGGTTTTGGCATATTAGGGCTTATGTACTGCAATTGACAAATTAATAATAGCAAATGTAAAATTCTAAAATTTTAAATATTCAAACTGCCCCACTGCGTACATGTTCAAATTTCAAAGTTGTTTAGTTCATGGTTTTTTTTTCCTGACATAGTGTTTTTTTGGGGTTTGGGTGGATTTTTTGTGTGGTTTTGTTTCTCTTTGAGAATGCATATAGTGGTTAGGATAGTGTAATCTTTTCTTATTTGCAATATTGTTGGTGAGCCAGTCCAATCTCTCATAAATCCCTTCTCCAGGTGTGGCGTTAGTACTCTTGATATTCACATAACAAATGCATAAAACATTTTGTCTAATTTTTAATTTCAAAATAGTGGCATAATTTTATTTTTTTTTGGGAATTTAACCGTACATATATGAGGTATAAGTGTATATATAAGTGCTTATATACTATATCACTTTAGAGAACTATAGGGAACACATTTATACTTTCTAGGGGACACAGTGTATAATTATTTTTTTTTTTTTTACTTTAGCATTTAAGTTTATATACTATTTGATCTTCAGTTTGTCACTCTTATACTCTATGAGTGGGCAAGGCAAACCCGGTAATGTCAGTTTGCCACTCTTTTACTATACGAGTGGGCAAGGCAAACACGATAATGTCTGTGTGCATTGATTTGTTTGAGTCTGTGCACTGTTCGTATGCCACGAGCACACATTTTAGGCTTCTCAAACACACACTTTCTTGTTGTTGTACGCATGTCGTTTTTGAATTTGTTTGCACACACTGTATTCCACGTGCGCACACAGTTTCTACTTTCTACACACTGTGCACACTCCCACTACTAGTTTTCGTATGTGTTCCCTCTTCATGTGGGCTATTTGGCAAATGTGTTGCTATGTCATTCGTTGCCTTTTGTCCTTCTGTCCTATTAGTCTTTTGTAGATTTGGTTTTGGAATAACCCCAAACTTTGGAAAGGCCAATTTTAGATTTGGCGCAGTTGGTGAAGCTGGGTCAGGATGGTGATTTCAATGGAGAGGTGTGTAGAGAGATGTTTGAGGCCATAAAGTTGCTTGTTGGCATAAAACAACGGCCTTCTAATTATGTTCCTGATGGTGAAGTTCCGACTGAGACCATTTTTTTGTCAACGCAATGATGCTTTTTGGAGTAATCGTGACAATTTGCTTACTATCGATGAAATTGAGCGGGCCATTTTGCAACGATCTGACTTCAAGGATATGCCGATTTGCTGCACCTTTTAAATAATTCCAATGGGTGTTTGTGTGCACTGCCGCCTAAGTTCGTGTGCACACCAGTGCTAAATCTGTTGGTATATGCCTGCATGCAACATTGTCAACCAGGATTGGTAGCCTTTTATGTATTCAATTATAAATCCTTTTACTTCAAAAAAAAAACCAATTTTACGGTCGAAATGGAAATCACTCCATGTATTTTCAAACCAGTGTATTCAAAATGAAAACATTATGGCACCCTTATGGCACCCACTACGTTACAATGTGTGTAACCATTTGTATAGATGTGTGCATCACGCCGATTAAACGCAGCTTTTAATTATTCCAAAATCCAATTAGAACTTGTGTGCACTACCCTCTATGCCCGTGTGCACAATGGAGGCAATAGTTTTGATTCATGTCTATATACAACATTATGACATTCAATTATAATAAGTCCTTTCAGATAAAAAAAAAAAAACCATATCCCCATCTTGATAATGCATGATTGGTCAGTATCCTTTTAAACATGCACATAGTTCTTTTGTTGTGTTCACACAGTTTGCTATACGCTTTGATGTGTGCATTGACGCCACTAGGTTTGTGCCCGGTCAATTTTTGACGTGCAGTCATGCAGAACTATAATATGCCCTTCGTTAAATCACTTGCTTAATCATGATCACTCTCAACTCTAAGTACCCTGATAACTACATGTTTGCGTTAGGTGCCACCACTGTTATGCTACTGCCAAAAACATACGCATTATGACTTACTTCCCAACTCATGTAAGCCCCAACTTACTTTCCCCCTTTAAACTGCAGGAAGTTATTTCATTCTATGCACCCGAGTTGACCTCGCATTCGAGCTTAGTGTCCATTTTTAATACGGGGTAGGCATTCTTCAGATACTGTGTGTGCACAGTGGCACTTATGTGTGTGCACAATCTGCGTTATAAACTAACTAAACACATAAAACGTAAGAATCTGCTCGAATTTCACTGTGTGCGTTAAAATACTCTTACGTGTGCACTAAAGGGTGCATCATGGCGTCAGTGTGTGTGCACATTACTTAACTGTGTAGCAGGGGGTGTAATTTCCCTCTTCTTAATTCAATTGCTTAATCATTACCATACGATTTTTTAGTTCACCCTATGTTGAAATTCCCAACCCTATCTTCCGTTTACAGTTTTCACATACAATAAATCCCTTACATAAATTGATATCGAAAAAAATAAAGTTATGTAGTAATTTAAAAAAAAAATAAATAAAGTCGTAAAGAACTTCTAACATGTTTCTGCCGTAGCCATTACATATTCCTTCACTCCAATGAATTTCACAAATTGGTCGCTACTTTGGTCCCTTTCGTGAAAGTGGTCAGTTCTGCCAAGGAATTACACAATTAAATTGCAATCCTACCTTGATTAAAATACTAACAATCATCTGTAAATCTATAATATCCTAATATAATACTATCCATATTTAAACTTTTGTTTGCTTTGCCTTTTTTACCCCTTTTTAAATTTTTATCCTAAATGCTACGTGCTAATCTTCTTAATCTCAGCCGCCCAACCCCTTTAATCCTATGGTTCCATTTTATCCACACGTTTGTATTTTAAGGGTGTTTGCATGTGAATGCAACCCTATATATATATATATATATATATATATATATATATATATATATATATATATATATATATATATATATATACACACACACACACACACACACACATATACATACATACATTAAGATTTATACGTATCATCACCATTAATAATTTAGAGGTCACCATTAATAATTTAGAGGAATCAAAACTCACATTGTTGTAATCATGCTTGTTTAGTTACTATTACACAAAGTAGTTGTTACCTCATGATAGAGCAACATAACAATTTGATTATAAAATTTCACTGAGTAGGTGTATATAACTATAATGTCTTTTTTCTTTAAACCATGTACACACAATATTTTAAAATCAATTTTTATTTTTATTGTATCTAAGTCACTTAGCACATTTTCTAATTGATTCAACAGAATCACTCAAGCTTTGATGCCCTTATTGAAAACATAAATTTAAAACATGAGTGCAATAATTGACCATTAACAAGTAAATGTTTAACAAGTAAATGTGAAGTTTCAAGTAAATGATCTATATATCTAGTGTTGAATTTAGAACATGAGTGCAATAATTATCTTTAAAATAATTAAAAACACTTTATTTATTAATTCAAACACATCTGTGCCAAAGTCCGGACCAAGATCCGAGCCTAATCTGTGCCGTGCCCGGGGACAGGGGTCAGGGTCCGGGCTTGGTCCAGGCTAGACCCAACCTAGCCCCGATGAAGCCCAGGACCAGCTTTTTCTGGGCCAATTCAGGGTTGGTTCTGTCCTGAACCGGCCCGTGGCCACCTCTAACCCACTAACTTGTATATACAATGTAAATCAACAACATCAATAACCTCCCTACCGGATTCAATCTCATTTACATAAAAGAGGAGATAATTAACACTGCAGTTAAACCTTAGATACTGAACTATATATAAATTGCTAATGAAATTAGTGATGCTGATGTAACTTGTATTCCTCCACTCTACCTGCATCCAAACATAATCACTTCACAATCAATCAACCCCAACGCTCACGATCAAAATCTGTAGACTATGAAATTTGCAACAATCAACAATCAGAAAATGCAATCACACAAAAAGCAGCAAGCTAGCTACGATAAAAGCAAACATGGAAGCTAGCATAATACTAAAGATATACATAAACTTATAGAGGAAAACCACTTGAAATTTGAAGACAGTATCAAGCATAACAATTGAATTCATATTTCCATGCTTGGTTAAGATTACGATCACAGATTGCGATTATGATTTATGGGTTATCAATTGCAAACAATCCATAATCAACTCCATGTCACTTGTGTAACCCATAAACTATCATACTTGATAAAGATGTTAGATTAATCAATAATCCCAATAATTGCAGTACAGAGACTAAATCATCTTCACATTGCATCACTTCTGCAATGAAAATGCTTTTGTGGGGAGGGGCTGTTGGCTAGGAGTATAAACCAAATGGGAACTTTACATGACTATTACTCTACTACTAAAGATCAGAAATTGAGAGCAAATTATTATGTTCATTACACCAAAGGCAAAATAGGAAGCAAATGATTCACTTACATCTATGGTATAGGCCACTGGCTCCACCATACTGAGCTTGTTCCGGTGTCTGCGAACACAAAATTAAACAAATAAGCAGAGCTTTTAAAAATGGAAAAATTGCACTTTTCGTCACTAAGTTATAGGATAATTGTAAAATTTTTCCCTATTTGTTAGTCGTGCTCACTTTTCGTCCCTAATCTATAATTGACGTTGCAAATTTTGTCCTTTTAATAACAGGTCGTGCTCACTTTTCGTCCATACGCTATACTAATGTTGCAAAATTCGTCCCTAATGTTTTGTTAGTAAAGTGACAAAATTTGCAACGTCAATTATAGCTTAGGGACGAAAAGTGCAACTTTCCCTTTAAAAATTATACTTTCCCTAAGAGGACAACTTCCACTTTTGTTATAAGCTTAGACTTTTTATAACAAGTAACAGTTACGCTCGTGTTCATGTTCCCAAGCTGCGCTTTCCATTTTTTTTCTTTTCTAAATCTCTAAAAGGAGGGAATTAAAATTAGAATTAGAATATCTTGTTGATCTTATTTATTTTTGACATGCAGTTATTAATGTGAAATACACATAGATATTTGCACTACTACAAGTCTACAACCAACATGCACCAAGTGCTTTAAATTAGAAAAACTTGATAAAGTGCACTTTTGGTCTCTCATTATGCCAAAAATAGCTGAATAATCTAGCCCTTAGTCCACCAACAGTAGTGCAAATAGTTGTTCTCCATCAACAACCATTAAAAGACCATTAGAAATCCTAAAGGGGCCAACGGTCTTTTAATTCTTGTTGCACCGGGCAATGAACTATGCTCAAATTTCTAGAAAAGGCTGGTTTTATCCACTGAAAATCAAACTCTTCAAGGTAAAAAAAACCTACTAAAAATCTCACTATATTTGTGGGGTGGAATGAAGGTCTTCTACATGTAAAAGTCAACCAGATATGTACAATTGAGGGTGTGTTTGGTTGACAGGTTTAGCTATTAAGAATGAGTATCAAAGTCATTGTTATTGTTTGGTTGACAGGTTTTTAGAACAATACTATGGGTTTTGATTACCCCTTAAATACAAAACTCATTGCCTAAAAAAATAAGGGTTTGATTCCCTTCTTCCTCAACCTCTTCCCCAACTATTAATAACCATTCTCATTCCACCCAACTACCAAACATGCAAAATACTTTCACCAAAACCCATTACCATTACCAAGTATTTGATACCCATTCCAATTCCGATTCCCATATGCGAACCAAACACACCCTGAAATGATACGATAATCCAGCTAGCAACTAATCACAGAAATCAGTATGCAACATCCCTATTAATTAAGTCAAATATCATTATTTCTTACAACTCTACCTGGAAAGGTCTTCCATGTTTTGCAACCTCAGGGACTGAATCTGAATATTACATTAATTTACAAAAAATTTAAAAAAAAAAAAAAAAAAAAAAAAAAAAAAAAAAAAAAAAAAAAAAAAAACAATGAGAAAGCTTAGAAATATTACATACACTGCAATACAAGATTTATCTATAAATTTGTATGCAACATTCCTATTAATTAAGTCACAATCAATTTGGTAAATTAACTCACCTGAAGCATGAGCGCCTTGTAGTTGATAATGGGGAACAGGTGGCGCACCAAGTGAACGAGACAAAACACTGTGAGGAGCAAGGTAAGAGAAAACAGAGTTACTACTTGTTGAGATACACCATCTACACAACTTATACCATGGCATCAAGTTGACAGACTCAGACTACCGTAAACAAATTACCTCCTGTTAGGAATTGGAGAAGTGTTTTCGAAGCGCATTCGAGGGAACCCTCTGTTTTCGAAATGAGGTGGAATATCTCTCTGCATATGAAGAGAGAAGGTTGCATTAAGAAGACATACATCTTACGAAACGGTAAATAAATATTTGGATAACCAGAAGTGAAATTAATATTAAAAAAGGTAACACAGGACAACAAAGATATTCTGAAAGCAATCAGAAACTTACCACAAGAGGGAGTGGCCGCTTGCTTCCAGGTAACAAATACTGACTCTCCATACTACTTGAACCTTCTCAAATTTATAAAAATAAATAAATAAATAAATAAAAATAAAAAAGTAATAATTGTTTGTCTCACACCAAGCATTTATTAACTAAGGATAGTGCATACGCAATAACTAATTTTTTACTGCTAGCAGAATAGTGTTTAAGCAAAAGGATAGAATTTCAATTGGATAAACAGACACAAGGACAGAAACAGAGTGAGAGAGATAAAGAAGGAAACAAGAAATGGATGATTATGCACATCCAAATGACAAATGTTGGAAATAGATTTGTTATGGTTGAAATACTCAACTATTATCCGTTCATGATATCTAGTTATCAACACCAAGAACATGCACTTAACAAATTTTTTTTGTCCTTAAGCAAAAACTGACCTACTTAGGGGAGACGAGGCAAGTATTTAAACAAGGATATACAATCAATTTTGGTTGCTTGTATAATGCTTAAATTTACCAAATACTTGCTTTAGTGCACATGAAGTGGCAAAAATGTGTATTACAGAATAGTTATGCACCTTGAGTAGATTGCCAATCAGCAAAGATAGTATCAAATTCAGAGTATCCAGATAACAATTTTCAGTACATTAGTGTGGGACAGGCACTGGGGGTAGAACTCCTATCCTCGAGTCAAGAAGACCCAAAGGTACAGTACAATCAACAATGATCACTTCTGCAGTATTGCCAAAGACCTTGTGGTCAAGCGGCATGAAGTGACTCTCCCAACTAGGAGGTCATGGGTTCGAGCCTTAGTGGAGGCGATATTGACTCGTTGGACCTCAGTAGGTTGATAAAGTATATATGAATAGATACTACATGTAACAGGGACAATGATGCATTCGTTGGAAGAACATATCAACGACGCAAGGCAACTCCATGATCAGTTTAGCAGACTATTTATAGTAATATTTTTGAATTCTTTTCGTTTATGACTGTTGCTCTTTTAATTATTTAAAGCTTAGGATTTAGAGTTGTTTTCATCAAGCATTTTCTGAGAATTGAATTAATGATAATTGGGAGAGGAAGAACTCCAAAACTTCTTCAACTTTCTTTTCTAATCTTTGTGTTATCAATAGCAATCATAGGTAGGAGAGGTTCCAAAGCACCATTCCCCCTGCACATCGCCCAGTGACGCGTTCTCAAGACCCCGAGCCCACAACAGACAATAGTACTCAAAAAAAAAAAAAGTACAGACTTACCTAAGTTCAAGCTAGATTGGGTCTGCCTGGTTGATGCCTGATGTCTTAAGAGCTGCAGAAGTTCATCAGTGGAGGAAGATGAAGATCCTCTATCAACTTTACCGCTTCCATAATCACTCCTCATGGGATTTTCCTTTGTGGTAGGTTCGTGCACCTTCAATATAGCTAGAATTCAATGAATTAAAAAAAAATTGTCAGCAGTGAAACATCAAATGGAGTCATGCAAAGATCTTATCTTGAGACAATTATACAACAATTTCATAATCATCCTCAGTCCACTAAAAAATTTGTTCTAGGCTTTAACGGACAATAGTATTAAATTCATTCTGTAAGATTAATACATAACTGGAGACATAAAGAAATCGTAATTATCCTCTATCGAGCGACATGAACATGCATTATTTGATTGTAACATCCAGGCTTTTCAGGAAGAATTGCAGCTACTCCTCAGTTCTAATTAGCAAACTTTATAGTTTTCTATCACATAATGCATCCACATTGTAAGATCAACAATATAATACAGCAAGTATGGTCACTTTGAGAGTTTGAGCATTCCAGGGGTTTTTTCTCAGGCAACTTAATGTCTAAGATAGTAAATTCACTATATTACAACTTTTGTTGGATGCTATGTAGATTGTCACAGATGCAATCTTCATGAAACAAAACAAATCTCCTCCAGAAAGAAGACTAAATAATGGCATTAATTACTGCTCCTCTCAAATTTGCACCCTTTCAACAAAATATTAAAAATTAAAACAAATTACAACTACTGTGTAATGTAATATGGAATATAAAAAAATCTGCCAAAGAGTGCCATCATCAACTTTTATCCCTATCAGTTGATTCAGTTCTGCTGAGTGACAACTTTAAAAGTAGGCAGATACTCACAATGTGCTACTTTTCTTGTCTCTCTAGAAGGTTTCTTAATGGTAGGATTTGTGGCACGTTTGATTTGCTTGCTTTTTGGCATGGGCCTTGCAAGAGATACCTTCATCTTTACCTAGAAAGACATAACATAGAAATGTAGCTTGAGAAAGCATGTTAACTACATAACCTGAGAACATTCTATTTAAACAATGTGGAACCTCAGAGGCTAGCTTACCTCAGAACTATCACCATTCACTTCTTCATGTCTGAATGCCATGATACATGCAAGAGCGGCCTCACGGCTTGTATAGTTGACAAAAGCAAAATCTTTTCTTCTTGATGATGGAAGATCCTTTGAAATAACAACATTCTCAATTTCACCAAATCTCTTAAAATAGTCTCTCACTTTTATTTCATCCCATGACAGGGGTATATACTCAGCAAAAATGGACTTCACCTACACAAGTAAAAGTATGCCTACCATAAATTGATAGTCAAGAATTGGAATGTAAATAAGAAGACATTGGAGTTCAAGAAGGGGGAGAAAACAAAAGAGTGAGCAGGGTATTTTAAAAAACATATACTGGACATTTAGTCATTTTTTCCTTCTCCAACATTCACAAATAAAAATAAAGAGACATAACCACTTCATTACTAATCAAGTAAAATATTAAGTATTTATAACAACTTCATTAATTATTAAAATATTTAGTATAACAGTTACTTCAAATGCAGATGTATAATCCTACTAAACCTACCTTCTGCATTTCTTCTTCATTTGGTTCAACCAAAGGTTGTGCCCATGCAACTCTCACTTGCAGGTGCTTTCCAAAGACATCCTTCTTTTGGAGCTTATTGAAAGCTATTTGAGCATCTCTACTGGTTTCAAGTTCAACAAATGCAAATCCCCTGTTACGCTCTGCGTCATTGGGATCGGCCATGACAGTAACCTTGTCTATTTTATCAATGCCAGCATTCTCCAAGAGTTTAGCAACCTGTTCAAATGGAAAATTATTAAGGGCATTAAATCATTCCAACCAGAGAATAGCAGGCTGTAATTAGCAAAGAGCAGAAAGACTTACATCTCGGGTCTTCCATTTCTTGTCAATATTACCCAAATATATTGTGTCATTGCCCTCAACAAGTGATACACCACACTGCTTTCCACATATCTGAGATTGAAGTTCCAAGGTCAAGAACATAAATCAATTGCATAGCATGTATAGCAGCTACATAAATTCATATCTTCCCAGCTGGATCTATAAATACACAAAGGCAAGATGAGGCTTTCCCATTTATTATCTTTAGGGATAAGCAAACAATTGAAAGAACTTTCACAGAGAATCATAAGAATTTCACAAATACCATAACTAATGAGAATTATATCAAAATCTCACAGTAATGTTAAAACAATATAATTGTGAATATTCTTCCTTTGTTAGCAGATAACATGTCCATAGCAACAACGTTACGAGTTCCATAATTACAACTAGCTACTCCTTCAAGTGATGTGTCTTTTTCCTGGAATGTGAACACAGTATCACAAGTGGAAAATTGACTCAATTTTGAAGAAATTAACTAGAGAATAGACATTTGACTATCAAAAGTAAAGGGATTAGGACTGCGGCTATGATACTCATAACTTCACTTTCTTTGAACAAAATAAAAATTAATAAATACACTGCATATTTCACAGCATTTCAAGTATCAAAGATAACAACCTTACACAAAAACCCAGCTTTAATTTCTGTTGAACTGTATATGTAGAATGGCAACTGTTTAAATATCCAAAAAAAAACCTATAATATATTCAATAGGATGATGCACGTGCAGGCTCCACCAGTGACAGGGAGGAAACATAAAACTTTCCAGGGCAAAGAACAATGTTTTAAGCACTAAAAACTGAATTGCTTCCATCTTTCTATTAATCAAAATCACACATGAATATTGCGTCAACAGTGAGCCTGAGACTCACTTTTACATGATAATAGATACAGTACTCAAAAACACATAACTGATATTCTTATAAATTAAAGAGGCAGAGCCATGCATAGATGAATAATGAATTAGTAATGGCATAGTTTGTTAAAGCAATGCTTACGTGAAGAATTATATTTGTTACCTCAACTTGAGAATACTTAGATACAGCCTTCTTGGCATCAGCTGCAGAAGCAAACCGCAAAAAGGCAAAGCCTTTATTCTTTCCAGTCTCACGATTAATCAATAATCTCAACTCCATGACCTCACCAACATCTTCAAAAATTGGCCTAATGTCCTCCTCCTTAGTATCCTTGTCCAATCCCCCAATAAAAATTTGTGTCCTCCGTCTCCTCTTCCGCTCCAATGCCTCCATTTCCTCACTCAATGTTACTTTGTCACAGCACCCTATATCACGCTCCAATACTTCCTTTACTTCCTCCAAGGCGCCTTTGGTTCTAGCCTCCTCATTCAATGTTGCTTTGTCACTCCATTCTACATCCCTCTCCAATACCTCCTCCAGGCTCCCTTCAGTTCCAGCCTCCACTACCAAACCCAATCTCCAATGTTCAATAGGCTTAGCATTCTCATTTACAGAAACACCAGTATCATCTTGTCTTACTCCTTCCCTTCCCACATTTTGATTCTCAATGGAATTCAAATTTTCCTTAACAACTTCTAATGGTTTCTCTGCTATAGTAAGATCAGACTCATGCATCTTCCCACTTTCTGGGACAGCATCAGCAAGGATACTATCTTTTTCAACTTCCATAGGCTGGGGCTCGGATTTGTTCAAATCCTCGTCTCCAGCATATGGTTTAACATTACCATCACCAGGCTTAGAATTGTGAATGTTTGAGGTAGAAACTTGGCGGCAGGGCTTTAAACTCCCAGACTCCTTAATTGTAATATCTTTCTCCAGCTCCTCATTTCCAGTACTGCTGCTGGGAACCGATTTAGGTACTTTCTTCCTTACAATCCTCTTCACGATCCTGACCGTCTTCTTAACAACTCTCTTCCTCCCACCCTCTCCAGCCTCAATTGTCACAGTTTTAGTCGGAGTTCCGAGTTCAATCCGGACATTTTGACCCGCACTTGGTCGGGGCAGTTCTGAAGTCAGGGTCTGGTCTGGAAGTTCACTCATGGCGGAATCAATAGAGAGGATTTCTTTAGATTAGAGGTGAGGGGAGGCTGTGTTTGTAGAATTGTAGGCCTCCGAATCCGATTGCTGAATCTGTGGCGGAGTATCGTATCGAATCGAATCGAATCGAAGGGTAGACGGAGGAGAATTTTTTCAGATTCTAGTCTAGAGGACTAGAAGCTCCAACGGTGCGCCGTTATGGCGTTCAGTGACGGGTGATGAATGATGACATCTTCGACGATTTCTGGTTCTCCAGTCTCCACTCTTGGTAATCGCTGACGATGAGCGATGAATTGGTACAGTATTTACGAAAAGGAAAATGATAAATGGACTAAAGAGAGTAAAATGTGTCTCATTTTATTGAATGGAAAAGAAAATAAAATTAAAAATTTTGATTTATATTATTTTTGAATGAATCAAAGTGTAACATAAAAAATAAGTAGAAAGTATGAGTATATATAATATATGTAATGTTACTCTCATTAGGAAAACTAGTATGTCACAGGTGTGATGTACGGTCTAAATTATATTTTAAATTAATATTAGTATTATAATAATAAAATAAAATTATATGATTTATATTGTAACATCAAGCATTGTTGAGAGATAATTGTGTTTAATATGTGTTGACAGAGTAATTCGGTACCCGACCCGGAACACCGGGCAGCACCCAAGGACAAGACAATGAAAGGACGTTCAAACTAACCGTTCAGCATTTCATTCCAACGGTACCCCAACGGCTCCTCAGCACTAACACTTCATTACTGCGCATTTAAGATAGGACGTTGCGCTCAGGAATATAAAAGAGCGCTCACAACACTTGCAGGGGGGCAACATTTACTAAGTTGAACTCACTAAGAAAACACTACTATACTGAACTATTTGTACTCTTGCATTCATATTATTAATAAAAGATACCAGTAACACATTATTACCGTCATTGGTGCTCTCGTTGAGAGCCGAGATCAGATCTCAGGCAAACTTCACAAAATCACAAAACACCCAGCTCATCTCATCATTGTCGATGGCGCAATCCGGATCCAGCAGCTCTCATGGTCCTCGTCAAGTGAACAATGGTCACCCCACGGGTGATCTTCGTGAGCAGCTCAACAGTAACCATGTGGGAGATCGCCTCAAGGGTGATCTTCGCAGCCAAATCAACAACAACCATGATGGGGGCCGCACTCCCCTCCTAGTGAATGCTGCTCCCATCCAAGCCGCGGACTTCCAAGCGGCAGCGCAAGTCATACGCCTCGAGGGTGATCTTCAATTCGCAGCCAAATCAACAACAACCATGATGGGGGCCGCGCTCCCCTCCCAGTGAATGCTGCTCCCATCCAAGCTACGGACTTCCAAGCGGCGGCGTAGGTCATCCAACAGGCGGCGGCAACGATGGCCCAACTAGTAGCAGGAATGCAAGGCTAGACCCCACCACCGCCACCGCCTCCTCCAGAGGTGGAGGTGCGATCTCCAAGACAAGAGAGAACCCAACGACAGGACGGCGACCCTCAGCCGATGGGTCTTGAGCAACGCCCGGCGGCTTCCAGATCTGTTCTAGAAGGGATGGGCGAATCTGGTGGACCGGCTCTGTGTCACTCCACTAGACGCAGAACCCCACAGGAAGACTTTGTTGAAAAACTCCAGAGGCAGATAGACGACTTAGAGAGGAAAGTAGAAGCAAGAGAACATTCACCAGAGCCGGAGGTAAGGATGACTGCTCCATTCTCTTCGGACATAATGGAGGTACCCCTCCCAAAAGATTTTCGGCTACCCACCATCAAGGCTTACACTGGGACATCTAACCCGCGTGCCCATATGACAAGATATAAGGCGGCCATGGTGATGACGGGGGCAAGCGACGCCATCATGTGCAGAGCGTTCTTGTCTACTTTAGACGAAGTGGCGCAGGATTGGTTGAATATAATCCCAGACGGATTGATCCATACTTTTGCAGAACTGTCCAAAAATTTCCTAACTTATTTCTCCGGAAATATACAACATAAAAAGCCATTCTCGCATCTCTGTGGAGTAAAACAAGATAGGGGGAAAGCTTGCGAAATTTTGTAAGCAAATGGAAAAAAGAGGTCAATAATGTATATGATTTCGACTCGAAGGCAGCAATCCTCATATTCATCCAACCATTAAGGTCAGGCGATTTCCACAAATAGCTTAACGCCCACCACCCACGATCCTATGAGGACCTGATGAGGAGAGCCAATCGATACGCTGAGGCAGAAGAGGCCGACAGAAAAAAGAAAGATGAGGAGGAAGGTAGGAAAGGTGGGCAACCTGATAAAGTTGGTTCGTCCAACCAGGCACCACGCTCAAACCAGTTATTTGCAACGAATGGGAAAGTTCAGGGAAGGCCTCGTCTCGCCCCACCGCGGCACTTAACACCGCTTACTCACTCGGTTAGCGTGATTCTAAGTCACACTGAGGAAATGGGAATGGTGCATTTTCCCTCAGAGTGTATGGCAGTTTCTACGTGCGAGGACCAAACCAAGTACTGTTGGTTCCACCGGCAGGTTGGACATGATACTGACGAGTGTCATACTTTAAAAGGACAAATAATAGAGGAACTGGTGCAGAGCGGATATTTTACCCAATTCGTTGAGTATCTGGGACAGTACCAGTATCAACAAAACCTACCCGACAATGTGTGGAGAAAGGAAGAAGATCTTGAGCCTTCAGCTTCCAACACCAAGAAGAGGAGGTGCGACCTAAGCGAGGAAGCAAGGAACAGTGAGCTAGAGGAAAAGTCCGCGCAACGCAAAAAACATGTAATTCGCATATGGTCCGTCATGATGAAAAAAAAAACTCTCTATTTTGGCCGAGGTCAGTCCTCGGCCAATCTCGCGCTCAGAGAAAAAAAAAATGGCCGAGGCTGTCCTCAGCCAATCTCGCACTTAGGGCGCTAAAAAAACACAATTTTAGACACGTCGTTACTCCCAAACCACCTCAACCACTCTCGTTGGCTAGGGAGTGGGGGGACTGGTGACAGGGTAATTGGGTACCCGACCCGGAACCAGTACCGAGCTATTATACCTCAGCTACCTCGCCCACTCTCACTAGCTGAAGAGTGGGGGGCTGGTGATAGGGTAATTGGGTACCTGACCCGGAACCACGGGCAGCACCCAAGAACAAAACAATGAAATGACGTTCAAACTAGCCGTTCAGCATTTCACTCCAACGGTACTCCAACAGCTCCTCAGCACTAACACTCCATTAATGCGCATTTAAGATAGGACGTTGCGCTCAGGAATATAAAAGGGCGCTCATAACACTTGCAGGGGGGCAACATTTACTAAGCTGAACTCACTACTGAGAAAACACTACTGTACTGAACTATTTGTACTCTTGCATTCATATTATTAATAAAAGATACCGGTAACACATTATTACCGTCATGTGTAATTACTAAAAAGAAATAATTTTGATTGATATTATTTTGTAGATTCAGTGTAATTACAAATTATTAAAAATTTCTTTGTAAATCACATTAGTAGTAAAAATACAACTGTAACCAGTTTCACCATAAATTAAAATTTTCAACTCATTGGGATTCATAACTCTTGATGAGCCACATACAACTGACCATGTACAAAGATTGATTTCTTTAATAACAATCCAACATGTGAAAATATTTGCCCTTGACTCTTGTTAATAGTCATTGCATATAAAAGCATTAACGGGAATTTTCTTCCCTGGAATTTGAGCGACAACCTTGGGATAATGGTGTCATTGTCATCCAAGCTATCAAAACTTTTAGTCCCGCGTTATCAAACAGGAAAATATTGATTTTGATGAGATATTTGCTCTAGTTGCACGATTGGAAGCAATAAGAATGTTTCTAGCCTATGCTGCCCACATGGATTTCAAATTTACCAATTGGATGTCAAAAGTGTCTTTCTTAATGGATCACTTAAGGAAGAAGTATATGTGAAACAACCATCGAACTTATAAAGAAACTTAACATTATCAGGAACTTAGGCTGTAAGAGGAGCCTTTACAAAAACTATCACAACCTTCAGGAGAAGATACCTTATCAAAGAAAATGAGTTGAAGAAGATTTTAACTCAAGGCAAACTGGAGGGCGAGGATAATTTGACAACCACCACCATTTGTCAAATTAGATGAAGAGGATATTTGTCAAACTATTTAAAAAGGCTTTGAAACTTCAAGGAGATCAATCAATGAGGGGGAAAAGACTAAAGGGTGTTCCAATTATCCCTAGTATTCTCAAGCAAATATTGAGCAGTGGAACGAAGTAGAAGTTGTGAAATTCAAGTGATGTTGATTGGTATGTTGAATGAAGAAGATGAGTCACAACCAAAATAAGATGCAAGAGAAAATTGTTGGACTTGAAGTTGTGGAATTTGTTAATGAATTGATGGGGAACCATGAAAGTGTTGAACCATTTGAGGTTGGATGTCAAGTAAGTTTTAATACTGTCACCCAACTAATTGAGTATGATAAACAACAAATTGATAAAGGAGTTAATCAGGAAAAATTCCAACAAGCTGAAGAAAATGATGAAGTAGAACAATTTTGTGATGGAGAAGAATCAAATAAGAAATCTCTAGAAGGAATTGACAACCATAGTCGCCGGTATTGCCGATTTAAATGCTTCGAATGAAAGGATTAATTTCTCTATTGATTTCATACATGACATACAGACCAATGATTCCATGGCCATCCAGTATTTATTTGATGCTGCCAAGAAGGGGGAAAGAAGATAATAGTCATTTGGCTGGAAACGTGGTTATTGAAGCCGGTAAATCTACTGGAAAAAGATAGTATAAATTGCAAATTGGAAAGAGGCAAACACTTGGTATGTATGTTTTATGATTGCCCAGTATTTTAGTTTACACTTTGGTAGAAGTTATTTTAATTTTGAGTTAATACCTCCAATGGTCTTCCGAGTATTAGGTTTTACCACACTACAAAAAAACGCGAGAATAACGACGGATTTAGCGACGGACGCATTCCGTAGCTAATGTAACGACGGATTAGCGTCCACTTACCGACGGATTAATTTTCTTAAAAAAAATAGACCGTTAGCGACGGTTTAGCGACGGACTTGCGACGGCATTTGCGACGGAATAATTTTGTCGTTAAATACGTAGCTAACATTAGCGGGAAATTTTCGCGCAAAAATTTAGACAGATTAGTGACGGATTAGCGACGGATTAGCGACGGATTAGCGACGAAATTTTCGCGGGTTGATGTGAAATTGTAATTTGCTACAGATTAGCGACGGACCATCAAATCCATCGCTAGTATTCAGAACGACGTTGTATTTTCTTTGAATGTAGCGACGGATTTTAGAATCCGTCGCTAGGTATAGCGACGGATTCTGGTATCCGTCGCTACGTTCAAATGTCGATTTATGATAAATAAAATGTAGCGACGGAATGTAGGATCCGTCGCTAGATCTAGCGACGGATCCTAAAATCCGTCGCTAAGAAGGAACCCATAATTTTTCTATCATGAATTTAGCGACGTATTCTTACATCCGTCGCTACGTTATCACGCCACGTTTTTGTATAATGGACTCCAGCGACGGATTTGATAATCCGTCGCTAGGATTATGATGCAGCTTTTATTTCACTATCTTAATTATCAAATACGGGGGTGATATTTTTTATAAAATAATCTAGCGACCGACTTGTGTCCGTTGCTAATTTTCGCAATTCAATTCACAAACTCCTCTGTCCGCGCCCTAAAGTCCTAAACGCCCTAAATTCCTAAACGCAGTCCGCGACCTTACTCCTCTGTCCGCGCCGCCCACCGCCCACTCGCCCTAACGGCAGCGGTCCGCGACGTCCACCGCCCCTCTCCGCTGGAATCGCAAGTCGCCCCAAGTCACCGCCCACTCGCCCTAACGGCCGCGGTTCGCGACGTCCACCGCCCCTCTCCGCTGGAATCGCAATCGCAAGCCGCTGGAATCGCAACTCGCAAGGCGCCCACCGCCGACTCACTCGCAAGCCGCCCACCGCCGACTCACTCGCAAGCCGCCCACCGCCCAACTTGCGATTTGCGAAACGCCGACTGGAAGGTGCATTTGCGAAATGCCTACTGGAAACTCGTCCTCCACTTCTTCGTCGACTGGTATGTGTATTTCCCCTTAATTTACACTCGCATTTAGGCTTTATTTAATTAGCTTCGTTGACTGGTATGTGTATGTATTTCCACTTGCGAAACGAATGATTAGATTTTAGAAACACTTGGAAAATCCATTGTATGAATTAGAGGTCTACAGCTTTTGTAATTCCATTGTATGAATACATATTAGAGTTTATGAATTTCCATTGTATATATACAATTTATGAGTTTATACAACATGTCCATTGTAGGTTTATGAGTTTCTGGTATATTTCCATATTAGTTAAATTTATATAATCATCCAGTTCATCCAGTTCCTATTTCTTATTAATTAAAGTTCTACAGCTTAATATATATTTATATATTATTTCTCTTGTCTTAGCTAGCATATATATTAATTTGAGTTTCTGGTATATTTCTCTTGCCTTAGCTAGCAATGTGCCAACCATCATCATATCATATATAAATATATATTCATATCTCTGTATCTATACACATGGACACATATAAATACACAAACTAGTAATTTTATTAAGTAAGAAAGTATTTCATTCTAATATAGGCAGTATATATTGTCATGGTTTATTGTTTATAATATAATATAATATACATATATTTATAAACACAATTGTTGAGGTGTTTAGTAAGACAGTATTTCATTCTAATATAGCCACTAATAATGAATTGTTTAATAAGGTTAAAAATGATGAGTCTATTTAATTTAGATTTGTTTGATATGAGGTTGGTCTGTGATAATCTTGGTATTGCCTATAAAGATAGGGTTGAAGAGCATAGATTAATGGAAACAAATATTTACTGCCGTACCTTTATTTTATCCTTACTTGAACATTTTATCCTTTATAAAGATAGGGTTGAGATGATCTCCTTAACTTGAACATTTTATCCTTTATTTTATTTTTAAACAAATAGTGAGAGATTAAATTAATAAATTCCATGGATTGAAACATTATTTTTTTTCCTTTTACTGTTAAATTCATCAAGTTTAAATCTTTTTTACCACTCTTGATTCATTTCAATTTGGCATGACTTGTAGAAACTAGGTTTTATAGTAAGGTATATATTTTATTCTAACATGTGGTAACATTGACTACTAGGTATTGCAAACTGACAAGTTTGAACTTTCAAAAATCTTCACCTTCTTCTTCGGTTGATAAGGTAATTATAAAATTTTCATTTATTATTTATTTGCCGGCTAAACCGCCTGTGGGTACCGGCACTTGTGTTATCTCCGGCTAAACCGCCTGTGGGTACCGGAGGCTTATGATTATTTAAATCTCTATTTGAATGTCTATAAGATATTCTTCGAATGATTTTTGTCTCGGTCAAATGTAGTTTTGTGTTTTTTTTTATTAAATGAAATGTAGCATTGAATAATATTTTGAAATAGGTGATAAATACAATGAGTTCAAATCGTCATTGGATGTATACACGAATGAGAAATGGTGTTCTCACTAAAGAGTTTTTGGATGGTCTTAAAACTTTCATCGAATTTGCTACTAGTCAACGTACTTGGATGGACGGGGAAAGAATTAGGTGTCCATGTACTCAGCGCAAGTGCCAAAACACCAAGTTTTTAGATGTGCCTACCGTGAAATACCACTTAGCAAAATTTGGATTTGTATCGGACTACTATGTTTGGCGCTTCCATGGCGAGCGAATTCTGCCGGTAGATGTTGATCGAGATGTTGGTGGCTCATCTCAAATGGCTAGTGAAGAACCATCTAATGCTTACCACACAATGGTTATGGATGCTGCTGGTGTTGAATTTAATGTGGATGAAATAGAAGAATCGCCAAATCCCGAGGCCCAAAAGTTTTATGACATGCTGAAAGCTGCAGATCAAGAGCTATTCCCGGAGTGTAAAAAGCACTCGCAGTTGTCTTTTGTAGCTCGACTTATGAGCTTGAAATCAGAGAATCACATATCAGAAAAATGTTTCAATCAAATCACTGAACTTATTCAAGAAGTTGTTCCGAATAATAATCTAGTTCCTGACAACTTCTACGAAACCAAAAGGCTATTACGGGGTATGGGGTTGCCAGTTCAGAAGATTGATTGTTGCAAGAACAACTGCATGATATATTGGGAGTTAGATAAAGATATGACAACGTGTAAGTTTTGCGCCCACCCTCGATTTAAACAAACTTCTCGTGGTGCTACAAAACGACAGAAAACTAATGTAGCATACAAAAAAATGTATTACTTTCCTCTGGTTCCTCGACTGCAGAGGTTGTATGCATCTAATGCTACAGCAAATGATATGAAGTGGCATGCAAATTCAGTTGAAGATGGAATCATGCGTCATCCATCAGACTCGCATGCTTGGAAACATTTTAATCGCATTTATCCTGACTTTGCATCTGAAATTCGAAATGTCAGGTTATGTTTGTGTACCGATGGTTTTCAACCATTTGGACAGTCAGGGCAACAATACTCCTCATGGCCTATCATACTAACACCGTACAACTTGCCTCCTTGGATGTGTATGAAGGAGGAGTATATGTTCTTAACCGTATTGGTTCCAGGTCCAAAAAATCCAAAAGAGAAGATAGATGTTTTTCTACAACCGCTTATTGCGGAATTAAACCAATTGTGGGAAGTCGGTGTTCAAACATATGATATTTCAAAGAAGCAGAATTTTCAGATGCGAGCTGCCCTTATGTGGACAGTTAGTGATTTTCCAGCATATTCGATGTTATCTGGATGGAGCACTGCTGGGAGGTTAGCTTGTCCATATTGCATGGACAAATCAGATGCCTTCACCCTAAAATGTAGTGGTAAGCAATCGTGGTTTGACAATCATCGAAAATTTTTGCCAGCAAATCATCCATTTCGCAGGAATAAGACAGCGTTCTTTAAGAATAGGTTGATACCGTCTCACACATGTTCAAGTACAATGACAAAAATATTCACGAAAATGATCCATCCTAATGGATATACTTGGAAGAATGTGCCTATTGAGTACAAGGATTTATACTTTGAGGAATTTAAGGTAAATTCATGATATGACTTTGAGAATATTTTGGTTAATTCTGAAAGCTAGAATGTTATTAAATTTTGATGAATTTGTGATGTTACAGAAATTTTACAAGTGGGATGAGTCTATTGAAGCTCAAGTTCGCAAAGCTTTTTTAGCACAAGCAGGCCTACGCTATGCAGATATGCTCTCCAAATTCAAGACCAAACGGACTTCAACTGGTAGGCCAGCTTGTGTAGCTGAAGAAACATGGGCCATTTGGGAGGCATATTGGGATAGGCCTGACGTGAAAGCGAAATCTGAACAACAGCGAAAAAATAGGATGAGTGAGGTAGAAGGACTTGGGACGGGATGTTCTAAACATACCGGAGGGTCTAGATCAGCTATCGAGCACTATCACAAATGGGTAAGCCTCTTTCCTTTTTGGTTTGTTTGATGAATGGGGAATTGAATGTGGTAACAAGTGCATTGAATGTAAAAGCATGAAATGTTGATGAAATAGGATGATCATACTAGTTTTTGAATGTCATTTAGATTTTCTTTATGAGATCTTATGTGTGTTTTTACTTGTTTTACTCTTGAGGAATTGTTTAACCAAATGTTATTTTGAGTTACCTATTCTAGTTTCTGTTGTGTCATTAAATGCACTGAATTCAATGAATAGTCAACCTTGTAGTTTATTAGTTTGATGGCATGTATTTTTCTACTACACTTGTTGTTTTGAAGGTTTTTTGGTTTGTTTGATGAATGTGGAATTGAATGGGGTAACAAATGCATAGAATGTAAGAGCATGAGAAGTATCATTTAATGACACAACAGAAACTGTTTTATTGTTGATGTGATGGCTTTAAGGCTATGTGATCGTATGTTTGGCTATGTGATGTTGATCTTTGAAAGTATCATTTTATTGTTTTTGCTTGTTTAATAGCGAGAAGAACTTCAAAAAGAGCCTAATCTGTTTGAGTGCTTTGCCCAAATGCACAAAAAGAAAGATGGTATGTTTGTTGATGAGAGGTCAAAGAGGATTGCTGTAAGTATAACGTAACTAATCATATATTGTTAAATAGATAAATTCTTATATGCCATTGTATACTTATTTTATTGTGTATACTAATTGTAGGAACAAGTACAAGCACGCCATGATATTGCAACGCAAGAAGCTGAAGACTCAACTGAGTCACCAAATATAAACATGTCACAGTTGTATGTGGATGTTGTTGGCGAGGCAAAAAAACAGCGCATTTATGGCTTAGGGACTAAGGGATCCTCATTTATCAATGGGAATAGTTGTGGTTCATCTGCTACCTCACAACTTCATCAAGATGCAATGAAAGATATGATGAATCAACAGTTAGAGACCATGCGAGTTGACATGGAGGCTAAACTACAAGCTGAGATGGATGTTAAACTACAAGCTGAGAGAAATCAAATGCAGGCTCAAATGCAGGCTCAAATGCAGACTCAAATACAGACTCAAATACAAGCTCAGATTACAAGTTTGATGGATGAGTTGCGTCGCAATGGTATTCTATCCACTTCTATGCCACTACCTCCTCAGCAAGCTGAAAATTCTGTTAATTCAAATGATGAAAACCTAGGAGATGATTAGATTATGTGTATGAGTATGAATGTTATTTGTTTCTAACGATAGATACTTGATACTGTTTCTAACTATATTACTTTACTTTTGTTATTGTGTTATGAGTATGGATGTTTTAAGATAATATATTTTATAATTATATTATTGATGTCTTATATTATTTATAGGATTAATGCAGGTATGCGATATTAATTAGCGAATATAATTTTCTTTTTAAATTTTACAATTTAGCGACGGACAAATGTTGTTGTAAATTCGTAGCTAAGTATCTAATAAAATAAAAAATACTGACGAAATAGCGACCGAAAAATTCGTGGTTAACTTTAGCGACGGATCTTTCCGTCACTAAATCGTAGTTAAATGATATCAAATTCAAATAATAAAAACGAATTAGCGACGATACATTCCGTAGCTAGAATTAGCGACGGAAATTAGCGACGGACATGTCCGTCACTACGTCTAGCGACGGAATTATTGGTAGCTATTCCCTCGCAAAGTTCGTCATCAAATCGTCGTCGTAGCAACTTAGCGACGGAAATGGTTCGGACTTAGCTAAACCTAGAGACGGATGTGTCCGTCGCCAATTCGTCGCAACAAACGGCGTCGAAATCGTCGCCCGAACGAAAATAACGACGAATTATTTTCCCTCAGCGACGGACATTTCCGTCGCTAAATCGTAACAACGGAAAAAAATTGCGTCGCAAAATTCTAGCGACGCCCATTTTAGCGACGGACAATTTCCGTCGCTAATCCGTCGCTAATCCGTTTAGCGACGGATTTGAGCCTTTTAGCGACGGAAATTGTCCGTCGCTATTTTGGCTTTTTTTGTAGTGCCAGTTGTGGCCCTCCGAGTTTAAAATGACCACGAGATGTCCTCTAAGTTTTAAAAAATAACCACCCGTGGTCCTTTTAGGACGTCTCGTGGTCATTTTAAACTCAGAGGACCACAACTGGCAAAACCTTTATACTCGGAGGACCATTGGAGGTATTAACTTTTTTTAATTTTGGTATCAATAATTGTTTTTGACTTAGTTTGTATAATCGCATGATTGAGAAATATTCCAAAATGAATTAAAATAAAACTAATCTAAAAAACGTGTGTAGGAATTTTTGTCAAAAAAACAATTCTTCTAGGTCAAAAATCATTGTTAAAATCATCTAAGGCTAGTAGAAATAAAATGAAAATTTCAAATTTTATATTTTCAAAGATTAAGCCAAATGACTGAGTATTGGTTTTGACATCATCAAAAATGGAGAAATTGTTATGAATATTTAATTTGTAATAAGATTTTGATGAGCCAAAATGTACTTTTGTTTTTTTAAAGTTTTTTTTTTATTTTTAACAATGGCATTAGTTTTTTTTTTTTTTTTGCCTTATTTTTGGCTTTGACACGTTCTTGGTCCTACCTTGGTTCTTAATTCATACCTAGCTCGCACCTAGACCTTAGTTCCTGGCTCCATTGGTTCCACCATGGTACCCTAGTTCATACCTATTTCATTTTATAAATGTACTTTTGTTGAAAAAATAGAATCCCCAAAATTTCATTTTATAAATGTATTAGTGTCTAGGAGTGGTTTAGAAATCAAACTCTATGTATTTTAAAGACTTAATAATTACCAATAAGTTATATTAGACCATTGGTCAAAGCTAAGCATTATTATCCAGAGGTCAAAGAATTGAAGAGTAGAGATTGCAACAAGAGTTAAGGAGTAGAGATTGCCAACAACTAAAGTTGTATTTAATTAAAAGGCAGGAGATATTGCAAAATTAATGATGAAGTAGTTGTGTTTCTAAAAATAGATTAATTTGGAAGGTGCTAAGGTTTGAGAACTAATTTATTTTGAAAATAGATTAATTTCGAAGGTGAGTTAATTCCAAAAATGGTCCTCTGACTATAACATTTTCTTAATTTAGTGTCTTGACTTTTAATTGCACCCAATGTGGTTCCCAGACTATTCAATTTTAAGCCAAAAAGGTCAGCCATTAGATGTGGGTCAAATGGGTGTTAAAATGAGGGGTAAAATGGGTAATTCAAGTGCTAGTCCCCAAATTAAAGCTCATGCATCAGCATAGTTATATGGGACACTAAATTCCGGTGACCAGGTGCTTGTTTTTTATGAAGTGAAACCGTGGGATTTGGAGTTTTAGTAGCGATGGAGAAGGAAGTTCAATCAGATTATAGTTATATGGGACGAACTTCAGCGGTCTCAGTATAAACGATGATTCATCGGCTTTCAACGATTGCTACAGTGATAGATCTGGAGAGTTCCCGACGGCTTCTTCTCAGAGCCGGCGGCTACTACTTGCGCGACGGATAACTCCGACGAATTGATCCAGCAACTAGTGTGCGATCTTCAGTCGACATCAATCAACGAACAGAAGCAAGCCGCAATGGAAACCCGACTCCTTACGAAGAACAAGCCTGAGAATCGAATCAAAATTGCCCGAGCTAGCGCTGTCAAGCCGCTCATATCATTGGTGAGCTGTCGTAGGCTCCCAAATTAGAACCTTAAACACGTAGTAGTGAGAGTAAGGGTCGATCCCACGAGGAGTAACTAGTTTAACTTATGTGTTAAGCAACGAAGGGGTTTGGAATGAAATTGACGTTCAAAATAAATAAATAAATAAATAAATAAGAATCAAGTAGAAGTTTACTAATGAAATCAAATGAATTTTCAACACTTGGTCTAAGAAAATATTCACCACCGGATCTTATTACTGTTCATCGACTCTAAGACAAATTCACCTGCATTTGAGCATTCATTGTGGAATTTATTCCTGTTTTTTCCTTAGTCATAGGTAATCAAACACAAGCGGTATTAACTACCCCTAACTATCAAATAACACAAGACAAGCGCTTATATTTAACTTGACAGCAGCATTAAAACTAGAAAAACCAACGAAACTAAACAACATAAACACAAGCGGTTATGTTTAATTTAGATTAACTCTTTCTATGATAAAATTAACACTAAACCGTGATAAAATTAATCATAGTTGCTACTTAGAAAAGAAAATCAATTATAAGAATCACTTTCTAATCTAGCTATGAATTGAACCAAATAATTAACTAGCAGGCCTCCTAGTCATTAAATGAGACAACCAATTAAGAAAATAATACAGAAGAATATTAAATACTCATTGCAGATAAATTAACTCAACAGAATAGATTTTTGTCTCGCAGTACAGAGAACCGGGGTTCACATAATCTTGACCAAGTTTAAGAATTAGCCTCGCAGGGCCATGAACCAGAAAACTTAACAGGAAAAGAAAAAAAAATTGTAAACTGTAGAAAAATATAAAATAAAGTAGATAGTCTGATTCTCCCAACAACAGGAACTCACCCCTATTTATACACTTCTAACTTCAACAAAAATCTCTTAAATTAAGGAAAACAAATCATGTGAAAATTAATTTGCACCTCTCAAAAATAAATCCAAATGATGAAATTGCCTTTGCCATCCGTTTCCCTGCTGATTGACGCTGCCTTCTCCTCCAAGCACGGTCGAAATCTGTGCTGCAATTTTGACAAAGCATTTCGCCTGCTTCTTCGCTCATCGTACGTACGTAGCTGCGCAGGGAGGGAAAGAAACCAACTGACAATTCATTTGTTATTAGAATCATTAGGTTATATAGTTGGGCCTTAAATTTATCAAACAACTATGAAATGGGCTAATTAAACAACACTAGGATGACAACTTAAATGTAACACTTATTTGGGCCTAAAATTAAAACTAAAATCTAAACTTTAATCATATCCAATAATTATTATAAAACTAGTTTTATACGCGCATTGCGCGAATGGATTAATGCCCAATGTTAATATTTAAATAAATATTTGAAAGTATATCAATGCAAGAATATATAGGAGAAGTTTATACATGGGTAATTGAATGTCGAATTTTTTTATTTAAATATCTAACTCAAAGTATATATATGAATCCAAGATAATATATAAAATTCATTATAATTATTACTAAAATAAATGTTTGCAACCTTAGTCTAAATATTTGGTCTAAAAATGATAGTCTAAATAAATATTACTTTTAATTTGAACTTTTCTAAGTGTTCTTAATTCTCTTTTGAGTAACATTGTCATTGTCTTCATCTTTACTATTTGTTCTCTTCCTTTTTGTTGGTAGTGCGTTATTTGCAATTCGGTTATTGTTGGTAGCATAGATGACAACGTCATGCATGAGATTATGATATAGGATCTATGGAATTTCCTTTAGGTGTTCTGCTTGGGTTCATTTGATTTAACCATTATTGTTGATGAGTTATTGTGGATAAAGAAATCTGTACTTTAAGAAAAAATATTAAATTAATTAATAAAAATTTGAAATTTTAAAATATTATGTATTCCAAAGATATTAAAAGGTAGTTTCTCGCTTCAATTTGTTGGGTAATGAATTATTTGAGTACTTTTATTATTGTCAACAAATCCCTCAAGTAGTTAATATGATTGGTTTCGAACTATTCTTTTTTTTTTTTTCATGGTATTAAAGAAATACATATGTATCATTTTTTGGTGTAACTACTAATTTATTTAATTCAATAAGAGTAAAATAGAGTGATTCCGCTTCAATTTGTTGGGTTATTATTTGAGTACTCTCTTTGTCAACCAATCCCCAAGTAGTTAATATAATTAGCTTCAAATTATTTTAAAATTTTTTTTCATAGTATTAATAAAATACTTGGTAAATAAATATATAACATTATTTTGTACTATAACTTTGATATTTAATTACAAGATATTGTAAAAATAAGATAATGGACAATGTAATGAATATCAATTGATAAATTTGAATGTAAAGAATCTTTGCATGAGAGAAAATAAAGACAATATAACTAATGAAATTATTTCTCTTATTTAATTTAATTTTTTGATAATGAATAATTTTTTCAAATAAAGGTATTGTAGACACATAATTCTAAATTAAAGAAATACATATGTATCATTTTTTGTTGTAGCTACTAATTTATTTAATTTAATGAGAATAAAATAGAGTGATAAACTTAACTATGTCAAATTTGATTGAGATGAGGTTCGAACCTAAGACTTTTTCTTATAGAAACTAATGGGTAAGTTAAAAGTTAACGGAATATTAACGGAGAGGAGAATATTTAACGGAAAACTTAACGGATAATCATAAAAGTAAGGTTAAATTAGGTAATCTCTATTAATAATATTAATCTGAATTATCTTAACCATCTATTTGATTAAATAATTCATCTGAACCATCCATTTGATTAAATAATTTGACCGTCATTTTTTCTACCCATTTTAGGCCTAACTCTCTTGGACTCTTATTAGTATAGTAGATATTTATTCTAACTAATTAACTCTAGAATTCTAAAAATATTAAAATGACATATAATAAATATAAATATACTATAAAAACCTACTTAAATTTAAGCATAAAACTATGTTCATCAATCATTGATTTTCTCCACTGATCCTCAACTTCAGGAATATGGCGTCATCGCAATTCTCAACCTCTCGCTCTATGACGAGAACAAGGAGCTCATCACGGCGTCCGGTGCAATTAGGCCACTTGTTAGAAATTCGTCGAACAAATTGAAATTAGGGCATAATGTTTTGCGTTGTGTTTCGCTAATTTGGGGAAGAAGTCGACTGGTCAATGGTTTCAACGACAAACAATATATATTGTCCTTTTTACCCTTCTATTTAACGCCAGGTTCACACCAAAGCTAATGGAGACCTTTTTGGCTTAAAATTGAATAGTCCGGGGACCACATTGGGTGCAATTAAAATTCAAGGCACTAAATTAAGAAAAGGCCATAGTTAGAGTACTAGCATTGCAGAATTTGTGAAGCATTGCAGAATTTTTGGCAACTAGCATTGAAAAATTCACATTCAGCCAATAATATATTATTTTCCTCTTTGAGCTTAGACTTTGTACTTCATCTATTCCTCTACTTTTCGAACTAGATGTTCTTTCACTTGGTCTTTTTGTTGAGGATGATGGGCTTCCTTAGAAGTTGGTCTTCCTAATGAATTACTCAGCAATCATAAAATCATTAGGGTTAGAAGCTAACTTGGAAGACGTGGATGGTTGATTCGCGATTAGTGTTGTGCTTTTGTGGTCATCCACTTCCTCATCAATTATGGAGTTAATCTCGAACTCGTAGGCCATAAAATCTCTGAAAACTTGGACCGTGGTGATTGCTTTGAGATCTCTGCGATCATGCATTGTCGTGACCTATTATAATTAAGGAATAATTTCTTTCCAACATTAATGTACTAACTAGCTGCTTTTTTTTTCTTTTTTCCTTTTAGTATAATATAAATCATATATGTGTATATATAATTATTACATGTCAATTTCTAATAATTAAATTATTAACATAATTGCCTAATATAATTTGTATCTAATTGATTTCGAGACTAATATATAAATCATACATTTCAAGACTTTTTTTTACCTTATCATAATTCTCCATTTTTCATTGTATCTCCAACTTTTTCAACCACTTACTCAAAAAATCTACTCATAATGACCACTACTTTTGTTTTACTCAAGGAAATAAACGCCTACAGTACTGCATGGGCAATAAGAGTACGGTTGATTCGACTGTACAAGGTGAAGAACAATTGAGGCGCTTACACCACAATAACGTTAAAGTCTGTACTTGAAGATGTGGACGTATTATATATTCATTTTCCCTTTATTATTTTTTCCACGTTTAATATAATGTATGAATGACATAAATTTAAAATTCAACTTACAATACATTTTATTTGTATCAGTGAAGTTAGTATCAAATGTTTCTCATATACATGCACATGTATATATTTTCAAATGTGTATATTCGTTTTCCCCCCGATGAGAACACAATATCTGTATTGATTGAGTTGAATTGAATACAATGACAAAGGTAGAATATATACAAGAAGACTCACAGAGATACTAGGATAGACAATCCTATCATGACTCAGACTCACTGAGATACTAGGATAGACAATCCTATCATGACTCAGACTCACAGAGTCCTAATAGTCCCCCTCAAGCACAGGGTAAACAGGAAACCTGTAGCTTGTCTCTAAGAAAATTAAATCTAGAACTTGATAAAGCCTTCGTAAAAATGTCTGCCAGTTGATCCTTTGTAGATATAAAATTCACTTGAATGTCCCCCTTTGCAACTCTGTCCCTGACAAAGTGATAATCAATCTCCACATGTTTGGTCCTGGCATGAAAAATAGGATTTGCAGATAGGTATGTAGCTCCAAGATTATCACACCACAGCTTTGGGACCGAAAAACCAGTAATCTTAATCTCACGCAGCAAAGATACAATCCAGAGCACTTCAGCACATACATCAGCTAAAGCCTTATACTCTGCTTCAGTAGAAGACCGTGCAACAGTTCTCTGCTTTCGACAAACCCAAGACACTAAATTCGTGCCTAGAAAAACCCCATACCCACTGGTGGATTTCCGATCATCAGGGCAACCAGCCCAATCGGAATCTGAAAAAGCATGAATCTCTCGAGACAGAGATTTCGTGATACGAAGACCAAAGGATAGAGTGCCTTTAACATACCTCAAAACTCTTTTCAATTGTTCCCAATGTGACACAGTCGGGGCATGCATGTGTTGACATAGCTGGTTGACAGCAACAGTGAGGTATTGTAGGGCACCAGCCAGACTCCTGTACTTGGTAGGATCATCAAACAGCTCTGCAGTGGCAACAGGAGTTTTCGATACAGAGATAGGAGTAGCAAGTGATTTACAGTCAGTCATACATGCACGCTTTAAGATATCGGTCATATATCATTGTTGGGAAAGGAAAACACCAGTGCTAGTTTTTACCAACTCAATACCAAGGAAAAATCCAGGCTCACCAAGATCTCTTATTTTGAAAGCGGCAGACAATTTTGATAACAAATCACCTACTAACTGTGCATCATTCCCAATGACAAGAATATCATCAACATAGACAAGCAGATAAGCACATGCAGACCCTTGCGAATAATAAAACAAAGAGACATCAGTCTTAGATGCAGTGAACCCGGCGGAGAGCAAAAAACTATGCAATCGGTTAAACCATGCCCTAGGAGCCTGTTTGAGACCATACAAGGAGCGTTTAAGCAAGCATACATGATCAGGAAATTGAGTATCAATATAACCGGGTGGCTGACGCATGTAAACAGTCTCAATTAAGCTGCCATTCAAGAAAGCATTGTGAACATCCAGTTGGCGGACCACCCAACCAGATGATATAGCCAAACTCAACAGAAGCCGCACGGTAGTAGGCTTGACAACTGGACTGAATGTGTCAAAGAAATCCTGACCAGGACCTGGTTAAACCCTTTTGCCACAAGCCTCGCCTTGTGCCTTTCTATCAAACCATCAGCTTTCTGTTTAGTACGAAAAACCCACTTACAGCCAATCAGATTCATACCTGGTCGAGGCGGAACCAGATCCCAAGTGTGATTGTGCAGCAGGGCATTAAACTCCTGATCCATCGCTTCACGCCACTCAGAAAATTTGACTGCCTGAGTATAACAAGTAGGCTCTGGAGAGGAGACCTGAGCAGATAGAGCCACATGCGGAGCTACGGACCTGCTGCGAGTGGCCATGGAATGTGTACGGGTCGTGGGTCTGGACGACCGGCCTCGAGGACGCCCGCGCTGCCGAACCGGAGCTGCCGCAACCCCCTAACAAATTTCAAGCTTTACCTACCAGGATTGTCATTGCAGTTTAAGATCTTAGAGTAGTCAGATTATTTCTAAGACTCTGTTCATTTGATATTCATGGGGACTGTCGTGGATTCCACAAACAAGGAAGCAATTGGAAGCCTCCCAATTAACAAGAAAGTTAAGGTCGTCTTTGTCCTAGGTGGCCCAGGAAGTGGTAAAGGCACCCAGTGTGCAAATATTGTTGAACATTTTGGGTACACCCATCTAAGTGCTGGTGATCTCCTTCGAGCAGAGATCAAGTCTGGTTCTGAAAATGGGACAATGATTCAGAACATGATCAAAGAGGGAAAAATTGTGCCTGCTGAGGTAACAATTGCCCCTTCTCCAACGTGCTATTCAGGAAAATGGCAATGACAAATTTCTTATTGATGGGTTCCCTCGCAATGAGGAGAATCGTGCAGCTTTTGAGCGTGTTACTGGAATTCAGCCAGATTTTGTCCTTTTCTTTGATTGTCCTGAAGAAGAGATGGAGAAGCGGCTTTTGAGTCGGAACCAGGGAAGAGCAGATGACAACATTGAGACAATAAGGAAGCGGTTTAAGGTGTACATGGAATCTAGTCTCCCGGTTATTGAATATTACAAGTCAAAGGAAAAGGTCCAGAAGATTGATGCTGCCAAGCCTGTGAATGAAGTTTTCAATGCTGTTAAAGCTGTATTTACCCCATCAGGTGGAAAGTGAGTTCCCCAAGGGGTGTTATCCTGCCTGGACATCATGCCGGATTTGTCTGTGGTAAATGAATATCTGCATCACTGTTCAATATCATGCTCGTTCTTTTTGTTAATGCCTTAATGGATGTTTTAGAATATGGGAAATGCCAATTGATTTGACTCATTACCAGTGACAACTCTTTATCTTCATTGATTGATTATAATGTCAATCAGTACAAGATTTGATTTAAAAGCTTAGGCTTTTAAATTGAATCATGTGCTCCATCCAACTAAAAGCCTAAGCTTATAGTTGGACTGCACATATTATATTTATGCTCACACGCCCCCTCAACGTGTGTGGTGGATTTCCGAGCGCAACACGTGGAAGTCTCTTTTTGAGGGTGACGCGGAGATTCGAACCCATGATCTTTTGCATGGCTCTGATACCAAATTGAATCATGTGCTCCATCCAACTATGTGAGCATAAATATAATATAAACATAAATGTGCAGTCCAACTACAAGCTTAGGCTTTTAGTTGGATGGAGCACATGATTCAATTTGGTATCAGAGCCATGCAAAAGGTCATGGGTTCGAATCTCCGCGCCACTCGAAAAAAAGACTATGGTCCACGTGTTGCTTGGAGCCCATCAAAGTCAATCGGCCCGCACACGTGAAGGGGCGTGTGAGCATAAATATAATATAAACATAAATGTGCAGTCCAACTACAAGCTTAGGCTTTTAGTTGGATGGAGCACATGATTCAATTGCTCTGATACCAGATGAGAACACAATATCTGTATATACAAGAAGACTCACAGAGATACTAGGATAGACAATCCTATCATGACTCAGACTCACAGAGATACTAGGATAGACAATCCTATCATGACTCAGACTCACAGAGTCCTAATACCCCCAACTTGACGATTGTGTGCTATTTTATATGATGAAATGGCCATTTGTTTGGTTTGAAATAATTTAGTAACAATTTGATCATACTATTATTAAAAAAAATGAATATTTTGTAGTAAAAACTATTTTGTTAAGATGTTAGACACTTATATCCACAAATTTACTTTATCAATAAATGCGATTAAACATAATAGATTTATTTATATATACGTTGATTTTTTTTGTTGGTCTTTGAAAACAATTTTACTTTTTCATATGTGATGTATTTATTGAAAATTTGTGATGAATTAATATATTAGTGAATTCATATACACTTACATTCAAACAAGAAAATGATTGAAAAGTTCAAGTGTATGCTCAATTAGTACATAATATATATATATATATATATATATATATATATATATATATATATATATATATATAGAGAGAGAGAGAGAGAGCGAGAAGGGGGGGGGGGTCCAGCTCCCATGAGAACCACTCTAACGTGAGGTCTAATTTGGATCATTAAAAACAAAGGATGCATGATTATGATTAAATCAACAAATCTACTTAAATTAAGGAAATTAAGATAATAAATTAGTAAAAATATTTTTCCAAGGGCAAATTAGTCTTCCAAGCAATAACAAATCGAGTCAAAAAAATGAAAATATTCATAGCACACTACGATTTTTAAACCTATTTATTTTCTAACAATATTGATGGAAACAAACAACTATTTTTAATTAATAATATTAACACCACTTCCAAAAGTCAAAAAATAACACTCCACAAAAAAAATCATAACAATAGTATAAAGCACCATAACTAACACCAGAATGCACAAATTTATCAACAGTCCTTTGATGCACCGCACTAAGCGCACTGATGCATACAACTCACAACACCATATAATTTCATCTTTTTTTTTTTCAAATATTAAAATTATTTATAATTTCATCTTTAATTTTTTTTCAAATATTAAAATTATTTATAATTTAATCTTTAATTTTTTTTCCAAATCCAAATATATAAATAACGAGCCAATATCGACCCTAATAGAGACTAACTTCATTTCGCTTGACCACAAAATCTTTGACATCTTTTAGTTGTTTAATAGGCTTCTGTCTTTAAATTTTTTTATTGGGATAATCCCAACCAAGTTGGTCATGTTATTGACTTGCTAACAACTAGATTACAAATTTGACTCCTAACAAGAGCGACTTTAAAAAAAAAAAAAAAAAAAAAAAAAAAAAAAAAAAAAAAAAAACCACTCTCATCACAGTCTCACTTTTGCCATTTGAAACAATAATGCCGTGACCATGTCTAGATGGGAATTATCTACTGCATAAACTTTTTCCTCTCTCCTTTGTGAGTGCTTGTTCCTCTCCTTGTGAGTGTTCTTGGGCGTTTTATTTTAGGTTTTTTCTCGTCAGAAGCGTTAAGCAATGGAGAAGGGTGGCCCAAGTATGTTGGCAGATGGTGAGGCTTTATCCATTGTTGATGATGATGAGGGAGTGGTTCTAGAGGACGACGACGTTGTCATTCCACAACAACCGTTGGACTATCGATTCCTGCTGGTTGGTAGGGTTGTTACTGAGCGGCAAATAAAGTTAGTAGTTTTTAGAGATGTTATGGCTACGGCTTGGAAACCTGGGAAGGGTGTGATGGTACATGATTTGGGGAACAACCGTTTCTTGTTTCAGTTTTATCATGAGCGTGATATTTCGAGAGTGGTAAATGATGGTCCTTGGACCTTTGATCAAAATCTGGTTTTGCTTCGCCGGCTAACGGAGAGCGAGGATCCGTTGGCGGTTCCTTTAGACGTTGCGGCATTTTGGATTCAAGTTCATAATGTTCCGGTTGGTTTCATGTCCGAGAGGGTCGCGAAGGTTATAGGGAATTACGTGGGGGTGTTTGATAAGGCGGACGAGAGAAATTTTGGATCGAACCCTAGTTCTTTTATGCGTGTGCGAACACGTATTGATGTTTCTAAGCCTCTGAAAGCTCGAATGCGGATGAAGAAACCTGGTGGGGAGTGGTTTTGGGTTGATCTCAGGTATGAGAGGCTACCGTCATTCTGTTTCTTTTGCGGGGTGATCGGCCATGCTGAAAAGTTTTGTCCAAACGCGTTTGATGATCCAATGGAGGGGAAGAGTTTGCCGTACGGAGCATGGCTGCGGGCGGGGGGCCGGAAAGCTGTGGTGCCGGTGATAAACAAATGGCTGGTGTTGGAGGAGCCGGAAACGGTCGCAGCGGCGGGGAGTGCTGTGGGTTCTGGAAATGTAACGGTCATTAATGAGGGGAATTCAATGATTAATCCTATCATTAATAAGCCGTTAGGGAAGGGAGATAATGGGGAGAGTAGGCTGGAGACAGAGAAGAATAAGGGAGGGGTTTTAAATGATACTTATGAGGGGGAAGGAGTGGTTTATGTAGAGCAGAAGAGGAAGCGTAGGGAGAGTGAGATAAGTGACTTTAATGGGCCGGGTACAAAGGGTGATTGGATTAGCCCAATGTCTGTTGATTCAAATAATCCAACTTTGGCTAAGGAGGTGGGCTCTGAGGATCAGGCCCACCGCGCTCAATGAATTGCTTTAGTTGGAACTGTCGTGGGCTTGGAAACCCATTGACAGTTCATGTTTTGTTGGGCCTGATTAGTCAAGACAGGCCTGATGTTTTATTTCTTTGTGAAACTTTAAGTAATGCTAGACGGATGGAAAGTGTTCGGGTTCGTTTGCGATATGATAATTGTTTTACCGTTGAACCGGTGGGGCGAAGTGGAGGTCTCGCTCTCTTATGGAATGGGGGTCTCGACGTTGAGGTGAAAGGTTATTCGAATCATTACATAGATACGGTGGTCTCGGCTCCGGGGCGTCCGAGATGGAGGTTCACGGGGTACTATGGTAATCCAGAGAGGCATAATCGGCGGCACTCGTGGGAGCTCTTGAGGTATTTATCTTCAATTAATTCTCTACCTTGGGTTCTCATGGGGGATTTTAACGATATAATGGCGGCTTCCGAGAAAGAAGGGAGGGTTCCTCATCCTGAATGGTTGAGGAGGGGTTTTTGTGAGGATGTGAGAGAGAGTGGTTTGTCTGATTTTGGTTTTGAGGGGTGTCAATTTACCTGGGAAAGGGGTCGGGGAACGGTGAATTGGGTGAGGGAAAAGCTTGATCGAGTTTTGGTGTCTGGGAATTGGCGAGATGCTTTCCCTAAGGCCAGAGCTTGGTCGGTTGAAGGCTCTAGTAGTGACCATTTACCTCTAAAATTGAGTACGAACTGGGTAGGGAGAAGGAGTGTAGTTCGCAGACCCCGTTATGAGAATTCTTGGGGAAAACTTCAGGAGTGTAGGGACACGGTGGTGTCGGCGTGGTACCGTGATGGTACTGCTTCGATTGGGGAGAGGATTGACAGATGCAGTAGAGAGGTATGGCAGTGGGGGTGGAGGCGAAACGTGGGTGAAAGTGCTGAAATTAGGAAGTGTAAGCAGAGGATGGGAGCGCTCAGAAATGCGGGTGATGGGAGGAGTGTGAGGGAGTTTGGGGATGCCCAGCGAAAGTATATGGATGGCTCTTGTGCAAAATCAAAGTGATAGATGGCGTCAAAGGGCCAAAGAGTTGTGGTACTCTGGGGGTGACTGTAATAGCAAATTTTTTCATTCCTCTATCAATAGCCGGAGGAGGAGGAACCAGATTGATGGGCTCAGAAATGCTACTGGGGTGATCATAAGGGATGAGAGGGGGAAGGCTGACATTATGGTCGATTATTTCCAGAATCTGTTTTCTACAGAGGCAGGGGATGATCGGCCGGTGCTTGACTGTTTAACCAGACAAGTTTCAGAGGACCAGAATTTAATGCTGGTGAAGGAGGTTTCGGCGGAGGAGGTGAAAACTGCAATATTTGGGATGCACCCCGACAAGTCCCCAGGCTCGGATGGGTTGTCACCGGCTTTCTTCCAAACGCACTGGGATGTGGTGGGCGAGGAGGTGGTAAATTTCTGCAAACTCTTTCTTCATACTGGTCATATGCCTGAGTCTTTAAATGAAACTCATATTATTTTGATTCCGAAAAAGAGTCACCCGGATTTGATGTCTGATTTTCGTCCTATTTCGTTATGTAATGTCATCTATCGTGTCTTAGGGAAAGTCTTAGCTAATCGTCTGAGGGGGGTGTTAGATTTGATTGTTTCTCCGGCACAAAGTGCTTTTATTCCAGGGAGATCAATTATTGATAATGTTCTTCTTGCTTTTGAGTCAAATCATGCTATGAATCGTGTTCAAGGGGATAGGGGTGGTTATGGGGCACTAAAGGTGGATATGAGTAAGGCATATGACCGGGTGGAGTGGGGGTTTCTAGGGCGAGTCATGACTAAGTTAGGTTTCAGTGAGAGGTGGGTGAGCTTAATGCATGAGTGTATCTCTACAGTTCAGTATCGAGTTTTGGTGGAAGGGAAAGAGTGGGGGCTTATTGTTCCGACTAGGGGGTTAAGGCAAGGGGATCCTTTGTCTCCATGTTTGTTTATCCTAGTAGCGGAGAGTCTCAGTGCCATGCTAAGGGTTCAGGAGATGGAGGGTGGTTTGCAAGGGGTGAGAGTGGCTCGGGGGGCTCCTCGTATTTCTCATTTGTTCTTCGCGGATTATTGTCTTTTCTTTTTTAGGGCAAACAATCTTGAAGCCGGGATTATTAGAGAGGTTTTGAAGGAGTATGGGCGGGCTAGTGGGCAACAAGTGAATTTCGCGAAAACAACTATCGTTTTTGGGAATAATGTGGGGAGGGAGGATAAGGAGGCTATTTTGGAATCCCTTGGGATTACAGAACAGCAGGGTGGGAGGAGCTATTTGGGGCTACCGGGTTTTGTGGGGCGACGTAAAAGAGAGATTTTAGGTTTTATTCGGGAGAAGGTTCGAAACAGGATTCTTTACTGGGGTAACCGGTTTCTATCTAGGGCTGGGCGTGAGGTTCTTCTCAAAACTGTTCTCCAAGCTATCCCGAACTATGCTATAAATGTGTTTTTATTACCTAAAACTATGTGCATTGAGATTGAGAGACTTATGAATGCGTTCTGGTGGGGTTGTGAGGGGCGAGGGAGAAAGGGGATTCGGTGGAGCTCTTGGGCTGACTTATGTAAACCTAAGAGGGGGGGTGGAATGGGGTTTAGGTTAGTGAGGGAGATGAATATGGCAATGCTTGGTAAGCAGGGCTGGAATTTTATGCATAAACCTGATGCGTTGGTCACTCGAGTTTTTAAGGCTCGATACTTTCCTAACTGCTCTTTCATTGATGCTAAGCCGGGGTCCAATCCCTCTTTTGTTTGGTCGAGTATCCGTGAAACTCAGAATCTGATACGGGAAGGGGTGCGATGGGGTATTGGGAATGGGGAACATGTGAGGGTGTGGGAGGATCCGTGGTTGCCAAATGATCAAAATCCTTATGTATCTACCCACAACCCTGGTTTTGAGTCCTCTACTCTTGTCAAATCTTTATTTCATCATAATACTACTTGTTGGGACACCGAGCTGGTGCATGATATTTTCAATCAACACGATTGTGCTCGTATTCTGAGTGTTCCTATCTCTATTACCTCTACTCTTGATTTTCTGTTTTGGAAGGGGGAAACAAATGGTTTGTATTCTGTGCGTAGTGCCTACCGCATCTTGACTGAAATGTGTGTTACGGGTAATGGGTATGAATGGACTGCCGTATGGGACCTAAACTTGCCCCCTAAGATTAAGTGTTTCTTTTGGACTTTATGCTCTTTGCGTCTCCCTACTAAGGACGCTTTGATGGTGAAACAGGTTCGATGTAATCCGTTATGCACCCTCTGTGGACTGGAGAATGAAACTGCAGTTCATGTGTTTGCAAACTGTGCCTTTGCACATCTTTGCTGGCGTACTTTAGATTCGGCTTGGGGGCTAACTGAAATGAATTCTATTGGGCAATGGGTTCAGGAAATGTTTTTGTCTTTGTCCCGGCAGATGGTAGAGAAGGTAATTGTTGTTTGTTGGGCACTGTGGGAAAATCGCAACAATAGTGTATGGCACCAACAAATGAAGGATCCTAACACTCTGGTCACTCATGCATTTCTTTTCTTGGAATCGTGGAAAAGGGCTCAACAGCAGCAACATGTTTTACCCTCACCTCAATCTAGCAGTTTGATAAATCCTACACAATGGAGTCCTCTTCCTGTTTCTTACTTAAAGGTGAATATCGACGCTGCAATGGATTTTGTTAATGATTGTATGGGGTTTGGGTGGGTGGTTAGGGATCATGAGGGTCGGGTGCAGGGGGTGGCAATGCGGAAAGTGGCCGGCTTATTCTCGGTGCCTGAGGCTGAAGCGATGGGAGCCCGGGAGGCGTTGAGTTGGCTAAAAAGTAAGGGTTGGGAGCGGGTGATCATTGAATCCGACGCGCAGGTGGTGACGAGGGCGGTCGATACGGGTAATTACACTTTTTCTAAAGTAATTACTTTTTATTACTTACCTTCAATTTTCGAATTTTGGATTCTGAAAAATTATGTATTTTTATATTAATTAATTACTCTCTTTTTTATTTGAAGTAATAATTTAATTTTTATATGTTTAATCTTTAAATATACATATCAAGCATCTACATTTACCAATATATATTAGCTTTCACCAACCTGAATGCTCATTGGACCAACAAACTTTTCCATAGTATACACACACATGATGGCATGGCATCACAATACAAATATTTAAATATCAAAAACAAAAACAAAAATTATTATAGAGAGTTGCAGAATTCATAAAGAGCCAAGCCTAGCCCTTTTGGAGGGTTTTGTAGCCAACATGACAAGAAATTCTCTATAGTCACCTTGAGGGATACGCTCACATATTGCATCCTTTAGCTCCAAACCATGTTTATTCTTGAACATCAACTGAATCTCATCCAAGTCAATCTCTGCCCTGCTTATCATTATCCTAACCAAACCTCCCTTGTCCACTCTTCTTCCATTTAGACATGTATACAACATCTGAAAACGATGATCAAACACAATTATTATTATTATTATTATTATTATTATTATTATTATTATTATTATTATTATTATTATTATTATTATTATTATTATTATTATTATTATTATTATCTTGAATATTTTTATTTTAATGTGATACGTAAAAGTTTCTCATAATATTAAAATTGGTATAAAATGAGATAGATAGTACATTCTATGTGTGTGTGTGTGTGTGTGTATATATATATATATATATATATATATATATATATATATATATATATATTAATTTACATGTTTGATTAATAGATGGTTTAGAATAGAAAACGCAAATTATGCTATGGACCTGGGTCCACCTTGCAATATAAAGTTCTGAAATTGTGAATATAGAGTTCTGTAATTGTGAATATAGATTTCAAAAATTGTGAACATAAAGTTCAAAAATTGTGAACATAGAATTATAAAATTATGAACATAGAGTTCTAAAATTGTGAACGTGGACTTGGGTCTACCTTGCAAGGTCGACCCGGGCCCATGGCATAACAACTGAATAGACGAATAGTAGGTTTATTCATTTATTACCCACTTAAAAAAATTAAATAAAATGGGCTAGGTAATATATGAACCTTTACTGACCATTATTCCATTATTTATTTTTGGAGTAAATTAAAAACTATTCAAAACAACCACTTTTAACCAAATAAATTGTCAATTTTATACTAGTCGATTTGAGTTATGTGATTTTTGAGTAACTTTTTGTGTGGAATAGAAAATGGCTTCAGAACAAATTATATGAAATTTAGTTCATTCAATATTGATTTATGAAAAGATTATTTATAATGTTAAATAGTAATAATCTTGAATATTATATATATATATATATAGGATCAAGTTCAGGTGCAGCCGTGCTCTCCCGTGCGACCGTGCGGTTCACACCTGACACCACTCAATGTTACGAAATACACCACTCAATGTTAAGAAACATACCACACAAATATGCACTGTGGTGTGTTTCTTAACATTGAGTGGTGTATTTCGTAACATTGAGTGGTGTGTGACCGCACGGCCGCACGGGAGAGCACGGACTGCACGGTCGCACCTGAACCAAAATATATATATATATATATATATATATATATATATATATATATATATATATATATATATATATAAACGTGATATTTTTTAAATAAAATAATAATATATTTTTACTATTTACAAAATAATTATTTACCAATTTGGTCTTTGACTATTTTTTGTCTAATTAAGTCCCCCAACTTTAAAATTTTAACCAATTTAGTCCTCTGTTTGTTTAGCCGCCAGCCATCCTTTTACTTGGGGTCAAATTAGTAATTTCGCTATAGTCAAGGGACCATTTCGGTAATTAACTCTTCGATTTAATAAGAGAGGAAATGGTGCATGTGTTGATCGAAATAGTGCATTAACTATACTAAAATTACCAATTTATTGGTCTTGAGTAAACGGATGTTTGACGGCTAAACAAACGCAGGGCCAAATTGATTCAAATTTTTAAAGTTAAAGGACTTAATTAAGTTAAACAAAAAATAGTCAAGAACTAAATTAGTAATTTTAATATAGTGAAGGGACCATTTCGATAATTAAGTGTTATAATAATGTCACCATCTCTTTCTATATAGTAACGTGAAAAGTATATAAATCACCTGTGCAAAATATTTGGAGGGACTGCATATGCACTTGACTATAGTCAACAATGCATCTTCAAACTCCCCCAAACATCCATCCTTTAGAGACTGCAACACAAACAATCAAAAACAAACCTCACAATAACTAATAAAATTTCCAATAAATTATGTGGAATTCCGGAGATTTGAAATCTCAACATTTTATTGCAATATATATGGAGAAAGTATGTCATACTACATGTGCATTTAAACAAATTCAGAAGTTACCACTTCCCAAAAGTTTAAGATAGATTGTCACTTTTTTTTGTATTATAAAATTTCTTTTACACATATATGGATCATATATTTAGTAAACACTAGACATAAAATTTGGTGTCCCACGGAAAACTGGCAAATTATACCGTGGACCACTGATAAATATTCATTTTTAATATATTGAAGATTCATTTTTAATGTACTGAAAATTCATTTTTGGATAATATATCTAATAATGAACCTTCCATATAAAAAAACATTCAAAATATGAACATTTAATGTATTAAAAATGGATCTTATGTCAATGGTTTACATGTAAGGTGATCGATCCATGATCCATGATCCATGATATAATCATTGCAAGTAACTAGCACCACGTTACTACAACTACATTAGTAAGTCTATAATAAAAATTCTAATCTAAATTTTTTGTGTGGCTTTGAAATGATGTGGAGCAAAACCGTTAAATAGCCAAGTCTATCAATTGGTGGTTAGGAGGATTGTTGGGCGGAGGCTGGTGAAGGGCCAATCCAAACTTCAAACACCCTACCACTTGAAAATGTGATGGTGTCTACAAGGAAATAAAGTTATGGAGTTAATTCCATTTTTGGTCCTAGACTTATAGGCGTCATTCCATTTTTAGTCCTTTTTTTTTCAAAACATCTCATTTTGGTCCTAGTATTATTGTGGCATGACCATTTTTGGTCCTTTATCAACAAAATCGTTAAAATTTTCATAAATGCAAGGGCATTTTGGTCTTCAAATAGCGATTTTTTTCAAAAAAGTAAAAATAAAAATATAGCGGATCCTTACTTTGTAAAAAAAAAAGATCAAAATGCCCTTGTATTTAATGTCATTTTAACGATTTTGTTGAAGGAGGACCAAAAATGGTCATGCCACAATAATACTATAACTAAATGTGGATGTTTTAATAAAAAAGGACTAAAAGTGGAATGACGCCTATAAATCTAGGACCACAATTCAAATGGAATTAACTCTAAAGTTATGTCTTCGCTACTAGCTATAACTTTTAATGTAGTGGTAATTGTTTGATCTAGCAAGTGGTATCACCGTATCAGAGAGTCAGGTCATGGGTTTGAGTGCAAGCGGGAATTGTTGGGCGGGGTCGGTAAAGAGTCAAGTCCATCAATTGGACGCTTGATCCTAACCAGAAGAAATTGAGAGAAGCCCAAAAGATTGTGCATAAAAGGAGGTAGTAAAGAAAAACTTACTTTGATATAAGTATGGCCATAGATGTGGTTATAGCTAGAAAAAGTGAGGTTGAGCTGTGGAATGCTTCTCTTGCTTAAAATCTCCAACACAACAGCTTCATCAATGGCCCCCCCTGACCTTCCCTCCCCTGATTGGTACAACCTCCTAGCATCACACTTGGCTATGTGTTGGCTAATATCAGCATTATGTGCTTTATGTGATGCAGACAATGCCATTAATATCTACAATAATTAATCCCCCCAAAAAAAAAACAAAAATCGCGTTTTTAATAATTAGAAAAAGAAAAACAGATAATGCATAGACAAACAGGAGAAAGAAAAACTCCAAACTAAAGTAAAAGCAGCGCAGCCTTAAATTATTACATATTAATTGTTGACAAGTGTTGAATGAGACTATCTCATGAGAGGTGTAATATTTTTTTTTTAAATAAAATATATTAGTTTCTATGATCTCATAAAATTTATAACCCTATTTTAAATTAAAAAAAAAAACATATTATATTACTCTTCTCATTTAATACCGTATACACAAACTTAATCTTAATTGTTAGCCAATTAAGAAAATGTTGACAAATTGGCTCATGATATAATGTTTAGCCTCATAGGGATACATCACATTTCAACTAAATCTTCACTAATATAATACTCCGTATTGGTGTTATATGCAAATTGTAAGTAGGTCGAAACACATGGGCCAGCCCTAAACCGCTCCATGGTGAGACGGGCTAAGGCCTAAAAAAATTTACCCGCAAAAAACGGGCCTAGCAGACCTGGCCCATATGAACACATATATAAACATTGAAAACTAAAAAATTAAAATTTTTAAACACGAAAAATCTAATATTTTTTTATTTATTAAAATATAAAATAATATTATAATATTTTTTTTTAATTCTTGAAGTTGGCTTGCGGGGCCTCAAACCCACATGAACGCGGGTTAAGGTTGAAAAGTTTTAGCCCACGGGCTAGTCCGTAAAAGCTTGAAAATATTATAGTTCGCGGTGGGGTGGACCAACTCGCATTGACATCCCTACCCAAGGGGTGGACCAACTCGCATGTAACCTTATATGAAAAAAAAAAAACACAAAAATTTGTATGAAGATACTATATCATATGAAATATATTGTAAATATATAATACGTTTTAGTGAAACTATAATATATTTAATAACTTAACAAATATTATATTTTTACAAATAAAAAATATTACTTGTTTTATGAAAAATATTAGTGAAATGTATTACTTTTTTATTAATAAAATTTTTAAAAAAGACTACATTTTCATTAAAAGCATTAATTGTTTTATATGAAACCATCTCATATAAAATATATGAAAATTTTAAGATATTAATTGTTTTCAAAAAAAAAAAATTTAAGATATTAATTGACACTCATGACTCTTATGTCTAGTACTAGTACTAGTATCACCTCAAAGTGACTAGTGACGGTTACTGGATATGAAATCTATACACTTTGGCCTGGACTTTGCATAAGATCAGATGCACAATACTAGTCTTTCTCTCTATATATAATGTGGTGTGACTTATAAAATAATATATTGTAGGTGTTTTCTAAGGAATCATATAAATAATACAACTTGCAAAGTACAAAATAAAACTTTAGGCCAAAGACCTTATAGTCTAGTGACACCCGGTTTACACTCACATATGGATGGGGTTTGAGCCTCAATAGAGACAACTATGGACTTTTTGTGATTCAGAGAAAGTAGTTATGAACAGATATTAGGTTGTAATATTCAAAAAAATAAGACTTTAGGTGAAATTTTAATACGGATCATTGTAAAATTTTAGCATAAATATACAAATAAATAGATTAAAATTGCTAACCTTTTGGTAGGGGCAGGGTGTTTCAATGGTGGCAATATCATGATCTAAATGCGTTCTGAACTTGGCCACATAAGCCTGGTGTATGAGCTGAACGTGGCTGGATTTTCGGCACGTGAAGATTTCCGCCAGCGCCCTGAAATCCACGTCATCCCGCCGGAGCGCCTCCCGGGCGAAGGCGGCGTCGCGCTCGTGGGGGCTGAGCAGCACCGCGGCCAGAGCCTGAGTGGTTTCCGATTCATTTTCATCAGCGGCCTGAAGCCTCTGGACCGGGTCCTCCCCGTACATTTCCTTGTACTTCTCCCTGATCCTCTGGCACTCGACCCGGTTCGGGGAGGCCAGAACTCCAGACAGGAGGCTCAGCCGGTGGTGAAGCAGAGAGGCATGAATCTGTTTGCAGATATTTTCACAGGTTTGGGTTGAGTATGGTTCCATGGAAGAGTTGGAGGCCATGTGGGGAAAAGTACCTTTTCGGGTAAGTAGGACAGATAGGGCCTGAATATATATATAGGTTTATGTGAACCTCAGAATAAATCAGGGTCCTTTATCTAGATTAGTGGACAGTGCATATAAATATATAATATAATGCACACACCTAATGCATTTCAAACACAATGCACACACTTATACATTATGTCATGAGTTGACTTTTTTCGTACACTATGTTCTGAGCCGTTGGATGGTGCAACATCAAGGGTGTGCACATTCTCTAAGGTTCACACAATAAGGGAGGTTCGCTTCTGAATATATATATATATATATATATATATATATATAGAGTTTGTATTTGCATTGTTTGAAAAAAGTTTTTGAAATTTTTGGTTGATGTAAAATGAAATATTCAGAAAGAATATGTTGTTGGCTATTTCTTCATTATTTAACTGTTTGGTATAACTGCAGTATTAGATATTGTTAAGGTACTGGCTAGGGGTGTAAATAGGCCAGGCCTTTAATAGGGGCCTACGGCCTGACATTTTTAAACTATTTATTTCTAAAATATTGATGGAAACAAACAACTATTTTTGACAAGTTTGATGAGACTATCTCAATGTGTATATTTTTTTTTAATATAAAATATATTATTTCTATGATCTCATAAAATTTATAACCCTATTTTAAATTAAAAAAAAACATATTATATTACCTTCTCATTTAATACCGTATACACAAACTTAATCTTAATTGTTAGCCAATTAGAAAATGTTGACAAATTGGCTCATGATATAATGTTTAGCCTCATAGGATACATCACATTTCAACTAAATCTTCACTAATATAATACTCCGTATTGGTGTTATATGCAAATTGTAAGTAGGTCGAAACCACGGGCACCTAAACCGCTCCATGGAAGACGCTAAGGCCTAAAAATTTTACCCGCAAAAACGGGCCTAGCAGAGGCCCATTGGCCCCAACAATATATAATATATAACATTAAAAACTAAAAAATTAAATTTTTAAATTTTAAACACGAAAAATCTAATATTTTTATTTATTAAAATATAAAATAATATTATAATATTTTTTTAATTCTTGAAGTTGGCTTGCGGGCTCAAACCCCATGAACGGGGTTAGGGTTGAAAAGTTTTAGCCCACGGGCTAGCCCGTAAAAGCTTGAAAATATTATAGTCTCGCGGTGGGGGACAACTCGCATTGACATCTTACCCAAGGGGTGGACCAACTCGCATGTAACCTTATATGAAAAAAACACAAAAATTTGTATGAAGATACTATATCATATGAAATATATTGTAAATATATATTTTTTTAGTGAAACTATAATATATTAATAACTTAACAAATATTATATTTTTACAAAAAAAAAATATTATTGTTTTATGAAAAATATTAGTGAAATGTATTACTTTTTTATTAATAAAATTTTTAAAAAAGACTACATTTTCATTAAAAGATTAATTGTTTTATATGAAACAATCTCATATAAAATATATGAAAATTTTAAGATATTAATTGTTTTCAAAAAAAAAAATCACTCATAACTCTTATGTCTAGTACTAGTACTAGTATCACCTCAAAGTGACTAGTGAGGTTACTGATAGAAATCTATACACTTTGGCCTGGATTTGCATAAGATCAGATGCACATACTAGTCTTTCTCTCTATATATAATGTGGTGTGACTTATAAAATAATATATTGTAGGTGTTTTCTAAGGAATCATATAAAAAATAAACTTGAAAGTACAAAATAAACTTTAGGCAAAGACCTTTGTCTAGTGCACCCGTTTACACTCACATATGGTGGGTTGAGCCTAATGGAGACAATATACTTTTTGTGTTCAGAGAAAGTAGCTTATCTGACACATAGATAGTATACGGAATTGTCAATATTGGCAAAAACAATATATTTGTACTTTAGAGTGACAGGAAATTTTGCAGTTTGAGTGTATATCAAAAAAATAAGACTTAGGTGAAATTTTAATAGGATCATTGTAAAATTTTAGCATAAATATACAAATAAATAGATTAAAATGCTAACCTTTTGGTAGGGGCAGGGTGTTTCAATGGTGGCAATATCATGATCTAAATGCGTTCTGAACTTGGCCACATAAGCCTGGTGTATGAGCTGAACGTGGCTGGATTTTCGGCACGTGAAGATTTCCCCAGCGCCCTGAAATCCACGTCATCCCGCCGGAGCGCCTCCCGGGCGAAGGCGGCGTCGCGCTCGTGGGGCTGAGCAGCACCGCGGCCAGAGCTGAGTGGTTTCCGTTCATTTTCATCAGCGGCCTGAAGCCTCTGGACCGGGTCCTCCCCGTACATTTCCTTGTACTTCTCCCTATCCTCTGGCACTCGACCCGGTTCGGGAGGCCAGAACTCCAAACAGGAGGCTCAGCCGGTGGTGAAGCAGAGAGGCATGAATCTGTTTGCAGATATTTTCACAGGTTTGGGTTGAGTATGGTTCCATGGAAGAGTTGGAGGCCATGTGGGAAAAGTACCTTTTGGTAAGTAGGACAGATAGGGCCTGAATATATATATAGGTTTATGTGAACCTCAGAATAAATCAGGGTCCTTTATCTAGATTAGTGGACAGTGCATATAAATATATAATATAATGCACACACCTAATGCATTTCAAACACAATGCACACACTTATACATTATGTCATGAGTTGACTTTTTTCGTACACTATGTTCTGAGCCGTTGGATGGTGCAACATCAAGGGTGTGCACATTCTCTAAGGTTCACACAATAAGGGAGGTTCGCTTTGAATATATATATATATATATATATATATATATAGAGTTTGTATTTGCATTGCATGCTGACCATAGATATTTGGGGAGTGAGATAGATGTACACAACTAAAGCCTAAAGGGGTGATCTGCCTATTGAGCCAGGACACGTCCAGTTTCATGATACAGCATATGTAATATAATGGGTCTTAATCTATGATCTTTGGTGTGTCTAAAAATTATATTGTTTGGAGCTTTATCATAGTAATTCGTGATAAGTTCTTTGAAAAATTAATTTTAATAGTGTCTGATACAAACCTTCTATCATTAAACGGGGTTGAATTGAATACTTATAAATTATATATGAGGAAAAGTTTTAATTTTTAGTCCTCGAGGAAGTGAAAAAAAAAAAACAATTATAGTCAAAGATCAAATTTAAAAGATGTATAATAATAGGAGATAAAAAATGAAAAACACTTGTAAAAATTCGTGTCAATAATTCTTTCTTGTATGTTATCACTTTCAAATTGTTAAAGTGAACTGTACTGTTAATGTGAATCCTACACCACAATTATAGTCATACATACATTAATGATGCATAAAAGGAAAGACTTGGAGGGGAAGAAAAAGACGGTTCTCCCTTTCATGAGTTGATTGTTTGTTAATGTGGAATTGAGATGTGTGAACGATCAAAACATCCAAAATTCAAAGGGACTAAAGGGAGAAGGCCGGGGAAAGCTAAGGCCTAAGGGGGAGTAAATTGGGAAAAAGGTTAATATTCATGTGGTATATTAAGGAAGTGTTTGGTAAATAGTTGTTAGATGATTGAATTAGTGAGTTTGACTAGTTGATATTATTAGCTGACTGTAGAAAGATGTTTGGAAAATTAACTGTTAACTGATAGTTGATTACATGTAAAATGACTTTTTCAAAAAGCTAATTTGAGCAACTTTTCGAATTTCACTTTTTTTGGAGCAATAAGATGTTACAAAAAGTTAATTAACAAACACTCATATTGATTGTTTAATCAAGTCAAACAATTAATAGTAGTCAAATAAACTAATAAACTAAATGTGAGAACTTAGAATCGAGTCTTGAACCCACTCCCATCATCCATGTGGGAGTGTTAACCGGGACACCGGATACCACTAGACCACAAGATCTTTGGCAAAAGTCACTAAATTATTGTAATTTACTCTTTGATCTACAATTTTGTTGAGGCAAAGTGTAGAGGTACCGGAGGGGAATAGGACTTCGCTTTTGAGTGTGAAAGAAGGAAAAGGTTGAAAAGTTGGCTGAAAGTGATGTGTAACAAGTTAAAGTATAGTCGGAAGATTTTTGTTGTGTAGTGAAAGCTTTGATGGTTGTCTAGTAGACAATGACTCTGATTCCGAACTGCCTCTCTCCTTTTTTCTCTACTTTATTGTCCAACACCCCAAATCCACATCCTCTCCTCCCATTCATTCATAAATTTCCTCATCTTCCTTCAAAAAATACTATTACCAACTTTTTTCTCTGATTTCTGTGATTTTCAAATCAACAGCGATTTAGGTTACATGTGAACCTCATAATAAATCAGGGTCCTTTATCTAGATTAGTGGACAGTGTATATAAATATATAATACAATGCACACATTTATACATCATGTCCTGAGTTAACTTTTTTTGTACACTATGTTCTGAACCGTCGGATAGTGCAACATCAAGGGTGTGCACAACATTCTCTAAGGTTCGCACAATATGGTAGGTTCGCTTCTGAATATATATATATATTTGGGGAGTAAGATAGATGTACACAACTAAAGCCTAAAGGGCCATCTGCCAATTGAGCCTGGACACGTCCAGTTTCATGATGTTTTTATCACAGCATATGTAATATAATGGGTCTTAATCTATGATCTTTGGTGTGTCTCAAAATTATATTGTTTGGAGCTTTATCATAGTAATTCGTGATAAATTCTTTGAAAAATTAATTTTAATAGTGTCTGATACAAACCGTTCTATCATTAAACGGGGTTGAATTGAATAGTTACTTATAAATTATATATGAGGAAAAATTTTAATTTTTAGTCCTCGACTATATATTGTAACATTGTCACATTTAATTTTACTCTTTTTATTTTGATTCATTACTATATTATCTTCTCTGTTTGTTGGTTGCAATTTGTCCTCTATGTGAATGATAACTAACAGTTGATTTTACCACTTATATTTACATAATCAATTAACGCAATCAACTAATCAAATGAGAGAAAAATTTAATAGTCATGCATCAAATGTGAAAAAAAAAAATAATTGTAGTCAAAGACCAAATTTAAAAGATGTATAATAATCGGAGATAAAAAGTGAAAAACACTTGTAAAAATTCGTGTAAATAATTCTTTCTTGTATGCTATCACTTTCAAATTGTTAAAGTGAATTGTACTGTTAATGTGAATCCTACACCACAATTTTAGTCATATATACATTAATGATGCATAAAAGGAAAGACTTGGAGGGGAAGAAAAAGATGGTTCTCCCTTTCATGAGTTGATTGTTTGTTAATGTGGAATTGAGATGTGTGAACGATCAAAACATCCAAAATTCAAAGGGACTAAAGGGAGAAGGCCGGGGAAAGCTAAGGCCTAAGGGGGAGTAAATTGGGAAAAGGTTGCTTGCAAGCACGACTCAGTTAATATTCATGTGGTATATTATGGAGGTGTTTGGTAAATAGTTGTTAGCTGATTAAATTATTGGGTTTGACTAGTTAATATCATTAGCTGATTGTAGAAAGATGTTTGGTAAATTAGTTGTTAACTGATAGTTGATTACGTGTAAAATGACTTTTTCATAAAGCTAATTTGAGTAACTTTTTGAATTTTACTTTTTTTGAACAATAAGATGTTACAAAAAGCTAATTAACAAACACTCATATTAATTGTTTAACCAAGTCAAATAACTAATAGTAGTCAAATAAATAAAAATTGGCTAATAAGCTAATTATGTTACGAAACATAAGCTAAATGTGAGAACTTAGAATCGAGTCTTGACAGTCGCTTGTGATATCAGACATTGATCTTCTTACTTAAAAGTCACTAAATTATCGTAATTTACTCTTTGATCTACAATTTTGTTGAGGCAAAGTGTAGAGGTACCGGAGGGGAATAGGACTTCGCTTTTGAGTGTGAAAGAAGGAAAAGGTTGAAAAGTTGGCTGAAAATGATGTGTAACAAGTTAAAGTATAGTCGGAAGATTTTTGTTGTGTAGTGAAAGCTTTGATGGTTGTCTAGTAGACAATGACTCTGATTCCGAACTGCCTCTCTCCTTTTTTCTCTACTTTATTGTCCAGCACCCCAAATCCACATCCTCTCCTCCCATTCATTCTTAAATTTCCTCATCTTCCTTCAAAAAATACTATTACCAACTTTTTTCTCTGATTTCTGTGATTTTCAAATCCAGCAATGCTAGTTTTTCAACTATTTTATAACAAACTTTATGTCAAATCACATAATTTTATTTGAATTGACTACTTCAGGTCACAACTAGAGGTGGCAAAATACTTAACTTATGCACCGGCCTATGTTTGGTTCAATCTATAAAGATGTTAATTAATGTTTTCACTAGTGAAATTTTTTAGTATTTATATTTAGATAGTATTAGATATTATGTACTCCTTTTTGTACAATTTAATATTCTGTGATATTTAGTTTAGTAATCTTTATATATATAAAAACAAAATCCACCAAAACGAAATCTTCCTTCCCGCCCAAAATATTGTACATTAAAATAATTAAAATAATTGGATAATATTAAAACAATAGAGTAATATTAAAACAATACAATTCCTATACTACAATTCCAATACAATTCGTATAAACAATAGAATAATATTAAAACAATACAATTCCTATACTACAATCCCAATACAATTCGTATCAAATAAATCTGCTATTAAAACACGAAATTCAATCTATATCTATATCTATACTATATATAAAAACAAAATCCTCACTTTAAGCTTCCCGCCCAAAACAGTTCTACAATATTTAGGATGCGATTATGTTCTATTTTCCTATTCGTTGTACAATTCTACATTATAATTCCTATCGTACTATAATTCTACATTACAATTTCTATCGTACTACAATTCTACATTACAATTCCTATCATACTATAATTCTATCGTAATAAGATACAACCTTATATAAATCCCTAATCCTATACTGCGAACTTTAAAAGAGAAACGCAGTGCAATTATTCCAGACATCCCCACTGTCAAATCTGCAAATTCTGTTGCTGCGCATGTTTTCTTTCAATTCTCAGTGAACGGGGAATTAGAAGGGGATGCATAGTGTATTGAGCAAACTGGGTTTAGGGAAACAGATTCGATTTTTCTCAATTTGGCATTAGCAGAAGAAGAAATACAAGGGAGTTTGCTCAAAAGAGACATCTTTTTCCCAATATTTTCTTTCAATTCTGATCTACAAATCGAAAACAATTTTCTTCTTTCACTAATGGAGCGTGTTTTTGTCTTCGATTGATTCGTTGTTATTTGTCCCAGGAATATCAACATTTCGCAGTCAACCAACCGACAGTGGAGTGCCTACTCCGTGACTTCCAGGTAATGTTTCCAAACAGCTTGATTTTATAATACCATTCCTGCAAAAGAAAAAACAGCATATAGTAATGATAACTATACTTATTAACAATTTTAGTATTAGGTATTACAAATTAATATATAATGTACATAATAATTAAATATAGAGTTATATTATAAACTCAATAATTTTGTAAAAGAATGTAATGTTATTACTTTATTTGATGGTATAGTTAGTGCAATGAAAACGACATGTGATATACCAAACATATGTTGGTACGGGATCATTCCCTTTTCATATGTGAGTGCAACCGGGTGCCATTAAACCACAAGGTCTTGGCATTATGATAATTAAGCTAAACATTGATCGCTGAATTTATTTTTATAATAAATATAATTAAATTATTTCTCATTTTCCCATATTTATTTTAGTAATAATATAATTATATATGTCATATTACATATTGATCTTTTTAAGATAATTGTTGACAAACAACTCATATATTATTCAATTAATTGAGTAATACTTTCACACTAATCTTATAATCAAATAAATATATATGTTCAATATTAGAATTTTTTTTATAATTCATCTTTATTTTTATTATCTAAATATATAATAAACAATTTATCCGTACATCGCATTGGGTAATTGGACAATTATTTGTTCTAATTCAAGCAAGAAAAACATAAAATAAAAAAAACATAATCGAACCAACCAATTTCAACAATTGTGCTATATAATATTCGATGTTATAATTTATATAATTGTATATCGATCCAAATATTCTTAAAATATTATAACAAATCCAATCCGTGCATCGCACGGGCGAAAATACTAGTTTTATATATAAAACTAGTATTTTCACGAGTGTTTGCACAGAATGAATATTTTATAATATTTTAAGAATATTTGGATCGATATACAATTATGTAAATTGTAACAACAAATATTATATAGTGCAATTGATCAAATGGATTGGACCGATTATGTTTTATGATGTTATCCTTGCTTGAATAGTATAGATAATTTATATATTTAAAAATTATATTAAAATAAAATTAAATAGAAAATTTTATATGTTTTTTTTTTTTTTTTTTTTTTTTTTTTTTTTTTTTTGCATACAACATGGTGCATATATACAAGAGTCAATTATTCAAACTTATAGTTATACTAGTATTTTCTATGCACGATGCGCAAAAATCGATGTCCAATATTAGTACTCTACAATAAAATCAATCTAAGATTTTAAATATTTATATTTGTATTATATATAATAATAATAATAATAATAATAATAATAATAATAATAATAATAATGTAAACCATTTTTATAAAATTGATATTTATAGAAAAAGTTGTCAAATAATCCCCTCAACTAATCTACACAAACATCATTTAAATCAAAAGAATCAAGCAAAAGAAAATAACAAGGAAATCAAATGAAAATAGTAATAAAATTAACAAAAGCAAGAGTAGAGTAGAGGTACCAATTCAATCCAAGAAATCTATTACATCTTCACTTCCATCACTTCAATCTAGCTAGATCTACCCTTAACTAAAAATATCTAACACTAGGGATTGTGGGGAATTTTCTCAAAGGGGAGAGAAATTTCAAATAAGATCTAAACTAAATTGGGGATCCCTTAAAAAAATGCTGGGGAGAAATTGCCCGAATCTGCCCTTAATGACCCCGTCCACGCCAGCTCCACGCGTGGAAGCCTGGCGTGGAACCTTACTGGAATTGTTCCACGCCACCTCCACACGTGGGAGAGGCGTGGACCTTCCTATGCTGGCTTCGTTCCTTCCTTTGGCCTCGGGTCCTGTTTTGTCCTGCGGGAATGACTTCGAAACACAACATAAAGCGGAGTTTGCAAGTTTGATCACATCAAAGCCTTTCATGCATGAAATGATTACAAATGGTGGAGAAACCGTGCACTAAAGTCTTTAAATTTACCCTAAACTCGACTATCCTTGGTGCTTATCACCCATCCCAGAATAAATAAATAAATAAATAAATAAATAAAAATATATATATATATATATATATATATATATATATATATATTTATTCAAATGTGGTCGTGCCCTTAACACTGAGTGGTGTATTTCATAACATTGAGTGGTGCATTTCGTAACATTGAGTGGTGTAAACCGCACGGCCGCACGTAAGGGCGCGGCCACATTTGAATATATATATATATATATATATATATATATATATATATAGTTATTATATAGAATATAGAATTATAGATTTAGTATGTTTTTGTGTATTATAAATTTAGGGATAAGTATGCTAGATTAATATATTATATACCATATGATTTTGTGTATTATAGATTTATAGTATATAGTATGCTAGATTGTACAGTATGTATTTGTGTATGCTAAATGAAAGGGAAGGGGAAATGTTAATCATATCACTAATACTTTATAGGAGTTGACCTAATAGTATACATTATGCTCGATTAATTTTTTTTAATAGTATACAGTATGCTAATTTTTTTTAAAAAAATTGTACTAAAATAAAACTTTGACTAGGAGTTGACCGGGGATGAGAAATTTTTCCCCTTCCCCGCCGGGGACGGGGACGGGGATGGGGAGTATACTCCCCGTCTCCGCCCCACCCCGTTGCCATTCCTACCAGTTGGGAATCCAGCCATTATTTGATTATGCGATATGATTCGAACAGATCGAGAAGGGGTTTTGTCTATGGCCCTGAAGTAGGGAATTGTAGGGCCGATTGTGTGAAACAATTTAAGTTATGGTAATTAAAATAGTTATTTTTCTATATATCTTTTTATGCGCATAAAAGGAAACTTTAATTTGTTGCAAAATAAAATAAAAACATATAGAATACAATCTCATTGTAATTTGCTAATTTTTTCCATCACTATATTTTTTTTATATTAATCGGAAGGGGGAAACCCGTAAAAACGATGCACGCTAGTTATTGTTGTACATAAACCGCCAATAAGGGTAGGCAGCGTTATCCTCCTCCAAGGATACTAGTATTTCCTCAGGGGGATCAATTTTGACGTGCATTCCTCTAGGGAATCTTATAGACATTCTAGCTAGGTGATCGGCTACTTTGTTAACTTCTCGGGGGATTGCTGCTACTCTCCAAGACTCAAAGGAGCGTGCCTCCTTCCTGCAGGCTCTTAGTATGTTACATAGCACTTGGTTGGAATTTGAGTTATTGGCCATCCCATTGATAACCTCACATGAATCCCCTTCAAAAATGACATTCTTGAATCCCATATGAGCAGCTAACTGGATGCTCCTGAGCAAGGCCCAAGCCTCCGCTTGAACTGGCGAGCAATATCCTATATTGTTGGTAAAACCTCCCAGCCATGAGCCTGTGTGGTCTCTAATGACACCTCCGCAACCTGCTTGTTTTGCCGCATGGTCGACCGAACCATCAAAGTTGATTTTGGTGATGCCTTCTTCTGGTTTTTCCCATTTATGTTTGCTCCAGGTGTTGGAACCTCCTTTGGACTTTGCAAAGGCTTCGTCAATTTCCTTTACTTGAGTAGTAATCCATTGCAGTTTTGAAGGGAGGGAGCGGGTTGAATTGTTGAATATTAATTCGTTCCTCCACTTCCAAATCCACCAAAGGGTGACAGCGAACAATGAGTTATATTGCTGTGGAATAGAGCCGCTGCCTTTCTTTGTGATGCCAGCATCCAGCCATGTTTTAAATGGCGATCCTCTGTACTTCGAATGATGAGATGGGAGGATCTGCTGCCAGATATCATCTGCCGCCGGGCATGTACGGAGGACATGTTCCACCTCTTCCACCTTGTCTTCGCAAGAGCAGCATTTATCGCAGCTCGCTAATCCCCGTTTGACTCTCATGCTGTTGGTCATGATTCTTTCGTGTCGAACTAGCCAAATGAAAATTTTGATTCGGCTGGGCACTCTTAGTTTCCAAATAGCATTCCACTTTGCTGCTTCCATATACTCATAGGGGTCGTTTGAGCCTAGACTGCTACTGGCAATACTATAGGCAGAGTTCACTGAGAATTTGCCCGATGCGCCGTCATCCCAGCCTAAAATGTCGATCGCCTCCGGTTCTTGGTCAATCAGTACTGCAGCTAATTTGTCCAGCTGTGGCTTTGGGAGAATACGAATGAGTTTGCTCCACTCCCAGCCGGTGTTCACATCCCAGTAGTCCGCCACTTTATATAGTAGCTCCGGCTCCGGTATGTCTGAAGTAGCACTATTGGATAGTGCGTACGGTCCTAGCCAGTTGTCGTGCCAAAAGAGAGTGTCTTGACCATTTCTGATCAATTTGATTTGCCCTTTTTGGATTATAGGGATTGTCCTCAATATACCTTTCCAAACGTTTGACATGTTGGTCTTGGGACGCCAAGAAGAGCAATCTGTCGATGAGATTGAATACTTTGCTTTCAGCACATGGATCCAGAGACTGTCTTCGTCTTGTAATATCCGCCAACCCAACTTAGATAAAAATGCTTCGTTCATTGCCTCCAGTTTCCGAAGCCTAAGTCCTCCAAAGTCTTTGCTCCTTGTGACCGTATCCCAGTTGACAAGATGGCTCTTCCTGCGTTCAGAGGAGCTTCCCCATAGGAAATTCCGGATCAATTGCTCGATAGTCTTTATCACCCCTGATGGTAGCATTACTGACTGCATTGTGTAGTAGGGGATGGATGTCAAGACCGATTGTGCTAGGGTCAATCTTCCGGCAAGCGAGAGGGTCTTTGATTTCCAACCTGCCAACCTGTTGTGGATTCTGTCAATTAGGCCTGTAAAAGTATCTTTTTTGAGCCTCCCATGAATGGAGGGAACTCCTAGATACTTTCCTATGTCTTCAACTCCCGCTATGCCTGTGATTCCAACGATCCTCTGTCTCAAATCGGGCTGTGTGTTCCTAGAGAAAAATAAGGATGATTTCTGCAGATTGACTGTCTGCCCCGAGCTATCACAGAAGATCTTGAGGCAGCGTGTCATTTCCATTGCTTGCTCCACTGTTGCTTCTCCAAAGAGCACCATGCCATCTGCAAAAAAGAGGTGTGAAATGTGAGGTCCCTGTCTGCTCAATCTAATTGCTTTCCATTTGCCATTGTTAATAGACATATCAATGATGTGGCTCAGTCTTTTTTAGCACAATACAAAAAGTAGAGGGGATATAGGGTCTCCCTGGCGGATTCCTCTTCTCTGGTGGAACCAGTTTGAAATGTTCCCATCCCAGTTGACTGCTAATCTCGATGTCGTAACACAATTCATCAAGTTCCTTCTCCATGTATCATTGAGGCCTATATCCAGCAGCGTGTCCTCAATAAAGTTCCATGCTAGTTTATCATAGGCTTTTTCCAAGTCCACTTTCATGATGAACCAACCTCCTTTGGCTTTCCTTGTTCTCATTGAGTTTAGAACTTCTTGAAAAATGATAATATTGTCTGAAATCTGCCTTCCCGGTATGAAGCTCGACTGGTGTTTTCCAACCAACTTCCTTGATACTTCCTTGAGTCGTGTGGCCATTGCCTTTGTTAGGACTTTGTATGTCACGTTGCAAAGACCTATAGGTCGTAGTTGGTTCACAGATTCAGGCGTTGGGGTTTTTGGGATGAGAGTGATTATTGTATCATTACACCCTTGTGGAAGCTTCCCTTCAGTGAAGAAATTAAGCGCCAGATTTAGAATGCTGCCACCTGTTATTTCCCATGATTTCTGGAAGAAGTCTGCGCTGAAGCCATCTGGGCCTGGGGCCTTGCAAGGACTCATATCAAACAAGGCTTTTTTGATATCTTCGGGTTGTAAGGGACGATTTACCTCCTGCCAATCTTGATCGGATAGTAGTGGGAAGAAACCATGTGCTAAGAGTTGTGGGTTGGTACTATTAGAATCTGAGAACAGGCGTATAAAGTATGATCGTACATGATCAATTAATCTGTCCTTGTCTGAGATCCATTCCCCATTCTCATCACGGAGAGAGTTGATTTTGGCCTTGTTCTTCTTAACTGAGGTAGCAGCATGGTAAAATTTAGTGTTGCAGTCCCCGGAAGTGATCCATTCTTCTCTCGAACGCTGATACCAAATAAGTTCTTCCTGATTTGTTTCAAGAATCTAAGTAGTGACGGAGACATCTCCCGAGATGGCTTCGCCGCCGGCGACCGCTCAGTCACCGGCGGCTCCCGACCAGCCCCAGCGCAACCCGAAGAAACCCAAAAGGGGCAGAGACCTAATGGAGACCCCAAGGCCAAATTCGATCGAAGAAGTGGTCCAAGAAACACCGCTATCCGGCGGCCTCATGTCACCGGATTCTGCACAGTGGGGTACCCCAGTTGGAACCCCCAACCCAGGCTGGGGAAAAAAGTCGTTCGCTAATCCTATTGAAGTTGAATGCTCAGATGAGGAGATCATGGAAGACGACAAGATGGATCCTAACTGCCCAAGAATTCCAGTCACGAAAGAAGAGAAGGAACGCCTGCGGCGCCCGTGGCGGCAATCGCTAATTCTCAAACTACTAGGAAGAAAGGTTAGCTACTCTTACCTTCTACAAAGAGTCCAAAAGATGTGGAGAACAGAGACCAAGTTTGACCTAATTGCCCTAGATCAAGAATATTTCTTGGCGAAATTCAATTCCCTGAGAGACTACGAATTCGCAATGTTTGAAGGACCATGGACTATTCTCGGCCATTACCTCACTGTGTAGGAATGGGTACCCAATTTTCATCCATACAAGAACCAATTGAGCAAACTACTGGTATGGGCTAGATTTCCGGCCATCCCAATTGAGTATTTTGAGGAGGAATTCCTGTTGAAAATTGGCAAGCAGATTGGCCGACCGGTAAAAGTTGATATAACAACGAGCTTAGCGTCCATAGGAAAATTCGCCAGAGTATGTATTGAAGTGGATCTATCAAAACCCCTACTCTCGAAGTTCACTCTGGAGGATGAAGTCCTACCAATCGAGTATGAAGGCATTAACATGGTCTGCTTTACCTGCGGCATATACGGGCACAAACAGGGACAATGCGGCATTAACCGAGCCGAGGCAACCAGCAAGGACACTGCCTCGAACATGGATCATGGCCAAGATGGAGAACAACCGATCAACAATGAACAAACGAGGGACCATCAGACCAGTGTACCTACTCGAAACTTCAAAGGGAATTTTGGTTCTTGGATGCTAGTCGCACGCAAGGAAAGAAGAGGGCCAAGGAGGAATGCACATAACTATTCGGACCAAGCAAAGAACAACCATGGCCAAAGAATGTCACCTATTGATAATCCAAGAGAGCCAGTACCGGGCTCTAGATTTGCTGCACTTGACAGGCTAAATGACGAATCAAATGAGGCGCCAGCCGATGGCAGAGGAACTCCGAGTACAGTCCAGTACAAGACTTTAACGCTCCCAAGAATCAGGATTAACCAAGCGAATAACACGGTAGGAACCCAAGGGATTACCGCCCAGTCCACCCCGACGAACCAAAACTACCAGCCAACCAGAAACAATGCTAGAGGTAGAGGAGGCAGGGGCGGGGGACCTAGGAGGGCAGCAGCAGAATCAGAACATACAGTCGTTAGGGGTCACAACTTTGGGAAACAAATCTCGAGCACAGTGGTCTATCAAGCCAACGATGATGTCCCAGAACCATCCCCTAGAGCAGAATTTGAATTTGCATTTAAGGAGAACCCCCCAGATACATTGCGACAGTTCGATGGCGGAACACAAGGCCGTGGAGCCATGATGCAGGGTACCAGTGATCGCTTGGATCACACCGACTCGGTTATGGGCGATAGCCCGTGCTCTTGAGCACATTACCCCTTTTGTTTGGTTTTTTAATGATTTGTTTCATTTGGAATTGCCAAGGTGCTGCGTCTAAGACTTTTAGACGCACACTTAAACAATTTTGCAGGTTATATGTACCTGATCTGGTCTGCCTCTTTGAACCGAAAGTGTCAGGCGAACATGCGAATCAGATTTGTATTAGCTTTGGTTTTGAGGAATGGCTCAGGGTGGAGGCGGTTGGCTTCTCAGGGAGCCTTTAATAAATTTATTATGCATGTTCATAATTATTTTTATGCATGTATATGTTGTTTGGAGTCTATATATGCTTAAGTTTGTGAAAATGGTGGAAGATCGGGTCGTTACAACCCCGATCTTGCGGCCCGAAGTGGGCAGAAAACGGACAGACGCGACAGTGACGCGCGTCCACGCGCCCTTACGATTTCGCGTTTCGGTGCCTCGGCCGAAAGGCTGGACGCGCGCGTCCATTGCGCGTCCGTGG
>CP025655.1:11815416-11825740 GCA_003576665.1 Ipomoea trifida | reverse complement strand
AGATTGGGCTGCCATACACTAGGGAAAGAAACCAAGGTGGTGAGTTGCCTTCTTTCACTTGTAAATTGACAAATTGCGGATGTGTGTTCAGTACTTGAACTTGTAGGGAGCGGTTCCAGAAAATCCATATTCAAAGTAAAGATTTTTAGAGCCAACTTTTAGATCTATAACTTAACACATAATTTTCATGAACAAAATTCTAATCATAAAGTTTCCTAGCATTTGTCTATCTTCAAGTGATTGAGCCAACTTAAGGGATTCCTTACCTTCCAAGAAGATTTTTAATCCGTAGAAAGATGGTGATCTTCTCCTTCAAACTTTTCACCGAAGATCCTAAACAAAATCACCATAATAACCACATTTTCATGAATCCTTAACTTAAACTTAAGTTCTAGGAAGGATTCTAACCATATTAACCGAATAAAATCGAAGTCTTACCTATTCTAGAAGCACTCGCGTTGAAGAACATGGCTACGGAGTTCTTGGATCCAAAAGGAAGACTAAGCTTTTCTTTCTTCTTCTTTTTCCTTATGAATTTCGAAAAAATGGGTGTAGGAATGCAAGACTTGGAGTGCAAACATAGCTTAGCTTATCCCATACACTTCCCATTTAATTAATATTTTAATACCATGTGGTCACAAGGGGTGCCACTTTTCACAATCCCATGGTGTGTCTTGTAGAGCAAGACTCCTTTGCCAGTTAGGGAGTAAATCAGATAAAAGTTCGGAGGAATATAACTTAATTCGGGAAAATTTCAATACCAAAATTATTCTAAAAATAATCCCGTCAATAACCGCTAAAATCGGAAATTTTTCGGTATCTCCCGAAATATAGGTACGAAGTCCGTAACAAATTTCACTCTTACAGTTCGTCCAAATTTCACTGAACTGAGTCGGAAGTTCACGCTTAATCGTATCATGCTTAATAATCCATTCTCTAGGAAAATTAGAACTGTATGTACGTCCTTAAAAATTTTACGGTTTATGACCGGTACGTAGTTCGCATCTTATCGATAACTAATCCTTAAGAGAAAAATTATTTCGAGCACCGAATAGTCTTTTCTTAAATGCCATAGCTTAAAAAAAATTTTATATCGCTATTCTCGAATCTTAACTTTGTCGGAAAAAACCGAGAGGTTACATATAAATGTTATTAACCTTTGGTATGATGACCAAAAATGATAAAATATTCTTTTAAAAAATAAAAAACGAGAACAACATTACGGATTACGTAATCTCTTCTTATATAAATCCAACACTCTAAGCTACCTACCTACCTCGTACTTGTTAAATAAACTTCTCTGATCTCCGATCTTGATTGCTACGACGATCCACCATGGCAGCTTCAATGTCGCCGTATTCCCTGCTTGGCCACCCCATTCCCTTGTCGGCGATTCCAGCCAGGCCACTGCCCTGTGCTTATCGATTTCCACTTGCTGTGCCTGAAACCAGCACATTGATAGAAAAAATGAATAGGGGTCCTGAAGCTACCACTACTACAGAAAACACATTTAACGTCGCCTAAATAACGTCGGTTTTTTAAAAAACCGACGTCAAATATTTACGACGTCGGTTTTATTAAAAAACCGACGTTGAATAATTTTCAAAAAATTACAATAACAATACGACGTCGGTTCTTGTAAAGAACCGACGTCGTATTGTTATGTACGACGTCGGTTTGAAGCAAACCGACGTCGTATTGTTATGTACGACGTCGGTTTGCTTCAAACCGACGTCGTACAGATTTATTTGTTTTTTATTTTTTTTTTAAAATATAAAACGACGTCGGTTCTCCTAGAGAACCGACGTCGTTTTTTTTTAAAAAAAAAACAAACGGCGTCGGTTGTAGAGTTACAACCGACGCCGAAAACATTATAAAAAGACCCCCACAGCCTCCACCGCCGCGAGAGACATAAAGACGCGAGAGACATATCTCATTCCAAATATAAATTCGTAGAGATTTTATGTCTTCTCACACCTACGCGTTCCTCATTCTCTTCTTCTCCTTCAATTAAACCCAAAGGGGGACCCTAACAGAGAATAGAGTGCAGTTCAGAGCAGAGCCCTAGTCTTGTGTTCAAAGGAATTCAAGGTTTCTCAGGCACAAATGGCGACCACAGCACAAACGCGCCGATCTTCCTCGGCTTCCAATGCGGCCGCCAAGAGGCAAGCGGCGGCGGCGGCGGAAAATCGCCACGGAAAGGTCGCGGCGGCCGTCGAGCAACGCCTGGCCCATAAACGCCCCGCGCTCACCAATATCACTAACCAGAGGACCGGCTCTCTGCTTTCCTCGCGAAGCACGTTCTCTGAATCCTCAGGCATTGTATGTTCCTTGTCTCCCTCTTTCTTTCTGGTTATCGCATTTTCATTTCCTTGTAGGTTTCGATTTTTGATGTATCGGGGAATGTAAAATCTGATTTTGAATGCGTTTTGAGTGTTTTTTTTTTAAATACTTTCTTTCTTCTTTGTGATTTTGATGTTTTTGTTCTAATGATGTTCTTGGGTGATTTTCTTGACGAATTACGTACTCACTGTGAAATGTATGTCAAACCGATTTTAAAGCAAATGTAGTTCTTGAAATTGTACTGATTCTAAGAAGAACACAAAATTAAGGTGTTTTTTCTTAGGGGGTGAAGAAAATCAGAAAATACCCTTTGGTTTTGAGACTGCAAGTACTGTTACTTTACGGTCTGTAATTGGATCCTTTGCTACTGATTTCTGGCTCCTAAACAAAGTTTGAAATTATTCTGAACAAACTGTTGTTTCTCTCTCTCTCTCTTTCTTTATGTTTCTTTTTTACTTTGGAATTTTAGCTTCATGATTTCTTCTTTTGTGAACTTGGAATCTTGGAGATACTATGTTTGCTAAATGCTGCAGGCACTAAACACTAGTACAAAAGAAAAAAGAATGGCTGTTTCTTTTTCTGTAAAAGTTATTATTTCGTAAAATAATTTTAATATAAAAAAAAAATTATAAACGACGTCGGTTATTTCTTATTAACCGACGTCGTTTATTATTTTTTTAATTTTTTTAAAATAAACGACGTCGGTTTTTTAATAAAACCGACGTCGTTTATAATTTTTTAATTTTTTTAAAAATTAAACGACGTCGGTTTTTATAAACAAACCGACGTCGTTTCATATTTTTTAATTATTTTTTTAAATAAACGACGTCGGTTTTGTTAAAAACCGACGTCGTTTCTTATTTTTTAATTTTTTTTTTAAATAAACGACGTCGGTTTTGTTAAAAAACCGACGTCGTTTCTTATTTTAAAAAATAAAAAAATACATACGGCGTCGGTTTTGACAACCGACGCCGTATCATTTATATACAACGTCGGCCAGATCAACGTCGATTTTTAACCGACGTTAAAAGTGCTAAAAAACCGACGTTAAAGGTGTTTTCTGTAGTAGTGTACCTATATAAGGAGTCTCAAGACTCTTCAATTTTTCCTATCCCATGTATCTTGCTTGCATCGGATCCGTAGTTCCTCTATGATATGGAGCTTGGCTTTAGAGTTTACATAGTTCAATTATTTTTTTATTAATGTCTGGAGACGTTTTAGAGAAAAAAATCATTTTCACCAAACAGGCTCCTTTAAAACATTGCTGAAAAATAATGTTTCAAAAGTTAGCATATTAACCAAACATTTTCTTTAGCGGTTTGATGGATCACACTACTAAATATAGTCAAATCTGTCAAAAATTGACAGATCAATTACTTACTAAACAAAGTCATAAGCTTAACCAATTATACCACTACATCTAATTTTACTTAATACTTTGGCCTTGTAACAAAGTCATAAGCTTAACCAATTATACCACTTCATCTAATTTTAGGATTTCTAAAAAGATGTTTAGTAGTTGTTTAGATTGACGGTTAACATATAAAATGACTTAAAAGGTATACATATATTTAATAATAATAATAATAAATTTTTAAAAAAATAACAAAGGGTTCCCCTTCGTTTCTAATAACAATAATAAATTTAAAACTAATAATAACAATAACAAAGGGTTCCCCTTTGTTTCCCCACTTGTCCGACATCGATGGGAAAAGCGGGGACGGGAGCCTTGGGGCTTCTATAAAAGAAGTCTCAAAGGCTCCATGAAGTTAGCCTGCTCATCCGTTGATGGGCATTAATTAAGGAGCATATATGGTTCCCAATTAGTACAATTTTATTGTTTTTATTTAAATATAGAAACGTTTTGGGAAAGTTAACGTTTTTCAAATACTATAACAATTCTTCATTCCGTGCAACTTGCGGGCGAAGATACTAATATCAAAGAAAAATTAATCTGCATAGTTGATCGGTTCAAATCAAGAAATGAAGAAATAATATAAATGTTATTAACTTTTGGTATGATGAACAAAAATGATAAAATATTCTTTTAAAAAATGAAAAACGAGAACAACATTACGGATTACGTTATCTCTTCTTATATAAATCCAACACTGTAAGCTACCTACTTACCTCGTACTTGTTAATTAAACTTGTCTGATCTCCGATCTTGATTGCTACGACGATCCACCATGGCAGCTTCAATGCTGCCGTATTCCCTGCTTGGCCACCCCATTCCCTCGTCGGCGATTCCAGCCAGGCCACTGCCCTATGCTTATCGATTTCCACCTGCTGTGCCTGAAACCAGCACATTGAAAGAAAAAATGAATACGGGTCCTGAAGCTACCTATATAAGGAGTCTCAAGACTCTTCAATTTTTCCTATCCCATGTATCTTGCTTGCATCGGATCCGTAGTTCCTCTATGATATGGAGCTTGGCTTTAGAGTTTACATAGTTCAATTATTTTTTTATTAATGTCTGGAGACGTTTTAGAGAAAAAAAAATCATTTTCACCAAACAGGCTCCTTTAAAACATTGCTGAAAAATAATGTTTCAAAAGTTAGCATATTAACCAAACATTTTCTTTAGCGGTTTGATGGATCACACTACTAAATATAGTCAAATCTGTCAAAAATTGACAGATCAATTACTTACTAAACAAAGTCATAAGCTTAACCAATTATACCACTACATCTAATTTTACTTAATACTTTGGCCTTGTAACAAAGTCATAAGCTTAACCAATTATACCACTTCATCTAATTTTAGGATTTGCTAAAAAGATGTTTAGTAGTTGTTTAGATTGACGGTTAACATATAAAATGACTTAAAAGGTATACATATATTTATAATAATAATATAAATTTTAAAAAATAACAAAGGTCCCCTTTGTTTCTAATAACAATAATAAATTTAAAACTAATAATAATAATAACAAAGGGTTCCCCTTTGTTTCCCCACTTGTCCGACATCGATGGGAAAAGCGGGGACGGGAGCCTTGGGGCTTCTATAAAAGAAGTCTCAAAGGCTCCATGAAGTTAGCCTGCTCATCCGTTGATGGGCATTAATTAAGGAGCATATATGGTTCCTAATTAGTACAATTTTATTGTTTTTATTTAAATATAGAAACGTTTTGGGGAAAGTTAACGTTTTTCATAATACTATAACAATTCTTCATTCTGTGCAACTTGCGGGCGAAGATACTAATATCAAAGAAAAATTAATCTGCATAGTTGATCGGTTCAAATCAAGAAATGAAGAAATAATATAAATGTTATTAACTTTTGGTATGATGAACAAAAATGATAAAATATTCTTTTAAAAAATGAAAAACGAGAACAACATTACGGATTACGTTATCTCTTCTTATATAAATCCAACACTCTAAGCTACCTACCTACCTCGTACTTGTTAATTAAACTTGTCTGATCTCCGATCTTGATTGCTACGACGACCCACCATGGCAGCTTCAATGTCGCCGTATTCCCTGCTTGGCCACCCCATTCCCTCGTCGGCGATTCCAGCCAGGCCACTGCCCTATGCTTATCGATTTCCACCTGCTGTGCCTGAAACCAGCACATTGATAGAAAAAATGAATACGGGTCCTGAAGCTACCTATATAAGGAGTCTCAAGACTCTTCAATTTTTCCTATCCCATGTATATTGCTTGCATCGGATCCGTAGTTCCTCTATGATATGGAGCTTGGCTTTAGAGTTTACATAGTTCAATTATTTTTTTATTAATGTCTGGAGACGTTTTAGAGAAAAAAATCATTTTCACCAAACAGGCTCCTTTAAAACATTGCTGAAAAATAATGATTCAAAAGTTAGCATATTAACCAAACATTTTCTTTAGCGGTTTGATGGATCACACTACTAAATACAGTCAAATCTGTCAAAAATTGACAGATCAATTACTTACTAAACAAAGTCATCATAAGCTTAACCAATTATACCACTACATCTAATTTTACTTAATACTTTGGCCTTGTAACAAAGTCATAAGCTTAACCAATTATACCACTTCATCTAATTTTAGGATTTGTAAAAAGATGTTTGGTAGTTGTTTAGATTGACAGTTAACATATAAAATGACTTAAAAGGTATACATATATTTGATAATAATAATAAATTTTAAAAAAAATAGCAAAGGGCTCCCCTTTGTTTCTAATAACAGTACAATAATAAATTTAAAACTAATAATAATAATAACAAAGGGTTCCCCTTTGTTTCCCCACTTGTCCGACATCGATGGGAAAAGCGGGGACGGGAGCCTTGGGGCTTCTATATGTTAGAAATAATTATTTCCTAACATTGATTTATATAATAAAGGTTGTAATTTCATAAGGACTCACGTTGATGATTAGTGATGTATAATGGCGGAATTACTGGGTGAAATTCCCTCCCTCTCATTCTGTTAAAATTTAAGTATATAAGGGTTAAAAGATGTATAATCACTAGTACAAAAAAGCACATAAAATACTAACATTTAGCTACCGTTCTTATAAGAACGGTAGTGTATTCTTTAAAAAAATCGCGCGGTGGCAATTTTGTAAATAAGTACAAAACATTTCGCTACCGTTGTTTAATGGAACGGATGCAAAAAAATATTTAAAAAAATTAAATAAACATTTCGCTACCGTTTTTACCAAAAACGGTAGCGAAGTATTAATTATTAAAAAATAATAAAATTTCAACAAAGACCAGATCTGCGCTCCTCACCATTTTCTCACCATTTCCGATCCTCACCGCAGCCACACCACCGCGCAGCCCCGCATCCTCCACCGCCATTACAGCGAGTCAGCGACCACCGCCGTCGCAGCCTCCACATACATACAAATAGGGCGCCGTCGATCTGCAGCCGTCTCCACCGCCTACCCTTCCGATCTGCTTCGTCAATCTGCAGTCGTCAACGCCGTCTCCTCCAGCTCCTCTGCGATGCCACAGCTACCAGCCACCGTCACCGTCTCCGCCCCAACCACCGTCGTCCACATATGGCGGCTTAGACGCCTAGTCGACGACGGTGGCGTGAGCAGGGGCGAATCAGTAGCGGCGACGGCACCAGATCCTGCCTTGTCGCCTTCCTCAGGTACGTCTAACACCACTTTCTCCCTTTTTAGTGTTGATATCCTCTTCTTTTGACGGATCTGCTATATGCCATTTTTTTTTTCTAATTTGTTGTTGTGTTAATGATTTTTATTTCAAATCTGTGATTTTTGAATATCTTAGCAGTCTTTCTAGATAAAGAGCTGATGGTAATGAGGCCATTATTGCAGAACAAGTGTTTGAGAATAAAAAAGCTAAGTTTCCTATTCATTCAAAGTTTCCCTTTTCTTTATGGTTAATGAACTAATGTTGCTTTAACAATCTTCAGTTTTCACCTAATAACTACATTAAAGGATCTGGATCTGTAATTTCTTATATCTGCTGTTCTTTTTGGATTACATTACATTAATAGTGTCTTAGATTAGCTCTTTGGGCATATAAGTGAATCTTTGGACTTTTTGCAGTTGCATTTTTTTACTTCTTTTCACCCCAGGTCCATCACAGTGTTGTTTAATGTAACAAACCAAGAAATAGGCATGTAACCAGTATGCCCTCAGTTTCATTTTTATTTTTGCACTTCACTAACATTTTGGTCTTGCCCCCTTAATTGAATATGTTTTGCAGGGTAGGTATATATTTGCCAACACCTAGAAGTAGTCTAAAGCCTGTTGTGGCATTTGCTAATCTTAAAGTTCTGCATTTTCTTCAATTTCTTTTTGTGGTGAAAGCAGTATTTTCAATTGGTAGGATTTAGATTAAACATTTTGCTCAAGAGGGGGCTATTGAGTGATCTGCTTGCTAGTTGTTACAGTGCAATATTCATGAGTCAATGTGATCATTACATTAGCACAAGTTTGGAATTCACATTTTTTTTTCCAGCTTTTATTTCCATGTCCTGTTTCTTTCTTCATATTTTTTTTATACTTTTGACCTTAAACTAGTTTCATTCTCATTGGCCAATCAAGTTGAGTTCTTTAATGTGTTACCTAAGTTTTCAAAAGCATTTAGAATTGATATGTTGCCTAAGATTATATGCAAGAGCTTATGCTACCATCTTTAATGGAACATTCTTATCAAGTTTTTTTTTCCTTGCATTTATGTTGGTACATCAGAAACAGAGAAACTACTAACATACTTTTTATTTTTTATTTTTTATTTTTTTTAATGTGTATGAGCTGATAGATAAGGCTGTAAATTTATATGGTATACAGGGAATCATCAATGCCCTTTCATTTCTTTTATTAGATTTGGCTTTATTTTGGTAGTTGAGTAAACAACTTCTATTTTTGGTTCTTTGCTTAGATATATCTCCAAATTTATCAAGAAGCAAGAGAGGGAGGTTCCACGTGAAGACCTCAAATTCACCAATAATCTGTATGTGAAAAACTTCGATGATGATCTGACAGACAGAGGAATTTTCAAAATATGGGAAGGTCGGGATGAAAAGGGAAAGTCTAGAGGCTTTGGCTTTGTCAATTTTTATTCACATGAAGATGCTAAGGGGGCTGTTGAGGGTCTGAATGGTGCATTACTTGGTACACATTGGCTTATATCTTATATCTTATGCCATGAGTTTTCATATTTGATACTGCATTAAACTGATCATTCTCCATCATACTAGGTTGATATGTAATGCTAATTTCTTGTACATCTCAGGATCCAAGCAGCTGATTTTTGTAACTTCAGCAAAAGATCATGCCTCATGATAATGGTGTCAGTAAGGGATTTGGCTTTGTGAGTTTTTCCAAATTTCAATCCTGGAGATGCAAAGAAGGCTATGAATTCACTTAATGGTAAAGCTATTGTGCTCATTCGTCTCACTGTGTATTTGTGCCTACTGATGATTTGATTTTCTAATTTTAGTTAATTGTTTATAGGAACAACTTGTAATGGAATGTGCTTGTATGTGGCCTTATATATTTATATATTGTGTATTGAAGTGTGATGATATAAAGTATTGTGTTTTGATGATAGTATTGTGTTTAAGTGTGATGATTTAAAGTATTGTATTAGTATAAAGTTTGATAATTTTGTGATGATATAAAGTTTAATGGTAGTTTGATAGTATTAAGTAGTGTTGATGATAATATTGTGTTAAATATAGTATGTTATATGAATTTTAAGTTGTATATAACAAGTACAATAATTAAAAACAATTAGGGATTTAATTAAAATATATAAAATATTAAAAAATATATAATTATCCACTGCCATTCCAAGAATGGTAGCGGATAATTATATATTTTTTTAAAAATTATTGATCATTCGCTACCGTTCCTAGCTAGGAACGGTAGCGGATGACTTAATATTAAAAAAATAAAATACTAATTCGCTACTGTTCTAGTGAAGAACGGTAGCGGATGATCAGACTTTTCGCTACTGTTGTACAACAGTAGCGAAAAGTCAATGACATTCAGAGACTGTGCCATCCGCTACTGTTGTACAACAGTAGCGAAAAGTCATTTACAACAGTAGCAGATGTGTAGTTTTGTACTAGTGAATGGAAAAGGGATATGGGTTCTCCTAAAAGGAGGTTTCACATTCCTAAAGGGATTTATATTCCTGAAAGGAGGTTCCCATTCCTCTTGAAAGAGGGTTTCTCATCACATCTATAAATACCCAGGAAAATTCTAGGGACAATATGGTTTTCTGATCATAAGTTTTTTAGTCTCCGAGTTTTCTAGTCTCCGTATCATCAGGAGGTGATTAAGGTATACAGATCAGAGAGGTGAAGCATTCTTGATTGTTCAGGTTAGAGATTACATCTCAATGGAATCAAGTAAGTCTTTATCTTTATTCTTGTTTTAATTAAAGATCCATAATCATGAACATTGCTTAGTTGATTAATTTGATTTACATGCGGTTCATTGTTATTTGTGCTTCCGCATTCAAGTTATAAGCGCATAAAGGGTTTTAATCAACATTTGGTATCAGAGC
>CP025655.1:11768642-11781481 GCA_003576665.1 Ipomoea trifida | reverse complement strand
TCTCGGAGAAGGAAACAGGGAAGGATGAAGACCGGGGCTGCGACGTACTCGCCGGCTGCTCCACAATGCCGCCGGGCTACACGCTTCGCTGATGCCGTAGTCGTTTTACCGGAGAAGGAGATACCATCGATGCCGTCCATTTGCTGCCGTCGACAAGGGGAACGGGAAACAGCTGGCCGAAGCTCTGCCTTGCCGCCGGAGGCCGCTTGCCACTTCGACGACGTCTACATCCCCCGGCTACCATTACCAATGGCTCGTTCGGAGGGAAAACAGGGGACGTTGGCTTGCTTAAGTCGGTGAAGGGGGAAGACGAGGACGACGGAAAGGACCGCTGCCGGCAACTTCCTTCGTCGACGTTGTCGCCGTTCGGGAGCTCTCTGTTATTTGCGTAAACGCGAAAAGGAGGCGGAAAACTGCTTGACTGCTGAACAACGATCGTTGCTATAGGTAATAGGTAGTAGGGTAGGTTTCTATATTAGGAAGCTTCTATTTTGGGCTAGGTCAAATATGGAACTTGGGTCAAATTAGGAGGTTGGGTTAAGACTTGATTATTTTTGGGCTCAAGGATAATTCATAGGCACCATTTTCATATAATAAGAATTATGGTTCATGAGCTTATAAAGGTAAGGCTTATACAATTGGAATTTAGGTTAGATTATTTAGAAAAGACTACACCATTGGGCTAGGTTAGTTGGGTCAATTTAAAAAGAGTTGGGTCACAACCATAACTTATATTATATATATATATATATATATATATATATATATATCTACACAATTATGGGCTTAGTATAATTCTTAGGAACATTTAAATTAGGTGGGCTCAATAATGTTTATGTAGGAAATATATATATACCACTATAGAAATATTGGGCTATAGACTATTATTATTAATCATATCAATAAACTATATACAAGAGTATGTAATCCCAAGCCCATAAGAAAACAAATGTATATACATATAATTATTTAAATAATTACTCAATAATAAATAACCCCTCATTTAAATATTTAATAGAGCAGTAGGAATTTTCGGGGTGTTACAGCTTAGCATTCTTTTGCTAATGGTTCTTTGTGTGTTTTCCAGGTATGGAGTAGTTATGCGAGAGCGCGCTAGAGCTTTTTCCTATGAGGATGTTTAGCCTTAGTTTGTTTCGTTTAGACCTTGAGTTGTTGGCCTGTGAGCCTTGAGATATTATGATACTCTTGTTAGTGATTTGAGTACTTATGACCTTGGATTGTGGATTTATTTCTATTTGATATCTATGACAGCTTAGCTCGTTTTATGATTAGCCTGTGCATCTAGGCTGTGTTTATACCTAGATGTGGCATGATGCCCCTTAGGTTTTAAATTCGCTTCCGCTATGTTATGTTTTGGTTGAGATAGGCAGCTGTTGTGCTAAGTTTTATCTATCTCAGCTTGTGTGAGGTTGGGTGTCACAGCCAAAGCCCTTTAATTATATAAGTGAGGCAGGCATGGACTCATCCCATGGCTTGGGCGATCACTCTATTTTCTGATTCCTAAGATAATGTCATTAGGCTTAGCTTCCATGGAGATTGCATCTTTTTCAAGTAGTGCAATGGGTCATGATCCTAGCGAAGTTGGCTCACCTCCTCTCTATTCGATTCAAGATATCTTCGGGGTAACCGACTTCACATGGAGATCCATGTGACACCCCAACCTCACATGGGCTGAGATAGCTACAAACTTAACATAAAAGCTGCCAATCTCAACCAACAAACCAAACATAGCGGAAGCGAATTAAAACCTAAGGGCGTCATGCCACATCTAGGATATAATCACAGCCTAGATGCACAGGCTAAACACAAGAATAAACTAAACTGTCATCTTATAAAACTGAAATAATAACATAATCCTCAAATAAAAATCCATATATCCAAGGGACCAAAGAACTAGTCAAGAGTAACATAATATCTCAAGGCACACAGGCCCAAAAACCAACAACTAAACAAGGTAGACTAAGAACTACGCATCCTCATAAAAGAGAGAACTCTAGCGCGCTCGCGTAGACTACTCCATACCTGGAAAACACACAAAGAACCATTAGCAAAAGAATGCTAAGCAACCACCATTCACACCCGCAAAGAGGTATAGATATATAGTAAGGTTGTAAATAGGTTTACACACCCATATAGAATATAAACACCAACGAACTGTGCAATAGTTCAAATCAGATACTCAACAAGGATAAACTGAATGAATCATAAACCAAAACTCATTCAAGTAAAGCCGAAATCCAAAGATAGAAAGATAAGACAACAACGAATCAACTCCAAGGTACTAACTGAACACAAGCATAAGGAATAATCAATAGAATGAACAAGGACTCATATCTCAAGAATCAGAAAGGAAAACCCAACAACAACCACCAAGCATCATACTAAACCCAAACCCGAACTCAAACCAGATGCACAAAGGCAAAGCTCACTCACAGGGGTAATGAACCCAATCACAGGGGTAATGAACCCAATCACAGGGACCGTAGTCCAATCACAGGGACGAAGTCCAATCACAGGGGTGAATCGACCCAATCACAGGGTGCAACCCAATCACAGGGGTAGCGAACCCAATCACAGGGCAATAGCCCCAATCACAGGGACCTAAGTCCAATCACAGGGGTAATAAACCCAATCACAGGGGTAATGAACCCAATCACAGGGGTAATGAACCCGAATACAACAATAATCACAAAGTGCATCCACAATCCCAACGATATCAACAAGCCAACAACTCACAAACATACTCCGACATCATCCCAAACCAACCAAACAAAGTGTTCATCTCATCTATGAACACCAACAACTCCCAGATAGAAAGAATATCAAGAATCAATAGACCAAAGGATACAAAAGGGGAAACTAAAGACATGAACAAATCTCCAAGATAAGGCAATAAATATCCAACAAGAGACATGGATAAATACTCCAAAAGCATGGTAAAATACCCAACAAGACAATCCAACAATACTCAGAAACAAAGGAGAAACAAACAGACAACAACTCTCAGAACAGCCTCTGGAAACAATTTCCAGTAGACCTAGCGGAAGACACCAACGGACACGCCACCGCCCCTCCGCATGAAGGCGGAGCCCTCACGGACCACCCTGATCCGTCCAACTCCGCTTGCCTGCGGAACTCCCTGGCGGGTTACATTATATCGGACCTCCGTAAGGTCAAAACACTCCCAGTTCCAGAACATCATCATCAGACACGAAATAACATTTCCAGAGAGTAAAATCAGACCAAGACATCAACATTTCATACAATTTAGAGGCCAAAAACATGGAAATCCAAACCATCAATGATCATACAACACTAACCAAAAGATCAAGATGACATCCAACAAATAGAATCAACAAGATAGGCTAATACAAGGGATTTTCAGGATTTCCAATCCACCAAATAATATCAAATAGATTAGGAGTGAATGAAAATAGTTTGATGGACATGGATGGTTACCTTGAATAGCTTTATCCCACTCCAAGAAGCCCTAAGCAAGATCACAAAGCCCCACCTTCACCTTGATCATCTTTTCCCAAAGAACCCCAAAAGAACTTTGTAAGAATATGCTTAAAGACTATTATAAACACACAATGCAAGATGGATCCTATGATAGATGAACTTACCCACTCCTAAGCAACCATAAAAGAGCAATCTTGACTTGAAAGCTTGTAGGAAAATGGAGATCAATTTTGTGAAGGAAGAAGAGGGAAATGGCGTGTGAGTGTAAGGAGAAAGAGGAAGAGGAGTGAAAGCTTTTAGGTTATTTGATCATCATAATATATACTAGGGATACATATAATATTAAGTGTAAGACTTTATTAGGAATTGGGCTCAAGCTTATATTATAATGGTCAAAAGAATTAATTATATATATATTCAAGACTAACCAAATGGGCTAAATAATCACCCCTTATAATTAATATAAGAATTAATATAAGAAAGCCCATAGAAATGTCTTAGGACCAATATATGTATATCATATAATGTAAGATCAATAAATTGGGCTTGTAGGAATATTTAATTACAAATAGTAAGGGCTCAAATTGAATAAAATCCCTTACAAGAATAATTCAATAAATTGGGCTCTTGAATATAATAATTAAATCAAGCTCATGGGCATATATATATATAAGAGCATATATATATTAAATTGAAAGGATTAGCCCAATTAGAAATTAATTAAATTGCCCAAGGAATTAATTAACGGTTCGAAAGGCTTGAACGAATTTACGGGGCGTTACACTCTACCCCCCTTAAAAGGAGCTTCGTCCCCGAAGCTCGAAGCTAACGGGAACTAGAAACAAACAGAGCGAAACAGAATGATACGAATCCAAAGGAACGAAGGTTTAACGAAAGGTTAAGAAAAGGAACGATTGCTCAACTACTCCTAACTCCCAAAAACACACTAACATGCAACTAAACTCCTAACTTACCCAACCCAAAACTAGCATGCAAAGCAGACATAACTAAACTACTCACCTACACTACAGGGTTACTAAAACAAAGCTAAAACTAACGGGAAACTAACAACCAACCTGGGTGGCCTCCTTGAGAAGAACTGCCTGGAGCGTGCGGCGGGTAAGGATAGGGATACGGGTAAGGGTAGGGGTACTGCTGCTGATATGACGGTAGATACTCCGGTGGCACTTCAATGCCAAGCTTGTTCTCGATGTAGCCCAAACGCTGAAAACCACGATCTACCCTCAGATCTAAGGTATCGAACCTCGCCTCCATCTTCAGATCCAGGGTGTCGAACCTCGCCTCCATCATGCGCTGCATCTCCTGCAACTGCCGGAGCACCGGCCCAACTGGTGGCGTAGGAGCCAAAGGATCATGCTGCTCCTTCCTCCTATACTCTCGACCGGCCTCTCCCAACGGTTCTTCCCCTTCAGCCTCTTCTTCGGACTCATCCTCAGCTGCTTGCTCAGCTTGCTGGACCCCAACCAACCCTCGCAACCTCTTGTGCGGAATGTGATAGCGCTCAATCAGCTCCCTGCTCTCCTCGGCTGGCATCCTACTCAGCTCGTGAGCGGTGACGTACTCATTCCCCTCAACCTGAAACAATCCAGAGAACTGCAAACTCGGCGCATTGAACGCGCTATGAACCGGTTGCTTGACCAACTCCCCGGTCACACTAACTCTCTTCTGGTGAAATATCCAACTCAAGATCATCCCGTAAGGCCGATTGCGCCTCTTGCTCGACTTGCAGAATTCCATGTGCAAGATCATCAAGGTAGGTAAGTCAAACTTCACCCGGTGCTTCAGAAAGTATGCAAAGGCACACTCAATAGCTGTGACTTGCCGGCTGTTGTTCCGGTTGGGCAACAAACTCTCTGCAACCAACATAGTCAAATCCTCTGTCTCCTGTCAGATTGTGTTTATCGGGGCGGGTATCCAACGCCACGTTCTCATCCGGCCCTAGCATGTACCTCAGGTAATCACGAAAACCCACTTCCGGTGTTTCAACCCATGCATTCCTTTCATACTCACTAACACCTCCTAAAGGCAAATTAAGCAGCCTACCCAACCTAGGCGGATCCAAAGAGATCTTTACACCCTTCACGATCGAAGTGATCATGGGCATCTGATTAGAGGTCTTAAGCTTCATATTCTGATAGAATTGATTGACCAAATTGGGGTACACAACATCTTCAATTCTCAAGAACGTATTCAATAAGCCTTGGAAATTCAACATATTCACAATCTCGGGTGAAAAATGCATCGGGTCAAGAGCTTTACCGTCAATTATGTGATATTGGATGGGGCTTGAACCTTCTCCTGCTTCGGGTCGATTCCTTCTAGACATTGTTGGTGTTGAGGCTCGAACTTGGCTGTTGCGGATGAAAACTACGATCGAAACTGCGGACCTCACGGCAGACTTGCGGCCAACTTGCGAAGATGATGCCGTCGATGAGCAATACTGCGGACCTGGGCGGACTAAACCGACGGAAGCAAGTCACGGACCTCTGTGCTCTGTTGCTTGCTGCTGTTGCGGAAAAGAAAGGGAGATGCGGAGAAGAAAGACGGGCTAGGGTATATTACGCTGAGGACGTCGAAGTACGCATGTACCCTTAACACTTGCGGTCGAAACCAACGGGGATCAGGACCCCGTTACGTTACCCTTTTTCTCTTCTCGCGGAACACCTCGGCGGAGCGCTCTGTTCCGCTGCCTGCCTCCGCACGTACACGCGGAACGTCGTCACGGGGGTCACTGTTCCGTTTCTCCCCTCCGCTCCGTTTATCGCTTGGCCACTAGGATTTAAAACAGAAGCGTCTTGGCTTGAACACTACGAACCAAAGTGGCTGGATGGCGTAGTTCCTTGTGTTTAGATGCTAGGCGTGGGTTCGAGTCCCCTTGTGCACGTTGGTTAGGCCTTTTCCCTTCTTCTTGCGTTTTGCTCCTTGGCTTGGTGTCACGGCTTCCCGACACTTACAACACGATCGAATCTTCGAACTTCTTAACGAAACGCGTCCTAAAGCGTTCTAACTAACGAGAGGTCGCCTAAGGTTCACTTAACGGTTCTACTAACTAAAACTCTTAACGAAAGACTCGGAAAGCACATAAACCACGCAAACAAAGATTAAACTCGGGGTTACCTTCCTCCAGCCCACTCGCCTCGGCTTGGGTACGGCCCATCACAAAGATCTTCTTCTGCTGCGGCCTCGCCTGCTGCTCTCGGCCTCCACCTGGCCGGCTACCCCCGCTGCCTGCAGCCTCTCGGGCTGGTCGAGCCACCGCCGGGGCTCCCTGAGCTGCACTCGGTCTGGATGAAGATGAACTTGCCTTCTTAGCTGCGCACTCGTACGCCCTATGACCTCGCAGACCACAGCTGAAGCACTCTACCAACTGGCCATCACAATCGCGCCCTGGATGGTCCCTCCCGCAACGCCTGCAATGATAATGCCGGGTGCGAACTCCCTCACCAGCTGACCCTTGCCCGGGACTAGGGCGAGATCCACCACCGTGGCTAGAACCACCCTGCTGAAAGCCTCTCCTCGCGCCGGGTCCTCCGGGGCGGTGCCTCTTGGAGTCTTGAGCTCCTCCCTCGGCTGGCCGCTTGGAGCGGTCCTGAGTCCCTCGCCGGATCGACAGCACTCGGTAATGATCGGCTGCGCTGCTGTAGGCCTCGCTGAGAGTCTGGAACTTGAACACCACTAGAGCCATGCGCGTCTCTAGGTTCAGGCCGGCTACGAATCGCTCGATCCGTGTCTCCTCTGTCGGGGCTAAGGTGGGTGCAAAGCGAGCTAGCTCCAGAAAGCGCCGATGGTACTCCTGAACGGTCCTCGTCCCCTGGTGAAGGTGTAAGAACTCCTCCTGCATGGCGGCCTTGACGTGGGCCGGGTAGAAGCGGGTCCTCATCCGGTCTTTGAACGTCTCCCACCCGAACTCGGGCTCCTGACGCAGCGCCGGGCCGTTATGGACCCACCAGAGATCAGCTTCCTCCCTCAGGTAGAAGCTGGCCATCTCCACCTGACGACCAGGTGGGCACTCAACAGCCTCGAGGATCTTGTCGAAGGCTCGGATCCACTCCTCAAGAACCGTAGGGTCCTCCTCCCCAGCGTAGAAAGGCGGGTGCTGCCCTGCCACCCTCCGGACCAGATCGGGCTGACCGCGTTGGTTGTTCTGAACCATCGCGTTACCGAGCAGCTGGGTGATCTGCGTCAGCTGCTGAAGGTTCTGCATCAGCTGCTCCACGATAGGCACTTCCGGGAAGTCCTCGCGTCTCCGTGGCGGCACCATGATCGATAGAAGAAGAGAGGTACTAACAGAAGACGAGAAGAACGCTGCGGTCGGTCGTAACCAAACACGCAAGGAAACAAGTGAGAACAAGCTCACAACAAACAAACAACAACAACCTGCAAAAGCACAAACAAAAGCAAGTAAACGAGTCCTCACCGCGCGGCCTAGAAATCACACATCTTAGGACTCTTAAACATCTTAACTTCTACTGATCAAGTCCTAGAGTCTCAGATTACAACCCTAGGATTCCTACTTAGACCTCAACACAGGCTCTGATACCAACTGTGACACCCCAACCTCACATGGGCTGAGATAGCTACAAACTTAACATAAAAGCTGCCAATCTCAACCAACAAACCAAATATAGCGGAAGCGAATTAAAACCTAAGGGCGTCATGCCACATCTAGGATATAATCACAGCCTAGATGCACAGGCTAAACACAAGAATAAACTAAACTGTCATCTTATAAAAACTGAAATAATAATAACAATCCTCAAAGTCTAAAAATCCATAATCATCCAAACGGGACCAAAGAACTAGTCAAGAGTGTAACATAATATCTCAAGGCACACAGGCCCAAAACCAACAACTAAACAAGGTAGACTAAACTACGCATCCTCATAAAGAGAGAACTCTAGCGCGCTCGCGTAGACTACTCCATACCTGGAAAACACACAAAGAACCATTAGCAAAAGAATGCTAAGCAACCACCATTCACACCCGCAAAGAGGTATAGATATATAGTAAGGTTGTAAATAGGTTTACACACCCATATAGAATATAAACACCAACGAACTGTGCAATAGTTCAAATCAGATACTCAACAAGGATAAACTGAATGAATCATAAACCAAAACTCATTCAAGTAAAGCCGAAATCCAAAGATAGAAAGATAAGACAACAACGAATCAACTCCAAGGTACTAACTGAACACAAGCATAAGGAATAATCAATAGAATGAACAAGGACTCATATCTCAAGAATCAGAAAGGAAACCCAACAACAACCACCAAGCATCATACTAAACCCAAACCCAAACTCAAACCGAATGCACAAAGGCAAAGCTCACTCACAGGGGTAATGAACCCAATCACAGGGGTAATGAACCCAATCACAGGGACCGTAGTCCAATCACAGGGACCGAAGTCCAATCACAGGGGTGAATCGACCCAATCACAGGGGTAGCGAACCCAATCACAGGGGTAGCGAACCCAATCACAGGGGCAATAGCCCAATCACAGGGACCTAAGTCCAATCACAGGGGTAATAAACCCAATCACAGGGGTAATGAACCCAATCACAGGGGTAATGAACCCGAATACAAACAATAATAGCACAACAAGAGCATCCACAATCCCAACGATATCAACAAGCCAACAACTCACAAACATACTCCGACATCATCCCAAAACAACCAACAAAGTGTTCATCTCATCTATGAACACCAACAACTCCCAGATAGAAAGAATATCAAGAATCAAGACCAAAGGTACAAAAGGGGAAACTAAAGACATGAATAAATCTCCAAGATAAGGCAATAAATATCCAACAAGAGACATGGATAAATACTCCAAAAGCATGGTAAAATACCCAACAAGACAATCCAACAATACTCAGAAACAAAGGAGAAACAACAGACAACAACTCTCAAAACAGCTCTGGAATTTCCAGACCTGCGGAAGACACCAACGGACACGTCCACCGACCTCCGCATACTCCCTCACGGCCTTCCGCCAACCCCCGCTTGCCTGCGGCGGCGGTTACATTATCCGCCAAGGACCTCCGCAAGGTCAAACACTCCCAGTTCCAGCAGACACGAAATAAATTTCCAGAGAGTAAAATCAGACCAAGACATCAACATTTCATACAATTTAGAGGCCAAAAACATGGAAATCCAAACCATCAATGATCATACAACACTAACCAAAAGATCAAGATGACATCCAACAAATAGAATCAACAAGATAGGCTAATACAAGGGATTTTCAGGATTTCCAATCCACCAAATAATATCAAATAGATTAGGAGTGAATGAAAATAGTTTGATGGACATGGATGGTTACCTTGAATAGCTTTATCCCACTCCAAGAAGCCCTAAGCAAGATCACAAAGCCCCACCTTCACCTTGATCATCTTTTCCCAAAGAACCCCAAAAGAACTTTGTAAGAATATGCTTAAAGACTATTATAAACACACAATGCAAGATGGATCCTATGATAGATGAACTTACCCACTCCTAAGCAACCATAAAAGAGCAATCTTGACTTGAAAGCTTGTAGGAAAATGGAGATCAATTTTGGGGAAAGAAGAGGAAAATGGCGTGTGAGTGTAGGGAAAGAGGAAGAGGAGTGAAAGCTTTTAGGTTATTTGATCATCATAATATATACTAGGGATACATACAATATTGAGTGTAAGACTTTATTAGGAATTGGGCTTAAGCTTATATTATAATGGTCACAAGAATTAATTATATATATGTATTCAAGACTAGCCAAATGGGCTAAATAATCACCCCTTATAATTAATACAAGAATTAATATAAGAAAGCCCATAGAAATGTCTTAGGACTAATATATATATATCATATAATGTAAGATCAATAAATTGGGCTTGTAGGAATATTTAATTACAAATAGTAAGGGCTCAAATTGAATAAAATCCCTTACAAGAATAATTCAATTAATTGGGCTCTTGAATATAATAATTAAATCAAGCTCATGGGTATATATATATATATAAGAGCATATATATATTAAATTGAAAGGATTAGCCCAATTAGAAATTAATTAAATTGCCCAAGGAATTAATTAACGGTTCGAAAGGCTTGAACGAATTTACGGGGCGTTACAATACGTTTGCGGGGAACACCCCACCTCACATAGGCTGAGATAGCTAAAACTAACATAAAAGCTGCCAATCTCAACCAACAAACCAAACATAGCGGAAGCAATTTTAAACTTAAGGGCGTCATGCCACATCTAGGTATTAACAAAGCCTAGATGCACAGGCTAAACAAGAAAACTAAACTGTCATATCATAAACTCAAAACGAATCCTCAACTAATCCTAAAATCCAAAACATACTCAAAGTACAACAGAGTATCATAAGATCTCAAGGCTCACAGGCCATCAAACAAAGTCTAATCAGAACTAACTAAGGCTAATGTCCTCATAAGGAAAGCTCTAGCGCGCTCACGATGCAACTACTCCATACCTGGAAAACACGCAAAGAACCATTAGCAAAAGAATGCTAAGCAACCACCATTCACACCCGCAAGGAAATATAGATATACATAAGCTTGTAAATAGGTTTACACACCCATATAGAATATAAACACCAACGAACTGTACAACAGTGCAAATCGATACTCAACAAGGATAAACTGAACGAATCACAAACCAAGACTCAATCAATAAATCCAATAACCAATAACGAAAGCATAATGATAACGAATCATAAATGAGATACCAACTGAACACAATCCAAAGGGAACATCCAACTCAAGAGAATGACAAGGTATCAACCGAACAATCCAAAGAACTCATAAGAACCAACAAAGAAGACATCCCAACATCAACCTCCCAACCAACCAACCCATCAACCAAGTCACACCAAAGTCAGAAGTCAATAGTCACGAGTCAGACGGGGTGATGAGTCCCACTCACAGGGACCGAAGTCCAATAGTAACCAATAGTAACCACAGGGGTAATCAACCCAAATCACAGGGGTAGCGAACCCAATAGTAACACAATAGTAGCACAACCAATAGTAACCAATAGTCCACAATATATAGTCCAATAGACCAATAGTAACCAATAGTCCACAATAGAGCACAATAGTCACCATAGTAACACAATGGTCCATCACCACAACCATACTCCAACACCAACTCAACCAACCAAGACGTGGGTTCATCTCAAATATGAACACCAACCAACTCCCAGATCATAACTCAAAGATCAATAGACCAAGGACACCAAAAATGGAAACCAAAAGCATGAATCAATACTCCAAACTAAGGCATCAATGCTCAATGAAAGACATGAATAAATACTCCAAATACATGGTGAAATACCCAACAAAACAATCCAACAATGATCTGAAACAAGGGACCAACAACAGACAACAAAGCAGAAACTGCTCTCTGGAAACAGTTTCCCAGAGAACTACGGAACACTCAACGGACCACAGTCCTCCGCCGAACCCTCCGCAAGGAGAGCCGGACTCCCTCAACGGGCACTCTCCTCCGCCCCCATCCGTTGCCACCTTGCGGATCGCCCTAGCGGGTTACATTATACCGTTCGGTCTTCCGCAAGGCCAACCCCATCCCAGATTCCAGAACCAAAACAGACATGAACAAATCCAATTTCCAGAATACAAATCAGACAAAGACACTCACATTTCATCCAATTTAGAGTCCAAGAATAAGGAAATCCATAACATCATTGATCATACAACACAAGACAAAGATCAAGATGAAATCCAACAAGAAACATCCAAGAAATAGGCTATTCAACAAGAATTTTCAGGATTTCCAATCACCAAATCAATATATATAGAATAAGGGAATAAAATAGTTTTGATGGACATGGATGGTTACCTCAAAGAGCTTTTCCTACTCCAATAAGCCTTTTGCTAGCTCAAGAAGCCCCACCTTCACCTTGATCATCTTTTCCCAAAGAATCCCCAAAAGAACACTTATAAGATTATATAAAAAGACTATCTAAAACACAAAATGCAAGATGAATCCTAGGATAGATGCACTTACCCACTCCCAACAAAGCTTAAAAGAGCAATCTTGGCTTGAAATCTTGTAGGGAAGATGAAGATGAATTTTAGGGAAATTTGAGAGGAAATGGCGCAAGAGTGTGTGTAGGAGGAAGAAATGAGTGAAAGTCTTAGGGTATTGATCTTCAATTATATACCATGAATACATACAATATTTAGGGTGTAAGACATTAAATGATGTGGGCTTAAGTAATCTTATAGAATAATGGGTGTAGGAAAATATAATCAAGACTATGAATATAATCAAGACTAGTAAGTTGGCTTATTAAATTCACCCCTTACAA
>CP025655.1:11708118-11726552 GCA_003576665.1 Ipomoea trifida | reverse complement strand
AGGTAGTTTATGACTTTTGTACATATTGCACAATTGGCAATAGAATTGACGTAAGGGCGACACAGAGATAGGAACATTAAAGTGTTGCAACACTAGACGTAGCACCTTATTGGACGGATGACCAAGGCGATGGTGCCACTGCGATACTGGGGACAGATTTGTGGCGTTTATTGAGGGCTGACACGAGATTGGTCTGTAGTAGACACCATTAATGTTCGCCCCTCGTAGTAGCGACATCCCCGTTTGAAGATCCTTTACAATACAGTGAGAATCAAAAAATTCAACGGACACTTGATTAGTTTTGTACAGTTGAGACACATATAATAGATTATTATGCAACTGTGGGACACGTAGAACGTTTTGGAGAGTGAGCACGGAACTGGGAGTGGGAATGGTAGTCTGACCAATATGGGAAATTTTTAAAGAATTATCGTTGCCTAGGCAAATTTCGTTGGGACCCTTGTACTAAAAAAATGTCTGGAGAAGAGTAACACTCGGGGTGGCATGGTGAGAAGCACCGCTGTCAAACAGCCATGGTGAAGACGACCTAATAGTGGAATTGGCTGTAGGTGACTGATAAGGAGAAGGTTCCTGCATGGGAAAAACATTATGTTCCTTTAAAAACCAGGCTAACTTACGGCAAAACCGAGTTTCATGGCCAGAAAAATTACAAAACTGGCACACAACTCTAGGTCGGCTATTGCCACCTTGCGGCCATTGTTGTCTGTAATTGCCGCTATTATTATTGTTGTTGCGAAACCTTCGGTTGTTGGTTGTAGCGTTCTGATTGTTCCGTGGAGGAAAAAAACTACGTTGGGTAGCATTAGTAGTGGGCAGTATAGACTGGCGGGCATCATCAGCCTCCTTTAATTGACGTTCATGATTTGTGAGAACGCCAGCTAACTCACCCAAGGAAATGGGAGTTTCGCGAATACGAACAACAGAAATGATGGGATTGCATTCTTCGCCTAGTTTTGTTAATATGTAAACAACTAGGTCTTCATCAGAGACAGGGCATTGAGCCAATGCCAGATCATCAGCTATGGACCGCATATCATTCAGATAAGCAGTAACCGACCGAGCACCCCTCAGATTTGTAGTGAGCTTGGCCTTGAGGGAAATAATACGTCCTCGAGAGGCACTAGCATAACTAGCAACGAGTCGTTTCCAGGCATCACAAGCTGTTGTAGCAGAAGATATAAGGGGTTGAATTGTGTCTGAACAACTCCCTAAAAGAGCATTAGTAATTATTTGTTCTTGACGGTACCAAGTTAAATGTTCCGGTTTGGGGTGGTTTGTGCAGTATCGGAAAACTTGGCCAGTTCTTTGACAGAGCCGTCAATGTAAATGAGGAGATTGAAGCCAATCAGAGTAGCTTGAACTTGGCGTCTCCAGACCGAAAAATTTGTGGGGGTGAGTTTGATTGGGAAGTTTGATGGTGCAGTGAGTTGGATCACTTCATTAGACGTCGTAGGAACAACAACTGTAGATGCCATTAATAGAGAGAGAGTTGACAAAGGAAAGGGGAAAAAAACTTTCTTAGGAGATTGTGGCTCTCGATACCATGTGAAGTTATGAATTGAATTGTGGATTAATGAGAATAAGTAGGGTATAAATAGTGTACAGGAGGAAGGAAGTTATAACTACTCACTAACGTATAGGAGCCTATTTAGAACAACTAACAAATATAAATAATATCAGCCGCAACTAACAAATATAAATAATGTCAGCCACACAAATATAAATGATATCAGCCACACATATGTTTAACAGCACAGACCTTGTTCAATCGACATATTAGAGTTGCCGTCGCCAAAACTCCGGTCACTCAAGATTGCCGCCGCCGAGCTGTGTTGCCGATCGTTGTGGGAAAAAGCTTCGCCGACTACCATCAGACTAGACTAGAGATCTCACTAGATTTTCGTTGTCTAACGCTGTAAGCCGCTCTTCCATTTTAGAAGAAAAAAACAATCAACAACAAAAAGTTGCCCACTCTCACTCTAGCTGACGATGCATGCACATGGCCAAAGACCGCCGTCGCTCTCACCGGCGCTCCAACCGGTGCTGTCGCCGCCACTTGTTGTCGGGGTAAGGATTCATGAAAAAGTTATATATAAAATATCCATATGAATATACATGATTTACCATTCACTGAAGTAATGGAGCATCTGATAACGTGTTGTGAATTGTTGTGTGTGCTCATTGGCCCGTTAGCTTCTAACCAGTGAATTGCAAACAGTTTCAAAGTATAAGTTAAAATAGTGAAATAACAAAATAATATAGAGAGTAGAGATAGAGAGTAGATACAAAATAATAGGGAGAAGAGTTAGAATATCATTCCACTAGCATACACATATAAATACATATCAACATATATATAATTTCATTTGTAACAGATATAATAATGACAAGTTTAATGATGAACCGTTACGTCCATAAGTCCATTACACGAATAATGTCTATATTTATTTTATTTATAACAACTACTTTATTTATTGAGGAAAATTTTTTCAAATACAGTAAGTTGGTTGAAAATCATAAAATTTGCAATTTTTTTTTTTTTTAAAAAAAAGAAATTTCATGAAATTAGGGTCTATTTGGAAATATGAAAAATATTTTATAGAAAATAATTTTTAAAAAATGACTCATTTTTCAGAAAATATTTTAATTTTCTAGTGTTTGGCTATTGGCCAGAAAACTACTATTTTTTGTTTGGTTCATTTTTTTTAAAAGGAGCATAGTATTTGTTATATAATAATAATAATAATAATAATAATAATAATAATAATAATAATAATAATAATAATAAGAATGATGATGATGATGGTGGTGGTGGTAGTAGTGGTGGGGGTGGTTGTTGATAAGTGTATTTATATGTCCATGCTTCCACCCCATATATAAACTTATTTTGAGTGATAAATAATTTGGTTTTAGGCAAAATGTGCTCTAGTTCATATATTTGTATCATTAGGTGCATAAATTATTGAATTGAAGACTACCATATGCCTTTCGGGCATTTTGAAAAATCTCTAGTCAATGGGAGCTAAGATGAAGCTAAGAAGATGGCTAAAATACTTCAAAAGGTGCCAAAAAGTGATGTATTCAATGATCTTGGTCACTTGGGCAAACCAAGGAAAAAGTGGAACAAAAGAGCAAGAAGTTAAAATTCAGACACAGATTGACCACTGTTATGATATTTTGACCATATCTAAGCTTAGGAATATCTAAATGAGTAATTCTTATTCCATTGGAAAGAAGACTTAAAGGGATACAAATCTTATGAAGAAATCAAAGTCTATATTAGAAGGGAAAAAAGTCAAAATTAAATCAGCCTACAAGCTGGAGTTGTGTCGCAGGAATATTCTCTACACATTGAGAAGAGGTAGAATGACCCCGATTTCACTTTGAATTAACTCAACGCGTCGAGCCAAGACTTCGACCTGTTGAGACCATCCAAATTTACGATTTTTTCTGCTCAGAATTCTCTAATTTTCCCTCATTCTCAACCCCAACTATATATAGCATCATTTTTCTCTCAACCCTAAGTTTGGGGCTACGGTTTGGGAATACAAAGGGACTGAAGAGAGACGATTCTTCACACTCCTAAGGAAGAATGAGGGATCCCTACACCTTGGATGAGTAAAATCATTGCAAAATTTTGGAAGAAGAATTAGAGGATCAAAAGCTACCAACTATAGAAAAGAGAAGAACTTAGAAGACACATTTGGGATAAACTAACTCTTCCTCTCTTCTTTACTTTAAGCTTTTATTATATCTTCCTTGAAATAATTATTGTTGAAAGTTGAAACTATGTTAGCCATGGTTGGCTAAGCTTTTCTTATGGAGTTTTGGATAAAAGTGTTTATGAACCTATGTGCCTAGTTCTTCAATTTCTTAATGATATATTTATATTTGGATTTTATGACTTGTGTTGCAATTGTGATTTATATTGTTGATGCTTGTAACTAAAGGCCTAAATTACTTGTTTCATTGCTATAGAGTTCGGTTCGTTTTAAAACGGTTCGATTTCGGTTCGGTTTAAGATCCCCAAATTTCAACATTTCCTAATTTTTGGAACATACTATCACATAATCACATAATCCATACCTAAAATCTAAACATTATATAACAAAATAGCAATTCAAAGTTCAACATACTACTAAGTACTAATTGTGAGCTAAAGAACAATCGCAACAAATGTGCAAAGTAGAGAACAAACTATAAAGAAATCAAATAAAAAATTTAAGAGAGATACAAGTGAGAATAGGAATTGAACGACGGAGAAGTCATCAAGGGACTTAGATTTACTTCTTTATTATTATTGTTATTGTCGTCGTCGCCCCTAGTTCTATTTGTGATAGATAGCATGTGAACAAAGAGTCAATATTGGAAGCACAAAGAGTCAATATTGCCTCCACTGTGGTCGAACCCACAACCTCCCATATGAGGGAGTAACTTAGTGCCACTAGACCACAATGTCCTTGGTTGCAATTTTTAATTTATTACTTCTTTTTCACGAATGAGATTATTTTTGCGCTCCTTGAGTTGAGAATGAGTGGCCATAATCTCTTGAAAATTTCACATTAGATGGACAATTGATTCTCGAGAAAAAGAAGTACTAATAGAATAAAAAAAAAAGTTAGATATTAGCTCTTCATCCTCAACTCCAAGTGCCATGAGACAATCTTCTTTTGAACTTAGCTCAATTGGTTTGCTCACAAGGCAAAATAATGCAGTGTCATTTTTTGAGCTTTGACTTTCATCACTTGATGAAGACTCATTTGATTCTTCATCTTCGTTTGGTTCATTGCTTAAGGGAGCTTTCCTTTTGTCACGTTTGAATCTCCGTTCCTTGTTTTCGATTTTATTTTGTGAAGATTCAAAGATTTCTTACCTTGATTTTTGCTCACAATTGGATACGGAAAGTTGATCTTGAAGTGTCCGGGTTTACGATAGTTGTAGCATAAATCTTTGACGTCTTCTTCTTTCTCTTCTCGTCGCTTCCATGATGTTGCATTTTGATTTCCCCGTGATGAATTTTTGTAGTCTCCTTTTCGCATAAATTTCTTGAATTTCTTAATAAGGAGAGCAAATTGTTTATCAGTCATAAAATCAATATTTTCTACTGACTTGGAAGTTGAAGGTTATTCGGCCATCAACACAAGATTTTGTGCTTCATGATCTCTTCAATTTTGGCCTTCATTTCAAATTCATATGCCTTAAGATCACTAAATAATTTATCCGTTGATAGCGTTCTTAAATCTTGGTGATCCCGCATGGCCGTGACCTTCATATCCCATGTAGATGGTAGTCCACATAGAACTTCAAGATTAATTTCCTTCTAACTAATGATCTTGCCAAGATCATTAACTTCTCAAAGAATTTTGATTATTCTTGCCTCCACGTCCGAAATGCTTTCATTTGATAGCATTTTAAAATCTTCAAAATTTTTCATGGCCATTGTAAGCTTATTATCCTTCTCTTGTTCATTGCCTTCTCCGATCTTGATGAGAGTTCCCAAATTTTCTTCGCGGTTGTGCATTTTTGGATTTTGGGGAAGATGGTATCATCTACGGCTTTGAAGAGAATATCTTTGTTAATGTTGTCAAGATTATTTCGTATTCTATCATTAGACGTCTACTCCGGTTTTGGCTTTGTACGTACTGAGGAGCATCTGGTGATAGGACAAATGTCGTGTTAGCCTTCAATATTTCTATTAGGCCATTGGAAATGGCTTCCCACATTTCATCGTGTAATGACGATAAATGTACCTACATGCGAACTCTCCAATTATCAAATTTATCAAGTGAAATTAACAAAGTTTGTGCCAAATCTTTCTTCATCTTTTCGTAAGATATTGAAAGAATTAATCCAATCACACACACTTGTAAATTAGATCTGCCTAGCAGTCAAGAACAAGTTAACTCAATTAGACAACACGCTCTGATACCAATTGTTGGTCCCAAAAGACATATAGTAAAGTATAGAGGGGAGGGGGGGGGGGTGAATAGACTTTACACCAATTTGAAATTTTGCTAAGACAATATTAAAACCAAAACACTTAACAATTTGCTAGTGTCTTGTGCACATCGGAATATACATGATGTATTGTTTGTGATTTACTTGTAGATCATGCATGCAAAAACAAATAATGTAAAGCAATAAAGACAAAATAATTTATAGTGGTTCGAAGGTGTATGTAATCCTTCTACTCTACTCCTATCTCCAGGAGGAATTCACTATATCCATCACTCATTGGCTACAAAATACAATGAATTTCCATGATCTAGTGTTTTGATCTCCAAGCACACACTAATCATGTCCCAACTAGTGCCTCCAGCACTGCAACCAGGATTTCACACTTCCTTGTGACAATCCTCTATCTACATTCTGGTAGAGAAACCACTTGTTTGAAAAACAAGATTTTCTTTGCTTCTAACTTTGAGACTTCTTGATGGATGCTTCAAAGAATATCAAGTCTTTCTCAGATGAATATTAACACACTAGATTTTCACTTGAATATTTCGAATTTGTTCGCTTCCACTGCTTGTTGTAATTCTTGGTGTTGAGATGCTTCAAATCTTCATCTATTTATAGGTATTTGAGAATTTGTCCGTTGGAAAAAGACAATCTCAATTTTGAATCGCTGTTAACTAGTCTTGTAGCCTTTTCAGTCTACAAGATAACTTTATAAACTTTATCTTATTTTTAATGTTGTGTGAGACATTAATAATGTTCCTACCGTCATGTTGAGCTCCAAGTCCACACAAAGGAAGTCTCCAATTTAATTTGATAAAGTCCGCGCCATCTGGTGAATTATCCTCCAAATATGTGCTTCAACCTTGATTTTTTCTATTTTGGACTAATAACTTTGGAAATATAATTTGAGTGCATATTTCTTCTCCTCTTGAAATATATATATGCGACTACTGCGTCCTTGCGACTACTACGTCCTTAATTTAATCTTGATTGGGATTTCTAGAAATTGCATCTCTAATTGAATTGGATTTCATGAAATTGCATCTCTAATTGAATTAGATTCCATAATTAAATTGGAGATGCAATTTAATGCTTCGAAAACCTCAGCTCATTGAATTGGATTCCTTTGAAACCACCTTTCTTATCTTAGCTCTTTTTAGCCCATGAAATCTCATCTGTAGTCCAATGCCAACTTCATCTTGAAATTAATTTCGAATTTAATTTTTTCGAAACTTCTTCTCATATTTCAGCTCCTTAGATAATGTTGACTCCTTTCAAACTTTATCGTGTAAAATGTAGAAAGTGAGATTTGATCGTTAAACTTGCAATAGTGATATTAAGCTCCTAACCATTTCACCTATATAGTTTCTTAGTTAGTAAAATATATTACTTGATATATTCCTTTTCTTGATCCTCAAGTAGACTTCATGCAATGCCATCATCTTCTCCTACGTGATTTTTTCATCTCCAATTTATTTCCTTCCAAATGGTAATACTTTCAAAATTTTCCTTTTACGAAAATTCCTTTAATTTAATACTTGATTTTCCTTTGATCTTTGACTCACTTAGATAGTAGAGAAATAAAATTAGGTGTTCTAGCCAATTCCAATTTTTCGAACGACACTCGTGCTCGCAGGTGCCGATGCACACGAGTCAAGCCTGAAGTTTGGGATTTGATTTGCACCGCAAGAGAAAACATCTATGCTATACAATTCAATAAGCCTTAGAAAGACTCTTGTATAAATAGTGGTGCAAATTCACTTCCCAAACCAATGTGTGACAAGAGCTTACTTTAAAGCATTTCCCTCCATTTTTCTAACTCAAATGGGTCAACTTTAAGAACCAATTTCTCATTCATCTATTATCCGTTTTGTGCGTACAATATATCAATCTCTTCATCTAACTACGAAGAACCCGAATACACTTTGACCCGACTCAAATTAGAAGTGTACACACTTATATTTATACCACAAAATAGCCACTAAAAATTTCATTTATGTTATTTTTTCCAATAATCCCCCACATGAATGAAAATTACTTTTCAGGGTTGTTTTGAAATCAGAAACAACTGTGTTCAACGGTCAATCCCTACATAGGATAGGTAGGTGTTACCCTTTGAACCTTCCCTCGTGAAGATATATTTACTCTACTGGTTGTATGGTAGAATGCGTTGTCTCTGAACCGACTACTATTTGTGTAGACGATGGCATATCTTACACATGAACCTACCAACCTTGTTCTGTTCTCATGTGTGTGCCTGTTTTGGTCGTGAGTCACGGTACCTGGTTCTGCAAGAGTTTCTAAAGATTTGAGCTCTCCTTTGAAGTGACCCTCACTTCTCTCTCACATAGGTGATTTTTTCCTGAGTATCCCACATACTCAACATATGTCAATCGACATTCGAATCATTAAAGCATCAATGTGCTAACCTCGTGCGGGAGCCACTGTTTTAACGAGGAGTGGTATGGAGCCCGAGACCCCATAGTGATGCACTTCGTTCCATAATTTAGTTGTTCTATTGAACCTAGGTGCCAGCTAGGTTGGGTATCCACTATAGAACATTTATTGCAAGGGCTTTAGACCCATTCCTCGTGTCAACTTCTCTACAACTTCTTTGCTCAACCCTTTGGTTAAGCGGATCCGCTATATTCTCTTTTGACCTCACGTAGTCAACCGGGACAACACAAGCTGCGAGAAGTTATCTAATGGTATTATGTCTATAACGTAAATGTCTAGACTTACCATTAGACATATGAATCCGTACTCTCCCAATTGTGGCTTGACTATCACAATGCACACAGATTGGATATACATGTCTTTCCCAACTAGGAATATCCTCTAGAAAATTGCGTAGCCACTCAGCCTCTTCACAGCACTTATCCAAGGCAATCATCTCAAATTCCATCATGGACATGGCTATTACTGTTTGCTTGGAAGATTTCCACACCACAACTGCACTGTCTAGTGTAAACACATAACCACTCGTGGATTTAGAATCCTTAATGTCCAATATCCAGTTAGCGTCGATATACCCTTCAAGTACAACTGGATATCTCGCATAGTGCAGTCCAAGATCACGAGTATACCTTAAATATCTCATAACCCTAACTATTGCCTTCTAGTGCATATCACCGGGGTTACTCGTATACCTACTGAGTTTATTGATGAAGTAGTTTTTACTGGTGAGGTGTAAAGTGTAAACGGAGAATGAATTTCCCGAGTGTCATTCTCTTGAGGATGGCAAATTGGAGTCAAGTCAAATGTATGGCATTTGATGAGGTTAGTCATCAGGAGTTACAAGAATTAGCATAATCAAAAGGTAACATGAATCGAGGTTTAAACGAATGAAAAACAAAGGTAAACAATTAACTAAAGCAAGGAGATGGATGCCTTCACTAGGTCTCATGCATGATGTCAACGAGAGTACCATCGAGGTAATGCAAACAAGCCTCGTTCAAGGAAGCTTAAGGCACCTACACCAAGTGGCGTCATGCTTGGACTCCCACATCCTTAGTCGGTTGGGCAATACGTCAAACATATGGTCTGCCACTCCTTCCGAGCCTCGTCCTCCCGGACAAAGGGCGGGAATGCGGTCGAGTAAGACTCGTGATGGTATGATATCTCACTACCACCACTTCCTTCTTCTTTGCTACCTATCCCGGCCAATAATAGGCACAAATCTCTCCAACACATCAACAACACATGAATACTTGAAACCTAAGTTGCATTTCTCAATCCAATGAAAGAATTTAGGCTAAAGTGTCATCCCGCACCCTGAACTATAACCGATTCTTCATGCCGCACCTTTATCTTTCATAAGTGATTTTTCGATCCATAAACCATAAATTTTTTTTCACCTAGAATTTTTTACAGGTTACCAACAAGTTACCGGTATTAAATGCTGACATGGACTTTTTTTATTTTTGCTAAAGTGTAATCTAACACCATGAACTATATCCAATTATTCATGCCGCACCATGAATTTTCATATCATATATATCAAGCCACAAACCAAAAAAATTTTTTACCTAGAACTTTTAGCAGGTTTCCCTATCTTCCCGCTGACATGGCGTTTGATATGACATTTCTCTTAACGTTATGTTGTCCATGTAAGCATTTACATATTTAAAATTAAAAAAATTATTATATTAATGAGTAACTTATTGTTATATGCAAATTATTCTAACAGTAAAAATTTGGAAATTTGAAAAAATACTGAACAAAAAATTAGCCAAAAAAATATAAATTCTGAAAAAAAAAATTGAAACATTGGAATTGCAAAATTGAAAAGTATACATTATGAAAATAAAGAGAAGAAAATTATGTTTATTTAATATAATATTTTCTTTTAATTTTAAATATGTAAACGCTTACATGGACAACATAAGGTTAAGAGAAATGTCACATCAAACGCCATGTCAGAAAGAAGATCGGGAAACCTGCTAAAAGTTCTAGGCGATTTTTTTTGGTTTGTGGCTCGATATATACTATATGAAAGTTAAGGGTGCGACATGAATAATTGGATATAGTTCACGGTGCTAGATGACACTTTAGCAAAAAAAAATTCACATAAGCACATTACCGGTGCCATGTCATCAGGTAACCTACAAAACCTATAAAAAGTTCTAGGTGAAGAGAAAATAGTGGTTTATGGATCTAAATATACGTTTTGAAAGATCAGGGTGCGGCATGAATAATCGGGAATGGTTAAGGGTGCGGGATGACACTTTAGCCAAGAATTTAAATCTAACATGCATGATACCTAGCTTGGAGCATCCAATCTCCCAATTGAAATTAGCTATTTTTCATAAGGCGAAATTGAAATATGAAATCAAAAGAGATTGATATTCAAAAGCTAAATTGAAGAAAAAAATCACAATTGAAAATAAATTGAAATGCAATCCAATGTAATTAATCTCTAGAAATTACCAAAGCAATTAATCATCACAATCTTCTCAATCCTTCAAGTGACCTTCCTTCAATTCATAACCAAGAACAAGTAGGAAAACTAGATCTAACCAAGCTAAGGTCTCTATATTTTCTCTAAATCTAATCTAAGAAGATGGGACCTCTCAAAATATCTCCCTAGGCTTCCTTAAATAGCTTTTCTCCAACATAGCTTCACATATTCGTGCCTAGGAACAGATCCACGACCCCGTCCACACGTGGAACAACTCGTGGATTCTTCACTTAACCAACTCCTCGCTCACTTCAACGCTCGTGGATGTGGGTGTGGAAGTCTCTAGATATATTCCACACCCCACTCCACGATGTGGAAGTAGACGTGGAAATACATTAATGCTCCGTTTTTCATTTCCATCTTCATCCCTTCATAAATTTCTTTCAAACCTACAAACAACCTTTCTAAACATGCCAACTTATGGTGTTCTACAAGAGTTAGCACATTAAAGCACATATACCACGAATTGATCACAAAAGAACATCAAAGTATCACATTTTAGCCCCCAAGTAGACTCTTTTCTATAGGTACCTTTGGCACCTATCATTTACATACCGCAAAGGCAATATCAGGCCTAGTACAACTCATAAGACACATTAAACTACCAATCACCCGAGCATACTCTACTTTAGAAATACACTCTCCGTGGTTTTTGGTTAGATGAACAATTGTATGAAATGGTGCCTTAACCAATTGATCATAATCCTTTTTAAAATTCGCAAGGATTTTATCAACGTAATGAGATTGGCTCAAAACGAGACCATAAGGTATTTTGATGATCTTAATCCCGAGGATTAAATCAACCAAACCCATATCATTCATGTCAAATCTTGCATTTAACATGTTTTTGGTAGACTTGATCATCCGATCATTACTACGTACCAACGATGAGATCTCCATATAAACAAAGAATGACATATAAACAAAGAATGACATATTCGTCTACCGTTTCCTTAACAAAGACACATTTTTCACTTTCGTTTATCTTAAATCCAAAGGTTAACATCGTGTGATCAAACTTCTAGTGTCATTTCTTAGGCGTTTATTTCAAACCATAAAGCGATTTAACCAACTTACATACTTTCTTCTCTTGGCCCGGAACCACAAACCCTTCGGATTGTTCCATATAGATTTCTTCATCTAACTCGCCATTTAAGAAAGCTGTTTTCACATACATTTGATGAACTTCCAAATTTCGCAACGCGGCTATGGCAAGTATCATCCTAATAGAATTTATTCTCGTTACGGGAGAATACGTATCAAAGTAATCGAGGCCCTCGCGTTGCCTGTAACCCTTGATTACAAACCTAGCCTTATACTTCTCGATGGAACCATTCAGTTTCATCTTCTTTTTAAAGAACCACTTGGATCGTAAGGGTTTACAGCGCGGAGGAAGATCAAAAAGTTCCCAAGTGTGACTTTGTATGATAGAATCCACTTCACTTTTAATAGCCTCTTTCCACATTAGTCCTTCCCTAGAAGTCACAACTTCCACGTACGTTCGAGGCTCATTTTCTATGAAACAAGACAGAAAATCCGGTTCATTTTCTATCAAACAAGTTAGTGTACTAAAATCATACTCTACCAAGTAGGTTAGAAAATTATGACCAAATGATTTTTCAACTCTCACCTACAAGGAAATACATTTTCAAAGAAAGATGTTGTAACCCCTCGTATTTTCCGATAAGTTTGAGGTTCGGAAAATAGGTCTTTAAGTTATGACATTCATGAAATGATCGCTCGATGCTTCAAAGGAATTTTTATAAGTGAGTATAGTTGTTATTAAGCTGCGATCGTACGTACCGGTCACGAACCGTAAAATTTTTAGGAGCTAGTATTCGGACCCGTTTGTCCTAGGAAATGGATTATTAAGCACCATATTATTATTCTTGAATTTCCTATTTAATTAAATCAGCCCATAGCAGCGAAAATTTATTTTGATCGTACATCGCTAAAATTTCGCGGTGTACTGAACTTAGCCCAATTTTGAGGTTTAGACTGGAATAAATTTTTGGTTTCAGAAATTATGGAATTTAGATTATTTTCTACCGAAAATTCATCTGTTTCAATCCCGATCAGTCCAAGTTGAGATATTTTATTATTTTATTATTTTTTCCCCTCAACCTTATCACATAAATGTGATAAGTATAAAAAGCCAAATTTGTCTTCTTCCTCCCCCTAATTGCCGAAAAAAAAGAGGAGAAAGAGGGGAGAGATCACCATTGTTTCTTCTTTCATTTCCATAGCCAAATCCTTCTAAACTTCCAATTTTATTCGGTAAGTTTTCGATATTATTCGGTAAAAAGCTTTGTAATCACCCCTAGGTTATGAATCTATGTTTAATTTCTTGATATGTGATGTTTTGGTGTTGTTTTGGACCTAGGGTTTTAAGGTGAAAATTGGAGAAAGGATCTAAAATTGCTTCCTAAAGTGTTAGTAAGCCTATTCAAGGTAAGGAATCCCTTTATTTGGTTGAGGTTATTTGAAACTAGATAATTGATAGTAAATGATGAGATTAGGAGTTTTATGAATATGTTTCTATACATGATAATGGTTGAATATGCATGTACATATCTTTTGTAGCCATGACAGTACTAACATGGCTAGTAAGAACGAGAATAGTCCAAACTCTTTGTTAATGGGTTGTAAGAAACTCTTATATATATAAATATTCGTGGCTAGTATAGCTACTTTTTGTTTCTTCCTGCTGCAAGGTATATACATGGCTATGTCGAGTAGAGTGTGTGTATGTGTGAGGTTTTCTTCTTTAGCCTGTGCACCTAGAGTGAACTCCGTCTGGTCTTGGCTGGGTTTAGTCTAGGTGTGGCGGTGACTCTCCGGATGTACGGTCAGGTAGATCCGGGGTGTTACAGATGCATTCCTTGATTCAATTATCATTTTCTTATATATGTCCGGATTATGGGACTCATGTACTAAGAACCGATAAGCACTACTATTATGTGCATAACCAATGAAGATACAATCCACCGTCTGTGGACTTATCTTTATTTTTTTAGGTGTTGGCACCAAAACTTTGCCAAGACGCCCCCACACTTTGAGGTATTGGTAGGAAGGTTTCCTACCTTTCCACAGCTCATAAGGGATCATATCGAGCTTCTTACGGAGTACCTTATTTAAAAGGTAAATACTTGTCAAAATCGCCTCACCGTACATACTTTGAGGTAAGCCCGAACTTATAAACATAACATTCATAATCTCTTTCAATGTAAGATTCTTACGTTCGGCAACACAGTTCAATTGAGGTGTGTAAGGTATCGTATGCTCGTGTATGATACCTACACTTACACAAAAGTCACTGATAGGTGCTTCGTATTAACCACCTCTATCGCTTCTAATCTTTTTAATCTTTCGATTAAGCTGGTCTTCCACTTCATTCTTATAAAGAACGAATTTTTCCATGACTTCATCTTTGCTTGTCAGCAAATACACATAGCAATATCGTGTGCAATCATCGATGAACATGATAAGGTATTTTTTACCACCTCTCGTTTGTATCGATCTAAAACCACACAAATCGCTATCAAGTAATTTAAGTGGCTTAGTTTTCCTTTCAACCAATTTAAAAGGTGTTTTCGTTAGTTTTGCCTCAACACAAATTTCACACTTGTTATATGTGTTAATTTGAAACGTATGAATATAGTTCATGCTAATTAATCTACGCATAGAATTAAAATTAACATGACCTTGTCTACCATGCTACAAATTGGAACACTCAAGCAAATAAACAGAATTAACATTGCCTTTATTGATGATAATAGACATTACATTCAGATTAAAAAAACCTGTTAGTTACATACCCCTTACCAACAAACATTCCTAGTTTTGACAAAACTACTTTGTCTGACTCGAAAACCATTTTGGCGCCATGTTTGTCCAACAACGAGCCAGACAACAGATTCTTCCTTAGCTCCAGAACATACAGTACGTTATTCAACGTTAATTCCTTCCTAGAAGTCATCTTCAAGATCACTGATGTAGTGTGAACGGGGTGTGAAAATGGGTGTAAAGTCGAACCACGGAGATTGGATTTTATGGCATGTAAGGAGTAATCACCTACACTCTAGTCACCAAGGTCTTGAAACCCATAAGGATCCAAGCAAACCATTTTAAAGATTAAGGTGTAACAACTAAAAAGTATTTTTGGAATTTTGGATATAAGGGAAAAACAAGATTAAGATAGGTGCAAATTCTATTTGGAAGAATAGGTTAAATTAGGTGAATTACTCTATTGATGCATTAACACTTGGATTGGGGATGAACAATGACCTTAGGTTTTTAAGGCTAGCAAAAAGGGATCCAAGTTTCCAAGGATAAGAACAAAGGTTGTCCCATTTCCATGGTGAACCAACCTAAGTTCTTGAAGAATAAAGGCTATTTAGCACCAAATCTACCCCTATTTTCATAGAAGAGAAAATGAGTTTGAGATTGGGTTGGCTTAAATCTTCCATCCAACTTCCATTGAAATGAAAGACTTTCCAAAGACAAACAATAATCATTGATCACTAACTATTGAAAGATAGAAATAAACCCAATCCAAACTTAAGAACCCTAAATAGGTGTTCATCCCCATTTATGCAATAATCACATAACAAGCATCAATAGAAGTAATAAACATCTAATCTAACCCATATATAAGACTACTCACTCATATCAATGGTAAGCATAGAAAGATTTAGCAAGGAAAACATAAATATGCAATAAATGTAAAGACAAGTTGGAGAAGAGGAAATGAGAATTTTACTATTAATGAGGAAGAAATGTTGTTGGAATCCCTTCCAAATCCACCAAAAGATGCTTGCAAAGTGTTCTACAATGTAAATCTAGACTATTCTAAGTTAAAAATGGCTCTGGGAAATATTAGAGAGAGAGTCTAAACTAGCTAGGGTTCGGAATTCCTCAAAACTACAGCAGAAATCGCTTAAAACAGAACAGTGCGGACCGAAACCGGGGGTGACACGGCCGTGTCAGTTCCCATTTCGGTGATCAGTTTTAGGGCGTACCAAAACGGCCGTGGACACGGTCGTGTCACTGTCCGTTTCCCTTCATTTTCCAGCTTTTTCTTTGTTTCTTGCTCCATTGTGCGCTCCGTTGCTCCTCTCTCTCCTTGAATGGAATCCTAAGCTACCAAAATTGATCCAAAGCTTTCCAAAATGCTTCCTTTACCACTCGTTGTGAAGAATTTCACCTATAACCACAAAAACACACAACTAAGTAATAAATCTCACTCAAGTATATACGCTTAACTACAAAAATAGATGAAAGAGGGGGCAAAAAGGTATTTAGAAATGGAGTCATCAACTCCCCCACACTATAACTTTTGCTTGTCCTCAAGCAAAGACTAAGGACAAGTCACTTTCCAAGCTATGAACATCATTTACACTTCCTTCTTATACAACCACACAATCCACAAACCTACTCATGACAACCCGTCCTGTTTCAAGAATCATTTAGGCCTTACAAATGAGTTTCCTTCTCAAGCCAATAACCAAGCACCAAAATTATTAGATTAGGTGAGGACCCTGTGTGCACAAGTACTAAGTTGAGATTATGCAAAACATGGCTCTAGATGAGATCCCATATGCTTGCCTTTCTTACTCCCACTAGGTCAACCTTTGGAATGCATGAAATGATCAAATAGGTCTTTATTCGGCTTATAACGGGGCTAAGGGTTAAGGGTTTAACAAAGAAGGGGTAAGGAAAGTAAACAAAATGAGAGAATTTCACACCTATTCACAAACTAAGCTAAAAGAGATCTTAACAAAAAAAAGAGCAAGGGAACACTCTACAAAGAAGACTAGACAATACTCTCAAAAGGTGGGGGTTTGACACAAAAAACAAGAAAGGAATATACATTTTTGCTTTTATTCACTTTTCCTTTTTTCTTTCACTTTTCATCATTTCAAACTTCTTTTTCAAACTTTTTCAAACATCTTTTTTCTTCATTTTTTTTTTCTTTTTCTACTTTTCAATGATTTTCACTTTTTTCAAAATAACGAACAAACTCCATTTACTTAGCAAAACCCCCACACTAAGACAAGATTAACAAGAGTGATGTAAACAAAGACAAGCTCCAACATAAATCTCTTATAACTATTGAACAAGTGCTACATTCTCTCAAGGGTGGAAGGGAGATATATTTTTTTCTTTTTAGGCTAAAGGCTAAGGAGAAAATTAATAAGGGTAAAACAAAGAAAGACTAACATCAAGGGGAACAAGTGCTAAGCACTTTATTTAGTGAACTAAAGGCTCAAAAGGGGACAACTAGGGATAAACGCATATTCACAGGGTAGGCTATAAGGCAAAAGGTTAAACAAAAATGACATATATCATCTCAAATCATGCAATTTCCTTGGATTTCACATCGTGGAGTAATAGGGCAAGTGCTAGCAAAACAACCGTTACCGGAATCTCACATAAGCCTTCACTAGCCGAGCACAACACACAAGGTCAAGTTATTCATTTATTACAGGCTAACAAGGCTATTGGCAAGAGACTGAATCAATCAAGGGTTTAGCTTCAAATCATCTATCACAGGTACGGTTGCACAAGTACCGCCATAACATCCACCAACCACAAAAAGGAAGTGTTCATAGGTTAAAGCAAGGAAAGCAAAATGCCCAATCAGTATGCACATTGAGTCATTCAAGCAAAGGTCAACAAAAATTTTAATTTTTAATAATCAGGCTTTCAAGACAAGAGTTGATCCCCCCCCCCCCCCCCCNNNNCCATACTAGAAAATGGACATCGTCCACGATGGACTAACAATTAAGCACAAAGAGGGGTATGACCAACTCAAACAAAAAGCATAGAAATATAAACAAAATAAAGAGTTAATTACCGATTTGGTCCCTCGACTATTGGGATTTCACCACTTTGGTCTTCGACAATTTTTCTTGCTCAATTAAGTCCTCAACTTTGAAAAAATTAACCAATTTGATCCTCTGTTTATTTTAGTGTTAAACAGCCGTTAAATTAGGACAAAATTGGTAATTTTTCTATAATCAATGGACCATCTCAGTTATTAATTTTGACTGAAATGGTCCCTTGACTATAGTAAAAATTACCAATTTGGTCCCGATTTAACGGATATCAAATGGTAAAATAAACGAAGGACCAAATTGGTTAATTTCTTCAAAGTCGAGGACTTAATTGGACAAGAAAAATTGTTGAGGACCAAAGTGGTAAAATCCCAATAGTCGAGGGACCAAATCGGTAATTAGGGGAGAAAGCAAGAGAAAGGAGTTTTAGGGTGGTTAGGGTAAAAGAAAAATGCAAGAGAATTTTTTTTTTTTTTTAGGAAATGAAATGGTGGGGCACATGGCTGTGTCACCCCCCGTTTCCGCGCAGCCTCCTTATGCCAAAACGCACTGGAATGATCAAAAAATGAAATGGGGGGAGGGGGTACACGACCATGTCACCCCCCGTTTCCTCGAAGCTTTAAATCATCAAAACACACTGGAATGGTAGGAAAATG
>CP025655.1:11634713-11681285 GCA_003576665.1 Ipomoea trifida | reverse complement strand
ATGGACTATCTGCGTCCGGAGTACCCCGGACGCATATGCGGAGATGCAGCTGCCTTCGATTATCTGCGTCCGGGGTACCCCGGACGCAGATAGATACTAGCTGCGTCCGGAACTGGGCAGTTCCGGACGCAGCTTTATTTTTTTTTTTTTATTATATACCAGCTGCGTCCGGAACTGCCCAGTTTATGACCAGCTGTTTTTTTTTTTAATAAATATTAACTGCGTCCGGAACTGCCCAGTTCCGGACGCAGTTGATTTTTTTTTTTTTTTTTTAATTTTATTTGCTCTTTATTTACTGTGCACCCCAACATTTTTCCTGTAGCAATTACAATATAATTCCTGTCCAGTTCTCACACACATACACATCAAAACATACCAACTTCAACATCTATCCAACAAGTTCACAAATCTCAAACCACAACAATATAATCAAAACACACCACATACATCAAAACCATACACCAAACATCAAACCACACCACATCAAAACACCTATCCAACAACACTTCAACACTTCAAAGCTACTTCAAAGTTTCAAAAATTCAACAATAAATCTACTTCAACACTAGCTACTTCAAATCTAAATATTTCTCACCAATTTAAAGTAAAACTAAGTTACCAAAATACTTAACACATACCAAATAAAACATAATAAGTAAACACATAATGTTATAGTAAACACATAATTTTAACACATACCAAATACTTAAACATACATTATTACAATTTTATAAACATAACACATTTGTCATTACATCATTACAACACTTTACCTACACAAAATGTCATAAGCATTCTTCACAAAAGTATTTAGCCCAAATTTCACGAATTTCATTGATTTGATTCTCCGTGTAGGACTTTGACCCCGCAAATGCCTACAAAAATTTTGAAATTATCAAATTATTAGTTTTAACATTAATAAAATATAATTTAAAATTCTTTAGTTTATTAATTTTACTTACCGATGCTAAATCTTCATACTCGTAGTATTGAGATGCATATCTCAAACATATATCGCAAGACATAATATCCGCACCACACTACCGGGTTGTGTAGGACACTACAAATTATAAATTTTGATGTATATATATTAGAAAGTTAAACAATAAAACATTACTAATAACATTATAAAATACATAAAACAATTTTGATAGATACCTTAATTTCCCTCCATTTTAACAAATTTTTAGCTCTTTGTCCTTTCAAATTTGTTGCCGACCGAAATGCCCTATAATATACTCTCATAAGGTGAATTGAAAAGAATAATAATAGTTAATAATAATAAATAAATATTATTAGGAGTTACTTACACACTCAATGGAGCCTTAATCTGTAGATCGCGGTTACATGGCAGTGGTCTAATACATAGACCACATATGATTTCAAGCAAATGACCAAAAGCATCCAATGAATATAAATTTAGTTTTCTTACTCTTGATGGTATGGAGCCAAAATAAATCTACGGTCCTTCTCTTTCTCAATCGCATGCATGACATAAGAAACGACCGCGTTGTAATTATGCTTGAGACTGTCTGTGAAATCTTCCTTGGGCATACGAATCCAATTGATGACACTCCAATTTTCTTGCATAGCCGATAAAGACATCTAAAATGTAAATAATTAGTAAATCAAATGATAAAAGATAAACGACTAAAGACAAAAAAAAAAAAAATACTTACACTATAAAGGCTTGTATTATGGACACATCGAGCCATTGCATTGTCAGCAAGTCTTTAATGTCGTCAAACATCACGACACCAGACTTATTTGAATGATGGAATATGTCGAACACCTCCTCTACCTCCATCTCAACATAGTCCAAATTAGCTGGCAAGTGTCGTAGATATGAAACCATCTTCTTGGATTCATCTCCCAAGTGCTCCAACACATCTTCAGACACAATCGGGGTTGTAACTCCATGGCATATTGATCATCACTTTGAAAATTCCTCAAATTTTGAGCTTTTGGAATTTCCTACGTGCCAAGAAAATTTAAAAGATTAACAACAATTAGAAGATATGAAATTGAACAAGATATTAAAGATATTCAATATTACCTGAAACTCGTTCACTGGATCAACAGACTGACAACTACTCCAACGCGGTGTGCCTACCCCTGGACTAGCTTGTGCATTCTTCATAAAAGATTGAAGCAGTTGAGAGTGCATATCCTTAAACTTTTGCTCCATTTCTTCCATTGTTTCTCTTCTTATTTTCTCAGCCAATTTATCATACAGATTTTTCTCCATAGCCTCAAGATCAACCGCTGAAACACCCCCAGATGATTTCCCACGGCTAGGCATACCAAACACACTCCGAATCTTGCTATGCACTCCAACATCTCTCACATAGCCACCGTGCTCATTGGTGCCCAGAGCTGCTGATAATATATCATTTTGACGGGATGGTTGGAATGATCCTTGAGACATCTCTTCACCCTTCTCGATCTATTGCAACACAAGAAGATTGTTAACATTCTCATTAATATATATATATATATTTATATTTAAAGTATTTGTATTACTTACAATTTTACCAAACACTTCCATTGTTTTTTCGTTGGGAATGTAATAACTTCCATCTTCGGATTTCTTAGACCTGGCTCGAACCCAATCCAAGCTACGATCATTTGCTCCTATTTTCGATGTAATAGAAGCGCAAGAAGATTGTGAAGACAATGGGTCAGACAGCATCCACTCAGACTGCTTTCCAATATAACCTCTGGACCCTAAGTAGTGGGGATGCTCATTTCGAGCTTGCAACTCCCTGTACTTCTGACTTTTGGCCTAAAATATAATTTGGTTTTAAATAATAGCATGTTAATAGTAACAAAGCATTAAAACTAATAAAACATGAGTATTAAGTTTACCTGGAACTCCTCAGTAGCAAGTATATGGATATAAATAATACACAATTTTATGGATATAAATAATACACAATTTGTATACTTTGTTAAAATACTAATTAAAATTAACTAAATAATTTAAAATATATTATTGAACATTCAAACACATAATAGCAAGTATATGGATATAAATAATACACAATTTTATTAATTCAACTATATCACAATATTAATACCAAACACATACAATAATTAATCAAAATCAAAATCAAAATTAATCAAAATAATAAATATTTATGATGTATAAAACAAATAAATAAAATAAATTAAAAAAAAATAGCGTGCAGCGTACCTGGATCGGCGACAAGCTTGCGAGGCGGCAAGGAGTGCGGCGGCGAGGGAAGTTTCCGGTGGCGAGGGGAAGCGCCCGCGGAGAGGGAGTGCGGCGGCGAGGGCACTCCGGCGGCGAGGGAGTGCGGGGTTGCGTTGGTCGGTGAAGTGCAGCGGCGCGGAGGCTTTGGACGGCAGTGGCGACGGTGCTTTGAGCGGCGGCGGTGGCTGTGGAGAGCAGCGGCGCTGGCAGTGGCTGTGTCGACCGGCGGCGACGGTGCTTTGACCGGCTGTGGCGTCGGCAGGAGAGGGAGTGCGGCGGCGAGGGCTGTGGCTGTGGCGTCGACAATGTGAAGTTCGAAAGTCAGATCTACTTTTATATTTATAAAAAAAAAAAAAAAAAAAAAAAAAGAAATTAAAGGGGAGCTGCGTCCGAAGTTAGAACTTCGGACGCAGCTCCTTTTTATATTTAAAAAAAAAAAAGAAATTAAACCGTAGCTGCGTCCGAAGTAAGAACTTCGGACGCAGCTACGTGTCGGCTACGTGACCTGCTGCGTCCGAAGTTCGAACTTCGGACGCAGCAGGTCTTTTTAAAAAAAAAAAAAAAAAAAAAAGTGGACAATTTAATTACAAAAATGCCACCGCGCCGCTTCGTGCGTCCGGAGTTTGAACTCCGGACGCAGCTGGTCCCAAATTTATAGTCAATTCTGTACTAGTGTATGGTTGCTGCAGGAGACATCCAAGTGAACTTTATCTCAACCAAAGATCAATTTGTTGACATCTTTACTAAACCTCTTTCAAGGTCAAGATTTTCTTTTTTGAGAGATAAGCTACATGTTACCAGTGTACCCTGTGCCTGAGGGGGAGTATTAGGACTCTATGTAGTTGAGTCATGTTATGAGTCACTATCCTAGTCTGTTTGTGACTCTCTTCCTATATATATATACTTGTAATCTGTACCATTGTAATTGAGCGATTCTAATACAAACACTATAGCTCTCATTATATACACACTAAAAAGCGATTCTAATACAAACACTATAGCTCTCATTATATACACACTAATAAGATATTTTGAAACTGTTTTGAGTAAGAATTAATCTCTTAATTAATTTCTTGTTAGAGAAACTTCAAAATCATATTTTCTAATTAGACAAACAATTTAGTTAACATTCCATCTTCCATATTAATTGTCTCCTACTTTCCTGGTGAGTTGATGATCATTTGATTCTCAGCAACATTCATACAGGGCATTTAAAAAATCGTATACAAGTAGTAAATTATCTCATGAGACTAATTATTTGTGAAATAAATTTGATCATCGCTGTTTTCATTTTGTCAGTGGAGTTTTCAAAGAGAGTTGAAGCTTGAAATTTTTTAATTTTTATTCAAAAGATGTTAGAATAATAAAGTCAAATTTCACTTAGATAGTAGTAATATCAAGTAAGAGACAAGAGTTAATACTCATTTTGGTCTCTCGACTATTGAATATTGTTTAATTTAGTCATTGACTTTGAAAATTACTCAATTTGGTTGTCTGAATTTAAAAGTCGCACTCAATTTAGTCATCTGTAACAAAATCCGTCCAAATATTGTAAAATTGAAGGGCAAAATGGTCACTCCAAATCTCTTGTCCTCAATTTCGCTGTTTTTACCCAGAAGAATGGCCAATAACAGGGTCTTATCGTTTGCTTTCTGAGTATTGCTTAATTTAGTCATTGACTTTGAAAATTACTCAATTTGATCCTCTAACATTAACAATTGCACTCAATTTGGCCCTCCATTACAAATTCATCCTAATACAATTAAATTGAAGGGTAAAATGGTCTATCATTATGTTTAAGAAACATGTTGAGAGAGTAGGTGATTTTTAGGAGATTTTATGTTGTATAAGCTTAAAAGGATAAATTTTGTTATTATTATGATTCTTATTCTTGTTATTATCATTATAATTATAGTTTTTTTAAAAGATTATAATTATAGTTTTAAATAAATGTTTATGAAATTTATAAATAATGGATGAAAAAATTTAGTGAGTGGCAGAAATTGAGAGGACCCAATGCCGTACAGCTGGAGAAATAATACATCGCACGCTTCATGTTGTCCATGAATTCATGTTAAATGTGTCCACTAAATTGACATATAACTAACACCGTACCATCACGAATAATGGGTACAACACAGGTGTGTCCACGAATGCATATAATTAGAGCAATTAATTGACTCTTTGTGCTTCAACAGGTTGAGAAAAGTATAGATGAACAGATACTACAATGTAATAGGGTCAGTTGTATTCAAAAAAAAAAAATAATTAGAGCAATTAAATCATGATCTTTTTTTCTTTATTTTAATTAAAACAAATTTTTTTTTTGTGATTATGCTTTTCTGTGGCAATTTCTTTTTTGCAAATAAAAGAAACTGACTCAAAATACAAGTGACAAGTCACTGCTTAAAACTGACATTTGATAATCCATCAAAAAAATGATGCAAATACATGAATGAAGTTCATCTTCCTTCCAGCCATAATCAGCAGCCCCTAAATCCGTTATCCAAAGTTCCAAACTCAAACCCTGCCAAAAACAAGCAAAACAGCATCTGCATCCCTAACAATGATAGATTTTGCCCCGAGACTTAGCGTAGTTGGTTCGACTGCCTAACTGGAGGCAATAGTGTGAGAGTTCAAATCCCATTGGAAACATTTATAGGAAAATGGCCCAAGATGTTAAAAGGTATGAATTAGATCCCTTGTGACTAAGATCTAACCGGTGGACTAATTGCGGGACTGGTCACCATTCACAGAGGCTCTAGGGGCGGGGCCCTATGGGCTTAAAATTAGTCTGATGAAATTGGGATCAGTTAAGTTTAAAAAATATAATAATAATAAATTATAGCTTCCTTTCTACTGCCACGAGCTGCAATATTTATTTGAACATATCCTGGAGGAGGCTTAACCCACCTCACTATAGAAACTGTCTTCCTGACACCATAACCATCGATCGTGTGTGTATATATATATATATATATATATATATATATATATATATATATATATATTCCAGAATAGGGGAAAAGGCACCCACCATGGCCACTTCCTCAATATACAATCTGCAGCGTGCTTTCATACCTTGAAAATAATCCTCTTGACAGGAGAATCTCTCCCAAACTTGCACTGTTCATGATACAAGAAGTATTAATTCACAACTAAACAATAATGAGGACTAAATCTAAGGTTAGTTTTTATTTTTTATTTTTTATTTTTTTTTAAAATACAATGTAGAAAAGAAAGTCAAATATTGCATTTATCTCGTCAAGTCACTTATATAGTTGGTGGCAGAGCCACTAAAGGCAGTGTGATAAAATGTTTATCTGTATAGCCCTGAAAATAGAAATAGTTTCAGTATTTTCAGCATGCTAAAATGTTAATCAGTGAGCTAAATCTATGATGTGCTAATGTTTTCAGCTCCTTGGCCCCTCTACCTCCTCCAAAAGTAGAAATAGCCCCAAAACATAGTTTTATCAGTGTCCTAAATTGCTAAAAATCTAAAATATGGACCAACAGACTTAGAAAGAGATTTATTAGCGTATGAAATCTATATATTTTCATGGCTTATAGATACTTTATACTAAATTAGGAAACTGCTCATAATTCTAAAATGTTAAAATGCTAATTATTCAAGTTTTGAGGAATCATCCAGGGTAATTTGAAAGTTTTGAGTGTACATCCTCACTAAGCATATTTTCTGACTCTAAATGAGCTTGAGGAATCATCTAGATTTATAATCTGTCTTTATAGTACCACTACTAATATTTCTCAAGATTTAAGTCTCCAAATTAGTATTAAAAACACATGGTGCATGTCATTTAGACATGGAGACATCACAACATACTAGAAAGGGGTGCATCTCATAGCAAGATTCTCCATAGACAAATCTCAACTTTATCGAAACAAAGGAATACACCATACCTTATTCTGAGCAGAACTGATATTTGTTAGCACCCTCAGCCCCATAATTTTGTAGGAATTCACCAATCAGATTTGCACCCCAAATGATCTTGGTCCTGAATGAACCTTCCAACAAAGTATTGTAAGATCAGCCAGGTCTGCCTCCAATTCAGTGGCATTGCAATCTTCACTGAATTCATATCTCATAATTCCATCCTTAAAAGTTCCGACTGTCAAAACCAATATGTTACAACTTACAATTAGTTTTTGATAAGCGAATAGTGAATATATTGAATGATAATGAACTTCAATAAACCAAAACTAGTGTTTCTTTAACTTCTAAGAGCAGTTGTCATTACTATGAGTACAAGCTACTAGTATAGAGCACCTTGCAGTGGTCATAAGAAGTTATTTTTACCTCATATTTTATTTGATTGCCAAGACAACTCCGACAAGTCATGATAACGAGTAGGTGTGATTACCAATAATCGCCACAAGAACACTTGCCACCACTAAAATGGTGAAACCGATAAGGATCCTTCAATATGATTTCTCTCCTGACTATGTTGCTTACAAGTTTGTAAACAGAATGACAATCGCCACAGACTCGTAGATTCTTGAAAATCCGGAGCTTTGAACCTTCAGGGGTAGCAATCAAAGCATAGGCTAGTGCAAGTCTCTCGCTATGGCTCCACAGATTGTGCTCTTTCTGTTCCTCATCTGTGTCATGCAATGCAAAGCTCGTATCAGGGACATATCCAGCTTCTTTAATTTTTTTTCTCAATTCCCCTACTTTTTCGTATATCTGCTCAGATAAAGGGTGGGACTGGTCTCCAATACCAAATGTGCAAATTTTGTCCTTCATTTTAACCCAACTGCAAGATGGCTGCTTTTTTATGTTGCCTAATTCCATCTTGGCCCTAACATTTTGGACATCCTGCCACCTTCCGGATGTTGCACAAACATTTGAATACAGAACATAAGCCGAGTCATCAGTGGGGTTAGATTTAAGAAGATAGTCAGTAGCTTTCTTTGCCAGTGCAGCATGGCCATGCATTCTACATGCTGCCAGCAAACTCCGCCAAATAAAGTCATTTGGGGGTACCGACATTTCTTTGATGAATGCTTCTGCTTCAGCAAGTCTTCCTGATCTTCCAAGCAGATCAACAATGCACACACAGTGTTCTATAGCAACTGGGACCCCAAAATCAGTAGTCATCGAAGCAAAATGTGTGAGACCCTCATCCACTAAACCCCCATGACTACATGCAGACAGAAGAGAGACAAATGTGACATGATCAGGCTTTGCACCATGCTTAAGCATTTCATGAAAGGTGTCCCTAGCTTCATTAAAAAGTCCATGTCTGGCAAAAGTAGACATCAATATGTTCCAAGACAAGCGTGAACGCATATTTGGTTTTGGGGGCATTTTAAGCACATATGTCAGTTCACCACACTTTCCATACATATCCATTGTAGCATTTATGATGTAATGGTATGCATCAAAACCAAGTTTAGTAGCCAGACAGTGAAGCTGTTGGCCTTCTTCCAGACTACCCATGTTTGCTGCAGCTGAAAGGCCAGAAGAAAGGCTGAATTGATCTAACTCTACTTTAGCCCTCTGCATATTGAGCAGAAGCTTCAAAGCCTCTTCCCAGTGGCCATGGTGAGCATTTGCAGAAACCATGACATTCCATGTTACAAAAGACTTGTTAACCACCTCATCAAATATAAAGTTGCTTGACTTGAGATCTCCACACTCACCATACATCGCTATGAGTGAGTTCCTCACATACTCATCTTTCTCAAAACCATTTACAATTATATATCCATGCAATGGCATTCCAGTATTCAGGAGGTCAAACAAAGATGAGCAGGATCCAAGAGCATTTATTATTGTAATGTAGTTTGCAGGTTCACCACTCTCTCTCATCAGTTTAAAAGTTCTCACTACATTAATAGTTTCATTATTATCAGCATAACCACCAATTAGTGCATTCCAAGTAACCAACTCTTTTTCTGGCATTTTAAAAAACACTTTTTCAGCTTCGAACATCATGCCACATTTTCCATACAAGGTGACTAATGCATTGCCAACTATCAAATTTTCTTGGAGCCCAGATGTCATAACAAGTCCATGAACTATCTTCCCTTCAGTTAGATACTCAGCATCTGAACAAGCAGCCAATGCACTAGCAAAGGTCACATGGTTTACTGAGTTTCCTAAGTGAAGCAACTCAGTGAACACTTTCAAGGCATTGAAGTAGTCTCCTTTCAAAACATAGCCAGCCATCATGGAATTCCAAGAAATCAAATCCTTCTCTGCCATGTTCTGGAACAAATTTTCAGCTTCTGAATATCTTAAAGCATCAGCATACATTGAAAGAAGAGTGTTACAAACACATATATTTGAATACCATCCCAATTTCATCACCAAACCGTGAATTCCTCTACCATGATTTATATTATCTACAGAACCGCAGGCTGACAACAAGGAAGAAAGTGTAGTGGAATTTATATCATCATGGTCACGGCGCATAAAGTAGAAACATCTAAATGCTTCCTCACAAAGTTGATTATGTGCTAACACAGATATCATTGAATTCCATGATATAGTGTCTCTATCAGTCATGCCTTCAAAAACCCAATAGGCCTCTTTCACAAAATTAAAATTACCAAACATTGAAATAAGAGCATTAGCTACTGAAACATTATCATCAAACCCTGACTTTACAACCTGACCTAGCACTTGATGACCCAAAGAATTGTCTTCAAGAGAACCACAAGAAGTAATAACTGCAGTGAAGGTGTTTTGGTTACAACTAACCCATTCATGCCTCATTTGCTTGTACAAACTAATAACTTGCTCCAATTTCCCATTATTGGAGCATGCAACCATCATCGAAGTCCAAGTAACCACATTCTTCTCAGGCATTTCCTCAAAAAATATTCTAGCATTAGAAATAAGCCCATAAACACCATAAAAATGCAGCACCGAAGTACCCACAAAAACATTATATAGCAATCCGTACTTCAAGAGTAGACCATGAATTTGATATCCTTCAAGAACCATACTTTCGGACCTACTCAATGCAGTCAATATACTAGCAATAGTATACCCGTTTGCCTCAACCCCTAGACCCCACATTTCAATGAATAGTCTAACTGCATCGTAGTACCGGCCCGTTAGAACGTACCCAGAAATCATGTTATTCCAAGACGCTTCATTTCTATCGGGCATTTGATCGAACACGTAACGGGCACGCCCAACACCGCCAAACTTCGAGTACATGCTTATCAAGGTATTGCTGTGGAAAATGTCTAAATGGGATTCCTTTATGCATATCGCATGCACTGCTCTTCCGGTCATGCCATCGGTGATCTCTGAGAAGCCTTTCTGTAAAAAGACAGAGATTTCTGGATTTGGGTGGTCGACGAGACACCCAAGTCCATGGTCCCTGGACTCCTTCCTGCATTGGGTAGAGATGGTTAAGTTTGGTGAAGATGCAGTGGAGAATTTGAATGGAGAGCCAATTCTGAAAGCTATGAGTTGTCTCTTGCAGTGCCTCGCCAGCTTTGAGAAGGACTCAACGGCGAGCCCAGAATGCCCCGTACGAGTAAAACGTTGAATTTGAATTCACGGTCTTTGAATGGAGTAAAGGGATCGCTTTGTAAAAGAAATATCGTTTTTCCGCTTCACGCTGCTCAAGTCCTCATGCCCTCAATTATGGCGGAGCAGAAATGTTTTTTATGCAGTAGTGAAGTAGGGAAGAAGAAGAAAGAGGAAACGAGTTATGGGCTCCAGATTTTGGGCTGAATCAAACTTCTAAATGGGCTGTGTAAACTGGAATCGAACCTGCGTCTTTTCACTTACGAGGTCGAACCTGTGTCTTCTCACTTGGGAGGACCACAAGGTCTTTGGCATATAGTCTAATTTATTTACTAGTGATATTACCGCAAATTATACTGTGGACCATGGTTAAAAACGGTGCCGTTTCTTTTAATGAAAAGAAACGACACCATTCTGCACCGTTATGTGTAATGTACCTCTATTTGCGTAAAATACTCAGTTTCATTTTAATATTTTTTATATACACTGCAGTTTCCTTTCAACACGTCTATAGTTTCATTTCGATATAAATACAGTTTCATTCAACATTATACTCTCAAATATGTGAAACAGTTATTCAGTTTCATTTTATATACACTATAGTTTCATTACAACACAATTACGGTATAACTATAGTTTCATTGGACAATAGACACTCAAATATGTGAAACTATTATTCAGTTTCATTTTATATACACTAAAGTTTCATTTCAACACAACTATAGTTCCATTTCAATTCAACTACAGTTTCATTTGAAAATATAAACACAAATATGAGGCAGTATCATTTGAGATAAACTGTAGTTTCATTTACGGGGCTCCGTTAAGATGTGACGGCAGCCGTTTCTTTACTTAAAGAAACAATGGCGTTTTTGGACCATCGTCCACGATATAACAACTGTAATATTACTTAGGTAATGAACATTAAAGAAGGAAACAATGCATATATATATATATATATATATATATATATATATATATATATATATATATATATATATATATATATGAAGGGGCTCATGTGCACAATAGACCATAGGTGAGAAGTGAGATGCAATTACAACCACTGATCATGTTTAATCCAACGCACTAAATTGATTAATAGGCGCACTTCATTAAGAATATTATAGTAATTACACTAGCAAATATAAACTGTAATTTGGTAACTGTCATATTCGATCGCAAAACTTTCCTCCAACGAAAATTCCTCCAACGAAAATTTACGCATATCAATTCTCGATCAAAAATTTCCAATGTAAATCAATTTTCGATCAACAGAATTCGCATAATCAATCTGCATATTCTTTACGCATAAAGAGAGAAAACAAAGTCGATCGATCAACACAATGAATGAAGGTAATATCAATCCTATTTTCTTCTAATCCCATTATTAATATAAAAATCAGTTATATTGATGAATTTTTGCACATTCTTTACAAATTCGTTGTTGAGTATATTGATATTTGAGAAATATGATTTGAACTCCTCCCTATCTATGATTATGAGAAAGTCTTTACTTGAAATGATTATATGATGAGCTATTTATATGATTTTATTGGCTCCTCTGTATATATATTTTATTCGAGAAATGTTTATGAGCAAATAAGAAATTGTATTCTTCCTTACTTATGATGATACTTTGAGAGTGAGTAGTGATGGTTTATAAAATTACTATAATGCTTTAAGTATATTTAATATTACACTTGAGAAAGTATATATATATATATATATATATCTTACTTACCTTTGGTGTTGAGTTAAATCTTTTGAAAACTACTATCTATGATGGAAAAATCCTTTTTGGAAATACTCTTTTAAGCTTTTAGCTTAATGATTTACATAGTACAGTCTACTTAAGTCTCAAAGTATATTTATAAAGTATACGTATTTTTCAAAACTATAAATGTATTTATTTTCAGGGCGGAATAGAGCTTACTTAGCATTTTATGCTAATATTATTTGTTTGTATTTTCCAAACCTTGTTCTTTTTAGGAATTGATATAAGTGACTCATTTTGAGAGCACGACATAGAGCTAGTGGCCTTTGAAGTTGTCTGTTGGTTTAAATGGTTTAGTTTAGAATCTGAATTTTTGTATTATAGTTGATTTGTAATTCGGCTAGTTAATTGTTGTAATATGGGTTGTAGTTAGAAAGCTTTGTGGCTTGTGTGTGTGGGCTTAGTGTTGGTCCAAGCGTGGCATAACACCTCATTGGTTTAGGGTTTTAATTTTCGTTTGCGCAATTATTTTCAGTATAATTAGTAAGAAATATTGTTTATTTATGGTTTGTTCCTGTAGTAGAAATTGGGGGTCTTACAGTTATGTGGCCAAAAAACATGACAAATTTCAATAATAGTTGGCGATGATGCTCTAAGAGGACAAATTTTATAGTGGACCATGATCTATGTAGCAGCATGGATCAAGTAGAAAAACAACGCCATTTGAATAAGTTCTTCCGTTAACAATTGGTAGATGAAAACTTCGGTTATGCTCCATGTTGCAACATCTTTCATCATTCAGTTTCATTTTATATACACAATAGTTTCATTACCGCAACACTAAAATACCATTTTAATTCAACTACAGTTTCATTTGACAATATACATTTAATGTATAACAATGTGTTCATTATTGCAACACTAAGTATCATTTTTTGGTGAGACCACATACAGTAATGGCAACACTAAAATATTATTTTAATTCAACTATAGTTTCATTTGACAATATACATTTAACAATGGGTTCATTATTGCAACACTAAATATCATTTTTTGGTGAGACTGATAAGCACTATTTTTATATTTAATTTAGATTGATCTTATAATAAATTAGTTTTGTTTATTTTACATTATATTTATTTTAAACTTTATTTTATTGTTTTACACTAATATAATAATTATGTTAATAATTATGCTTAATAAATATTTTTAGACTAATCCTTTTTCTTTATATTAAATTATTTAATTTAACCTAACTAAATTATTTTAGTTTTTTGTTATTAGTTCAGCAGCTTAATTAATTTATCATTTATTTTCATTTTTTGTGTTATGTACATAGATAACGGCAGATGACTTCTTCCACGACGGCCACAGACTGCTGCACTTCTTGCATGATTACCGTTCTCTGTGCTTCTTCTTGCAATAGGCGCAAATTGCGCACTCTTTATGTATAAATAGAGTAGCCCTCTTTCTTTGTAAATCCCATCCATTTTTGAATTCAATTAATTTCCTTTGCCTACCTCTCACATTTAAGGCTGTTAACGAACCGAACATAAACGAACGGAGGCTGTTCGTGTTCGTTTGTTAAGGATTTTGGTGTGTTCGTGTTCGTGTTCGTTTGTTAAGGTTTTTGAAAATCCTGTTCGTGTTCGTTTATTAAGCGTTCGTTAACGTTTGCGAACATGTTCACGAACGTGTTCGCAAACGTTAACAAACACGTTCACAAATATGTTCATTTACGTTCATGAACACGTTCGTGAACACTTAATAACCAAACGCTTGCACATGTTTATGAACACATTTGTTCGCGAACAATAAATAATCTACATTCACATCTTCAAGAACAATTATATATATATATATATATATATATATATATATATATATATATAAACATGTTCGCGAACATTATTAAACGAACACTAAACGAGCTTGTTCGCGAACACTACTAAACAAACACAAACGAGCTTGTACCACTACTAAACACAACAAAACGAGCTTGTTCGCGAACACTTAGCAAACGAGCTTACCATTGTTCAAACTCTGCTCGTTTATTTACCGAGCTCTAAATTTTGTTTGTTAATGTTCGTTTACCTTAATAAACGAACATAAACGAACGCTTACCGAGCTCGAACACGAGTAGTTTGTCGAAAGCTCTGTTCGCTAACCGCCCTACTCACATTACGTATTTATATATTCTTTTTATAGTTTCTTTTTAGAAAATTAATATATATATATATATATATATATATATATATATATATATATATATATATATAGATTTTGGTTCAAATGTGGCCGTGCTTTCCCGTGTGGCCGTGCGGTCACACACCACTCAATGTTACGAAATACACCACTCAATGTTAAGAAACACACCACAATAAAACACAATGGAACACACGTACCACAATGTTAAGAAACACACCACAGTGCATATTTGTGTGGTGTGTTTCTTAACATTGAGTGGTGTATTTCGTAACATTGAGTGGTGTGAACCGCACGGCCGCACGGGAAGACACGGCCACACCTGAACATGACCCTATATATATATATATATATATATATATATATATATATATATATATATATATATATATATATATGTTCTTTTATATTTCCTCCGAAATTCATTTATTATTGTATATTCTCAATTTTTGATTATTCGCTTCCGCATTATTCCATTCTATTCCTAACAGTAAACGCTCCCCATGATGTATTGTTGAGTACTTATTTTTCCAATTCGAGGATTATTGAAGTTTAATTCTACAAGACCAGTAAGATTTATTTAGCTTAAATTATTCTTTGCACTTTATTATCTATATATCTCCTGTTATATTTATATAAATTATTGCTTGGTTAATTTTTGCAATAGGGCCCATTGTTCAATTATCAAATTATTAAATTGCTAGTTAGAACCTTGAATCCGTAATTTTTTAAGTGTTCTGATGTTGGTAGCAAATAGCACAATTTGATTATAATTGATTTTCAGTTTGTGTTATGAAGATATATAGTCTAGCTTAAATGAACCGAGCTTGTGAGTTTGTTGGCTAGGTTTGGTAGTCTTTCTAATTCTTTTAATGATGTTAGTAAATTAAATCCTAAGAACTTGTTTAGGATTGTTTATTAGCTAGGGAAGTAATTAAAGAGCTTGTTTTGATTACCGACAAAATAAGGAAAGACAAGTTGTTATAGCTTGTTAATAACGTCATAACCAATCTAGTAAAGAGTTAAGTTAGTTTGGCTTACAAATCAATATTTGTCTTGTTAGAATTAAACTGATATTATTCCTTGGGTTGGATGCCATTGACATTTATTTTGATAATTATTTGCTATTTGATATTATTTTCCAATTTATTGTTACTATTTAAGTTTCTATTCTCATCTCATTATTTATTAAATTTATTGCTAAGAATAAGTCTAACCAATCTCTGTGAGTATGACCTTACTCATCGCTAGTGCAATTCATAAGAGTAAGTATTTATTATTTATTATTTCTTGGTTTCGACACCCATCAAATTTTTGGCGTCGTTGCCGGGGATTGGTGTTAAATAGATTTATTTTTATGCCACGTTCCTGTCGTACGGGTCAATTACAATACGATCCTAAGATTGAGAAGACTCCAAAGAAGTTGAGGAAGGAGACTAGATTGCATAAAAATAAAGTACCCCCTTCAACATCTCTTCAATCAACTACCACAACTAAATCAGCTGTTTCTTATTGCGATTCCGAAAAAGAACACGTAATGACCGAAGAACAAGTAGTGGCTGAAGAACAAAGAACTTTAAGGGAGCTTACTGCACCAAATCTAAATCAACAACCCCTTTGTATTCAACATCATGCCTTAGAGGTTGGTTTTGAATTAATGTCAGGTTTGATTCAACTACTCCCAACATTTCGTGGTCTTGAAAAGGAAGATCCACATAAGCACCTAAAGGAGTTCCATGTGGTGTGTTCGAGCTTCAAACCGCAAGGAGTGACGGAAGATCAAATCAAACTACGTGCTTTCCCATTCTCATTAGTCGATAGAGCAAAGGATTGATTATTTTACCTTCCTTCAGGCTCAATAAACACATGAGATGGAATGGTAAGATTATTTCTTGAAAAGTTTTTTCCAGCATCACGAGCTGCCAGCATTAGAAGGGAAATATGTGGCATCAAGCAAAGAGACACAGAGACTCTCCACGAGTACTGGGAACGCTTCAAACAATTGTGTGTAAGTTGCCCTCAACATGGAGTTTCTAAACAGTTCCTCATTCAATACTTTTATGAGGGATTGCTTCCAATGGAAAGAAAGATGATGGATGCAGCTAGTGGAGGTGCTATAGTGAACAAAACTCCTCGTGAAGCAAGAGATTTGATATCCATAATGGCTGCCAATTCACAAAAATTTGGATGTAGACAAGACACACCTTCTAGAAGAGTGAATGAGGTGAACATTTCTTCCCTCAAGAATAAAGTATCTCACTTAACTACTCTTGTTCAACAGTTAGCTCTAGGAGGTACGCATCAAGTAAAAGCTTGTGGGATATGTGCTGCTACAGGACATCAAACGGACATGTGTCTGACACTTCAATATGATTCTTGTGAGCAAGCTAACACAATTGGAGGGTTTCCAAGCCAACCACAACGAAACTATGATCCATATTCAAATACATACAATCCAGGATGGAGAGATCATCCAAATTTCAGCTACAAACCACGTCCACAATTTCCACAGTTTCAGCCTAGACAACCCATTCAATAACAACCTTCATCTTCACAACAACCATCTTCTAATTCAAGTATGTCATTAGAAGATATTGTCAAGTCACTTGCAATTAACACACAACAATTTCAGCAAGAAACAAGAACAAGTATTCAACACTTGGAAAGTCAGATAAGTCAACTAGCGCCTACCATGAGTATATTGGAATCTCAAGGTAAGTTACCCTCACAAACTGTTGTAAACCCAAAGCAGAATGCAAGTGCAGTTACCTTGAGAAGTGGAAAAGAGTTGCCAAAACCTACTCAAGTGAGAAGCAAACACAATCGAGATGAAGAAAATGAAAACGAAGTCCATCCACCTCAAAATGATCAAAAACTTGTCAAAGAAAGTCCAGAGACTTTGGTAATTCATCCCCCTTTTCCTAGTAGATTGGCAAAATCAAAAAAGGATGAAGCTCAAAAAGAAATACTTGAGACATTTCGAAAGGCCGAGGTAAATATTTGATGTTGTGTGTATAGTGGAAGTGAAGGTGAAGGGTGATAAAACGAAGAGTCAAGACTCCCCGAGTGTCGTGTCTCTCAAGGATGGCGAATGGGAACCGGATAGGTGTGTTGGCATCTAAGAGGTTGAAGGGAAAGAGTTACGGGAGTGCTAAGGGTTGGATTCATTTGTAATAGGGGAATGTTGATAAAGGTTGTGTGAAATAAATAAAAGTAAAGTGGAGATTGGGGCTTTAGGCTTTTCCATGTGGTCTATCTTTGGTTGGTTTTGCGAGTGCAAGTCGTGGAAAAGACTAGGGAGTTCATGGCACACTACCAAGTGGCGTCACACTTTGGACTCCCACATCCTCATTCGGTTGGGGCATTTCATCGAACACTTTGTCTACCACTCCTCTCGGATCTCGTCCTTTCGGACTAAGAGCGGAGATGTGGGTGAGTTAGACTCGTGAGTGGCCTCTATCGCGCACACACTCACTTCCTTTGGGTTTGCTACCTAATGTGGCCACAAAAGACACAAAGCTTGAGAAACATCTTCCACACAAGTTCAACATCGAATAAACAAGCAATTCACAAATCAAAGCAATAATATTAAACATCCACATAGATCTACCATGGGGCCACCAATCCCCTATCTAATCTACTCTATCATACTAGAGAAACAAGAAAGAGAAAGGAAAATTCAAAGAAACAAGTATTGAATTAGAAAATGAAGAGAATAGTTACCACCCTTTAAAAAGGGGATCTTTACAACCTTGATCTTGAAATCCCAATCTTCTCTCTTGCCCTTGATCTATTCTAAAACTATGAAAGAAAGGAATTTTCCCCCAAGAGGGGAGAAAACCCTCTAGATCTATTCTACCATATTCTATGAATTTTCTGATCTAATCTCCTCCTTTTAGGTTTTGGGCAAAAGGGATTTATATAGGTGACAAAAAGGGAACAAATTTCCCAAAATGGCCCTTGGCCTGACCACGCTTGCTTCCACGCGTGGTGACGGGCGTGGGAGCTCACTGGAATTATTCCACGCCCAGCCACACGTGTGTGAGGTTGCGTGGGACGCTACTGCAATTCAGCTTGTTTGTCTTTTGCTCTCTTTTAGCCTCAAATCCCTCTCCAACCTGTAAAATACCTCAAAACTCTTTCTAGAAATGTTGTTAGAAGATTTTAATCGCATTTGAGCTAAAATGCATGCAATTGTTGTAATCGGATGTCAAAACGATGCACTTTTAATCTAATAAAGACCCCTTATAAGTGCTATCCTTGGTGCTTATCAATATTCCTTTACTTGATGCTATTAAACAAATTCTTCGATATGCTAAGTTTCTCAAAGAGTTGTGCACAAATAAAAGAAAGTTGAAAGGCAATGAAATGGTAAGCATGAGGAAAAATGTTTCAGCTATTTTACAAAAAAAGTTGCCTCCTAAATGCAAAGATCCTGGTATGTTTACTATCCCTTGCAAAATTGGAAATGTTAATGTTGAAAGAGCAATGTTAGATCTAGGAGCTTCAATCAATGTGATGCCTTTATTTATTTACTCATCTTTGAATGTTGGTTCCTTAAAAGAAACTGATATAATTGTTCAACTTGCATACAGATCTAATGTTTATCCTGTCGGGGTTCTAGAGGATATTTTAGTACAAGTTGATGGATTGATTTTTCCTGCTGATTTTTATGTGTTAGATATGGAGGAAGACAATTCTCCAAATTCTTCATTAATCTTATTAGGAAGACCATTTTTGAAAACATCTAAAACTAAAATTGCTGTGCATGATGGTACGCTCACAATGGAATTTGATGGTGAACTCATTAAGTTTAACATTTATAATACCATGAAATATCCTGATGATGTGTCATATGTTTCATTCATAGATGTTGTTGACCCTCTCGTGCAGAAAATTTCTTATTTGACTAATAATGATGCTTTAGAGGTTGCACTAAACATGAATTTCACACCAGAAGGATTGAAGAAAATCATGAATGAGTTTTCTTTGAACTTTCAGTTGCAGGATATTGTCCATGAGTTGGAGTCACTAAAACCAATATAATGAAATATAATGTTCACTATATTGAATTGCCTATATCTAGCACAAAACTCCTGTGACACCCTAACCTCACACAAGCTGAGATAGGTATATCTCAACACAACAGCTGCCTATCTCAACCAACAATCATAACATAGCGGAAGCGAATTTAAAACTTAAGGGCATCATGCCACATCTAGGTAGAAAACACAGCCTAGATGCACATGCTAACCATAAGAAACGAACTAAACTGTCATGCATAATATAAAATAAATCCTCAAGTCATGTTTAAGAACATCCAAACACTAGTCAAGAGTATATCAAATCTCAAAGGCACACAGGCCCTAAAAACCAAAATCTTGAGTGCGAAGACTACAGCAGCTAGCTCCAGATCATGCGTGGGGTAGTTCTCTTCGTGACTCTTAAGCTGTCGGGACGCGTAAGCCACTACTCGGCCCTGCTGCATCAGCACACAACCCAACCATTTCTTCGACGCATCACTAAACACCTCGAATCCCTCAGTCCCGGATGGTAAAGTCAAAACAGGGGCAGATGTCAATCTTTCCTTCAACTCTTGAAACGCTGCAGCACACTCACTGTCCCACTTGAAAGGTAGTAGTCTTCTTCATGAGCTGCGTGATCGGTCGGGCTATCTTGGAGAAATCTGGAACAAACCTCCTGTAATAACCTGCCAAACCCAAAAAGCTTCGAACTTCAGACGGAGTTGTTGGTGCTGGCCATTCCATCACTGCCCGAATCTTAGCAGGATCCACCGAGACTCCATCCTTAGCTATTACATGGCCCAAGAAAGCCACACTGGTCTTCCAGAATTCACACTTGGACAGTTTGGCATACAATTGTTTCTCCCTCAGAATATGCAACACGGTCCTGAGATGCTTTTGATGCTCGTCGGATCAGGAGAGTAACAGAATGTCGTCGATGAATACCACCACAAACTCGTCTAGGTACGGCTGAAACACCCTGTTCATCAAGTCCATGAAAGCAGCTGGGGCATTCGTTAACCCGAACGGCATTACTGCGAACTCATAGTGGCCATAGCGGGTTCGGAACGCCGTCTTAGGAACATCTGCCTCCGCCACTCTAAGCTGGTGGTACCCTGATCGTAAATCTATCTTCGAGAAGATGCCGGCTCCCTTAAGTTGATCAAACAGGTCATCGATTCTCGGCAGAGGATATTTGTTCTTAACTGTCACCCGGTTCAGCTCTCGTAATCGATGCAGAGTCCATGCTACCATCCTTCTTTCTGACAAAAAGTACTGGAGCTCCCCACGGTGAAACACTAGGTCGAATGTATCCTTTGTTCAACAAATCTTGCAACTGCTCTTTCAACTCTTGCATTTCCTTCGGTGCCATTCGTACGGGGCTTTCGATATTGGGGCGTCCCTGGCATCAAGTCAATAGTGAACTCTACCTCTCGGGGAGGCGGTAATCCAGGGATCTCCTCCGGAAAGACATCGGGGAACTCACGCACTACGGGTATTTGCTGCACTTCATCCTTCGGAGCATTAAGGTCCTCGACTACACATAAGAAAGCCTCATGTCCCTTGGCGACATATTTCTTTGATCTTGATCATAGAGACCAACTTGACCTCGGTTCCTTAGTCACCCCTCGATACGATACCCGCTTGCCCCCAGGCCCCTTCAAGACCACCTTCTGCTCGCTGCACAAAATCTGGGCCTTATACTGTCCAGCCAATCATACCCAGCACTACTCCGAAGTCGTCCAAGTCAAACTGGATGAGATCGCTCGGGAAGGTCACTTCCTTGATCTTTATAGGCACGCCTTCGAAGATGTGCTCACATGCCTTAATTTCCCCTGATGCCACCTTAACTGCAATCCTCGTCGCTGCGCTAGGCACAATGCCCAGCTCACGGACCAACTTTGAGGATATGAAGGAATTGGAGGCTCCGGAGTCGAACAGCACCAAGGTGGGGACAGAGAGTACCGGAAGATACCGGTAACCACATCACAGCTCTCGGCCTGGGACTTGTTCATAATGAGAAGTTCTCCCGGCGAAGACGGAATTCCCTTGCTTCCACTCGCTCTCTCGAAGCCCGGGAGAGTCACTCCCTTACTACCCGAGCTGCTACCTCCCGAAGTCCTCGTCGTCCAACGTCAGTCGCCTTCAGCTTCTTGAGACGATCCACCATTCCTCCTCCCGTGCCTGGGGCTTCTTCCCGCTTCCTTGACGGCAGCATGATCGCTAAAGAGGGAGATACTAACAGAAAGCGAACAGAACTGCGGTCGGCCTTAACCAAACACGCAAGAAAGAGAGTGAGAACAAGCTCACAACAGGCAAACAACAAACAACCTGCGAAACATAAAACTAAAGCAAGTAAACGAGTCCTCACCGCGCGCCTAGAATTCACACATCTGAGAATTCTCAAACATCTTAATTGCTATTGATCAAGTCCTAGAGTCTCAGATTACAACCCTAGGATCTCTACTTAGACCTCAACACAGACTCTGATACCAAGGACAATTTGGAGTGAAAGTGGCGTGAATATGAGTGTAGGGAGGAGAGGGAGTGAAAACCTTTAGGGAAATTTTATCTTGAATATATATACTACAATACATATAATGTATTAGGGTGAAAGACATTAATATAGAATGGGCTCAACTATATATTATATTACTTACAAGAATTAATATGTAGAAGATTAATAAATTGGGCTAATGAATTCATCCCTTACAATTAAATATATGAATTAGAATAAAGAAGCCCATAAGATGTCTTAAAGACATTATACTAATATATATTAGGAAATTGGGCAACGTAGGAATATTTTAATTATAAGAATTGTAAGGATCCAAATTGAATAAAATCCCTTACAAGAATAAATTCAATTAATTGGGCTCTTGATTAGAATAATTAAATTAGGCTCAAGAATATATATATACACATATATATATTAAATTGAAAGAACTAGCCCAATTAAAATAATTAAATTGCCCAAGGACTTAATTAATGATCGAAAGGCTTGAACGAATTTACGGGGTGTTACACTCTACCCCCCTTAAAAGGAGCTTCGTCCCCGAAGCTCGAAGCTCACGGGAACTTGAAACGGAACGATTCAAAGGAAACAAGGATTCAATGGAAGATTAAAGAGAACGATTGCTCAACTAATCCTAAACTCAAGAACATACTAACATGTAACTAAACTCATAACTTACCCAACCCAAACTAGCATGCAAGAACATAACTAAACAACTTACCTAGAGCAAACAAAGCCGGGTAGCGCCGCCTCATCTCGTCCTCCATCTCCCAAGTGGCCTCCTCGACTCCATGGTTGGACCAAAGCACCTTCACCAGCTTGATCGCCTTGCGTCGAGTCTCTCGCGTCTTGGAGTCCAAGATCCTCACGGGCTTTTCTTCGTAAGACAACGCCTCGTCTAACTCCAGCGTCTCGGGTGCTAACACGTGCGAGGCGTCGTGCACGCACTTCTTCAACTGGGAAACATGAAACACGTTGTGCACTCGGTCTAACTCTGCTGGCAAGGCTAAACGATACGCCACCTGTCCAACCCTTTCCAATATCTCATAAGGTCCGATGAAGCGAGGGCTCAACTTCCCTTTCTTCCCAAATCTCATTACTCCACGAGTTGGGGAAATCTTCAACCACACTTTCTCGCCTGCTTGGAACTCCACAAATTTCCTTCCCAAGTCAGCATAGGATTTCTGGCGGTCTTGAGCAGCTTTCATTCTACTTTGAATCAGCTTGACTTTTTCTGTGGCTTCTTGCAGATATTGAGGTCCCAAGGTCACCGGGTTAATCAAATCTTCCCAACACAACGGACTTCTGCACTTTTGCCCATAGAGCGCCTCGTAAGGGGCCATCCGAATACTAGAGTGGTAGCTGTTGTTGTAGGAAAACTCAATCAAGTCGAGGCGCTCCTCCCATGATCCTTGCAAGTCAAGCATGCAAGCCCTCAGCATATCCTCCAAGGTCTGAATGGTTCGCTCAGTCTGTCCGTCAGTGGCAGGATGAAAAGCCGTGCTCATCTTCAACCTAGTGCCCAAAGCTGCCTGTAGTGACTTCCAGAACTTCCAGAACCTCGAGTCACGATCAGACACGATGTCGCGAGGCACTCCGTGGTACTTCACCACCTGGTGTATGTAAGCCCTGGCCAACTGATCCATAGTCCAAGTCTCCTTCATGGCGATGAAACGGGCTGTCTTTGTAAGGCGATCCACGATCACCCAAATCTTGTCTTTCCCCGATCTGGTCAAAGGTAAACCTCCCACGAAGTCCATCGAGATGGAGTCCCACTTCCCTTCAGGTACTTCTAGGGGTAGCAACATCCCCTTAGTCTTGCATCTTTCTGCTTTGACCTTTTGGCAGTTCAAACAACGGCTCAGGAAGTCATCTATTTCCTTCTTCATATTCGGCCACCAGAACAGTTTCTTCATGTCTTTGTACAACTTGTCGCCACCAGGGTGAACTGAATATGGAGTATAGTGGCTTTCTTCCAATATCTGTTTCTTTAACTCTTTACACGAAACTGGCACGCACCACCGCCCTTGATAACGCAGGCTGCCATCGGGATATAGCTCAAAAGGTCCCTTTTTGCCATTAACCATCTTGGCTCTCACTTTGTTCAACCGGGCATCGCCCGTCTGGCCTCTTCGGATCTCGTCGAGCCAAGTAGGTAAGATTTGCATGCTAAAGAGTCGAACTTCCTCATCCACCTGCCCTTCTTCCACCACAGCAATATTCATCTTTTGGAATTCCTTGCACAGGTCGTCTGCGAGCACCCACGTGGCATTGAGCGAATGACTCGTCTTTCTACTCAGCGCGTCGGCCACTACATTTGCTTTTCCTTCGTGATACTGAATGATCAAGTCGTAGTCTTTAATGAGTTCTAACCAACGCCTTTGTCGCATGTTCAATTCTTTCTGAGTGAAGATATACTTTAAGCTTTTGTGGTCGGTATAGATCTTGCACTGTACCCAATATAGATAATGTCTCCAAATCTTGAGTGCGAAGACTACAGCAGCTAGCTCCAGATCATGCGTGGGGTAGTTCTCTTCGTGACTCTTAAGCTGTCGGGACGCGTAAGCCACTACTCGGCCCTGCTGCATCAGCACACAACCCAACCATTTCTTCGACGCATCACTAAACACCTCGAATCCCTTAGTCCCGGATGGTAAAGTCAAAACAGGGGCAGATGTCAATCTTTCCTTCAACTCTTGAAACGCTGCAGCACACTCACTGTCCCACTTGAAAGGTATAGTCTTCTTCATGAGCTGCGTGATCGGTCGGGCTATCTTGGAGAAATCTGGAACAAACCTCCTGTAATAACCTGCCAAACCCAAAAAGCTTCGAACTTCAGACGGAGTTGTTGGTGCTGGCCATTCCATCACTGCCCGAATCTTAGCAGGATCCACCGAGACTCCATCCGTAGCTATTACATGGCCCAAGAAAGCCACACTGGTCTTCCAGAATTCACACTTGGACAGTTTGGCATACAATTGTTTCTCCCTCAGAATATGCAACACGGTCCTGAGATGCTTTTGATGCTCGGTCGGATCAGGAGAGTAAACCAGAATGTCGTCGATGAATACCACCACAAACTCGTCTAGGTACGGCTGAAACACCCTGTTCATCAAGTCCATGAAAGCAGCTGGGGCATTCGTTAACCCGAACGGCATTACTGCGAACTCATAGTGGCCATAGCGGGTTCGGAACGCCGTCTTAGGAACATCTGCCTCCGCCACTCTAAGCTGGTGGTACCCTGATCGTAAATCTATCTTCGAGAAGATGCCGGCTCCCTTAAGTTGATCAAACAGGTCATCGATTCTCGGCAGAGGATATTTGTTCTTAACTGTCACCCGGTTCAGCTCTCGGTAATCGATGCAGAGTCACATGCTACCATCCTTCTTTCTGACAAAAAGTACTGGAGCTCCCCACGGTGAAACACTAGGTCGAATGTATCCTTTGTTCAACAAATCTTGCAACTGCTCTTTCAACTCTTGCATTTCCTTCGGTGCCATTCGGTACGGGGCTTTCCATATTGGGGTCGTCCCTGGCATCAAGTCAATAGTGAACTCTACCTCTCGGGGAGGCGGTAATCCAGGGATCTCCTCCGGAAAGACATCGGGGAACTCACGCACTACGGGTATTTGCTGCACTTCATCCTTCGGAGCATTAAGGTCCTCGACTACACATAAGAAAGCCTCATGTCCCTTGGCGACATATTTCTTTGATCTTGATCATAGAGACCAACTTGACCTCGGGTTCCTTAGTCACCCCTCGATACGATACCCGCTTGCCCCCAGGCCCCTTCAAGACCACCTTCTGCTCGCTGCACAAAATCTGGGCCTTATACTGTCCCAGCCAATCATACCCAGCACTACTCCGAAGTCGTCCAAGTCAAACTGGATGAGATCGCTCGGGAAGGTCACTTCCTTGATCTTTATAGGCACGCCTTCGAAGATGTGCTCACATGCCTTAATTTCCCCTGATGCCACCTTAACTGCAATCCTCGTCGCTGCGCTAGGCACAATGCCCAGCTCACGGACCAACTTTGAGGATATGAAGGAATTGGAGGCTCCGGAGTCGAACAGCACCAAGGTGGGGACAGAGAGTACCGGGAAGATACCGGTAACCACATCACAGCTCTCGGCCTGGGACTTGTTCATAATGAGAAGTTCTCCCGGCGAAGACGGAATTCCCTTGCTTCCACTCGCTCTCTCGAAGCCCGGGAGAGTCACTCCCTTACTACCCGAGCTGCTACCTCCCGAAGTCCTCGTCGTCCCAACGTCAGTCGCCTTCAGCTTCTTGAGACGATCCACCATTCCTCCTCCCGTGCCTGGGGCTTCTTCCCGCTTCCTTGACGGCAGCATGATCGCTAAAGAGGGAGATACTAACAGAAAGCGAACAGAACTGCGGTCGGCCTTAACCAAACACGCAAGAAAGAGAGTGAGAACAAGCTCACAACAGGCAAACAACAAACAACCTGCGAACATAAAACTAAAGCAAGTAAACGAGTCCTCACCGCGCGGCCTAGAATTCACACATCTGAGAATTCTCAAACATCTTAATTGCTATTGATCAAGTCCTAGAGTCTCAGATTACAACCCTAGGATCTCTACTTAGACCTCAACACAGACTCTGATACCAACTGTGACACCCCAACCTCACACAAGCTGAGATAGGTAAATCTCAACACAACAGCTGCCTATCTCAACCAACAATCATAACATAGCGGAAGCGAATTTAAAACTTAAGGGCGTCATGCCACATCTAGGTAGAAAACACAGCCTAGATGCACAGGCTAACCATAAGAAACGAACTAAACTGTCATGCATAATATAAAATAAATCCTCAAGTCATGTTTAAGAACATCCAAACACTAGTCAAGAGTATATCAAATCTCAAAGGCACACAGGCCCTAAAAACCAACGTCTAAACATCATGAAACTAAGTCTAGCGTCCTCATAGATCAGCTCTAACGCGCTCGCGCTCAGACTTAATCCATACCTGGAAAACACGCAAAGAACCATTAGCAAAAGACTGCTAAGCAACCACCATTCACACCCGCAAGGAAGATATAGATATACATAAGCTTGTAAATAGGTTTACACACCCGTATAGAATATAAACACCAACAAACTGTTCAATAGTTCAAAACGGATACTCAACAACAATAAACTGAACGAATCATAAACCAAGACTCATCCGAACGAAGCCAATATCCAACAATGAAAGCATAAGACAACAACGAACCATAACCAAGATACCAACTGAACACAATCATAAGAAACAACCAACCATAACCGAGAACAACGAGACATCAACCGAATACACAAGGACTCACAAACCAATGAACCGAGAAGGAACTCTCAACACCAACCACCAAATCCTCATACCAACCATCATACCGGGACCTAAGTCCAATCACAGGGGTAATGAACCCAATCACAGGGACCGAAGTCCAATCACAGGGACCGAAGTCCAATCACAAGGGTAATCAACCCAATCACAGGGACCGAAGTCCAATCACAGGGGTAATGAACCCAAATATAGTCAATAATAGCACAGTTAGTTCACCCAACAACCTCCAACGATACACAAGAAACCACCACCACATACTCATACTCCAACCTCAACCCGAAACAACCAAACAAAGTGTTCATCTCAACTATGAACACAAACCAACTCCCAGGTAATGAATTCAAAGAATTAATTGACCATGAGTACAAAAGAGGAAACCAAAGACACGAATCAATGCTCCAAGACATGGTATAAATACCCAACAAACGACATGAATAAATGCTCCAAAAACATGGTAAAATACTCAACAAACAATCCAACAATGTTTAGAACAAAAATGGAAACAATAGACAACAACATCACATAACAACTCTCTGGAATCAAATTTCCAGGAGCCATGCGGAACACTCAGGCGGAGCACAGTCCACCGTTGATCACCTCCGCACGAAGGGAACGGAACCCCTCGGCGGACCTCTGTTAGGAACCCCGAGTAGTTGATTTTGATGATACCAAGCTATACGAGGAGACCCCCAAATTTTTCTTTAGTGTCTTTAAATAGTTTTTGCTTATTTATGTCAATTCAGTAAAACAAACGAAGTCTTAAGCTATCCAAAGTTTCGGATCTTACCGAATCTGTAAACAGAGAAATGTTTCACTCGAAGACTCGAAGACATGAAGACTCGAAGACTCGAAGACTCGAAGACCCGAAGACTTAAAGACTCGAAGACATGAAGACACGAAGACATGGATCTTAGGTCAAAACCGGGAAGGGCCAAGATTCCATAATCGAGCAATCAAGGAAGTGATTGACTCGAGAAGTTAAAGAAAGAATGATAAAGTTAATCATTCTCTCGACCAAGGCAAAAGACATTCTCTGATAAGTTGTCTTATTTATTGTCTTGAAGATGGGTATAACTGAATGTCATTTTGGGTCCTATGCAACGATCCCAAGGAGCATTTAATGAGTGTCACCTTTTTAGGGACAAAAGGTACTTTGTCCTTTTCTAAAAGTGGACAAACGGCTAGAAAGTACTGACATTCTGAAAAAGAGAAAATATTACCCATTGGTTAATACTCACTGGACAATAGGATTTGAATTTCGATCTCCCTCCAACGGATCTGAAATTCCACCTATAAATACCCTTGTCCCATCTCACTTCAAAAAGGGTTGAATTGCGCGAAATATTGTTGTTCAAGCGAAAAATTTCCAGTGTGATATTCACAAGCGTACTAAGCTTTATTCAGTTTTATTTGGAAGTTCTTGTGAGCTTAAAGAAGAAAAGCTCAAGAATTCCAAGTTGGAGATTTATCTATTTATTCAACCATCTCTACAAGTAAAGTAGAAAGAGGCGGAGTAAACTTGGAAGAAGTTGAAAAACCTACCACAACAACGCTGCCGGGCTTAGTGATCAAAGGAGCTTGTTGTAACGGAGATTGTACTATAAGGGAAATATAGTGCAAACCTTCACGTGTTGTGAAGAAGAGTGGAGTAGGCTTTGTTAACAGCCGAACCACTATAAAAACTCTCTCTCTCTATCCTTTTTATTTACGCATCGCATTGCATACATCTCTTTAACCTAACCTTTTCCATAAGAAAAACCCTAGTGCAAAGTAAAAGGTAAAACTTTGATATAACCCTTTCCGCTGCGATTAACTCCAAAAGTTTTCAAAATTTCCTTGAGTCTATTCAACCCCCCCCCCTTCTAGACTCATAACACCTTCACCGGGACCAACAAGTGGTATCAGAGCTAGTCACCTTGAACGGTGAACACTCTGTGTATACTGCCTGGTGATCCTCTTTAAAAATTTTTATCAAAATATTTTGGAACTTTGCACTATGTCTAAAATGGAACATCATAGACATTTCCTTATGTTTAACCTGGATAAATTTGATGATTGGAAAGTGCGCATGCAGACTCACTTATCCGCCATGCATGATGAGATGTGGGACGTAATAACTGATGGACCCATCCAGATACTACAGGTTAATCCAAATCGTGTTCTCACTGATCCAAGGTCACCAGAAATGATACCGAAGGAGAAAGCTCTACTCACTACTGATGAACGAACTCGAGTGAATCTAGACAACATAGCAAAGGACATTCTCTACAAGTCGCTGGACGAATCCTTGTTTCCGAGAGTGAGGAAATGCAAGAATGCTAAGGAAATATGGGATGTGCTCATGCTAATTGGTGATGGAGATGAGCAAGAAAAGGAGAATAAGCTAACAATTGCCATGAAGAAGTTCGAGGACTTCAAACTAAATCCGAGGGAATCCATAACTGAGATGGAAGCTCGATTCATAAAGCTGCAAATGGAGATCAATGATCTTGACGAAAAGAAGCTGACACAAAAGGAGATAAACTTGAAGATTCTCCGAGGACTACCCAAGAGCTGGGATATGAAGGTTGTAGCCATGCGGGATCATAGAGATCTTAAAAATACAAGTACGACGTAGATCTTCAGTGACCTAAAGGCCTACGAGTTCGAAAAGGAAGCACAAAATGATGATGAACCCGAAACGAGAAACATAGCTCTGGTTGCGAACCATCAACCATCATCATCAACATTAAGGTCTATTTCTAATCCCTCTTCTGATTTTTTCACTGATGATCAAATGGCTTTGTTTGTAAGAAGGTTCAAAAGGTTCATGCGAAAGAATCAATCTTTTGACAACTCGGATAAGATAAGACGAATGAAGTATCAAGGAAATGACAAGGCCAGCGGATCCAGAACTCATGACAAGGATGAGTTACAAGTTTTATGTTACAACTGCCGAAAGCCTGGACATTTCAAAGCCGAATGTCCATATCCAATCGTTAAAAAGCATTAGGACGAGCACAATTATAAGAAGAATTCGGGAAGATATCATCACCCGAAGAGTAATCCAAAATGATGCTGATGAGGAGTCAAGCAAGATCCAAAAGAATGATAAACGAAGGAAAGCTTTGGCGGTAGAAGAGAAGACAGGAGAAAAGAACGAAGTGTCAAGTACCTCAAGTTCAAGCTCAGAGAGTGACAGCTCGGAAGATGAAAAGAGACTTCTATGTCTTTTCAGTCAAGAAGATTCAGACGAAGAAATGTGTCTCATGGCTGAAGAAGAAGAGGTAACCTCACAAAGCCAATCCTCTAATTACAGTTCCGAATCTGTATGTCATGAAAACCCTAGGGAAGCATTTGAGAAAATGATGAAGAGTTTTTATGGCATTGAGGATTCACATCTCAAACTTAAAGAAGAGAATGCAAAGCTATTGGCAGAAAGACAAGATCTCGAGGACTTAAAGTCCAGAAATGCTGAGATGCTTGAATCTATAAGCCAGCTTGAGAAGCAAGTTCTTCTTCTTAAGGAAGAGTGCAAATCGATGATGATAGAGAGCAAAACTTACGTGCGGTACTTGCGACATTTACAAATTCATCCAGACTAATGGATCGAATGGTAGATGATTAAAGACCATCTGGGAGTAGAACCGGACTTGGTTACAACTCTAGCTCTTATCAAAATGTTTTCTTAACTCGACCAACTGACCCTTCTACAAGTGGAGGTTTAAGTTCCATGTTTGTCCAAGGACAGACAGAAAATCTTGAGCCAGTGATTAATGCCACAAATGAAACAGAACCACAATCAACGAGTCGGTCTAATAATCTGACTGAAACACGAATTGTGGAACCTACGAGAGGAAATTTCCAAAACGGTAACCCGAGAAGTCATCAGACCCCTCGGTATAGACCTCGCGCATCGAACCGTCATGGTCAAATCGCAAATGGTCAACCACTTGGAAATAACCGATCCAAAGGGAAATTTTATGGCAACAAGAGGCAACATTACTCACAGAGGCAACGCAAGGGTATGCCTCAGGGAAGACCGAACTCTTACCCGAGTAATGTCAAGAGTTTCAAAAAGTTCCCAAGCAAGCATAGAGGCAGGGAAGGTATGTTATACCCGAGTGATGAGGATTGGACTATGGACTATGAACCAATGAAAAGAGCAGAATTCTTGCTGCATCATAGACACAAACAAACCTCATACACTAGAATCAACACGAATAAACCTACACCATCTCTTCAGAAGGTTTATTCACCGAAGTCTTCCCACTCTTATTATGCTATTCCTTATGATTATCGTGTGTTTAATGGGTATCGTGGACTAAGGATGAACCTTACGGGTTCTAGGTATGCATGGATGCCCAAGCTCACAGCTAACCGACAAGGACCCAAGAAGGTATGGGTACCTAAAAACCCTTAATCTTTGACTGCAGGGAAATAGGACCATCTAGTATGTAGATAGCGGTTGCTCAAGACACATGACCGGAAACAAATCAGAATTGAGCAACTACAAAGCAAAGAATGGTCCTAAAGTTGTCTTTGGTGGGAACTCAAGTGGACAAACGATGGGAACAAGAGATGTTATGAAGAATGGATTAACTATCCGAGAAGTTTCTTATGTCGAAGGATTAAAGTTTAACTTGTTGAGCATGAGTCAGTTTTGCGACAAAGGATACAAAGTCACCTTTTCACGGGATGCATGTCAAGTCATCTCTGATCTATCTCATGAAATTGTCTTAACAGCAAAACGAAGGAAAAACATGTATGTTGTCACATGGGAATCAGCAAGACCGAATACTTGCTTGATCGCTAAAAGCAAGCAAGATCTAAGCTGGGAATGGCATCATAAGCTCAATCATCTCAACTTCAAAGCTATCAACAAGCTTGCAAGAAAGGAGCTGGTCGAAGGGTTACCAAATGTAATCTATGACAAGGACAAAGTTTGTGAAGCATGTCAAAAGGGAAAGCAGATCAAGTCTTCGTTTAAATCAAAATCTCTAAGCACGAATGCAAGACCACTAAGTCTACTTCATATGGACTTATTTGGACCAGTTGATCCGGTCGGCCTAAGTGGGAGAAAATACACTCTTTTGGTAGTAGATGACTACACAAGATTTACATGGACATCGTTTCTAAGAAAGAAGAATGAAACAGAAAAAGTGCTCCCAGACTTACTCCGAAGACTTCAAACCGAAAAGGAACTAAGTATTGTCAAAATACGTTCTGATCAAGGAACCGAGTTCGTAAACAAAGTCATTCAAGACTTTTGTGGGCAACATGGCATTTTACATCAACTTTCAGCAGCACGAACTCCTCAACAAAACGGTGTAGCTGAGAGACGCAACAGAACTCTTAAAGAAGCAGTAAGGTCCATGATTGCTTACTCTGGCCTACCGAAGCGTTTTTGGGCCGAAGCCATAAACACAGCATGCTATACACAAAACCGATCTATCATTCATAAAGATCATGGTGTTACACCTTATGAACTCTGGAAAGGAAGAAAGCCTGTGGTAAAATACTTTCATATTTTTGGAAGTAAATGTTTCATACACAATAATGGGAAAACGCATCTAAAAGCGTTTGATGAACGCGCTGACGAAGGATTATTCATGGGATATTCTGAGAAAAGTAAAGCCTTTTGAGTTTTGAACAAGCGAACTATGGTGATTGAGGAATCAATACATGTAGTCTTTGACGAAATATCAAAGGAAACCATGGTAACTTCTGAGGAACAAGCAGATGAGAAAATAACAGGCAAAGTTCGTGATGACCTATCCGAAGGATCAGAATCAGAAGAAGATGACTACCCACTTTTTCCGAAACTTCAACCAAACGCTCCCTCTCAAACCGAAGCGTTACAGAATGATGAAACCGAAGTGGTGTGTCAACAAGAAGGAAGTAGTCAAGCCGAACCCTCCATAGATGAAGAAGCACCTCCAACTACCTTTCAACCAGATCTAAAATGGCTGCGAAATCATCCCCAAGATCAAGTCATTGGTGATGTACATGATAGCGTAAGAACTTGCGCATCCATTCGGGAATGCATGATGGCATGCTTTATATCCCAAATCGAACCCAAGACCGTTGAAGAAGCTTTAAATGACTCGGACTGGGTCATTGCCATGCAAGATGAACTACATCAGTTTGAAAGAAATGATGTGTGGGAACTGGTTTCACGACCAACTCATCAAAACGTTATTGGAACTAAATGGGTGTTCAGAAATAAGATGAATGAACAAGGAGTCATTGTTAGGAACAAGGCTCGGTTAGTAGCTAAAGGCTATTGTCAAGAAGAAGGAATAGATTTTGATGAAACCTTCGCTCCTGTTGCCAGTCTCGAAGCTATAAGGATTTTTCTGGCATATGCTGCATGGAAAGACTTTAAAGTCTATCAAATGGATGTGAAAAGTGCATTTTTAAATGGACTTTTAGAAGAAGAAGTATATGTTGAACAGCCCCCAGGATTCATCTCTGATGTTGGAATGGACAAAGTATACAAGCTCAAGAAGGCTTTATATGGTTTAAAACAAGCTCCAAGAGCTTGGTACGATACCTTATCATGTTTTCTAATAAGTTGCGGCTTCACAAAAGGAATTGTTGACAAAACCCTCTTCAGAATCAAAGATGGAGATCACATTCTGCTAGTACAAATATATGTTGATGATATCATTTTTGGAAGTACCGACTCGGATCTGTGTGAAAAATTCTCAAAACTCATGCAAGGAAAATTTGAGATGAGCATGATGGGAGAATTGAATTATTTCTTAGGTCTTCAAGTCAAACAGGAACAAAATGGTATCTTTATCAATCAAGCGAAGTATACCAAGGATCTGATCAAGAAGTTCGGAGTTGATGAGAAATCTTCGGTTAAGATACCCATGAACACTTCGTTAAGAATGGATATAGACAATGAGGGAAAAGAAGTTGATCAAACAAAGTACAGAGGAATCATCGGATCTTTACTATATCTCACAGCAAGTCGTCCTGATATATCGTTTGCTGTAGGCGTATGTGCTCGGTTTCAATCAAATCCGAAGGAGAGTCATCTGAGCGCTGCCAAAAAGATACTAAGATATCTAAAAGGAACTCAAAGTGTAGGTCTCTGGTATCCGAAGGGTGATGTCTTCGACTTAGTTGGGTATTCGGACGCTGACTTTGCTGGTTGCAAAATTGACCGAAAGAGTACATCAGGAACGTGCCAATTCTTAGGGGGAAGATTGGTATCTTGGTTTAGCAAAAAGCAGAATTCTATCACCACGAGCACTGCTGAAGCCGAATACATAGCAGCTGGTAGCTGTTGTGCACAAATTCTATGGATGATGCAACAACTTAAAGACTACGGTGTCAATGCTAAAGAAGTTAGCATTATGTGTGATAACACAAGTGCTATTGCAATAACTCAAAATCCTGTGTTACATTCAAGAACCAAGCATATTGATATTAAATATCACTTTATCAGAGATCACGTGGAGAAAAAGGATATTAAGTTGGAATATGTTAACACCGAAGATCAACTAGCTGATATTCTCACGAAGCCTCTTGCCGAAGCCAGATTCTCTGCTCTACGCCATGAACTCGGAATGATAGAAATGTGTTAATGAGAGGATATTGAATCGCTCCAAAACTGAAGGGACTCATCAGTTATGACATCCTGCATTCAATGCACATCAAAGTCAGAAACTCACGGACTCATTTAATTGAAAGGCGCAAAATTTTGGACAGTTGCAGCTCTGATTGGTCACGTCAGATGGATCTCAGCCAATCGCAATGCAGCTCTCCATCTATAAATAGATCACAACCGAGGAAGGAAGAGGTATCCTAACACCTAACTCCTTGTGTTGTTTTCTAGTTTTGCAGGTATGAACAAAGGCAAAGGGAAAAAGGCCTGTTCCGAGGAGAAGCCAATAAGGAAAAGGTTCTCGTTCCGATTAATGCTGAAGGAAGGGACAAGCAAGCTGAATAAGCTGAGGGGAGAGAAGGGAGAACCTCTCGAAGGATATACCTCTGAGCATCCTCTCGAACTCTCGGACTCCGAATCCGAAGACATCGTGCCTGAGCTACCAACAATGTCTGTCCCGGGCTTCTACTCTGGTGGAATAGCCCCTCCAAACGAGGAACCCTACTGGCCAGAGCCAAATAGAGTGCCAAGACGAACTCCATCTCCTTCCATAGACAACACAGGAGATGATGCATGGAACGATATACAAGGATGGTACCAGAGGGCCCAAGGCCAAAATCCGCTTGAGAACCCAGCTCATGACGAAGACTACCTGCGCTACTTGGACATGCTCGAACCGGATGAGATATCCGATAAGTCTTCGGTGCTGGAGAATGAGCCCGGATATGGACCAATGGCTCCATCGTGAGTACCTGACGCTGCCCCAAGTGCTTTACCAACTCCCAGCCCTCCTACAACGGAGAGCAGTCAAGGGCAAAGCCTCTTGTCTACTGCGAACAGTAGACACACCAAGAATAGGGGCAAAGGCAAAGCAATGAGATGAATGCTATGCCTTGTAGGTCAGGATGGGGTGTTCTGTTTGGATGATTAAGTTGTCTGTCCTTGTTATCCTTGCTTTTAATGAATGAAATTTATGTTTGCCCGAGTAGTCTCTCTCATATTCCAAAAGAGTTACATCTTTACCGAAGGATGGTAACATACCGAGGACTACCTTCAAAAACAACACATGCCATCCGAACTCTTATTCTGATCGAAGAGTTAATGTTTTCAAACTCTCAATCTTCAACTGTTCGGACGCACTGTTCATTTTCAAAAAGAGACAAACCTATATCTTGTTTAGTAAGTTTCTAGTAAACGTGGGATCATGGATGTGCACGTGTCAGAATCCCGTTTGAAGTTCATGCCGAGATATGCGCTCCACTCTCTCTGTCACGCCTGACTTGAAAGGACGGACCATCAAGACGTGATAGCATAATGAGTAGTTTTCTCTCTCTTCATTAAATGGACATATCATCACAAGGGAAACTGCCTTATCAGCTCAAAAGTTTTCTACGGCTTTAAGCCATTTTTGCCCCTTCATTTAAGGGCATTTAAGGGTTTTGTCCCTTATACATAAATTTTGACCCGTGTCAACTCAAACGACCTGGCTCACCCGTTCCTCTCCTCCTCACCATATATAACCTCACCATACCCCCATCTATTCTCTTTTACACTCCAAAAATCGTCGTTACCCTCCAAAAACCCTATACACTTCCTAAAACCACCAAAAAGCTTGCAGCTATGTCTTCCTCTAAGTCAGGATCATCGTCGGAAAGTTCAAGTTCTTCATCCTCCGATCATGCTGAGAATTCTCACGGCCCTTTACCAAAACCCTCAACCTCACAAAACAAGCCACAAGCCACTCCAGAATCTTTCAAACCTCCATCAGTCATATCCAGACCATGTGAAGATGTTGAAATCTTCAAGTTCTTCTCTACCACCGTCAAAGGTCAGAAATCGGGCGGTTGCATGGTAAAAACCGGTTCAATGCTAGATGTGAAAGGATTTCTTGAAAAAGTTCTGGATGAGGAATTTGGAAATCGTGTTGTGCACTGTCTCAAAGATAGCAATCTTTTCCAGTTTGTCACCTTCAAACACGAATGTTGGTATCCCATTGATGTAACGTAGTTCTACATTAATGCGGAGATACATTCTGTTGATGATGTTAATGAAATCCATTCCGTGGTGAATGGAACTGAAGTCATAATATCTCAAGAAGACATTAGGCAGGTGTTTAATCTCCCTCTCTGTGGAGAAGGTTTTCACGTAGACTGTTCAGGCAAAGAATACAGCAAGAAGAGAATGTGGAAGCAAATGAGGAACCACAATCAACCCTCATCCTTTCCATCTGTTCTAAAGAAGAAGATGCTGAAGATGGACTATGAGTTTGTCATTGACATTCTAAATAAAATTGTTGAAAGCAGGCAATCTGGGACAGATGACATATCTGACAAGAAGATGAGGATGTTGTGCGCATTGCTGGAGCAATATCCTGTTGATTGGTCACATGTCATTTTTGACTTTCTAGTTGACAACATCCAAACCGGGGTTAATCCTAAGACAGGATGGATCACTAAGGTTCTCGGTTTTGGTTTCATGATAAGTGCAATCTTGAAAGACAAGAAAGTGAAGTTGCGAGCCGAAACGTTGTCACACCGAAACCATTTTCATATGACCTCAAACCCACCGAATTATCTCAAGAGAAAATCCGATGAACTGGCAGCTGCTTTGAAAAAGGCAGAAGAAGAAATCCTCAAAATCCAATACAGATGAAAGGTTAACTGCCCTTGAGAAAAAGATTGATGGGGTCTTTGCTGAAAATCTCATGTCACTCGGATCTCTGAAGGATTCGGTATCTGAGTTCACTACCATACAGCGTAACTTGGTTACGAAACATGCGTTTATCAAGGAGCGTCTGGACTTAAACTGCTCAAAGCTCGAGACCGTATATGGTAACCAAAACGCTACGGCATCTCTCGTGTGTGAATTCGAGTGGACTCTGAAGGAGTTGCAAGTGTGCATAAACCGTCTGAGCGACAAAGTTGATGTGCTCGCCGGGGTTCATGATGCCAACAAGGGGGAAGAGGTGAAAGGAAAAGAGATTGTTGTAAGGGATGCTGATGATCTTGCACAACAAAAAAGAGAGATTCTCAACTTAAGGAAAACCCCATCTCCCTCACCGTCTCCAAAACGAACTCAAAACAGACCTATGGGCGGTGAACCGAGTTCAAAGAAACAAAACAAAGGGCCGAAAGTGACAACCCGAAGAGTCAATGGAGAGTCGATTGACTATGTTCCATATGAACATGGATCCGGAAAGAAATGGGAAGAATGCAACATTCCACCCTACTGGAAAAACAAACAACCCATGGATAGGCTCAACTTCTTGCGGGATCATAATGAACGAATCTATGAGCAAAGGAAGAAAGACAAAGAAATCTTCCGAATTCAGCAAGAAAAGCAAAAGGCTTTCAAAAAAATCTCGAAGGAACTCGAAGACGCAAACAAGATAACCAAAACAGCCGAAGGACAAGCCAAGATGCATGGCATAAATCAGATTCTAGGTGCTACACAACAAAGCTTTGCCGATGGAATGAATGCCGCCGAACTGATTGCCTGGTGGGACTGGGGAGTCATAAGGGGAGAAAATCTTGGTGAAGTAGTTCAAAATTATCTGATGATGAATTTGTACCGAAAGTATGCCTTCAAGATTCAAGGCCTCGATACCGTAAAGGCAAGAAAGGAAATCAATGACATGATACAACTCCAGCAGTATGAAATTTGGGAAAAAGAGAAGAAGAAGAAGACTGGCGAGAGCTCAAAATAAGAAGACTTTTCTTTATGCTTTCTCTATTTCTATCAGCTTTAAGTTTCCGTTTTTGCAAAGTTGTAAGAATTTCTCCATAAATAAAAGACTTCTCTCTTGGTTCAGTGTGTGTGGGTTATCTAGTCTCTACTCCTTGTTTTTAATTGTAAAACCTCAACTATTCGGGCTTACTAAATGAAAATCCACTTAAGGATAAAAGAAAACCGAATAGAATGAGTATGGGGTGTTGGCATCATCAAAAAGGGGGAAATTGTTAGGAACCCCGAGTAGTTGATTTTGATGATACCAAGCTATACGAGGAGACCCCCAAATTTTTCTTTAGTGTCTTTAAATAGTTTTTGCTTATTTATGTCAATTCAGTAAAACAAACGAAGTCTTAAGCTATCCAAAGTTTCGGATCTTACCGAATCTGTAAACAGAGAAATGTTTCACTCGAAGACTCGAAGACATGAAGACTCGAAGACATGAAGACTCGAAGACTCGAAGACCCAAAGACTTAAAGACTCGAAGACATGAAGACACGAAGACATGGATCTTAGGTCAGAACCGGGAAGGGCCAAGATTCCATAACCGAGCAATCAAGGAAGTGATTGACTCGAGGAGTTAAAGAAAGAATGATAAAGTTAATCATTCTCTCGACCAAGGCAAAAGATATTCTCTGATAAGTTGTCTTATTTATTGCCTTGAAGATGGGTATAACTGAATGTCATTTTGGGTCCTATGCAACGATCCCAAGGAGCATTTAATGAGTGTCACCTTTTTAGGGACAAAAGATACTTTGTCCTTTTCTAAAAGTGGACAAACGGCTAGAAAGTACTGACATTCTGAAAAAGAGAAAATATTACCCATTGGTTAATACTCACTGGACAATAGGATTTGAATTTCGATCTCCCTCCAACGGATCTGAAATTCCACCTATAAATACCCTTGTCCCATCTCACTTAAAAAAGGGTTGAATTGCGCGAAATATTGTTGTTCAAGCGAAAAATTTCCAGTGTGATATTCACAAGCGTACTAAGCTTTATTCAGTTTTATTTGGAAGTTCTTGTGAGCTTAAAGAAGAAAAGCTCAAAAATTCCAAGTTGGAGATTTATCTATTTATTCAACCATCTCTACAAGTAAAGTAGAAAGAGGCGGAGTAAACTTGGAAGAAGTTGAAAAACCTACCACAACAACGCTGCCGGACTTAGTGATCAAAGGAGCTTGTTGTAACGGAGATTGTACTATAAGGGAAATATAGTGCAAACCTTCACGTGTTGTGAAGAAGAGTGGAGTAGGCTTTGTTAACAGCCGAACCACTATAAAAACTCTCTCTCTCTATCCTTTTTATTTACGCATCGCATTGCATACATCTCTTTAACCTAACCTTTTCCATAAGAAAAACCCTAGTGCAAAGTAAAAGATAAAACTTTGATATAACCCTTTCCGCTGCGATTAACTCCAAAAGTTTTCAAAATTTCCTTGAGTCTATTCAACCCCCCCCCCCTTCTAGACTCATAACACCTTCACCGGGACCAACAACCTCCTCTCACCGTCCAACCTTACCGCCTTGGCCTTGCGGAACTCCCCAGCGGGTCACATTATTCCGCTGAGGACCTCCGCAAGGTCAATCCCACATCCCAGTTTCCAGAATACTACACAGACACGAATAAACCATTTCCAGAGAGCAAAAATCAGATCCAAATACACCAACATTGCATCAAATTAGAGGCCAAAAACATGGAAATCCCAACCATCAATGATCATAACAACACTGAGCAAAAGATCAAGATGAAATCCAACAAATACAACCAAAAAATAGGGCTAAACACCAAGAATTTTCAGGATTTCCAACACCAAGAATATCATATAGAATAGGAGTGTAGAAATAAATTTTGAAGGACATAGTGGTTACCTCAAAGAGCTTTCTCCAACCTAGCAAAGCCTCAAGCAAGCTCACAAAGCCCCACCACCTTCTTGATCATCTTTTACCCAAAGAACCCCAAAAGAACATACATAAGAATATGCAAAAAGACTAGCAAAACCATAAAATGTAAGGTAGATTCTTAGCTAGATGCACTTACCCAATCCTAAACAAGCTTAAAAGAGCAATATTGACTTGAAAACTTGTAGGAGAAATGAAGATCAAATTGGGACAATTTGGAGTGAAAGTGGCGTGAATATGAGTGTAGGGAGGAGAGGGAGTGAAAACCTTTAGGGAAATTTTATCTTGAATATATATACTACAATACATATAATGTATCAGGGTGAAAGACTTTAATATAGAATGAGCTCAACTATATATTATATTACTTACAAGAATTAATATGTAGAAGATTAATAAATTGGGCTAATGAATTCATCCCTTACAATTAAATATATGAATTAGAATAAAGAAGCACATAAGATGTCTTAAAGACATTATACTAATATATATTAGGAAATTGGGCTATGTAGGAATATTTTAATTATAAGAATTGTAAGGATCCAAATTGAATAAAATCCCTTACAAGAATAAATTCAATTAATTGGGCTCTTGATTAGAATAATTAAATTAGGCTCAAGAATATATATATACACATATATATATTAAATTGAAAGAACTAGCCCAATTAAAATAATTAAATTGCCCAAGGACTTAATTAATGATCGAAAGGCTTGAACGAATTTACGGGGTGTTACAACTCCTCCCTTCTGTTATACAGGCCCCAAAGATAGAATTGAAACCATTGCCAGATCATCTAAAGTATGCATTCTTAGGGGATGGAGAGACTCTTCACGTGCTAATCTTCAACAAATTAAACTATCTACATTAGAAGAAGAAAAGTTGGTCCAAGTGCTTAGAGAATATAAGGAAGCTATAGGTTGGACTATAGCTGACATTAAGGGATTAAGCCCTTCCACTTGTATGCACCAGATATTGTTTGAAGATGCTTGTAAACCTTCTAAACAACTTCAACGTCGATTGAACCCACCCATGATGGAAGTGGTTAAGAAAGAGATCTTGAAACTCCTTGATGCAGGTATAAATCTATCCAATTTCGGATAATAAGTGGGTAAGTACTATGCACGTTGTCCCAAAGAAAACAGGTATAACAGTGATAGAAAATGATGATGGTGAGTTGGCGCCCACTCGTATTCAAAATGGGTGGCGAATGTGTGTAGATTACAGAAAATTAAATGCGTCAACTAGAAAAGATCATTTCCCACTCCCATTTATTGATCAAATGCTCGAACGTTTAGCAGGTCATTCGCATTATTGTTGCCTAGATGATTTTTCAGGTTTTCATCAGATTCCAGTTGCACCTGATGACCAAGAAAAAACGACATTCACCTGCTTGTTTGGCACCTTTGCATTCCGGTGGATACCCTTTGGTCTTTACAATGCTCCAGCTACGTTTCAAAGGTGTATGGTTAGTATTTTTTTTTCAGATTTTGTGGAGTTCTTTATAGAGGTATTCATGGATGACTTTACAGTCTATGGCGATTCCTTTGATGCCTGTTTAGCTAACCTCACAAAAGTGCTTGAAAGATGCATTGAAAAAACCTTATTTTAAATTTCGAAAACGTCACTTCATGGTTGATCAATGCATTATTTTGGGTCACGTGGTATCTTCTAAAGGGATTGAAGTGGATAAAGCTAAGGTAGAAGTTATTAAATCTTTGCCTTACCCAGCTAGTGTGCGGGAGGTTCGTTCTTTTCTTGGTCATGTAGGTTTCTACAGGAGATTTATAAAAGATTTTTCAAAGATTAGAAGTCCATTTTGTCAATTATTACAAAAAGATGTGGCATTTGAATTCAATGAAGCATGAAAAAATGCATTTGATACGCTGAAAGATATGTTGACATCTGCACCAATAATTCAATCACCGAATTGGGATCTTCCATTCGAACTTATGTGCGATGCCAACAATTATGCAGTTGGCGCTGTACTTGGGTAAAAAGTTGGAAGAGTTTCACATGTTATTTATTATGCTTCAAGAACACTTGATAGTGCACAAAGAAATTATACAAGAACAGAAAAAGAACTTTTAGCTATTGCCTTTGCTTTAGAAAAATTTCGTTCATATTTACTGGGTACTAAAGTGATTGTTTATTCTGACCATGTAGCTCTCAAGTACTTCCTTTCAAATAAAGAAGCAAAGCCTAGACTCATTCGATGGATGCTCTTATTACAAGAGTTTAACCTGGAGATACGAGGTAAAAAGGGTGCAGAAAATTTAGTTGCTGATCACCTTAGCAGGCTAATCACGAGTGAAAAACCTTCGCCATTACAAAATGATTTTCCTGATGAACATCTTTTTTCTGTCCAAAAGACAATTCCCTAGTATGCCGATATTGTGAATTACTTAGTTACAAGAACATTATCCACTTATTTGTCTAAATCTCAAAAAGATAAAATAAAGAGTGATGCTAAATATTATGTTTGGGATGACCCTTATTTGTAGAAGCAGTGTTACGATCAAATAATTCGAAGGTGTGTATCTCATGAAGAAATTCCTTCCATTTTGAATTTTTGTCATTCATATGCATGTGGAGGACATTTTGGTCCAAAAAAAGGCTCGTAAAGTGTTGGAATGTGGTTTATTTTGGCCGTCTTTATTCCGTGATTGCTATATGTTTTGCAAAACATGTGAACAGTGTTAAAAAACTAGAAATTTGTGTTATAGGGATCAAATGCCTCTTACCCCTATTCTTGTTTCTGAAATTTTTGATGTTTGGGGTATTGATTTCATGGGCCCGTTTCATTCTTCATACAATAATGTCTACATTATTCTTGCTGTGGATTATGTGTCAAAGTGGGTTGAAGCTAAGGCTACCCGAACTGATTGTGCTAAAGTTGTTGAGTTTGTTAAATCTAATATTTTTACCATGTTTGGGATGCCAAGAGCAATAATAAGCGACCGTAGTGGAACTCATTTTTGCAATAGAATGGTGGAAGCATTGATGAAAAAATATGATGTTACTCACCGTATTTCTATAGGTTACCATCCACAAAAGCAATGGACAAGCCGAAATCTCAAACAAGGAAATCAAGTCCATACTTGAAAAGACTGTTAACCCAAAAAGGAAAGATTGAAGTACACGACTTGATGATGCTTTATGGGCTTATCCAACAGCCTACAAAACTCCAATAGGTATGTCTCCTTATCGTTTGGTATTTGGTAAACCGTGCCACCTACCTATTGAGTTGGAACACAGGGCTTATTGGGCTGTTAAGCAATGTAACATGAGGATGGATGAAACTGGTGAGTTAAAGGAAGTTGCAGCTGCAAGAGCTTGAAAAAATCCGTAATGATGCATACGAAAGCTCTAGAATTTACACGGAAAAAACAAAAACATTTCATGATCTTTCTATTGGTCAGAAAGTTTTACTTTATCATTCTAGATTGAAACTTTTTCCTGGTAAATTGTGTTCTAGATGGGTAGAACCTTTTATTGTCACTAATATTTTTCCTCATGGTGCAGTTGAATACACAGTTTAGAAACCGGAAAAACTTCTAAAGTGAATGGTCATCGTTTAAAGCCATTTTATGAAGGTTTTCAGGCATAAATGTTAAAGAGATTGGTTTGCAGTGCCCTATTTATGAAGATTGAAAAGAGATGATGTCCAACTAGTGACATGCTACTTACGATAAGGGGAGTTTGTTCTATCCTTTAAATAAATTTGTTTACTTGTCTTAATTTTAAATTTTATTCAACAATTGAGGACAATGTTGAGAATAAGTGTGGGGAGGGGATATGATTATTTTCTTCTCTTCAAATTGAAAAAAAAAATCTTTCTTTTTCTACAAAAAATTTTTTCCAAAAAAAAAATAGTATTTTTACTAAAATTCATAACATAATTGAATAATTGATCTTGCATATTATGAATATTTAGTTAGTGTTTTGTTTGATATGGTGGGGGCTAAAATAAGCAAGCATGAACCTGTGAGATATTTGAGCCTTTGACTGACACTTCAGTCCAATTATTTTGTTCTTGTGTGATATCTTCCATAGATTTGTATCTCTAGAACTTGCCTTGATTCTCTTTAAAGCTAATTTGATTCATGCATGATTTTTAATATGATTAAGGCCATCTTTGATTTTTAGCCTCACTAGCCAAATAGCATGTTCATACCATAATTATTTTCCTTTGTCACCCACTTTGAGCCTATTAATCGTATTTTTGTTCTTATTGAACCACACTTTGTAAGCCTCATACCTGAAATTAATTTCCTTAAGCTTGCCCGGAGGACTAGGGGACCTTTGATTGGGTAAATGCATAGGGATTGAGTGTGTAGAAAGATGTTGGCAAAGTGTCTATATGAGTGAGAATAATGAAATTGTCCTTGAACTTCTATGAGGTTTTTGGTTGGTATTTTCAAAAAGAAAAAAAAGTAGATAATGGGAAATGAGTTGATGTGGTTGTTTCAATTTGAGATTGCTTCTACACTAAAGAGGGCGAAATGTGTGGTGGAAAGTGCATTTCTTCTTCTACAAAAAAAAAAAAAATCAAAAGAAAAGAAACGAAAAAGAAAAAAAAGAGAAAAAACGAAAAGTAGCAGTACAAAAAAGAGAAAAAGAGAAAATGAAATTTCATTTTTGGTTGTGATTAGTATTTCTCTTGTTGAATAAAGTATGAATAGTTTATGGTCTTATGGGATGTGATAGTTTATTCAGTTGGAGTTGAACTATCAAAATAAAAAGAGTGATTGGGTTCATATAGTCTTTATTATTGAGTTAGTTCATTCAATCATGCTCCTCTAATTCTGAAGACTTTTTGAACTGTTTTTCCAAATATTTTCTACCGTTTGCCCTAAGCCCCATTACAACCTTGGAGAAAGTTTTTATGATTGAGTCATGCATGTTATCTTGTAGTGGATGATGAGAAGATATGCAAGCCTATGGTAGAGCATTTCGGTAGGAATTAATTTGAGTGAAACTTATACACCCTTCAAACACTTGTGAGTCAAGAGTGATATACCCGTGAGGGTTTGGTTATTTAGTTTACTCCATTTTCAAATAAATTGCTAGCTGAGTATTTATAATGTGTTTGAGACCAATTTTCATGAAGTGTTATGAATTTTTATATATTTATGTTTTCTTGAATAATGTTTTTTTACTTGAGGACAAGCAAATGATTAGTGTGGGGAATTTTGATAAGCACTATTTTTATATTTAATTTAGATTGATCTTATAATAATTATGTCAAACTTTATTTTATGGTTTTACACTAATATAATAATTATGTTAATAATTATGCTTAATAAATATTTTTAGACTAATCCTTTTTCTTTATATTAAATTATTTAATTTAACCTAACTAAATTATTTTAGTTTTTTGTTATTAGTTCAGCAGCTTAATTAATTTATCATTTATTTCCATTTTTGTGTTATGTACGTAGATAACGGCAGGCGACTTCTTCCACGACAGCTACAGACTGCTGCACTTCTTGCATGATTACCGTTTTCTCTACGCTCCTTCTTGCAATAGGCGCAAATTGCGCACTCTTTATGTATAAATAGAGTAGTCCTCTAGCTTAGGGGGTGTGGTAGTGTGCTTTCTCACTCTAGGTTTGGATGCTCTCCCATCTCTCTAGATTCCACACTTGGTTTTTGTCTCTTTTTTTTTACGGATTCAATGGATTCTGCTTTGGTACTCTTAATTTGATCCTTTCTTGGATTCACGTGGGTTTTGATTCATCTTCATCAATCAAAATTAATTGATTTTGACCATGAGGTTTTGGTTCTCTGATTTCACGATGGGTTTTT
>CP025655.1:11604766-11634137 GCA_003576665.1 Ipomoea trifida | reverse complement strand
ACATTACGTATTTCTATATTCTCTTTATAGTTTCTTTTTAGAGAATTAATATATATATATATATATATATATATATATATATATTTTTATATTTATATTTCCTCCTTAATTTTAGAAATTCATTTATTATTATATATTCTAAATTTTCGATTATTCGCTTCTGCATTATTCCATTCTATTCCTAACAGTAAACGCTCCCCATGATGTATTGCTGAGTACTTATTTTTCCAATTCGAGGATTATTGAAGTTTAATTCTACAAGACCAGTAAGATTTATTTAGCTTAAATTATTCTTTGCAGTTTATTATCTATATATCTCCTGTTATATTTATATAAATTATTGCTTGGTTAATTTTTGCAATAGGGCCCATTGTTCAATTATCAAGTTATTAAATTGCTAGTTAGAACCTTGAATCCGTAATTGTTTAAGTGTTCTGATGTTGGTAGCAAATAGCACAATTTGATTATAATTGATTTTCAGTTTGTGTTATGAAGATATATAGTCTAGCTTAAATGAACCAAGCTTGTGAGTTTGTTGGCTAGGCTTGGTAGTCTTTCTAATTCTTTTAATGATGTTAGTAAATTAAATCCTAAGAACTTGTTTAGGATTGTTTATTAGCTAGGGAAGTAATTAAAGAGCTTGTTTTGATTACTGACAAAATAAGGAAAGACAAGTTGTTAGAGCTTGTTAATAACGCCATAACCAATCTAGTAAAGAGTTAAGTTAGTTTAGCTTACAAATCAATATATGTCTTGTTAGAATTAAACTGATATTATTCATTGGGTTGGATACTAGTTGCCATTGACATTTATTTGATAATTTTTTGCTATTTGATATTATTTTCCATTTTATTGTTACTATTTAAGTTTCTATTCTCATATCATTATTTATTAATTAAATTTATTTCTAAAAATAAGTCTAACCAATCTCTGTGGGTACAACATTACTCATCGCTAGTGCAATTCATAAGAGTAAGTATTTATTATTTATTATTTATTGGTTTCGACACCCATCAGAGACCACATACAGTATTGGCAACACTAAAATATCATTTTAATTTAACTACAGTTTCATTTGACAATATACATTTAATCACTACTACAAAAATACCTCTATACGTCAGTTATTTTGGATATACGACGTTAGATATTTTACGACGTAGTTCGAGCCGACGTTATAAATAAATTATACAACATCAGCTTTTTGACGTCGTATGTCGTTTTTTTTAAAATAGAGATACGACATAGATTTTTCCAAAAAACCGGCATCGTATCAATTTTAAATTTAAAAAAAAAAAGAGAAAGGAGACGAAGAAAACAGACTTGCTGTGTACATACTGCATATCAGGATCGCGGCAAATTATACCATGCACCACGGTGCACATAGCAATGTGCACCACGTACCTAAACGACGTCGTTTTGAGCATTGTAAACTAATCATCTATTTTTTTGGAAATCATGTTTCCCGTTTCGCCCGGTCTCCATATTTATGTTAATATTCTGTGTATTCCAGGCAATCATTCTGTGTATTCTAGGCAACCGTTCTGTGTATTCTAGACAACCGTTATGTGTATTCATGTTAGTAACACATGTGATGTGTTTGTGCATTCGAATGTTTAGGAGGATGAGTTCTGTGTATTTTGTGTCAATATTCTGTGTATTTATGTTATTAACACAGGTTGTGATGTATTTGTGCATTCGAATGTTAGGAGGATGAGTTCTGTGTGTTTGTGCATTCGAATGTTAGGAGGATGAGTTCTGTGTATTTTGTGTCAATATTCTGTGTATTATGGGCAAACATTCTGTGTATTCTAGGCAAATGTTCTGTATATTCAATATAATGATTATGTCTATTATAGATAATGAATTCCCTGGAGCCATTCGCGTCAACTAACATCTGTGTATTTTGTGTCAATATTCTGTGTATTCTGGGCAAACATTCTGTGTATTCTAGGCAAATGTTCTGTGTATTATAGATAATGATTATGTGTATTATAGATAATGAATTCTCTGAGTCATTTGCGACCGCGCCCACTAACACCAAAACGACGTCGTTTTACGTACGTGGTGCATATTGCTATGTGCACCGTGGTGCAGGGTATAACGATTGCAAGATCGCTGAATGGTCTGGACGTCGTCGATGTTCACGTCATCGTCGCTTAAACCATGGTTTGCTCACTGCTCATTGGTCGGAGATCTGCTCGCTGCTTAACCGGATGTACTCTGCCGCTCGCTGAAGAAGATGAAGAAGAAGATGTAGGACAGATGGTCGTCACTACTTCTTCAGGTTCGCCGAATGGTGTGAACGTCGTCGTCGCTCAAACCATGGTCTGCTCGCTGCTCAACTGGATGTACTCCGCCGCTTGCTGAAGAAAACGAAGAAGAAGACGCAGGTCGGATGGTCATCGCTGCTTCTTCAGGTTCGCCGAATGGTCTAGACATCGTCGATGCTCACGTCGTCGTCACTCAAACCATGGTCTTCTCGTTGCTCGCTAGCCGGAAATCTGCTCGCTGCTCAACCGGATGTACTCCACCGCTCGTTGAAGAAGACGCAGAAGATGACACAAGCCGGATGGTCGTGGATATGCAACCTCTATTAGGTGTATTCCTAGATGCGGAATGCATCGTCTCTTGATTTAGTTTGCTATAACGACCTCTTATTTATGCTTATTTAAAATTTAAAATTGTGTTCTGAATAAATGGTGAGAGTAAGTAAACTCCAGGTATATGTTCTGAATGTGTAATTATTAGAACCTTGTGGAGTGGTGGAAATGTGTATTTGGTTGTGAATGATGTAAGATAAAACTTAAGTATATAAGATCTTCAGAACACATGTTTTTCACATATAGTGCTGCATTAATGTTTAATAGATATACCTGGCTCCATGGCTTCACTGCGAATGCTTGAACCGGAGCCTTGGTTTCTCCCTCCAAACCTTTAGTGCTCCCTTAATCTAAGAACTCTGATGGAGAGAGAACTTTTTTTTGCAAAATGTTGGGAAGATGACCAAGTCTTTGAATGGTTATAACTATCTCACAGTTCCATCAATGTGAGAAGTTATTGAGCAGTTGAACTGGTAGTTATCTTTAACTAGCTAATAGAATTATTTTATTATTAAACATAAATAAATATTTATGAGCCATAATAATGGGTCACAGAATTATTCTAACATTCTCCCACTTGGCTCATGAATCATAAATTTAATAATGAACGTGAAACATAATATGCATAGTATAAGCTATTTCCTTCGTTACATTGGTCAGAACATAAGTCATCATTTAGTTAGAAACTAATAAGAATCATGGCGGTAATACGTTACTAATTTAACGTAGTCCCTTCCATGTATCAAAATATTAATTTCAAACTTAATAAGATTCATAATGATATTTTCCATAATTGTCCACGATAATGTCTTTGTCAAAGACAAATCCTGTTCATAATGACATAAAACATTCATGTATATATACTCCAAAACTAAACAGGATACTTAATACAGAAACGAAACTATATTGAGCCCCAAGTATCAAATATATCAAAAACACAAGCCTTAACATAATGTTAATAGTTTTCAATAACGCGCATTCTCTCAACATGCTCATTAAATGCCTTTGGTGGCAAGGCTTTAGTTAATGGGTCTGTAATCATTAATCTAGTGCTAATATGTTCAATTGATACTCTTCGTTCACGAACATCTTCTTTAACGGCAAGATACTTCAAATCAATATGTTTAGCATCACTTGTATACTTTTCGTTTTTAGAAAATGAGGGTGGGTTATGGTATGCTATGGTAGGAATTCTGCCGTCATGGAGATTTTCTACTTCATTGTCATCTAGGACATCTAGAACAACAATACAGGAATTTGATTCTGGGCTACCCGATTCCATTTCGTGGGGTGATGCTTAACGGTGACCACTGTTTGGAGGACCAGGAGGACGATATCCTCCTCTACGTTGGTTCTTTCTCCCCTTACTTGCTACCAACATCCATGCGCTGAAGTTTTCTATAAACTCTCAACCCTGTGGCTTGACTTGGCGAGACTCCAGTTTAGCCCCTTGTGGCTGGTGAACTTCTTCTTGGGCTTGACTCGAAGTCAGTATTTCCCTATTAGCTCGATTCTTAGAAACCTTTTGTCCACATTGTTCATGCTTATGTGCATAGATGCCACATCCAAATCAAACCAGATGGAGCCCTACATATACAATTGGTAATACCTCACAAGAGAGGGTAAATTTAGAAAAAGGGGCTTGGTTAAATCCACTTTAATACAAACTCTAGCAAATTTCCCTTTCGATATCAGACTTGTGGTAGTGTCTATTCTTATTGGGCGGCCTATTGATCTACCTATCTTCATTAGAAATTCTTCTTCAAAATACTCAATGGGGAGAGAAGGGAACCTTAGTCACACCAAAGGTTTATCCATTTTGTTGTTCTTTGGGTGAAAATTCAGCTCCCACTCTTGGACCGTCAGGTAATGATCCAAGATTATCCTAGGATCATCAAACTTAGCAAATTCATAATCATGGAACGAATCGAATTTGGCTAAGAAATAGTCTTGGTCTAGGGCGATCAGATCAAAATTGGCATTCGGTTTCCACATCCTTTGAAGCCTTTGCCGAAGATAAGAGTAGTTTACCTTACTTCCAAGAAGTCTGATTATGAGAGAGCGGCGCCAAGGTCACCGCAATCTTTCTTTCTCTTCTTTCGTAGTCGGGATTATTAGGCAATTCGAATCCATCTTATCTTGGTCCATAATCTCTTCGTCGGACACCTCTTCATTTTCTACTGATTCATGAGTCTCCTTACGGCCCTAGGCTGTATAGGGGGTTTCAACAAGGATAAGCCACTGAGAAGAATCTAGGGATTTTAGCGTGCCTGCCATTGGCGTTTCTTGGACTATCTCGTCGATCAATAGATGTTGATACAGTTCCCTCCATCGAATCTCGAGCTCTCTTTGTATTCTTGGTGCTATGTTGGAGAAGAACTTGTTCTTCCGGCGATAGAGTGGTCGCGTCGGCGAGCCCATTTCAGACAAGGACTCCAAAACTCTCTCCATATATTTTCTTTCTTTACTAAAAATGGCGGCGACGACATTTGATGTGTCATTAAATAGCCTTACATTTGTGCTCATTTACGCTTGTTTTTTGCTCAAATGTTAGGTAAAGAAAGGTGGAACAATGCGTAATTTGGTGTATCTTGTTTGAAGAAAGAAAAGATCGAGTAATGGGCAAGCAAGGGTGAAAGCATGCTAATCTTGGGATAAAATGAAGCTTTAAAGCACAAGCAAAACACCCGAAGGCACACCGGGGAATGAAGGAGCAAAACAATAGTGTGAAGGTCATCTAGAAGAACTCACGTTAACACTCACACCGTGAGTGTCAGCTTGAGTCAGAAGTTGAGTTTTTGATCGAGAGACTCACGGTGTGAGTCTCAGCGTAAGTATGCTTATCAAAATCTGATCTTGAGAGTCACGGTGGGACTCAGACCGTGAGTCCCACGCACTATGACTCCCCGTCCAGAATGTTGCGGGATAGCGCTTCATACTATAAATACTCTTGGGTGGTTAATTTTTTTAGAGACTTTTGAATTTCTGAACTCTCCCTCTAGATTTCTCTCCACAAGCCCATCTTAGAACTCTTATACATTGTAATCCAACATCCACTAGAAGATTTAGAGGAAGATTATCCATTGTAATTGCACATTCCACATCAATTTCATGCAGATTATTTCTTTTTATCAAATCATAGAGTTAAGTTCTCTATTTCATATTTTTGCAATTTTATTTCTTGAAGTTTTGAATTCTATGTTTATTACTTCAATTGCTTAGTTTTACATGTCAATTATGAGTAGTTAAACAAATCTAGGGATTTGAATTGAACTTCCTTGAGTATGGATTCCAAATATGAATTGAATTGCATAAATTAGGTTTTGTATTGTCTTCATGTTGAACTTGGTTATGAATTGGGTAAAATTGAATTGACTCTTCATAGTTATGGCCAAATTATGCAAGAGATACTTGGAATTGGTGTTTCGATCACCTATGAAAATAGGGCTAGACCATAGTCATACCTCTCATATTTCTTACTCACCTTTGAGAAAAGGGAGTTTGAAGGAAATAGGCACACAAAATGTTTGTTGAATTGCCTCATCTAGTCAAGTTGCCATGAGAATGGGACTTAGTATTAGTTGATAGTCAAATTGATCACGAGAGTGACATTGACACTTAAACTATTTCCCCGAGTTCATCATTTAGACTTACATAACTTAAACTTTAGACATACATGAAATTTTATGTAAGGATGTTTGGTTCAAATCTCTATTTCATCTATTATCTTTTAATTCACTTGTTAACATTATATAGTATTAGAACATGCAATATTCAATTATCTATTAGTTAGCTTTCAAACACTGTATGAACTCGTGTTTAACCCTCATTACTTAAATTTCCTTAAAGCCATTCCTTGAGGACGATACTCTTAATTTTTCATCACCACTAAAACAAACTATTAGCATCGTTTCAACCCCAGCTTCTCTCTAAACAGTATGGTGGTTAACAATCATTCAACATTACCAAATTTAGGAACTCATAAATGCAAGATATATTATAATTAGATGTGAGAAAAGTTTAAGGTGCCAATGTATTTCAGGTGCAACTGTGTATGTTAATTAAAATGCTAATTGGATTATATTGAGAATCATTAATACTTGTGTTCACAGTATAGTATCCGGTACAGTAAGGCAAGTAATTACATTCAGTATAAAAGATAATAATTCAAAGGGCCCGATAGCTCAAGGCAAAAGAATTTCTTTGTGGGGAAGAACTCTGGAATAACCCAGATTCGATTCCCATAAGTGACAATTCCTTTTGAACCAGCTTTTGTGCCTCTTGAAGCGAGCGGGAATTAGTCGGGTGGGCCCGAAATACCTCGTGTTGATGAGAGGGACAAAGTAGTATTGAAGCTGGCTGCTACTGTACATAGAGAGTCCTGGCAAATTGGACAGGAAAAAACACAGAAAATGAGTGAGGAGTCATTTTCTCCTTAATTGCACCAATGTGCATGGCCTTCGATTCGCCCTAGCTTGATGGAATTGCCTTTAATTTATTGGCGGAAATTAAAGTGAGTTGACAGCTATGGCTCACACCATGCATCCCAATTGTCTCTTCTTTAATTTGGATTTAATCCTTGATGTGAGATTGCTGGTGAAGCAACTAATATATTGTAATTGACTTGTACACCACACTACACAAACTCGATTTTGAAAATTGTCTAACTCAAAATAAAATAAAATAAAGTAAAATAAATAAATAAATAAAAACACACACACATAAAAAAAAAAAAATTTGCATTTCACTGCCGATTGAGGTTAATATCACCAAACATTCGGACTCGATGACAGCTTAACAATATGAACCGATTCAGTTGCAATTGAAGATGGTACTACTTAAGCCATTTTGATATAGATTGGTAAGGTCGACTGACCTACCACGACTCGAGAAGGCCTATTGACTTACCGCCTAAATGGCACTTGAAGTTCAATGTAACTTTTCTAGATTTGTGCTTGTCAGACATCAATACAAGGCATATTACCCTTTTTATTTATTTAATTTTTTTAGTAACGGTTAGAAATCAATAAAGTTTATAATAAGTATCACTTCAACCTGATGTAAAATGGGTTAAAACTTTGATGAATTCAATATATATTTTATTCTTTGGAACCTTGACTGAGTATCCAAAGGTTCAACTTTCTATAAATATAATGCATGCTCTACTACACATTATCAATTTATAGTTATATACTTTTGTGCTTAGCTTGCGATTAATGTTGGGATCGTAAATAATTTAATAAACACCATACCATATTAATAAACTATATATTAGCATATTTATTTCAGGAGTACTGCCAATTTAGAGTGTGTTTGGTTCATTGATTTACATAAAAGGAATGAGAATCAAAATCATAGTTAGTGTTTGGTTGACAACTTTTTAAAACACAATTATGTGATTTGATTACTTCTTCGATTAAAAACCTCATTCTCTAATTAAAAACAATGGGTGCGTTTGGTTCGCACATGGGAATCGGAATCGGAATGGGTATCAAATACTTGGTAAGGGTAATGGGTTTTGGTGAAAGTATTTAGCATGTTTGGTAGTTGGGTGGAATGGGAATGATTATTAATAGTTGGGGAAGAAATGATGAAGGGAGATGAAACCCTTATTTAATAAGGGTATGGGTTTTGTCATTAATGGGGTATTCCAAACCCATAGTAGCATTCACAAAACCTATCAACCAAACACTAACAATCACTTTGATACCCATACCTTATGCCTAAACCCCCAACCAAACACACCCAATATTATTCCATCTTATTGGTAACTGACTTTTAAGTTTGGATTGATGCTTTTAAATTTTTTTTTTTTGTTCATATTGGTGCTTTGGATGTCATTATATTATGATCAATTGCCTTAATTTTTTATTTTTATATTTTGAAAACCTTTATTCCCATTATAGAGTCATACATAATCAAACATTAATATTAGTAATCATTTCAATTCTACCATACTACCAAACATGCATGCAAAATACTTTCACCAAAAGTCATTATAATTACTAAGTATTTAATTCTCATTTCGATTTTGATTCCCTTGTGCGAACTAAACACACCCTTAATTTTGTGAACTTGTTAAAACTTTTACATATGGACAAAAACTTACTCCTAAAAAATATCCTATCTTTGGCAAAAAATCTTTTAAAAGAAATATATTTTTTGAATTTCTTTATTCTGGAAAAATAATATGAATGATAAAAGTAGTAAATAGTAAGCTACCAAAAGTAGAGATCACATGCATGCATGATTTGCATCTACTTCCAACCCAGCAGAATTCATTAAGGGCACTTAAAAAAAAGGTTGAAATGACTACAAAACAAAGTGGTCCAAATATAGCTTGAATAATCAAAAAAAAAAAAAAAAAAAAAAAAAAAAAAAAAAAAAGCAAAGAATATTCAGAAAAAGTGAGTCCTTTCCCTCTCCCATTCATTCAAAGGACAACCTATCACTACCAGTGACCATTGCGATCTGTTCAGAGAACTCCTCCTATTTATTTCCTTTCATACTTAATGAAGTTTACCAAACGTTTCCTGTGAGAGTGTCGCTGTTAACTTGTACACGCATGCATGGTCACGTACAACAAGCACTCACTACAACTCGTTGTGGACTCAATAATGACACCAATTATTTTACTCATATCTAAAAGAAGAATTCGTCCCAAAGATTAAATCAATAGTTAAGAGAATTTTACATAGAGTAAATACCAGTGGAGGTCCCCAACTTTGATGGCACCGTCACTTTTAGTCCTCAATTTTTAAATCAATCACTTTTAGTCCTCCGAGTTTGATGACACTGCCACTTTTAATCCTCAACTTTTAAATCAACCACTTTTAGTCCTCTTACTTTTTGTTTCTAGCCACCTATGATCCTTCCTTTACAATTAGACATCTAATGTCATTTTCTCAAGGGCAATTCAGTCATTTCATAATTAATGTATTAAGTATTATGTTTCCTCATCAGAATAATTGAAGAAACCATATTCTCCACTCTCCTTTGTTAACACTAAATTTTGGACCAAATGGCTTAATTGCCCTTGAGAAAATGACATTAGATGTCCAATTGTAAAGGAAGGACCATAGGTGGCTAGAAACAAAAGTAAGAGGACTAAAAGTGGTTGATTTAAAAGTTGAGGACTAAGAGTGGCAGTACCATCAAAGTCCGAGGACTAAAAGTGGTTAATTTAAAAGTTGATGACTAAAAGTGGCGGTGTCATCAAAGTCGGAGGACCTCCACTAGTATTTACTCATTTTATATATATCACTCTATAATTTCTTGGGGAGTTTATGTGGACCAAGATCATACACATATATTTTTAATATATTATGGCTTATGGAATGAAAATTGAAAAACCCTAGTTTGACAAACATGGTTAATCCTATATGATTTTATATGATGATCTGGGTATAATAATAATAAAAAAAAGTCATTAATTAATATATGAATTGAAGTTAATGTATATATGTTCAAAATTAAAATTAAAATTTAATATAAATGTAAAAAAAAATACTAATATTAAATAATTTGAAACATGACTTGAAGTTTTCAACAGTTTTACAAAGACAAAAATAATCATGAAAGAAATTTATTACCTACTTTCATAGATACAAAATGATCAATTGCTGCATCAAGATTAATGTTGCATGTCTAGCATATCAGTCTCAACGCACAAGATAGCCAAGACATTCAATCATTCTTGTCACATTGATGATCTAGGGTAGATTTTTAATAATTTCAATTTAAAAAAAAAAAGTACACTTCACAAATCTTACAATTACATATATAAATCACCAATAAAATTCAATAGACAATGAAAAATTGTTAGGTAGCAATCACAACTTTGACAAACTCAAGAATCTCAATCGATGGCACTAAAGTTGTTAGGAATTATGTTTGTATAGATGTTGATAATGTTAATAGATGTATTTTTAAGGAGTTAGACTCTCCAAAATTTGTTGTGTAATAGTCCTTTCAAACTCCAAAATTAGGATTTATTCTTTGCTAGGCCTTTTAGTTGAAAGATTTCAAATGACAGATGTTGTTGGAGTTTTATAGTTGGCATATTATAGTATTGGTAGATCTTATCCAGTAGATCTTTCGGATTAATTCCACATTATCTACCCTTGTGATTGGTAGACCTTAGCAATAAATACCATTAGCGAACCCGATCGACAAACCCTAAGTTCCTCTAAAGTTTAAGTCAACGGTAAACCAGTTCATTATAGTGTTAAGATCTTCCCAAGATGTCTTATCATTTTACTATAGATGGAATTAGCACAAGTATTGAAGTAATGACAGGACAATCCTTTTTGTTTAGTAGATCATAGGTTTATTAGTAGATGTACTTTAGACAGAAGTCAATACGATGAATTTTCTTTTGTCCTTTCTGAAAAGAGTTTTTGAGCACAACTTTCAATGACATCTAACAACAAGCTATCTTCTGAAAAGTAGCAAACATGCTTTTTGGAGCTACACGAATCAAAGATAATTCTTTCACCTAATAGGAAATAGTCATTATCCAAAGGTCAATGGTGTGTTCCGAAAAAAGAAGAGATTGGAAGCTTTTGGACAATTACCATCTCAGAAGGTGTGATACCCCAAAAATTTCAAAATAAAATTATTATTATAATTAGTACGGGTATTGCCTCAAAATAATTTTTAAAACAAATATTTTAGTATAAAATATTTATAAGGTTACTTATTTTTTATAAACCCTATTTATATGATATAAATTCTATTCAAAATTTTAAACTAAAAGTCAATCTGAGACGAACATGTGATCCTTATACTATTTATTTTCAAGCCTAGATTTGAGCCCAAACTCAACCTAACATATTTTTACTCTAGAAAATCATATTTTCTTTTAAACCTTAGACCCAACATTTTTAACTCAAACTTTTAACCCAAGTCTTCAACCCAAATACAAGATCCTATAATATTCTTTGATACTAATGTTGACCTAGGGTTTTGGTGTTCATATAAAAGCTACAGTATTCATCTCATTTTCCTCCATGTCTTATTTCTTTTCTACCTGTGAATGTAGAAGCAGAGCATCAGTAAGCTTCTTCCTCCTTCTTCTTCATTTTTCTTCTTTTTCCTTCCTTGATATCTCATTGTCTGTGTGTATGCACGCCGTGTGTTGTTGTTGTTTGTGTTGCTTGGATTTTAGGGTCTTAGGTGGTGTCGTCGTCGTGAAGGAGATCAATCTTGAGGAATAGAAAGGGAGGATTCTTGAGGTTAAGGCTAGCTTGAGGTAAGATCCATGGATGTCCAAAACATACCATTTTGCTCCTAGTTGTTGTGAACGTTGTGTATGTGTGTGCATTTTTTGTTTTGGCCTTTAAATAATTATACATGAGGTTATGTTCTAGAGTTCGTTGTTCCTTTGACATGATCTTCGGTTGATGAGTCCTTGATTTGAATCCTATTATCATGGTTGAGCTTGAGTTTCTTGGAATCTTATTGATGATGGTTTCGTTTGTGTGTGTGTTGTGTGGAAACCTACTTTTGATTATCAATTGTATACTACTTATGTACCTTTACAAGTGAGAGTGGGAATTTACTTAGCGTCCTTTGCTAATTATTCCAAAATGTGATTTCAGGTATGGAGTAGAACCCAGTACTGCGAGCGCGTTAGTATGCATTAGTTTTACCCATTCTTTAGACAAGCTATGATTTCCCTTTTAGTAGACTTTTGAGGCCTGTGAGCCTTTGTTAGACTTCAGTGCTGTAATAATTTAGTACTATGGTTTATGTTTTGTGGATTTAGACTTTGCATTAGCATTTTGGCTTAGATGGACCTAGATATAGCATAACACTACATTCTATTAAATTTTTTTCCCGCTGTTTCTTGCTAAGTACCTTGAGTTAAATTCAATTATTTATACCTTTTATTATCCTTTGTCTTGGCCTAGAATTGGGGGTGTTATAGTTGGTATCAGAGCCTATGTTGAGCCTAGGATGGGACCCTAAGAGTTGAAATTTAGAGACTTTAGGAGTTGAACATTAAGAGTTTAAGATAACTAGGATGTGTAGGATGTGAGATTTCCAGGATCCATGGTGAGGTTACGCTTTTACTTATTGATTTAATTAATGCTTTAATATCTTGTCACTTTTAGATTGCGTTTGTGGCTATTGCACCCTGAGGGTGTGCATCTAAGTTCCTATTTGTTATAAAGTAGTTGCTTCATTTTGGACTTGCTAAAGACTTGACTAAGACTAAGAGAAAGGAATTTGGATGTCTGTTGATGCAAAGTAGTCGGGTAGTGGCGTATGCATCTAGACTATCAGATAATTGGACAATCTGATCTGCTGAAGAGGAATACTCTACTTGCGGTTCGAGGTCAACGGTAGCAGTCTTCGTTCCATGGGATTGGCGTCTTCGCATGTGTAGCATCGTTTGCAAGATCCTCACTAACCTCAAGACCTGAAGTATAAGTTTCATGCAACTGAAGTCCGATGCGAGACAAAGAAAGCGATTGGAACTCAAAGACCAAGACTTGAATATCCTCAATCGTGAAGGAACGACAGGAGCGAATGCTGACACGCCATGAAGAATTAAATCGCGCCAAGTGAACGCTTCTGAATCGATGGTGAAGAGATGCTCATAAGTTAAACTTGGAGATTCAAAGTTAAGCCTGGAAATTATGAAGCATGGAAAAGTAGAATGCAAGGATCATACAACGCGAAGGTAGTTCCACCTACCTTTGAAGAGGCAACGAAAGGACAAGTTGGGAGATGTGAACATTGTAAGTAATGAAGACTAAAATAAGTAGGAAGGAAAAACTAGTTGGACCCTTAAGATGCACGAAGACAAGAAGAAACGTCATAAGTAAGTTGTCTGATCCTATGAAGTGTGAGGAGATTAAGAAGTAGATTATTAAGGAAGAACATTGTGCACCCTATTCGATACACCTTGAAATTGATAACTCGTATAGGGACTCAAGGAAGGAATTTTGGTGGTAAGAATTGAAATAAGAAGTAGCAAATCTGGTAAGTAGAATACTGAATTGTCAAAAGGTTAAGACTGACAGGAATGAGCCTAAGGGCTAGCTCAATCATTGAATTTTCCTAAGTGAAGTGAGATTATGTATCAATGGATTTTTGTAGAAGAATTGTCGTTACCTACGACAAGAAAAGAACAGAGTTAGATTATAGTTGACTGATTTATGAAGACCGCAAGATTCTTAACCGTGAGCGAGATTAGGTCTACTAAGCAAAAAACAAAGGCACATGAGGAACATGTAGCAAATACCAAAGAGCGCTTAAAGATGTTAATTCTAATAGATGTTTTATCTTATATCACACTTTTGGAAAGTGTCATTGATCGCGCTAGACACAAGATTGAAGTCGAGGCAGGACTGCATTCCACTACCTACGGATGACTAATAAGGAGAACCATTAAAGTCTATAACGATGAGTTGAGAGTTCGCGCTATTGACTCGCCAAGATCACAAGATGAACACTAAGATTATATTGGATCTTCTTGCAATGATGGTTACCGATCAAGTAAGCATAGGATTCTTTATAAGATCTTGTATGATAAGAAGAGCAAGAATTCTTGATGCACAAAAAGGGGAATAAGTGATGCGTTGGCATTAAGGCCTCAATGTTTTAAGGTACAACAAGGAAGTAAATGTGATTCGTAAAGTCACTGAAATCACGTGATGAAAAGAATAGATAACCGACTAAATCTCAAGAAGAAAAAGGAGATATTGCTAAAGGTTTCACCTGTTAAAGGAATGACAAGGATTGGAAAGAAGGATAAGCTAAAGATTGAGAAGGAAATGATTGAGAAGTAACTCCTAGGTTGGCTTTGTCAACTAAATTGGGCAAGAATTTAGAGGGTATGGAAGAAGGATAATCGGGATTCGTCACATACTCGCATGTGACTCCTCCTGTAGTAGTAAAGGCGAATGAGGCCTTAGCTTATGAAGCAAGGTTGATGAGGATTTTGGATTCAAGATTTGTAAAGATCAAGGAAGAGAACCGTCAATTGGTCAAAGTGTTGTGGTCAAATCGTCAAGCCGAAGAAGCCGCTTGAAGCTGAGATTCCTTTTTGTTGGTCCCGATAGGGTAGGAAAAGTCTAGAGGGGCGATGAATAGACTTTTCAACAATTCAAAAATATTATAACACGTTGGTAATTTCAATTCTAGGTAGTAAGCACAAAGCAGTAAACCAAATAGAGTTAGCAACGGAATAAAGTACGATAACGTGCTATAATCAAAGTTACATAAAAATGAAGAGCTTCACAGCATGCAACACGTTAGAAACTTCTGGAATAGCTCAAATAACAAGTATGTAAAGTTTGGCTTGCATGCAGACGTGGGAACTATCAAACCCAGATGAAAAAGTCTAAGCAGTGAATAGTGGGTTCGAAGTATAATAGCAAATAAAGCTTTGATCAAGATGAGGATGAGTAAAGGATATGCTTCGCATGCAAATGGTTGATGATGTATAGATGGGAGTGTAAAAGTGGGTGTGTTATGTTGTTCCGCTGAGGATTGGGGCTATGACACGTAATTATGTGAATTAAGAATACTAGGTACTAGAGTATGTGAATCAACTAGAATCCAAGCAACTAATAACTGAATGATGGAAAATAAAAGAAATAAATTGACTAAGGAATTAACTGTATGATAAGGGAATGGGTCAGATTAGGGGAATTGTAATCTTGATGTTCTAACAATCTCAGAATTTGGGAAAGAATATTTAACCTAGGGATTTATGGGCAATGCACATAAGAATTCAATTCAGCTACTTTCGTAATTAATAAACAGAATTAGGCTACAATTGCCCCACTGTCGTGATGCATCAATCATAACCTTAAGCACCTAAGCATTGTAAGCCCCCAAAATTACCCCTATTCTCATAGTAGGAAAATTAGGTTGAAATTGGTAAGGCTCGAGGTCTCCATCCAACTTTCGTTGTAATGAATCCATCTCCTGGACTAGCAATTAATTGTGGTCATCAATCAATAACAAGTAGAAAGAAATCCCCAAATCAACATAAATCCTAGGTAAAAGATTCAATCTCTTTATGCAATAATTACCAATTGAACATCAAGATTAACAATGGATCCCTAATCCAAACCCATAGGTGAATTACTCAGGCATGATTGAAGTAAACAAAGCAAAGCAATAATAAATAACCATAAACATTGCAAGAAATCTGAGAAGAAAGTAAATAAAGGAATAAGAGAACTTAACTGATAAAGAATGAATCCAACTTCAATCCGAGATTCCAAGCTTGAATTTAAATAATCTAATGTGAAACAAATCTAAACTATGCTAGGGAAATATAAAGAGAAGGGAAAATAATCTAACTAGCTAGGGTTCAGAACTCTGTAAGGGAACCTCCCCAATTGTAGAGAATAGGTAGAATATATAGGAGGTAGATGGGCCTTGGCCCATTAGGCAACTTCCAATTCTTTTCCAATTTGTATTCTTGTTTCCTTTCTTCCTTGTAATTCCCTTTTCTTCCAGAACTTGTCCAAAATGCTCTAAAACTCTTCCTTTGCTGCTCCTTGTGGATAATTCAACCCTTGGGACAATATAACACACAAACAATTCTCAATTTCATTAGGATAAAGAAAATAAGCATAAAAACAACTAAAATAATGGGTGAATTATTGTACAAAATAGTAGATATCAATGGTGTGTCACGTGAAACTAGGTTCTATAGTAATAAATGTGACAAAGTATGCAATGCATGTGATGATCAGATAAGTATGTACACAGATATGTTAACAAATAAAGTAAATGGACACAGGAATTTATAGTGGTTCGGAGGTGATGTAATCCTCCTAGTCCACTTTCTCCTTTCACTCCAAGGAGAGTTTTCACTATCTTCAATCACTCATATACAATAGTGAACCAGTGCCCTTCTAGCACTTCTACAACTCCGAGTGTCTTGCACAAAGCTACACTCAATCCCGTACGTCTCGCACAAAGCTATGTTCCCGAACGTCTTGCACAAAGCTACGTTCCCAAGCGTCTTTCACAAAGCTACACTCCCCGAGTATCTCGCACAAAACTATACTCCTCAACCAAGTGTCTTGCACACAACTACACTTAGTTTCCCCGAGTGTTTTGCACAAAGCTACACTCCTACACTTTTTCTCAAGAAATAAAAGTATTTCTTTCTAAGACTTGATTTTCTCTCGTGTTTAGCTCAATACTTGCACTTGCTTGATCTGATATCACTTGTTGTTTTTCGTGTTTTTAGTGCTATTAGTTCCCCGTTGAAGTGCTGCTTGTGTCGTGCTTGTCTTCAAGTCTTCTTGGGTTTATATAGCTAAATTAGCTATTTGCCCGTTATGTTTCTTTAGAGCATTAATTGTCTTCAGATGGTCTTTGTCAACTTTGATGGCTCTTGTCAGATGAATTTGAATATTTTCTTCTGATAATCCTCCAACGTTCTTCTTTAATCACTGACATATCTTTGCCTTGTAACTTGTAGCCACCTTTCCTTGACTTTGTGAATCTTCTGATAGTGTGAACAATTGACTTTGTTCATAATCCATAAGTCAGGTTGCTCTGAAATATATTTGCTCGGTGATTCTTGCTTGAGCATAACTAATGTCACCGAAAAGTACATTGACTTTCTCAAATTGATTCTCAGCTCCAAGTAGTAAGAATATTTGAATTCACCTTTAGGAGTCATCATCATGTCATATTTAGGAAAATAATATTTCCCTTTTTAGAAGTGTTGTAATAAGCAGTTGGACTCCTTGAGAATAAAAATAGGTCATCATATTTTTATTTTTGGTCACGTCGTAGTCATCCTCAAGAAATAAGATAGTTGCTTCCCCCTTTGGATGATACGTAGGTCATCCACTTCTTGAGATAATATAGTTGGCCTCCTTTTAATAATGGATAGTAGGTTGACCTTCTTTAAATAATATGAGCCATCCTCAACCTTTAATGCACATGGTCAGCCTCTCTCTTCAAGAGTATACACGGTCAGCCTCTTCACTTTATTAGGACCAAGTCAGCCTCATGTTGTAGTTAGCCACTCCTAGGCTTGTTTGTTAGTCATCCTCATATTTAATTGATAGCAAAAAGTCATCCTCACCTTTTAATTTACAAGTCATCCTCTTCTCTTAAATAGGCTTAGCCACGCCTTTTTGCTCCAAGAGGCCATCCTCATCTCCAAAAATAATTCCTTACTTAAGTTAGCCTCTAAAATCATTTGTGAGAGAACCCATTTATGGTTGACTTCAATTTTGACCTTTAATTGCAACATCCTGATCTTGAATTAAATTAATTCTTCCAAACAAATAATTCATGAAATTTGAACCATGTTATCACGTCCAAGGATGTCCACGAGACTTGACCAATCTTCAAATTCTTCTCAAATTGTAAAGTGGAAGCAAACGATTTGCAAGTATAAATTAGAATTTATACTCTTGCAATTTCCACTTAATTTACTAGGCTTGTGCTTGGCGTAAATCCTATACTAGACTCAAAATAAAATTGGGGGTCTAATATTATATTTTTGGTTCATAAAACAATTACATTTTTGGAGGTATTTGAGCTTCGGCTCCTATATATATAGAGAGAGAGAGAGAGAGCTCTGGCTCCTATGGATTGGTGGTTATTGAGCTTCGGCTCCTTTATATTATTGATATTTGAGCTTTGGCTCTTTGGATTGGAGGTTGTGAGCTTCAACTCAGTTGGATAAGAGGTTGTGAGCTTCGACTCCGTTAGACTTCAATGCTATAATAATTTAGTATTATGGTTTATGTTTTGTGGATTTAGATTTTGCCTTAGCATTTAGGCTTAGATGGGCCTAGATGTGGCATAACACCTCGTTCTATTGAATTTTGCTTCCGCTGTCTCTTGATAAGTACCTTGAGTTAAATTCAGTTATTTCTCCATTTTATTATCCTTTGTCTTAGTCTAGAATTGGGGATGTTACAGGGAGTGTGCACAAGATTGGGTTGTGAAAGATAAGGTGGCAAGACCTAGAATTGAACAAATTTTTTGTATGACATGAGGCAAAAGGTGAGATTTTATTGTGTGAGCTTGTGTGATTCTCTACTCCCTATGAAAAAGGCATGAGGGAGTGAAAGAAAAAGTCAATAGAAAAAGCTAAAAGAGACTTTGAGCTATCCTTGCTTGAGATTGAACAACATGAGGTGAGCCATCTCATTAGGATTCGGACAACCATTGCACAGTCTTCGAAAGTATAGAGCTCTACGTGAAGTCGGTTGGCCCAATGTCATTATCCTAAGATATGATAAGAAGAAAGAGAGATTATCTCGCTAAGCCAAAACACGAGGAGTGGCTCATGGCATACCTTCACTTACTTTATTGTTGGGTCTTTGGGGCCAATTGATGAGGCAAGGTTTGGTGAGCTTGTGCAAATAGTTCCCACTAAAGTGTGGAAACTTTGATAAGTGCCAAAGATGTTATGTTTTGTAGAGTGTTTTAATTTGGTGTTTATTAGTGCCTTGTTTGTGTCCTTTTTAGTTGCTTTGTGGGTTGAATTGCCTTATTTTGGATAAAGATGCATATGAGGACTAACTATGGAATAGTTATGCAGTTTCAAGGAGTTTAGGTGGTTGGAAGGGCATTTTGAGGCCAAAAGGGGGCAAAAATGGCAAAGACATGAAGCCTAGACATGGTCCGGGATCCGTACGGTCGTATTCTCAATGTACGAGCTGAGCGCAAGTAGAAAGTTTTACAACTGAGATTACGTCCGTGGTAGCTGCAAATATGGAAGGATGCCAGTACGAGCACGCGTACGGCTGTACGGCGTGCAACCAACATCAGTTTAAGTCAAGTATAAATAGCTTGTTGGCGGGATTGTTTAAGGGACTTTTGCTATTTTAGTTAGTTTTAGTTCCTGCACTTAGAGAGCTAAAAACTCCAACTTCAACCTTGTAGAGAGAGAACCCCTAGTCTAGCAAATTGACAACTTGTGAAACTTTGAGATCTCTTGAAGCAAGGGTTGGAGCTTAGATTGTGGACTACAAAGTGTAATTGAGTAACATTTCATTCTTAACTTGCACCTTCAATTCCTATCCATTTTTCATTTCCTATCATCATTGCTCAATTACTATTTTGTGTGCGTTCATTTAATATCATGATTGGCTAGACTTGCTTAGGGATTTGGATTAGAATAACTTGTGACTGATGTTAGAATATATTGAATTGAAATTTAGGAAGTGACTTGATATATTGGCTTGATTGTTGTTGGAAGTGGAATTTGTATAGACTCTTGTATGAGTAGTGGCCACATCATACAACAAGCTTGGGATGAGTGTAGTTGCCAAGAGGTTGGGACTACACTCAGCCTCTTCCACTTGCATTTCCCATCTTATGATGAGGGACGGGGCCCGGAAGGAGATGTTGACCTCAAGGTGTTTGGTGGAATTTCTCCGTGCAGTGGCTAGTTAAAGTTGCTACATAAGTAGAACTCGAACTAGGATAGTCGACTTGGTGAAACATCTTCCAATGATCGTGATTAATATATCACACTACTTCCTATACGTTAGACCATTAAAATGCATCCACACAAGGGAATCCTAATCCAATTTTTTCCATCTTCATTGTTCTCTTACTTGTTTATTTTCTCGCAATGCTTTACTACTTCTTGCTATTGCGCTAATGATTCAACCTAGCTCGCTATCACAAGTGTGCACTTATGCTTAACCGCACACCATTCAATTCCCACGATCATCCTTAGAGAATAATATCCCAGGAAAGTTACATTCTCCAACCTACTTTCTATCCTATGCATACTACAATTCGCCACTAATCAGGGCCGGCCCTGGGCATGTTTGCCCAGGGCCATTGCACAGGGCCCCCAATTTTTGGGGGCCCCATAGGCCATAATAGTATAATACATCATATGTATATATACTATACTGCCTGCTGTATAGTATATATACATATAATTTTTTTTTATTTTCTTTTTTACAATTGGTCCCAAATTTGTTTTTTAAAAAAATTATATACAATATAATATGAAATTATTATGGGTAAATTATTGTATGTACCATGAATATAATGTACATTTGTAATATACTAAAAGTACATTATTTGTATAATGAAGGTACATTATTTGAAAGTATATAAAATAATATATTTTTAGTATTCAAATAATGTACTTTACATGCATAAATAATGTACTTTCACCATTAGACATCTAGTAATTATTAATTAAAATTTATATACTTAATTGTACATATTATTTAATTTATTTCACAATTATTATTTATTTGTATGGCTTATTGGCTTAATAATTTTAAATATTGAATAATATATTCAAGAGTTTGTTTCTTGATAAATTATTTATTGATAAAGATTCTAAATAATTTTTTTCTAGAATTTTGTAATTATGTTTTCTAAAAAAATATTCATCTGGGTTTGAGAAGCATTAAAATAAAAGAAGAATTGAGCAAATAACTCAATCACAAAAGGGAGCTTTTGAAAAAAATCATTACAAAAAATATTCAAATAGATGAGCAAAAAGATGATGCCAATGAAAATTTGTTAGATGCTAATAATTAATCTTCATAAAAAAGATCCAATCATTATTGCATGGACCATGGTCCATACAGTTGTGTGGACCATGAACATAAGATACATTATTTTTGTATTGAAGGTACATTATTTTTGTACTGAAGGTGCATTATTTCAAGGTATATTATTTTATAGTACTATAAAATAATGTATCTTCAGTACAAAAATAATGTACCTTCAGTACAAAAATAATGTACCTTATGGTCATGATCCACACAGCTATGTGGACCATGGTCCACACAATAATTTGCCAAAAAGATCAAGGTGATTGTGAGGCTTGAAAAAATTCAAATGATAGTGTGGACAACAATGATAAGTATCACGGTGACAATAAAATGATATAGGAATGTTGATGATTGTTTAGATGATGTTGGTTACAATGATAAACCAAATGATTCATTTTTATTTGACATATATGATCTAAGAAATTAGGATGCTCTTGATTCTAAATTAATAAATATTCCTATAAAAAGGGGCCCAAATTCAAAAATCGCACAGGGCCTCGATTTTTATTGGGACGGCCCTGCCACTAATCAATTGAGGCACTTGCCTACCTCCCCTACCCATATTATATGTGTCACCTCCCCTACCCCTATTATATGTGTCTGTGTATATAAATACATTTTAATAGAAATAGATAATACATTATTCTGTATGAGGGTCACTAAAGCTGGTTAAGATAGTTTTATATATATATATATATATATATATATATATATATATATATATATATATATATATATATATATCTCCGTATATAATCTCTAGCACACTTCAAACATATATTTACATTTTCATTTTATATTTTTAATTAGAATTTCAAAAAATTATTTAAATTAATTAATTAATCGATATGAAATTGTTTTGTAATTCAATTATGAAAAATATTTTTAAAATAATTACTTTTTATGAAGTATCTAGTCATTGAAATTTAGAAGTTTTAATTGCGCATCATAGTATTCAAATTAGTCTAGATATACTTAGAGTTAATCTAATCAAAATAAAAATATTTATGAATATCATACTAATAGAGTTGATATACAATTTATTCCTATCATTTCCTATTTTATCATAAATATTTTATCACATTTTGAAGTTATTAGTTCCTAGTAGACAAGATTTATATATAGGAATAGAGTGGAATAATATGGGAATACCTGAAGATCAGTGACAAGTAAATGTTTGATGGAGTAGTCTATTATTGTCCTTGCTAAATCATCCTCCACCCAATGTAATTCGCTTCTCTAAGGATATGTATGAGTAATAACCATAACTTGCAATCTTCTCAAATTTGCCCCAATCTCATATATTGAAATTTTAAAAATAAAATCCACTATATGATGCAATGGTGTTAACTTTGATATTAATTACCTATTTATAAATTGGTCTCATTATAAAAGTAATTAAATAAAGTTAGGGTCACACTTGTGTGAGACTGTCTAACAAATCCTTATCCGTGAGATGGGTCGAGTCAATATGAAAATGTAATACTTATACTGAAAAAACATAATACTAATCCGGAATAAAGTGTTTGTTACTTATAAGGGGAAAATGCAATACTTTTACATTTTTCATCAAAAGTATTACATTTTCTCTTTTAAGTAATATTGGCAAGTGTTTGTTACTTATAAGAGAAAATGTAATATTTATGAGGAAAAATATAATAATTTTAAATCAAAATGTAGAAGTATTACATTTTTTTTCAAAAGTATTACACTTCTCATATAAGTAATAAATAATTTATTCCTAATTAGTATTACATTTTCAATATAAGTATTACCTTTTTCATCTTGACTCGACATGTCTGGCGGACAAGGATCCATGAAACGGCCTCACAAAAGTTTTTGCTATAAAGTTATATCAAATAGTCTAAGTAATTTTCCTCAAAAAAAAAAAAAAAAAAAAAGTCTAAGTAATGCTACCTTATTTGAAATTTTGAATAATAGCGCCCAATTTTAAACTTTTGACATATGGAAAAGATTTTAAACTTAACATTTACTTCAAAAAGATTTTCCCCATAAAACCATAATTAATATTTAATTCAATAAGTTTAAACTTATTAAAGTAGACAGGACATGACAGGCTTCAATAATTGTGGACTAAACAAATAATTATTTTAGTTAAATGTTGTAAGTATCAATAAGTACGTACATGTCAACACTAAAACCGCAATTAATTATTAGACACAATTAAGCTCATTCTATTATTTCTTCCCAACACTAAAACCAACGTTTTTTTTTTTTGAAAAAAAAAAGTCTATAATATTTTACTAAATATTTAATTTAATTGGTTACTTATGATGTTTCTCTCTTTCTAATCCAACATTAGCTACAATTTAACTTAGAAGAGTGTTCTAATAAATGAATTTATAAAAAATTATTGAATTAGTTATATATGCATTACCATTTTTATTAGACACCTAAAATACTAAAATAGTATATATATATATATATATATATATATATATATATATATATATATATATATATATAATAGTTTTTATTGAAAATAATGCACTCCATTTGCCTCAAAAGGTAAGCCTTACACGAAAATGAGAAGTAACTCAACCAATAATTTATAACGTTCGTACTAGAATTAATTCCAATTTTTGCCCTAGATTTATATGTGACTGTCCGCTTTTAATCCTTTTTTTTTTTCAAAACATTCATTTTTTATCATAGTATTATTGTGGCATGATAATTTTTTGTCCTCCATCAACAAAACAGTTTAAATTTTGTCAAATACAAGAGTATTTCAATCTTCAATTTTGATTTTTTTTCAAAAAATTAAACATAAAAAATATAGCGGGTCAACATACTTTTTATTTTATTTTTTTTTAAAAAGGTCGAAATGTCATTGTATTTAACAGCATTTCAATGATTTTCTTAATGAAGGACCAAAAATGACCATACAACAATAATACTAAGACCAAATGAGAATGTTCTGGTAAAAAAGGGCCAAAAGTGAATTGCCACCTATAAATCCAGAACCAAAAATGGAATTAACTCTTTGTACTAATATTAAAGAAACGTACATTCTACCAACTGATAATATGCAGTGGCGTTTGTGTAATACTGAAATAATTTTTATGGGTGTCTAATTGTACTTGATACCATTAGAAATTATTTCTAATAATATTAACTACAATAATGTAGTATTAAAAATCATTTTAATATTAATATTAAATAAATACTCCGTATCACTGTGTTTCAGTCAGTTTTGCTATCGGTTGGCAAGCTATAATTTTTCAATATCTAAAAATATAATAAGTCTGAATGCAAGTTATATCCCCAATTTATGTTTATGCTTCTATTGTTAATCATTTTGTACGTTGTGTTTTTAGAGTTGTATTATACAATTTTTTGTTATAAAAATACCCTTACCGTTATAACTTCCAGTCTTCCATTATCTTTTCCATTAACTTTATTATGAACATGCGTCCATCATATCTTTTCTTATATTCTTTAATGATAACAATATTTGAAGACATTATATATTACATTAATATAATAACTTTTTTCCATTTAGATTTTAATTAGTAAGAATTTATTAGTTATTTTTTAAAATATAAATATTGACATATGTTTTCGCGCATTGCACATAGAAAAGACTAGTTTAATTATAAAACTCAATAATAATACTCGGTCTCAAATAAGTAAGGATGGAAAACCCGTAAGTCTTTATATATGGAAGGAACCACAATATGGTTTAAGTGTTAAGTAGACTAGAATTGCTCCTGTGGAGACTTTAAATAAGAGCAAATTTTACTTTTAGTCCTTCACTATTGTGTCATTACCACATTTAGTCCTTTTTTTTTTAACTTTGTCATATTATATTCCTAATTTTGAACAATTTCATTTTTAGTCCTCGACTTTTGTGGCATTGCCACATTTAGTCCTATTCTTTTAATTTTGTCATATTGCATCCATGACTTAGAGCAATTTTCACTTTTAGTCCTCGACTATTATGGTGTTACCACATTTAGTCCTATTCTTTTAATTTTGTCATATTACATTCATGACTTCCATTTGATTGCCACCATTAATCTTCTGTTAAAAATTTCATTATTTTACCATTAGAAATATGAGTTACGATATAGAAATACAGTGATATCCTTAAATTGACATATAACAAAGGAAACAAAAAATCCTTGTACATATGGTAACTCATATTTTTATGAGTTACGATATTACATCATTTGATATTTACGATTGACAGAGTAATCAGGCAAGCAGCATTCGACCCGGACCACCAGCACTGACCCGTTGTGCAACAACGGTCACCCGTTATACAAAGACGGCACATTGAAGATGAGTGGTCAGCACATTGAAGAGGAGTTACTTCTCACCATCATTATCAACAGCTCCACTACCATTGAAGGCTCACCATCATTGAACAACCGTTACAAGTCACAAAGAGTCATTGTACCTCAAGTATAAGAAGAGTCCTGTTGTAGAGGAGGGGGGACACTTTGTTTGATACACTAACATTACTGTACTCACTTGTTATTGTACGCAACTATTGTTATTCACTTATCTAATAATACACTGGTAACCATATTTACCGTCATTGGTGCTTTCGTTGAGAGCCGAGATCAGATCTCAGACAAACTTCACACATCACAAACACCCAGCTCACCTCATTTCTATCAATGGCGCGATCTGGATCGAACAGCTTCATGGTTCTCGTCACGAGAACGATAGTCACGCCTCGAGTGATCTTCGTGAGCAGCTCAGCAGTAATCATGTGGGAGATCGCCGCGGGGGTGATCTTCGTAGCCAGATCAATAACAATCATTGTCAAGAAGGTGATATCCGTAGCCAACTCAATGATGGGGGCTGCGCTCCCCTCCCAGAGAATGCTGCTCCCATCCAAGCCATGGACTTCCAAGCGGCGGCGCAAGTCATTCAACAGGCGGCAGTGACGATGGCCCAGCTAATAGCAGGGATGCAAGGCCAGGCCTCATCACCGCCACCGCCTCCTCGAGAGGTGGAGGTGCAATCTCAAGCTCAACTACCCCAGGCATCCGCGCAGAAGGATGAAATAGAGGAATAGAGGACCTAGTGTCTGAATCATGGTGCAACTCGTCGGCCGACCGTTTCTATGCCCGCCATGGGACGGTGGGGTGAAAGGGCTGCTATCCAGCCAAGGTTGCGGGCACAACCAAAGATCAAATGGACCAAGGGTCCACACCAAGGTGAGCAGTCGCACCGGAGGGAAGTGGTGGAAAAACTTCGTGTCAGTCCACGGCACTCAAGCAAACCCCAAACATGCAGAAGGAAGTGGTGGAAAAACTTCAAAAACATATAGAAGAGCTAGAGAGAAGGGGAGAAGCAAGAGAACATTCACCAGAACCTGATGTGAGGATGGCCGCTCCATTTTCTCCTAGTATAATGGATGCGCCCCTCCCAAGAGATTTTAGGTTGCCCACTATCAAGGCCTACACCGGGACTTCTGACCCGCGTGTCCACATGACAAGGTACAAGGCAACCATGGTAATGACCGAGGCAGGCGACGCCATAATGTGCAGAGCGTTTTTTACCACTTTGGATGGAAACGCCCAAGATTGGTTCAACACGATTCCGGATGGTTCGATCCAGAACTTTGCGGAGTTGTCCAAACATTTATTGACTTATTTCTCTGGGCATATACAACATAAGAAACCATTTTCACATCTCTATGGAGTAAAACATGACATGGGCGAAAGCTTAAGAAATTTCTTAAGCAAATGGAAGACGGAAGTCAACAATGTGTGCGACTTCGATTCTAAGGCAGCAATCCTCATGTTCATCCAGGCATTGAGGTCAAGAAATTTTCATCGACAGCTGAACACTCACCATCCACGCTCCTATGAGGAGCTAATGAGGATAGCAAACTGCTATGCTAAGGCCGAGGAGGCTGATAGAAAGAAGAAAGATGAGGAAGAGGGTAGGAGGAGTGGCTGACTTGACAAAGTTGGTCCGACCAACCACGCACCACGCCCAAACCAGTTATCCACAACGAAGGGGAAAGTTCAAGAAAGGCCTCGTCTCGCCCCATCGCGACACTTAACACCTTTTACTCACCTGGTTATCGTCATTCTAAGTTACGCTGAAGAAATGGGAATGACGCATTTTCCCTCAGAGTGTATGGCAGTTTCTACGTGCGATGACCAAACCAAGTACTGTCGGTTCCACCGACACATTGGACATGATACTGACAAGTGCCATACTTTAAAAGGATAAGTAGAGGAACTGGTGCAGAGCGGATACTTTACTCAATTCGTTAAGTATCCGGGGAAGTACCATCATCAACAAGGCCTACCCGACAATGTGTGGCGAAAGGAAGAAGATCCTGAGCCTTCAGCCTCCAACACCAAGAAGAGAAGGTGCGACCAGGACGAGGAAGGAAGAGACAATGAGCTAGAGGAGAAGCCCGCGCAACGCAAAAAACATGTCATTCGATGATGATCTGTCCTTCTATTCACTTAGGGCCGGCACGAGATCCGATCTCGCTAGCTACCTGACGGGAAAGCGGACCTTCGACCGGGCCTACGACCGATCGAGGTGAGCTCGCACGCAAAAACGCAAAAAAAAAAAACAAATAAAAAATTTGAACTGGGTCGAGGCGTGGCCGAGGCCGACCTCGACCAGTCGTGGCTGAGGTGTGGCTTCGGCTACTCTGTGCCGAGGCCGACCTCGGCCACTCTTGGCCGAGGCAGCCTCGACTGTCACGTTGGCAAATAAATAAATAAATAAATAAAAATAACAAAACACAAACAAAAACAATTTTTACACAAGTCATTACTACCAAACCACCTCAACCACTCTCGTTGGCTAGGGAGTGGGGGGGACTGGTGACAGAGTAATCAGGCAAGCAGCATTCGACCCGGACTGGCCCGAAGGCAACAACGGTCACCCGTTATACAAACACGGCACATTGAAGATGAGTGGTCAACACATTGATGAGGAGTTACTTCTCACCATCATTATCAACAGCTCCACTACCATTGAAGGCTCACCATCATTGGACAACCGTTACAAGTCACAAAGAGTCGTTGTACCTCAAGTATAAAAAGAGTCCTGTTGTAGAGGAGGGGGGACACTTTGTTTGACACACTAACATTACTGTACTCACTTACTATTGTACGCAGCTATTGCTACTCACTTATCTAATAATACACCGGTAACCATATTTACCGTCAACGATATTTCTAATGTGTTTGAAATATGAGTTACGATATCTGTAAAGATTTTTTCTTTGTTATTTGTTAATTCGAACGGTAAAATAATTGAATTTTTAACAGAAAGTCATGGATGTAATATGACAAAATTAAAAGAGTAAGACTAAATTTGGCAATGCCATAATATTCGGGGACTAAAAGTGGAAGTTGCTCAAAGTAATAAATGTAATATGACAAAATTAAAAGAATAAAACTAAATGTGACAATGCCACAATAGTCGAATACTAAAAGTAGAAGTTGTTCAAAATCAGAGATGTAATATGACAACATTAAAAGAATATGATTAAATGTGACAATGCCACAATTGTCAATGACTAAAAGTGGAATTTGCTCATTTAAATAACAAGGAGACAATGACTCACGTATCTACAAATTATATAAATATAAACTCTCACAAATTTTGCTCCAGTACTCCAATAAGAATCCAGCTCTCTCTCTCTATATATATAACATCAAATTAGAATATAAAGTGAAAATTGATCGCAATTGTCTATCAATTTTTTTGGGGTGTATCAGACGCCCTCAAGAGAGAGCTTTATCTAATCCTAATGAAAGGAGTACTACGAGCATCAGCTTTAATCAGATCTGTTAACCTAACAGGAGCAGTATCAAGAGTTAGCGTCCCCTAGTCGATCGTCTAACCGAGATTCGCAAGCCAGTCAGCACATTTGTTCCCTTCCCGCTAAATATGAGAAATCCGAAAAGACCGGAATCTGTTTGACAAGTCAAAGCAGTCTTTAATCAAGGCCCCCATTGTTGATCCTTGGTTGCCACCCATCCATAACGGCAATTGTCTATCAATGTTAAACAATAGTTAAGAGTTTTAATAAAAAATAAAATCAATGATTCAATTTTATAATTATCATAAACTTTTAAGTTTGTAATATTTATAAAATGAGTCCAACTCTTTGTCCTCTTCATTTTAAGCAACCCTTAACCATTGATCTAACCAAACGGAAGAATCAAATTGCTCCTCACTTTTTACACAAGAGTATGTTCTCACCTGAACCCT
>CP025655.1:11578216-11601736 GCA_003576665.1 Ipomoea trifida | reverse complement strand
TCTTTCTTCTTTCTATCAGCCTCCTCGGCCTCAGCATAGCGGTTTGCTATCCTCATTAGCTCCTCATAGGAGCGTGGATGGTGAGTGTTCAGCTGTCGATGAAAATTTCCTGACCTCAATGCCTGGATGAACATGAGGATTGCTGCCTTAGAATCGAAGTCGCACACATTGTTGACTTCCGTCTTCCATTTGCTTAAGAAATTTCTTAAGCTTTTGCCCATGTCATGTTTTACTCCGTAGAGATGTGAAAATGGTTTCTTATGTTGTATATGCCCAGAGAAATAAGTCAAGAAATGTTTGGACAACTCCGCAAAGTTCTGGATCGAACCATCCGGAATCGTGTTGAAAACAAGACTTACTTTGAAACCTTTTTAATGGCCTACATATTAAACAACATGCTTTTAAAAAGACTTCAGGCCAAGGAAGGTCAATTGTAGGCTCATGCTTAAGCCTAATAACAAAATGCGTACATACTGGCTCAGGCTCAAGACTAGGCCTTAAATTTTCATAACAAGTTCATGCTTAATTTTATAAAGTTCGACTTGGCTCGACCTATTTCCATCCCTACTAATGAATTTTACAAACTGAGTGGTGCTAAGAAATGCACCATACCTTGGTGCATTTCTAAACACGTGGTGGTGCATTTGTGCATACATAATGGTGCAAAGCAGCACGACTGCATGTGAAGCAGTAGCCGCACCAGATCTTGCCCATATGTGTGTGTGTGTGTGTGTGTGTGTGTGTGTGTGTGTAAAGTGAGGATTAATCTTAGTCATCAATCATGGTTCATCAATAATTTAAAATTTAATAAAAAAAAAAGTATAAGGTCAAATTTATAATTATTGAAAACTTTTAAACTTATTTTAATATTTATAAATTAAAAAAAAAAAAAAAAAAAAAAAAAAAAAACCACCTCCCTTTTTCTCCTTAATTTTCCACAACTCTTAACAATTGATCTGTCCAATAGATGAATCAAATCAATTCTAACTTTTTATGTAAGAGCATGCTCTAATATGAATACTCCCATATATATGAACTATAAAAAATACTATTTTGGACTCTCAAAATCTACTCTCACTTTTTATTCTCTCACAAATTTTGGATATAGACATCTTTCTTGAGAGCAACAGAATAAAAATAACCTATCATTATTTACCATGTCATGAAGTAAAAATTGAGAGCCTATGTAGAAATCACAAACTATATAGTGCTTATGTGGGGGTTGATATGATGCATATTGTATTGCTGTACATGAGCACATGCTATTTATTACTACAGCACTACAAATTGAGTACAAGTTTAGTTGCGCCGACATCTGTGCATTTCTGTGGTTTAAATCTTCCTGGTGGCTTATGCATCAACTTAACTACTATACGCACACTTGTCTATATATTCTTTCTCCTCCGGCAAAAAGTTTGAATCTCAGAGGAAGTTCAGATCAGAGCTGAAACGAACCTCATCATATATCCCATTCCGACCCCTTCATTAATTCAAACTTCTTTGAAGATGGTTCAATCCAAGAAGTTCAGAGGTGTCCGGCAGCGCCATTGGGGTTCTTGGGTTTCCGAAATTCGCCACCCTCTATTGTAAGCTCTATTTTACATTTAAATTAAACTATTTTTAGTTGAAAGGAACGCATGAACCGAAGCATACTCTTCAATATAATGTTGATAAATTTAGTGTTGGACAGAAGCTAATAAAGGCCAAGTCTAGCACCCAATGTTGGTGATTGTTGGGCAGAGGCCCATAAAAGCTTAAGGCCATCCAAGTCTAACAGTTAATGTTTCGAAAATATGTGACAGTATAAAAAAATAAAGTTGAGCTTTTTTTTGACTGTTGCTAACTATAGCTTTTGAAAGTGAGTGATAAGCATTTGATCTAACAAGTAATATTAGAGTCAGGTCCTCCTAACATTTAGATAATGTGTATGTAATTAACAGGAAGAGGAGGGTATGGCTAGGCACATTTGACACAGCAGAAGAGGCAGCAAGAGCATATGATGAAGCAGCCATTTTAATGAGTGGAAGAAATGCAAAAACCAATTTCCCAATAACCCCCCAAGACTCCCAAGCCAGTCAGCCAAACAATAATAATATTCATCGCCCTGCAGAATCGTCCTCGATTCGTTCATCACTATCAGAAATCCTCCACGCAAAGCTTCGGAAATGCAGCAAGGTGCCGTCGCCCTCCCTCACCTGCCTTCGCCTAGACATCGAGAGCTCCCACATCGGAGTGTGGCAGAAACGCGCCGGCCAGCCGTCGGACTCGAAATGGGTCATGACGGTGGAGCTCCAGAAGAACAACCGCGGCAGTAGTGATGGTGGAGAGGGAACGAAGAAGGCGGAGAGCGTGAGCGTTAGAGGAATGGACGAAGAACAAAGACTGGCACTTCAAATGATAGATGAGCTTCTTCACATAAACACTCCTAATCCTTCATTTGAAGATAATATATAGCTAGCTAGGCCAAGCCATTATTGAATTGTTGGATATATATATATATCATGGGAAAATCACTCTTCACTCTTTCAATTGTTTCGTAACAATCAACTTACTTCTTAATTTTTTAATTTAGTCAAATTGACTCTCTTATTATTTTAAATTTCGTCAATTAAGTGTCCTAGCCACTATTCTTCCCGTCCAAAACTGTGGTTAGGATATTTAATTGACCAAATTTAAAACAATTTGAGGGTCAATTTGACCAAATTAAAAATTAAGTTTTAAATTGACAATTGCCAAATAATTGATTGACTAAAACAATAATTTTCCTAATATATAATATTTACAATTACCAGAACATATTATATTATATGCAACGTTTATAGTTCATCTATCCCATGTTAATTTGATCTTATCATGTCACGAGTCCATGCAATGCATCGTCATCATCAGCTATTTTTGACCATTTTAAGGTTACGTTTATAGGTATCCTGTCATGTTATATATGTTAGATCTGCAAATTAAGATAAAGTAGGCCGGCCGGCGGTCTTGTTGCATTGGCAGCTTCTCATCAGAAAATGTATGAAAGATAATAAAGGGAATGTAGAAGTAAGTTACCCGTGAAGAAAGCATGGGCCGGCCGGTATATGTACTAAAATTAAAGAAGAAAGAAACCCATCCAGAACATGGATTCTAGATTTCTAGGATCTGATCGGAGTACCATATTTTTCCTTAGCTTCAAATTCTCCTGCTATCGCTTCCAATCATAACCTTTAAATTAGGTGAGGATCTAACTACACTAAATCCCGAGGGCATATGTTATGGAAGGTGATCGACTGTCATTGTCCTTCACGTACGTACAACATAAATTAAAATTTTATTGTCGCCGTCTTTCTCAAACAGAGAAGACAATAGGATCAATAATGTATCAATATAATAAATTAAATTGCTTTCATCTACATCTTTAAATTGTAATAATATCCTTATTTTTGGCAATTGTTATGCCATGGACCAGGGTCATCGTGTAGTGTGGATTTTGATCTAAAAATTATATGTTTGAAAATAAATTAATTTGTGCCGTCAATTTATTTTCAAACACAAATTATTAACGGCGAGTACAAAATATATCAATTGCAAAGCACATAATCTAAGGATTATTTTGATCAGAGTTCACAATGCAAGATAGACCCTAATCGGTATAATTTGCCTATTTTTGGATGCCCACCCAAATTTACACCTACTATATGAGAATATACATGGATCAGTTAAATTTTATTCCAACTTAAATTATAATAGCCCATATAAAAGAGGTAAATCTCAACCATAAAAAATACTATGCATCTCGAGAGTGTTTAATCTCCCTACTTTGACTCTAATTGGTGGCGATTTATTATTTTAGAATTTATATTTATTTTAAATTATAAATAAATTTAAAAAATTGATGTTTTTGATATATAAATGAATATATACAAACTTAAAATAAATTAAACATTTTGTTTGGGTAAGTATAAGGACAGCAAATTATGCTATGGACCCGGGTCCATCTTGTAAGGTGGACCAGATCCATGTTCACAATTTTATAATATTATATTCACAATTTTAGAACTTTATATTCACAAATTTAAATTTTAATATACAAAATTATATTACATTACTCAATATTCACAATTTTTGAACTTTATATTCACAATTTTGTTATATAAATTCAAAAGTTGTGTTATACTATTGAATACAGAGTTCTGAAATTGTGAACAATTGATGAATATAGAGTTCTGTAATTGTGAATATAGAGTTCAAAAATTGTGATCATAGAGTTCTAAAATTGTTAACATAAACCTGGGTCCACCTTGCAAAGTGGACCCAGGTCCATGGCATAACAATCGGTATAAGGACAAATCCAAACAAATCAAATACAAGTGTAAGCGTAAAAATAGGTTGTAAATTGGCCTTGTTTGGTAAATGGATGTTGGTGATTGGGTTGGTTGTTTGGGTTAGAATGAATGATTTGTTGATAATATTAGTTTATTGTAGAAAGTTGTTTGATAAATTAGCTGTTAGCTGATAGCAGCTGTTTGGTATAATTTCTTTTATCAAAAAGCTAATTGAAAAGGCTGCTTTGAGTAGCCTTTTGAATTTTAGCATTTTGAAGTTACAAAAAGCTTATTAACCAAACAACTAATAATGGTCAAATAAGCCAAAATTGGCTGATAGGCTGATTATTTACCAGGGCCAAAATAAAGTAAATATCATTGTTACGCTATTTTTTTTAATACTATCGACACTATTCAGCGTTACGTTGTTTATTCGCAAACTCTATTGTGAAAAAATGAAGAACTGAAATAATGAGAAGATATAAATGTAGATGTTGTGGTGACACACTTGTAGCCAAATTAAATTAAAATTGAAGGAACAACCAAAATGTTAAGAGACTAGGCCACACCTTCCCATTAAAAGCTAGCCTTCCGATCCTTCAAGAATGTATTGCATAATATATGTACTTTGTTAAATTATCAAGATGGCCTATATATGCTAGTATATATTCATCATTGCATGCAATTAATTAAGTTACAAAGAAAGATTAAGACATTATATTGTTACCACAATAATAATAATAATAATAATAATAATAATAATATTATTATTATTATTAATATTATTATTATTATTAGTGCAAGTGTGCAACATGTCAATAATTTGGTCCATGAATAGCTGAATACTCTAGCTAATGCTTTAAAATGTATTTAATGCATTTTTAAATTTGAATAATTGAAGTGGGGCTACTATACCTAGGGCCCTAGACTTCACAATTGAAATCCTTGTTTTGAAAATTATTTTTTCTGGTCCGACTAAACCTCTTGATCTATCATGATATACTGTAACTTTGGGAATTGGGACAATAATTGCTGTCATGTACAGTTTTGGACATACAGTTACAAACTATTTTGGTAGCAAATGTCCCAACGAGTTTCCTAGCCTATACATGTGATCCTCACTCTCATCTCCCTGATCGAAACAATACAAACGTTGTTGAAGTTGAGTACAATTCTTTCATTAAACATGCCGTATTGATTGCTTAAACTCAAAATCTTTTTGGTAGTTCTGTTACTAAAATTATTACTCGAGCAGCTTCTTCGAACGTTTTATTTCTTCTTTCCACTGCATTTTGTTGTGGCGTCCTTATGACCACTATTACAAAAATCGGCTGCTTAGGCACCACATAGGCGCTAGGCGCCGCTAACCCGAGACGAATTGCTCCCTAGGCGGCCGCTTAACGCCTAACTCGGCCGACTAGGTCGAGTTGGCGACTGACTTGGCCGAATTCAGCCGAGTTAACTCCCCAACTCGGCAGAGTTAGCCGAGTTAACTCAGGCAAGTCAGCGTTGTGACTCTTTGTAACCCTTTGTGATCATCTAGTGGATTGGGCTGAGGCGAGTTGCCCCGCAGACGTGGGAGTTGAGCTCCGAAGTGCGTAAACAATTCTTCGGTAAATGGTTCCATTTATTTACTTATTTGCTTTATTTATTTATTTATCTGTACCTGCTCCAATAACTAATCTAGATAATAATCTTATGCTCCAATAACTAATCCAGATAAATAATCTTAGTAAAAATAAGTAGGAACCTTAGGCTTATCTTGTGCCTTCAAGATCCACGATCCTATTTCATTAATCTTAGACATTGATTTTGACAAGATCAATGTCTCTACTCTCACCGCAGAACCGCACTATCTTTTTTTACACTTGAATGTTGTTTCAAGAATGTTTAATATTTCTATTTTTGTTATAGGGTTAAATCAATAGTTAATAGAGGTTCAAGTAACCAAGACTATGATGCCAATTTTTTTTGTCTTTAACCATAAAAGCTATACACTTTTTTTTGGGCTAGTATGCTAAATATAATTTCTAAAATAAATAACACATTGTTCTTAAATTTGATAAAATTAAAAATTAGTGTAGAACCTATGATACTGTAAAATACGGGCACCAAGGTAAACCGGAAAATACAATCTTTTACTAGCTCAAGGATCCAAATTCCAAACCCGGTTACAAGTCAATAAATGCTCAAAGCGCTCGGCAGGTCGGCAGTGGGCTTCCCTACTATCCGAGCTCTCTTTAAGTCTTAGTCTAGAAACAGCCAAAAGATCCTCTCTCTCCTCATAAATGCGCTATTTATAAGGGAGAAAAAGTGCGGTTGCCGGACCTCCGGCATGACAGGAACGTGGCGCGCATGCGCCCGCCTCACTCTACGCCCAAGCGGGGAGGAGTACGTGGCAGTCGTTGGCACGCCGCGTCAGGGCCCATCGGGGGCACTGTTCGGCCCGTGACGGCCGACCTTACATCAGCCTCCCGACCAACTGACCACCCGACCGCACGCCTTCCGACCAGGTCCGAAGTGTATCCGACCGGTCCTGGAGTATATTTACTATCAACTAGCCCCCTCACCCCAAAGTGCGACGAGTGGAAGCACGAGTGAGTGGTTTGGGGTGAAAACTCAGGTCGAGCCGACCGCATTGCTACTTGTCGTCGTGGTTCTCTTGCGCGGATGTACCGGAACTCGGTGAGGGCTCACTCACGGCGGAGAACGCCTTTGGCGGGAAAAACCTCGAAAACCGAATCGTCACCGCAACCGTCGATTAGCCTTCCTCGCCTATAAATAGGCGCTCCACCTTTCGACGCCCACTTTCGCCTTCACAGCTATTCGGAGATCAGAGCCTCCCGAGTGAAAACGAAGGATAGTCGCCGTGTCACGTCGTGAAGTCTTTGCTTCCTTCCGCCGCCTTCATACTCGGTAAGCACTCTATCCCGCTCCTCTTTTGATAAGATAAAACCCCGTAGTTTAGGTCGGCCACACATCCAAAGCTGAACCCCAATCCCTTCGCTTAAATAGGAATTAGGATGTCGGACTCGGACAGCCAGAACGTATCTAGTCGGGATTACGATGAAAGCTTTTCTCCTTCAACGGGAGGCTCCACTTTCAACCAGATCGACGAAGTGGAGCACGTCTCCCCAAACACCGAGGAAAACGAAGGGCCGCTACGACCCTCAGCCTCTACCGAAGACGTCAGCTCGTCGGGCCAAGGCAAGTCGCCACGAGTAGTGGTTTCGAAGATGTTCCCTCACCTCAGCCCCCGCACCGTGGAGGAAGTTGCTGTCTCTCTAGCCTGGAAGGGCGTCCCTCGAAAGTTACAAGCCCCAGGGCAAACCCTGGGCCCCGAGGCTTCGTCCCGGCCTCATGCGCTCCCGGCCCCGGGCGAAGCGAGTTCATCAGCGCCGAACCCCCGCCAGTCGTCAGCGTCGCACGCCCTAGCGGTAGCCAGCTCGTCGGATCCGACCCCAGCAGAAATTGATCAAACCGCCGACGAACCTTCCGCGACCCAAAAGAAGATGCTCTTCCTCAACAGCGAGGTCGTTCAACAGCAAAAGTACCTGCTCACCCGAGCCGAGGTCGACGAAATCCACGCGTTGCTACGCGGTCGGATTCCTTATAAGGTCAATCGGACGCTCGGCAACGTGATCGACCGTCAAGTTGACGACTGGCTCGGAATCCATCTGGATTCCCTAAAGGCGCCATTGACCTTTCCCTTTTCTCCTTGTCTCCTCGCTTTCTTGAAATATTACGAGGTCCTTCCTGGGCAAATCATTCCGAATGCCCATCGGATGATCGCGTGCTTTCCTCAGATCTGCAGTCGGCACAAACTGGTGTGCACGATGGAGCTGTTCAACTTCCTTTACGCCATCAGGCCTTTCTCGGCAAAGCATGGCGGGGGTTACTTAATGCTTCAATCTCGGTGGCACCACTGCACTCTCACCAACGTCCCCGATAGTAATAAGGGGTAGAAGAACCAAATACTTTTGATCGAATACAAGTGGAAGCTACCAGTCCCCCGAGTATAGTCTACGCACTTCACCGCGCACAGCTTTCCGAAGCGGACCCGGGCTCTGACCGACGCGGCCTTGAAGATCTCTTTGGAAGTTTACGACTATCTCGTCTTCCGCACCCCGGAGGGTTACAAGGCGGCCAACCTCGAGCCCCCGAACTACGGTCGCAGCGAGAAGTATGAGCCGATGCCGATCGCCGTTTCAGCCGTCAAAGGTTCATCGGCCGAGCCGAGTCAAGGTCGACGAGATGGCTTTCGCCAGATCTTAACTCCTCCAGATCGGTTTTATAGTTTGACCATTTGAACTAACCCATTGTTACTCGTGCAGGTATGTCGCCCCAAGACGAAGGTAGCCCTTGGCGCGAAGATAGCCACCGCCAAGCCCGCCGCCGATCCCCCGATCATCGACGTTCCTGACCCAGCTCCTACTGACGCCTCGTCGGGTGGAGGCGCAGCTCCTGACCTTCCGATCACTCTCGGCCCAAGTAGGCGGGGGAAAGAAAAGCGCCAAGAGGCAGAGATCGAGGAGGTCCTCACCCTGAAGCGCACCAAGCGCTCTTCCAGCACCCGACCTTCCGATCTCCACGAAAGCCTGCGAGAGAGGGACGCGCTAGCCTCCAGCCTCATCGACCAGATAAGGGACAAGGTGCCCGGCATGGAGACCATCATGCGGTGGTCGTGCGACCGGCTCGGTGAGCAGATCGCCGAGGATATCCTCCGGGTAGGTTTTGTTATCGAGGCATTATACCATTCTTCGAACGGGTTTGGGTGCTTAACCTTCTTTGCCTTCTTCAGCTCACACACACGACGACCGACCTCTTTAGTCGGGCTCGGGCATTGGAAGGCATCCGAGAAAAAGAGGTTGTGCCCCTCTAGAAGCAAGTCTCCGCGGCTGAGCGGAGGATTCAAGAGCTGGAAAAGGAGCTTGCAACCGCCGAGGATCGAGCCCAGAAGGCCGAGAAGAAACTCGGCGAAGCCGAGAGGGTAGAGCAGGCCGAGAAGGAGGCCATCGACAAGATGAAGGACGCCAGCAGCCTCGCTCGGTTTATCTGCACCGATGAGGCCATAGCCAAGGTGTTCCTCACCGCCTTCATCAACACAGAGGTCGGGGATAAGCTCACATGGGTCTATGGGCAATGGGCCTTTTCCTCGGGCTGCCGAGCCATCCAGGAGCAGGTTCACACGGCCCTGACCAAGGGCCTCGAGGAGATTGATCTCCCAGCCGTGCTGGCTCTGCTCCCCAGCGAAGTGGCCGATCCCGGCCCCAAGCCTTACTCCAAGCCAGGCCCCTCAGAATGAGCGACCGGTAAGGAAGTTTTTGCAATATTTTTGAACGCGCGGAGCTCGGCCCGCCATGTGCCGAGCACCTAAAACCCTTTTAAATAACGAATTTTCGGTTTTTGCTTCGTACACTGCTTATTTTCCTCTAACGAAGTTTACAAAATCGGGCACCTTGCTCCCGAGATGGGCACCTTGCTCCCATCGGCCTCGAAGGCCATAAGGTCGGTAGACCAACGTAATCGGGCACCTTGTTCCCCAGATGGGCACCTTGCTCCCATCGGCCTCGAAGGCCATAAGGTCGGCAGACCAACATAATCGGGCACCTTACTCCCGAGATGGGCACCTTGCTCCCATCGGCCTCGAAGGCCATAAGGTCGGCAGACCAACATAATCGGGCACCTTGCTCCCATCGGCCTCGAGGGCCATAAGGTCGGTAGACCAACGTAATCGGGCACCTTGCTCCCATCGGCCTCGAAGACCATAAGGTCGGCAGACCAACGTAATCGAGCACCTTGCTCCCATCGGCCTCGAAGGCCATAAGGTCGGCAGACCAACTTAATCGGGCACCTTGCTCCCGACATGGGCACCTTGCTCCCAACGGCCTCGAGGGCCATAAGGTCGGTAGACCAACGTAATCGGGCACTTTGCTCCCGAGATGGGCACCTTGCTCCCATCGGCCTCGAAGGCCATAAGGTCGGCAGACCAACGTAATCGGGCACCTTACTCCCGAGATGGGCACCTTGCTCCCATCGGCCTCGAAGGCCATAAGGTCGGCAGACCAACTTAATCGGGCACCTTGCTCCCGACATGGGCACCTTGCTCCCATCGGCCTACCGACCCCTAACTTAGGGCAACGATGTCCAAACAAACTGAGCCGAAGCTCTTCATTTAACCCTCATAGACTCATTACATTAGGGGGGCTTCTTTTGGCCCGATTACATCATTCATCGTCCTAATCAATGGTGAAAAAGTACTAAATGTTCCGAGTTCCAGATCCGATCGACAGGCCTTCCTATGGTGGTTTCTAACTTGTAGGTGCCAGGTCGGATTACGGCCGAGATGACATACGGCCCTTCCCAAGTTTGCGCAAACTTTTCGCCATCATTTGGTCGGCTAGCTATCCGCTCTCGGAGAACGTAATCTCCCACCTGGAAGTACCTTGGTCGAACTCGGAGGTCACGGGACCTCTTTATCTTGCCCTGATACTTAACTATTCTTCGAGCCACGACCTCCCTTCTTTCCTCCACGGCATCAAGCTCTGCGATCATCATCCGCTCGTTGTTAGCCTCATCGTAACCTCGCTCGCGGGATGTCGGGATCCAGGCCTCGATCGGCAGCCGAGCTTCAGCTCCGTACACCAGTGCAAAGGGGGTTTCCTTGGTGGCTTCTCGAGGAGTCGTCCGATACGCCCAGAGTACATAAGGCAATTCATCTACCCAACTTCGACCGGCATCAAACAGCTTCTTCTTCAGTCCATCGAGGATCGTCTGGTTTGCGTTCTCGACCTGTCCATTCCCTTGGGGGTATGCCACAGATGATCGGACGGACTTTGTGCCGACCGTAGCTAGGAAGTTTTGAAAATATTGGCTCTCAAACTGCCTTCCATTATCTGTGACCAGGTGCACGGGAACTCCGAAGCGGGCAATGACATTCCTCCATACAAAGCGCGTGCACTACTAGGCCGTTATGGTCGCCAAGGGTTCTGCTTCAATCCACTTTGAAAAGTAGTCGATGACCACGATCACGAACTTCTTCCGCGCCGCCAACATCGGGAACGGACCTATGATGTCCACCCCCCAACGAGCGAATGGGATCGCTGTGCTGATCGGTTGATAAAAGGTCGCCGGCCGACCAGGAATCCTCACAAATTTCTGACAAGGCTCGCACGCTTTGACAAGGCTTTCACAGTCTAGTTGGATGGACGGCCAGTAATATCCCATAATCATGATTCGGCGTGCGAGCGACCTGCCCCCCCTGATGTGCCGAGCACAAGCCCGAGTGCAACTCCTTCATGATGATATCTGCTTCGAACGCATTTAAACACCTCATCAGTGGGCCCCCATAAGATCGGCGGTATAGACGATCGTTCACGATCTGGAATCTGGGCGCTCGGAGCCGCACTTTGCGCGCTCGGTCCTTTTCTTCAGGCATCTTCCCATCTTGGAGGTATTCTTTGAGGTCGGTGATCCATGTGTCCTGTTCCACCTCGACCGGCTCAACTTCAAGCATGTCCTGTTCCAAGGCGAACTGCGTCAACATCATGGCCCACTTGACCAGGCGTCTCGAAGAGGTTGAGGTCCTGAGGATGGCCCCAATCGGTTGGTCTGTTAACACTCGGATATTTCGACCTTGAAAGTAAGGCGTCAATCGTTTCGCTGCAGTGACTAGCGCGAACACCACCTTCTCTAGCCGAGTGTACCGGAATTTCGGTCCTTGCAAATCATGGCTAACGTAGTACACCGGTCGCTGTACCCCCTCATGATCCACTCGGCACAAAACCGCACTGACAGCTCAATCTGAAACAGCGAGATATACCTCCAGATCTTCCCCCGGCTCGGGCTTTGGCAAGACGATTGGGGACGCCAAATAAGCTTTGAGATCCTCGAAGGCTGCCCGGCTGTCTTCATCCCAAGTAAAGCCGTTAGACTTTTTCAAGATCTTGAAGAAGGGATGAGCTCGGTCTGCCAACTTGGAGAGGAACCGGTTGAGCGCGGCCAAACGGCCGGTGAGTTGTTGCACTTCTCTAATACTGGTCGGGGGTCTCATGTCCAAGATAGCTTGGATTTTGGCTGGGTTCGGCTCTATTCCACGTCTGGTCATCATGTAGCCTAGAAACTTCCCAGTATGTACGCCAAAAGTGCACTTCTTTGGGTTCAACCTTAATCGATGTTCGCGCATGACTTGGAAACACGCTCGGAGATGGCCTGGATGGTCGGCTCGGATAGCGCTCTTGACGAGCATATCGTCGATGTAAGCCTCCATAGATCGTCCCAGCAATCCCCCGAACACCGAATTAATCATTCGCTGGTACGTAGCACCGGCGTTCCTCAGCCTGAACGGCATCACCCGGTAACAGTACAACCCGTCTGGTGTTACAAAGGCTGTCTTCTCCTCATCGGCCTCGGCCATCATGATCTGATGGTACCCTTTGAAAGCATCCATGAAGCTCATGAGTTCTGCCCCCGCTGTCTCGTCGACCATCTAGTGAATGCTCGGGAGCGGATATGGGTCGAGGGGCATGCACGGTTGAGGTCGGTGTAATCGGTGCACATCCGCCAAGCCGGGGGCTTGGGCACTAGGACTACATTCGCGACCCATTCCGGGTACGTAACCTCTCGGATATGACCTGCCGAGAGTAGGGCTTTGACTTCCCCCTTAACGAACTCACGTCGATCGAAGGATAGGTGCCTTTGCTTTTGTTTAACAAGCTTGGAGGTCGGGCTGACGGATAGCCGATGGCATATGACATCTCGGTCGATTCCGGGCATGTCCTCCGGGCCCCAGGCGAAAATATCGGCGAACTCTCGCAGCACGACAAGGACCGACCGCCTTAAGTCTGGGTCAAGAGACGTTCCAATTCTGATGCACCGTTCAGGTCGCTCCAACTCCAAGGGCACTTCTTCTACGGGCTCGGAGGGCCCAGGCTGCTCCTTCTTTTCCTCATCCTTTCGTCGGGCAATGGTGTTCACCCGAGACGTACTCGCGGCTTGCTTCTCCACTGCCCGGACGTAACACAATCTGGCCTACCGTGGATCTCCCCGGACTGTCCCGACACCTTCTGGGGTCGGGAACTTCATACACAGATGAGGCATGGAGATGATGGCCTTCATCTGAACTATCCCCGGGCGTCCCAAGATGACGTTGTGCACACACGCCAGATTGACAACGATGAACTCCATCTCTACTTTCAAAATTTTTGGATAGACTCCGACTTCCACCGGGAGAACGACCATTCCCTCAGGGTGGATCATATCACCCGTGAAACCCGACAGCGGTGTTCGGATCGGCGTTAGTGCTGATCTTTCGATTTTTAGCTTTTGAAAGGCTTCCAAGTACAGCACATTAACGTTGCTACCGGTGTCTACCATCACCCTTCGGACTTCAGCTCCGCAAATGTCAACAGTGATGACCAGTGCTTCAGCAGAATGATCTCCTCCAAGGGGAAGGTCTCGGTCGGTGAAGGTTATCGGCTCGTCTTTCATTCTCTTCTCAGGTTGACTAGTGATGATCGAACATACCGGCAAGTCCCTCGACCAAGAACGTCGGCGCTCTGAGTTGTCGCCTCCCTCCGGCCCGCCGAAGATAACGTGAATGATTTGTTTCGACCCAGCGGCAGGAAGGTCATGGTTGGGTTTTGGCCCCTTGTCCTTCTTTTCTTTGTCGGATTTCTTGAAGTACTTCTTCCACCCCCAGCGTCGGTTCTTCTTTTTCTCGGCCGCAAATTGCGCCAATTCTCCCGAGCGCAAGAGGTCTTCGATCAGCCCTTTGAAGACATGGCATTCGTCAGTCTCGTGCCCCCGGTTCTTGTGATAGGCGCAGTATTTGTCCTTGTCAGGGCCATCTCTCGCCGGGGCCGGAAGTTGAATCATATTGCAGGACTGAGCGTACTCCAAGATCTCCCCGATTGGCCTCGATAAGGGAGTGTAGATCGAATTCCCATCCTGATCCTTCCTTCTAGGATCGGGCTGCCGTCTCACATCTCTCCGACCTTGTCCTCTGGTCTCCAACAGGCGTTTGGCAGCGTTGGCTTCTTCGGCCACCGCGTGATCGGCCATCCTCTTCAAGGCTTCTTGATAAGTGTTCGACTGATGGAGAACGAGGTCCTGATATAAAGGCCCCGCTCGTAGCGCAGAGAGCAGTAAGTTGACCGCAGTGCGATCGTCTACCGGCTCTATCTCCGCCACGGCGGCCTTCCACCTTTCGCTAAAAAAGGTCAAGGACTCGCCTTCTCGTTGCTTGGCCTTCTCCAGGGAGGTGAAGTGTTTCTTGGCTGCCCAAGATATCGCAAAACGGTGAATGAATTTCCTCGCTAGCTCGGCGAAATCAGCAATGGATCCTGGTTCGAGTGAGGCGAACCACTCGGCCGCCCGACCAGTCAGGGTCGAATAGAATGCTCGGCACATTACCGCATCAGATACTCCCATCATCAGCATATTTCCGTGGTAGGAATTAATGTGTTCTTCTGGATCAGTCCGCCCAGAGTAATCCTTACTTCCTGGCACGTGAAGGTCCATAGGGTACGGCTGGTCCATAATGTCCTGAGTGAACGGCGCTCGAAATAGATTGCTTTCCATCCCTCCGGGGCCGACCTCAGCCTGTTCTTTCTTCCATTTGTTGAATTCCGCTCGCACTTGGTCCAGCACTCCCCGAGCCAAACCCCGGCTTGTCCCAGCATGACGATCCTTCTTTGGCTTCGTATACGAAGAGCTCGTTTCGCTGGAGTGACTAGTTGCCGAGATGCTCATTGGTTGAGGTTCTCGGGTGGCGCGTCCACGCGATCGGATATCAAGACGATCAATCCGATCGAAAGCACTGGTTCACGTTCGCGATTCCTCGGCCTGTGGCACCCCCCTAGGCCGGTCCGACGTACTAAGCCGGGACAACGCCGGCCTCCGAGCCGGTGCTGTGGGCATAGTTTCGGACCCACGGGATCGTCGCTCGGATTGGGAACGGTGCAGCGCAGGTGGGACAGTAGGGATCGTCTCGGCAGTCGTCGTGTCCGGCCTAACAGGCATGGCCGGATACATCGGCTGCATAGGTGGGTAACCATATGGCTGCAGGTAGAACCTCGGAGAAGTCGGCCACCACTGCATGGTTGGGTCCATCGGGTACTGGTACGGCATCGGACCACCAGGCATAGGGTACTGGTAGGGGACCGAGCCCCCATGCATAGGGAAGGGAACGTCTTGGTGGATGGCGTGCACCCCGGCCATGTTGTTGGGATCTGCTCGGGAGCTCAATTGCGAACAGAGATCGTAATTATCATCGGCTTCTTGGTACCCTCATCTCCATAATTCTCCCTCCCTCTTCTTCATCGATGGTAAAATCCCCAATTCCCTTCCATTATTCCTCAAGCTCTAGAAATCCAAAAATTTACCTTACCCAACTATTGATAAATTGGCAGAGATTATCGATGGGGGATTCAAGATGAAGAACTAGATGTAGTTTCTTCAATATATAAACAGTGTCATTCTAATCTTGATGGTAACTAATCTTGATTTACTGGGAAAGAAGAAAATATATGAAGGAAAGAATGGCAATGTCATTCTAGAGGAAGAGATTGAGGATGTGGAAGAGAAGCTGGATGAACTGCATAGAAGCTCCAAGAAAAATAGGGATTTTAAAATTAAGAAATGCGGCAACTTTGATAGGCACAGAGAAGGCTGGAAAAATTGGGTGGATTATCAGATGAAAAATGCCTCCTCAAAGAACTCGCTCCTCCACCACCAAACTAGGGTATAGGCATGCCTTCCTATTTTCTTATAGTTCTGTTTAACTTGTTGAAGTTGTTAAAATGGTTCATATATAATATTTGTGTAATGGCCAAAGCTGTATTCCAGTCTATGGAGATTCATGTTCAAAACCCCATTCATTTCCAAGAGATATCGAATCCCAAGATTAATTTACCAAAACAAGTGTTTGCTTAAGAAATATTTACTCTTATTATATCTTACGTTACGAGCTAGTATCTTAGTATTAGTGTTTCTTAATTTCATAAATTTTATGGAGATGAGGGTAATTTGACCAAAAACAAGGAAGAAGAAATTACCGTGTTGACCCTTGTTTTAACAGTCAACAAACGAAATTGTTAATAGAGGACTAAATTGAGCAAAACCATCAAAGTCGAGAACTAAATTAATAACAAAAAGTCATTTAGGACTAAATCGAGTAAAACCACTATAGTCGAGGACTATATTAGGTATTAACTCTTATTATTATTATTCTTCAACTTCAAAGTCTTGGTATTTGGAAGGACTATTGTTTTAACAAATCCCTTAATATAAATCTATAATAAAGCAAGACCTTTTAAGAAAATAAAATTATGAAATTTTTTCCTATCCAATAAAAACGATTTAGTTTTGATAAATTTGTACAACATTAAATTATATCTGTGAGTTATTTCACATTTACTGCAGAATGACAGACATGAATACATTTATTATGTTCATATTTACTACAACAAACAAAGCATGCTTGCAAGTTCCATTAACTACATGTATTGATTTACAAAAGACTTTTTCTGATCAACGGATGAGAAATTACCATGTTGACCCTTCTTTTAACCGCCAACAAACGGAATTGATAGCATAGGACTAAATTGAGTAAAATCATCAAAGTCGAGGTCTAAATTACGTACAAAAAGTCATTTAGGACTAAATCGAGTAAAAGCACTATAGTCAAGGACTATATTGGGTATTAACTCATAATAATAATAATGATGTTTTGTAAAGTATTTCTAAGCAGCTCAAGAAGCTGTGCTATTCATTTTTGTTGCCAAGAATTAAAACTATAACAACATTAAAAAAAAATGCAGTGACGATTTGGTTATTTTTCATATGGGTCAAACTTAAAGTGCATAAAGTTTGTACTTAAGGTGCGTAGGTCTTGTGCTTAAGGTGCGTCGTGTTTCTTCTTCAAAGGACTCTTCTTGCCCGCCACCCTTCTCCCTTTTGAACTAAGGGGTATGAGTCACGGGTCTCTCAGACCCTCAAGAACAAAAATGTTAGTTTTTAATTGGGAGCAAACACTAGGGATCGAGTCGCACTAGTGACAGTGTGGGGGTAACCTCTTAAAGTGAGAGAGGCTCCTTTTGCGCAGTAAGCAAATGTCTAACCTATGTGTTCAGTTGAGTTACCATGATTTACATTCTTCCAAATGTTTTATCGGGCCGGGGCGTTGGGGATTCAAAATTTTGGGAGTAAACTGTCAGTAAATTAATGCAAATATTTTAGACCTTTTTTTCTTCATTCCTACTTTTACTCAGTCTTCACACATTTCCTAATTTTCCTCTGTCTTCACACACGTTGCTGAGATGAGATTATTTCTCTCCATTTTAATAAGTGTGTGGTTGAAAACAAATCAAACATCATGCCTTTGCATGTATAAATAGTCTTACTGCCATAGTCCAGAGACCAAGAGAGATGTTCCTATCTTCATCCACTTTGTTCTTCCTTCTGCAATGTCAGTCAGTTAGGTTCCAACCTACAAGTCTCGGGTGCACGAGTCTGTGGGTAGCTGTGTTAACCTTAGGGGAGTGACGCCGTGTTGATATACTGCACCGTGACGGCGAATTTCACTCTTAGGGCAGTGTTTAATGACACGCCACAACTTTTTTTCTTCTTGAGTTTATTTTTCTGTTTGGGTTCACTGGGTCTGACAGGTATTCCTCTGAACTGATTTAACAATCTAAGAGTGAAACTTTTTGTTTCTAGTTCAGATGGCAACCTCTAAGCTTATCCCTGATCTTTCAAAGGCTTGAACCTCTTGACGGTACAAACTTCCGTCGCTGGTCACAAAGGATTCTGATTTTCTTTCAACAACTTGAACTTGATTATGTTTTGTTCAATGATCCCCTTCCACTGCAAAATACTAAACTAGAACAGAAGTCCACCACCACTGCTGAAATAACTCCTGATCTTGTTCCACCTGAGCCAAAGACATCTGAGATAGTTACATCGGCTGTAGAATGCGACACTGCCTCTCGCGAGAAGTACGACAAGGACAATAAAACTGTGAGAGGGCACCTTCTAAACCATATGTCCAATCCATTATTTGACTTGTTTTTTTTCCTACAAGTATGCAAAAGCGATCTGGGATGCACTTGAGAGGAAATATGGGACTGATGATGCGGGGAAACGAAAGTATGCCACGGGTAACTGGCTTAACTTTCGTTTGGTTGATACAAAGCCAATCATGGAGCAAGTCCACGAATACGAGACACTCTGTGCCAATATTTTGGCAGAAGGTATGTCAATGTGTGAAGTATTGTAAGCTAATGTTTTAATCGAGAAAATGCCTGAGTCATGGTCTGAATATCACAACAAACTCAAACACAAGAAGAAGGACATGACCCTACAGGAGCTGATCAACCATTTGCAAATAGAAGAAGCCAATCGTCTTAAAGATAAGACTATTTCCTCTCTTTCTATTCCTACTATTAAAGCTAATATTGTAGAAACTAGTGAAATAAGTGACAGGAATAAATCTACTGGTTCCAATAAGAAAAGGAATAAGCAATCAAATCACAAGCTGAATAATTTCAAGAAGGGTGGCAAGATTGAGAAGAAAACAAAGGGAGGATGCTTCGTGTGTGAGAAGCATGGTCACCGAGCCCATCAATGCTACTACCGTAAGGATACAGGGAAAGATGGACCAAAAACAAATCAGGCTAACCAAGCTCATCTGACTGAACATAGTGATGTCACTGCAGCAGTTATCCTTGAAGTCAATTTAGTGGGAGATACAACACAATGGATTGTGGACACAGGGGCTTCTCGCCACTTTTGTGCTGACAGAAACCTGTTTCAAGAATTTGAAGACTTACCAAATGGTGAAAAGGTCTTCATGGGGAACTCTAGCAGTTCAGAGGTGCACGGTAAGGGAAAAGTCATTCTTAAGCTTAACTCCGTTAAGTCCCTAGCTTTGCATAATGTGCTGTTTGTTCCTTCGCTGCGTAGAAATTTGATCTCCGGTGCTCTGCTCAATAAAACCGGAATTAAACTAGTTTTTTAGGCTAATAAATTAGTTTTATCTCATAATGGAGAATACGTAGGAAAGGGATACATGAATGGGGGACTTTTTGTATTGGATACTTATGCTTCCGTTGATATGAATAATAGTTCAACTTCTGCTTATATTGTTGAATCCATAAATATCTGGCATAAAAGGTTAGGGCATGTTAATGCTAAGTCAGTAAAACGACTCAAGCACTTGAATTTACTGCCCAATCTAGTTGATGATGGTTTTGATAAATGTGAAACTTGTGCTGAAGCAAAATTTATAAGAAAACCATTTCTCCCGGTAACTCAAAGGCAAACTGAGTTGCTAGAGCTGATTCACACAGATCTAGCCGATTTTAAAAATACAGAAAGTAAAGGAGGAAAAAGATATTTTATAACCTTCATTGATGATCTTTCGAGATACACAAAAATATATCTTTTATGAACTAAAGATGAAGCTGAGGACAAGTTTCTCATTTACAAAGCAGAAGTAGAAAATCAATTAGATCGAAAGATCAAGTGGTTAAGGTCAGATAGAGGTGGTGAATATAGTACGACATTTCTTAAAAGTGAATGTGAAAATGAAGGTATTATACATGAGAAATCTGCTCCTCATACCCCACAACAAAATGTGGTAGTTGAAAGGAAAAACCGAACTGTTAAGGAAATGATGAATGTTATGCTTCTCAGTTCTGGTCTACCTGACAACTTGTGGGGGAAAGCTGTACTTGCAGCCAATTATGTGCTAAACAAAGTACCTCATAAAAATTCTGATAAAACACCCTTTGAACTTTGGAAAGGGTATGCCCCAAATTTAAAATACTTGAAAGTGTGGGGGTGCCTTGCCAAAGTTGGGATACCTTCTGTTAATCGTGTGAACATTGGTCCAAGGACTATAGATGCAGTATTTATTGGATATGCTGCAAATAGTGCTGCATATAGATTTATGTGTTTGCATGATCGTTCTATATGTGAAGCTAGAGATGTTGAATTTTTTGAACAAATCTTTCCTTTAAAAGTAAATGTGCTTAAATCTCTGTCTACATCTGTTACTACATCTTCTTCTACATTTACTCCTGGGTGAATTTTGATGTAGATAATCCCAGAAGGAGTAAAAGGTGTAGAACTGAGACTAGTTTTGGTCCTGATTTTATAACCAATTTTTTAACTGAAGTGAAAGACATTGATGAACTACAAGAATTGTTCATTTGTCTTCACTTGATGGAAGAGGAACCTAAGACTTATCAAGAAGCAATGAGCTCTATTGAAGCGAGCTTCTGGGAAGATGCAGTGAACAGTGAATTAGACTCAATCAAGTCTAATCATACATGGGAGCTAGTAGACTTGCCTAAAGGATGTAAGCCCATCAGTTGCAAATGGATTTTCAAAAAGAAGCTGAAAACTGATGGTACTATTGAAAGATTTAAGGCAAGGCTAGTGGCAAAAGGCTTTACTCAAAAGTTTGGGGAAGATTTCTTTTATACTTATTCTCCTGTGACTAAAATAGCCACTATTCGTGCATTATTTGCGTTAGCATCTGCTCATAAATTAATTGTGCATCAGATGAATGTCAAAACAGCATTTCTTAATGGTGATTTAGATGAGGAAATCTACATGGAACAACCTCCGAGTTGTATAGTTCAGGCCAAGAAAACAAAGTATGTAGATTAAAAAGGTCACTGTACGGCCTTAAACAAGCCCCCAAATAATGGTATGAGAAATTTCATAAAACTATCATGAGTTTTGGATTTTCTGTTAATGGGTCAGATGCTTGTGTGTACACAAAAATGTTTGGTTCTGATTGTGTGATCATTTGTCTGTATGTTGATGACATGTTGATATTTAGCACACACATAAATGCTATCAATGAGACAAAAATGTTTTTATCATCTCAATTTGACATGAATGATCTTTGTGAAGCTGATGTGATTTTGGGTGTTAAAGTTACCAAAATTGAGAATGGCTTCATTTTGTCTCAATCACACTATGTTGAAAAGTTATTGAAGAAGTTTGATAGCTTTGATACAGTACCAGTAAGAACTCCTTATGATCCTAGCATACACCTTAAGAAAAATCTTGGTGTCGTTGTTTCTCAAAGTGAGTATGCTAAAATCATTGGGAGTGTGATGTTTCTAATGAATTATACCAGACCTGATATAGCTTATGCAGTAAGTAGGCTTAGTTGGTACACTCATAACCCCAGTTTAGAGCATTGGAATGCTCTTAAAAGATTATTAAAGTACCTCAAAGGTACAGTGGACTGGGGTTTAACCTTTGTGGGTTATCCTTCTGTTTTAGAAGGATATTGCGATGCCAATTGGGTTACCGACAATGATGAGGTAAGCTCCACAAGTGGGTATGTCTTTACCATGTGTGGTGCAGCTATATCATGGAAGTCGGCTAAACAAACTTGTATAGCCCGTTCCACAATGGAGCCTGAATTCATTGCAGTAGATATAGAAGGGCAAGAAGCAGAATGGCTGAGAAGCTTACTAGCTGATATTCCTTTGTGGGAGCGTCCTGCCCCACCTATTTCTCTACATCGTGATTTGCAATCAGCCATTTATGTTGCGAAAAATAGTGTCTATAATGGTAAGAGAAGACACATCCGTGTCAGATATGGCACTGTGCGACAACTTATTGTCAATGGTGTAATTACTATGGATTATGTGAAATCTGAAAGCAATCTTGCAGATCCATTGACAAAAGGACTAAACAGAAAATTGGTCCTTGATACGTCGAGGGGAATGGGGTTAAAGCCTTTGGAGTAAGGAATCCATGGTGGATACCATTTTATTGGTCAAACGAAGCCATTGAAAGACTTATAAACAAGTACATTGTTTCCCATTCCTATGGTGCTTGTGCTGAAAATTCATAGCCCGAATTGGGAGGTCCTTAGAGACGGACTTGATGGATTCATATCATAATAATTGCGAGGTTGAGCTTTATTTGCTCTTAATGACTTCATAGCCTGTTAAAGGTAGGCTGTGCTGAGACAGTCCGAATGAAGTCACCTACTTGAGTGAGAAGGGTTGGCATCCTTCTATGAAAGATGTGGGCTATCTCTCTAGGACACTCATGAGTAACCTAAGGTTTCTTTGGAGGCCATGATTATCGCGGAACCTGCACGGGAGGAAATGAGGTATGTGTCGTTGAGTTCAAACTCAGATGCCTAATAAGTTCAAGAGTCGCCAAGCACCTTGTGCTCAATTGGCATGTAGTGGCCACCCTCAGATGGGAGGTCATGAGTTCGAGTCTCAGTGGAGGAGATCTCGAAATTGACTCTTTGTGCTTCAACATGTTGAGAAAAGTATAGATGAACAGATACTACAATGTAATAGGGTCAGTTGTATTCAAAAAAAAAAAAATAAGTTCAAGAGTCATTCACTCATTGGGTTGAAGAGTACTCCAGACACTAACCTTTTATTTTTAGGAAAAAAAAATGTTGCTCGATGTTATCGTATTTGCATTAGTGGGGGATTGTCAGTAAATTAATGCAAATATTTTAGACCTTTTTTTCTTCATTTCCTACTTTTACTCAGTCTTCACACATTTCCTAATTTTCCTCTGTCTTCACACATGTTGCTGAGATGAGATTATTTCTCTCCATTTTAATAAGTGTGTGGTTGAAAACAAATCAAACATCATGCCTTTGCATGTATAAATAGTCTTACTACCATAGTCCAGAGACCAAGAGAGATGTTCCTATCTTCATCCACTTTGTTCTTCCTTCTGCAATGTCAGTTAGTCAGGTTCCAACCTACAGGTCTCGGTTGCACGAGTCTGTGGGTAGCTGTGTTAACCTTAGGGGAGTGACGCCGTGTTGATATACTGCACCATGACGGCGAATTTCACTTTTAGGGCAATGTTTAATGACATGCCACAACTTTCTTTCTTCCTGAATTTATTTTTCTGTTTAGGTTCATTGGGGGTCTGACAGGTATTCCTCTGAACTGATTTAACATAAAGAATTAAAACTATGCATCTACCTTGCTTTAAATGCATCAGATATTAAAATAAATTTGTTGAAAAATTAAATGCATTTTTTGGATAGATCATTTTTCCATGTGCATTGAAATTCCGAACTTTTAATATTTATATATTTTATATAGTGAAAGACCACATAGGTAAGCAACCTTTCAAATTTCATGACATTTAAATCGTCTAATCTGATCTCCATGTATCTAATAAATTTTAGTTTGAAAAA
>CP025655.1:11537000-11578205 GCA_003576665.1 Ipomoea trifida | reverse complement strand
AAAAAAAAAAAAAAAAAAAAAAAAAAAAAAAAAACTCTCGGAAAGGCACTGTTTTTATTGGGCTTCAGAATTATTATTATTATTTTTTCAAAAGTTGTGGATTTATTATAGTAAAGGATTATTTTAAGATTGGTGATTTTTCCATCAAGTTGTGGAGTAGATTTACTCTAATCTTACTTTTAAAATTGTCTGCTCAGCTTCCATGCATGCACTACGCAACTTCACACCAATTTCCAATCAATTTTTTTGGATTATGGTCTACGTCATCACCAATTAATAATAATAATAATAAGGTAAAAATGTCAAATAGGCCACTGAACTTATTGTTTTTGTGCAATTGGGTTATTGAACTTAAAAAGTGTGCAATTCAACCATCAAACAAACAAAATTTGTGCAATTAGACCATTTTTCTAAAAATTTTTAATTCAATTTGAGTTAAAAACATTTCAATATTGACTTCCAACTAGTATGGTAGAAGAAAATGTCACTCTTAATACATATATGTTAGTAATATAATTGGATTTTACTAGAAATTTTTTGTAAAAATGCTTTAATTGCACAATTTTTTTTTGTTTGATAGTTGAATTGCACACTTTTTAAGTTCAATGGTCTAATTGCACAAAAGCAATAAGTTTAGTGACCTATTTGACACTTTTTCCTAATAATAATAATAATAATAAGAGCAAAGATGTCATTTGCTATGAAATTCTAATTCCAGGTGACCTTAGTAATTGCAATTCCATCCAACCAAATAATAAAATTGTAAATTTCATGAAATTTGGTAAGAAATGAATTACAATTTCATAAAGGGGAGGGCATCTCCATTGACCTCACTAAAGCTATTTAAGTATGGAGGATTTCCATCATGTTCTCAAAAACTTACACTTCTTCTCGGTGGTGTCTTGAAGTTGTGAAGATAGTGAAATGTAAAGAGAATGTAAAATAGACGATATTTTCTGTGTTCTATGATGTGGATCCCTTTAAGGTCTGCAAACAAACTGGCAAGTTTGGTAAAGCATTGGCTCTCATCAACAACAATTTGGGGCAGAAAAAATTAGCTAGTGGAAAGCTCCTCTAAAGTTGCAAATTTTTCTGGTTGGGATTTACATAATGATGTTAATGGGTAACCTGAATTCTCCCTTTTATAATAAATAAATAAATAAATAAATTTATTGAATACTTTATAATGTTAGTCTTTTCTTATTTTCTCTATCCTTTATTTCCCCTCTTATAAATGAACAATTTACTCAACAAAAAATTCACAGGTATCCAGTAAATCCAGTAACTCAATAAAAATAATCCAGTAACTATACTAAAACATAAAATAAAAGAAATACTCAAATATAATAACTAAATTGTTAATTTTTTAAAACTAAACTTAGTAGTTTATAAATACAAATAGTAAAAAGTTAGCAAAAATTATAGGCGGGTCGGGTGGAGTTCTAGGAGAGTTTTGTATATAGAACCCGAATCCAACATAACCCACTGTAGATTTAATTCTTTAAGACACATGTATTTTTGAAACTTTTAATATTTATATATTTTACTAGTATTTGTACGCGCGATGCGCGAAAGTTTATGCCCAATATTAAAACATTAATAAATATAAATAATTAACATTTTTAATTCTAATTATATATACAAATATAGTATATGTATTTTACACACACATATATGATTTACCATGTATATAAATTTAATTAAAATATAATCAACTATTAAATTAATTATATAATGATCTTACTAAAATGATAATTAAGGAATAGGAAAATGATATGATAGATATAGGTGTATGATAATAATGATGGAGTTAAAAACTAACGGTGTAAGGGTAGTTTTGTATAACAACAATTTAGTAGGGACAATTTTATCTAATAACATTGAAGTGTACAACATTTAAAGTAAAATGTACAATTTTATTAGCATATAGAAAGAGGGACATAAATCAAGGATATAATCTTGATTGAGACTTATTAAGTTTTTAGATATAGTGAAAGACCACATAGGTAAGCAACCTTTCAAATTTCATGACATTTAAATCGTCTAATCTCCACTTAGTTTCACAATTTCCATGTAACTCAATAAAAATCCAGTAACTATACTAAAACATAAAATTAAAGAAATACTCAAATATAATTTAAATCGTTTAATCTCCACTTAGTTTCAATCTCCATGTAACTCAATAAAAATCCAGGAACTATACTAAAACATAAAATTTTAGTTCGACCAAATTAAAAATTAAGAAGTAAGTTGATTGTTACAAAACATTTGAAAGAGTAAAGAGTGATTTTAGTTATTATATTAGATCAATTTAGTTATTATATTAGAGTTAGGATTGAAGCTTTGTAACAATCATAGATCCTATGGACTTCTTAAGAATAGTAGGAAAGTGTACGTGTAGCTAAAGTGTTTGATAAAATGTCTCTTAGAACTTTGGATGCTGAAAGACATTCCTAAGTCCAAGAAGCAAAAGTGATATCTAACCAAGTTTATGGGACATTTGAAGGTAGTTTTTTTTATTGATGTTAGATCAAAATGTTCAAAGGCAGGGAGTGCAGGATTAGAACATTTACAAAAGCAACTCCTTCATAAAACTCTCCAAACAAGAACGTTTTAAAACACAAGTGGATTTTTTTTTTTGATTTATCCCTATAATTACAAAACTCATTACCTAATTTAAATCATGTATCATTCCATTAGTTCAACCTTATTCCTCCTTATTTCATTGCCAACTCATACGTTGCTTCCTCATTTATCTCTGAGTTAATACCACAAATGGTCATCTGACTATTGGAGTAGTACTCCTTTTGGTCCTCAACTTTCAATTCAACCAAAACACATACCTCGACTTTATTTTTGACCACAAATAGTCCTCCGTTAATTTTTCTGTTAAGTGAATGTTAAATTTAAGGGTATTTTTGTCAAGATTTAAAAAAAAAAATAGTTAACAAGTCCATCCGAGCTAGCGGACTTGTTGATACAATGTTGATTGAAGCAGTTTTAGCCTTTTAAATATATAGGAAAACACTCTCAAACATAGTTTTCTTTAGCATGTGGCGGGCGTGGTGCTGGGCAATAGTTTCACACCCACATGCATAAGAGATCAGATATATAAATAAATTTCAAGACTGGATAAACAGTAAACACACACACACAATTACGAGAAAAAAAAAAGATTTACTGACTGATATTACTATCAACGGAGGAACAACATCACGCTGCCACCTACGACATCGTAATCTTCGGAGCCTCTGGATTTACCGGCAAATACGTTGTACGGGAAGCTCTCAAGTTCCTCAATGTACCTTCCTCTCCATTTAACTCCCTCGCTTTAGTAGGCCGATCCCCATCCAAAGTAGCCAAAGCTCTACAATGGGCTTCCCATCCCAACCCACCGCCACAAAAAATAGCTAACAACAAGTCCATTAGGCATTAGTGATTGAAGCAGTTTTCGCAGTAAACTCGGTGAGTGGAGTGATGTTGCGTTTTCTTTCATTTAATCAACGTTTTATCGCTATCGCTCACTATGGTTGTTACTATTTGATTTTTTAATTTATACTCTCACCATGCCATCGCGTCACCTGCCTTTGCCGCCGTTTCTGTGGGCACCGCTGCCAATTGTCCACCGCCATACTCACAACCTCGCGTCACTTCTTGCCGGAGGGATAGTCGCCGCCGCTTCGCTATTGATCCTTTTCGCTCTTTGCTTTCGGAAACTTTCCATCAAGGCTACGGGCTACCATCCCGTCAGATTCTGATGGCTTTGTCTCTGAAAATTCCCGGCTCGAAGTATGATGTTCCCGCCGTCAAGGTCATGGATGATAATCCTGCCATCTCCACAGACCGGGAATAGGGCGAGAATCCTGCAATCTTCAACCCAACCTCTCTACACGCTAATCAATTATGGGTGGAGACGGCGGTCCAGGCCGGAATTTCTCTCATGATACTCACCGCTAAACATCACGACGGGTTTCACTAGTGCATGGTTTCATTTGACGACTACGCCCTTAAAATTAACACCCATTTAACAGAAAGACTAACGGAGGACTATTTGTGGTCAAAAATGAAAGTTGAGGTATGTTTTTTGGTTGAATTGAAAGTTGAGGACTAGAAGGAGTACTACCCCAATAGTTAGAGGACCATTTGTGGTATTAACTCTTTATCTCTCCTCATTTCGTCACCTCCTCACTCATCTCTCCTTGATGCATTTCCTACTCACTTCATTGTCATTCTTACGATCAATTACATTAATTTTTTATTTTTGTATTTTTAAAACCTTTATTCCGATTATAGGATCATACATAAAATAATAATAATAAAAAATCAATATTGATAATCATTTCAATTTCAACTAGTACCAAGCATGCACAATACTTCCCCCAAACCATTTCAATTACCAACTATTTAATTTCGATTTTCAAACCAAACACACGCAGCAAATAATAGGGAGGTGGCAGTTATTTAACAAAATAAGCTAATTAAGAACACTTGTATCCTCTACCCACAAGTCCATTTAAATCATATGGAGGTCAATGGGATCATGGAGAATTGCCTTCACAGTTCCAATCAACCCTTGTGAAGTGAAGCCATCATCTTTGACATAGAATTGGTGCGCCACTTTGCTCATTTTCCAGAACAGATCTTTGCAATCTCTTGGAACCACACTATCCTGGAGCACCAGTCTCAGCAGCTCTCTCCTTTTGGCATCAATCAAATGGGTCATTTCTCCAATGGCTGCTTCTTCAGTCACACTTCCATTCCCACAAGCAACCCGCAATGAAAGTGCGTTCAGTTTACCTTCCTTCGACTCCCTCTGCAACAAATTAAAGCACGTTCACAACTTACTCGGAGATGCAAGAAACATGAAAATCTAGGAGTACATGCAATGAATGTATCTACCTCGAAACCACGGAAGTCATTTAGAAGACGGCCGCAAGTGCTCATTAACTTGAATAGATGGTGGTATTCAGGGTGCTGGACGATCTCCTCTGAGAGCTTTGGCCCGACTAAATAAAGGGCTGGTAGGACGATAGGTCCCAAGGCAAACGAGACATAACCGTTTTCCATGTAGTCATCCAATGTTGGCACTGTCATGTCTTTTGTCCATTCAGCTTCTCTTAACATGGAGTTCAGCAAATTCAGCCACTGCAAATCACAATAAATTATCTTTTTGGGTTACCAAAGATGTCATAGCCTCAAAGGAGGAACTTGAATAGTTGATAGATAGTTGATGCAGCTCGAAATCACCTTCATTTGGTATATATATCCAAGAGATAAAACAAATAAATTATTTTTGAGAATAATGTTGCATATAGGTTAGCAGTAACATGAATGCAAAAATAAACACAAATTTTGGTAAGTAATATGGATTAATTGTCTCTCACTATCTCAATTATGTGGCTCATCACATCCCGTTCTTGCCATCTAAATGCTTTCTCTCCAATCTCAGAAATTGTGCTGTGAAGTGCAGAAAATATGATCTGAACTTCTTCTGAACAGCAGTCAGTGCTCACATTTACGTTCCACCTGCATGACACAATATTTCATAGAATTATAATTTTATCAACACCCATTGGCCTTGATAACCACAAGGTTACAAGTTTGACTCTCAATAGGAGTGGCCTATTGGCTTCTTGGTTTGAGCTAGTTAGCTATGGACAACCTAGTTTGGTTTACCTCTTTGTGGTCCTTTGTCAGCTAGGGTCACAGGGCAAGGTTTACCCCGTGCACACCCTCAGGTAGTTACAGGTCAAGTTTCCCTCGTCACCCAGAATTTTATCAAAGCCACGGAAAGATTGAATGGCAAACCAAAGATCAGCTAAAAGGGAATACTTACTTTTCAACCAAGTGAATAAGGTTCTTTAATTCCTCTATAGAACCCCCAACATCAAAGAAGTCATCTACCACAGTAGTCAATACACCGTTTTGGGCCCATGAAATACGGGCATCAGATAGTTCTGGAGGAAAAAGCGTTGCTGCAGCTGAAAAGTAACAGTACGCAGACTTTTGTCTTGCAAACTTCAGCGTATCCAATCTGTTTTTTACTACCCACCTGTTGCCATAGTAAAAACACCATCCTTACACATTCTAAAGAGTTATAGCATGATCGAGGAGAAGGAATGAGTTATAACATGAAGCAAAAATAAATTGGCAGAGAAAAAGAAAGGAGTAGGAATGCCTAAATTTGACAATGCTCAAGTTCTTTAAAATTGCTTGGGCATACTTCTAACTGATTTCACTCTAATGAATTGCCTACAAAAGAATAGGCACCTCATATACTCACCTTTCAAGCTGTTTTAGCTCTTCACGATGTATAGATTGACAAAGGTTGAAATCCTCTACGGCAAGAGTTAGGAAATCTTGATTGCTAAAGTTTGATGAACTGTGGCCAATGTGAAAGGAAATAGAGGCAATTTAGTCAGTGATCTACCAACCATATTCAAGAAACAATACATACATTGTACAAAAGTAAAGAGCTCTACCAATATGAAGTTTTGGAAAATCTTGTATTCTCCACATTGTAATGCTCTATATACCTCCGGTTGGCAATTCGTTCTAAATTTGCATAGAATGGAAAATTAACGGCATCCTCCACCTAGAAATGACAAAGTAGCTCACTGTCCCCTTTTTAACTCAAATCAACTAAAGGGACGGCACGATAATTAACTCTTGAAGCTGCTTTGGGACTCAGGAATTATGGACAATACCTGTTTATGGATCTGTCTAGTATGGATATCTGAAAAAAGTGAATCACTGGACAGTTCCTGTCTCAAATTCTCATACCACCTGTTATGCTTCTCAGAAACATATTCATCTGAATTACATATTACTTCTAGTGCTTGATAGAGATCCAGTATAGCATATGCATCCTTTGGACGTCCACAAGCAATACTGTTGATACTCTCGTCCAGAAATTGAGATACAGGACCTGCACTACAGAACTAATCTATCAAACTTTTCAGACCATCTAGATATATAATATATTCCACGAGAAAAGAGAAATCTGGTATTGTTACAAATGGATGAGTACCTGATGGGATGCTGTAGCCATTTGTTCGCAATATTCTGAATGCCATAGCACAAGTTGAGGCATCCATAAAGATCTCTTCATCCCCCTGCAACCACCGTCTTTTTTTTTTTTTTGAGTAGGGGGAGTGGGTGGAAGTAATGTCATAGTTTGTAACAAGAGCTTAAAGAAAGTAATGGGGCAAGAAAAAGCTCAACATAGAATCTAGAAGCTGGTCTAACATAAAATATGTTCCATATAGCAGAAGATTGTAGTAATTAATGATTGAGGTTTGAGAAAGCTACCTGTATGTTTCATCCAACACATTTCTTATTCCCTTATTGAAATGGCGACTAATCCCCAATTTCTCAACATTATCAACGACACAAAGTCGTGCATACACATCAAGAGGGTAGACTGTTGGAACTGAAAGATCAAGGCAGAAAATTATACTAATGTGCTGCAATGTAAGAATGGAAATACAGACCTGCCAAAGATGGTAGATGTACCTTTGTTCCCAAACATCTTCAATACAGAATGTAGGTAACTAAGACAACCAGGATCATGATGATGAATAAAAGCAGCAGCTGTAGTAGAAGGTGAATTGAACAAGGAGCCATTCCTCCTTTGATACTTCATAGCCATTTCCCAGTCTTGCAGAGGTCCTAATCCTTCTGATACATAAGCAAGGTAAGCCTCAAGCTCCTTTGTGGTGCTTCCCATGCACCTAAATCAAGAAAGAAATTATGTATGCAAAGTGTTGGTATTTATTATCCTAAACACAAAGATAGATAACAAGAGGCCCCTTTGGAATCATGCCAGTTGATTGCTTAATATATTCATGCTGCTTGTTGAAAAACTACCACTTTTTTTTTCTTCAAAGCACATATGACTATTTAAGAGAATCTACACATTTGTGACATGTGTAAGATTGTTTGCATGCTTTGGCTTCTTTATTATGCAATAATTAGTTTAACTTGGACCGGTCCACCTAACTACTAAACTAGATCATGTGCACACTGCACATAATCAGATAAGACCTTATTCAACTGAAAACTGTGTCCTTGGAAATAGGCTTTGTTAATTATTAATTAATATACCTGCTGAGCTCCACATCCCTCTTATGATGTAGTGAATTTAGAGTTCTTGGTTCTAAGTTGAGCTTCAAAGATGAATCATTAAGATAGTTGAGCATTCCGGGGAATATGATATCAAATCCAGTGGGGCAAAGTTGGCCATTATCAGCAGCAGATGGAAAATTTAACTCAATGAAAAGTAAACCTGCAAGATGTGATGCATCACACCATTAACATAAAGAAATAGAGCTCACCAACCAGAATGCAAGTTAATACCTTTATTGATTTGTTCTTCACCAACATCCCATCTTTTCAGTGCAAGAACACATGCCAGAGTTGATAAGAGAGCTTCTTTAAGAAACATGGGATGAGTGTGATGAAGACCCCACGATCCATCTTGATTCTGATTATTTAGCACCCAATCCACGCACTCAGGGAAACAAGGCATTCCAGGGGAATGTGGAGAAGGGACCATAGCTACCCATGCAGTGTCGTATGGAGAAACAGAAAGTTCAACAATGTCAAACAATTTCCTAATCTTTTCTTCAGCTACTTGAAAACACTGCATATAGTTTTATATATTACTAAGAGGCCAAGTTTTGGAAATCAGATGAGTGAAAGTAAGAGGAGAGAGCACATTACAGAAATCTTACTGATAAAGTCAAATTAGTTGATCTGTCTCTTCCATCAAAAGTGCCCAAACTAGCTGCTTAAACAATACAAGCTCTCAACAATGATTCATTCAAGCAAAAACTTAAGTAGGCTTTTTGCATACAATTTTCAACATTAATCCTTATTTCAGAATATAAGGCAAGTATACATAATACGGAGTATATAATTACTTCTAGAAGTAATTACCATAGGAGAAAGAATAGAGTACTTGAATGTACATGGAAAATGGAATAACTAACCATAAGAAGAGATAGTTTGACAGACGTGGTGAGGAGCATTCAATTTGTTGCTCATTGTGAATGAAGGCAGGCCTTTTCCTTTTACATTTAAAAAAAAAAAAACAAAAACAAAAACAAAAACAAAACATTGAGTATCTATCCACCAGTCGTATTCGGTATGAAGCATGAGAGAGTCAAATTTTAAAACTTTGTAAGGGGGGAAATAAAGTAGAAACTAACCTGAAAACGAAAAGCAAGAAGTACTCCAACTCCAATATTGTCTAGAATGAGTTACAACACTGTGTGGAAAGGGTGAAGTGCTTGCAATCACAAGTGACCGAGACATTGTGGGTTTTGGCGGAGCATATGACTATTAACTAGCAGTACTTATATGCTACTCCCTTTCTCTATAACAAGTATTGTATACAAGTTAGCTTTTTGAATGCATGCCTAATGATATAATTTTAAAAATTGAAGTTATTGGCTTTTTCCACGCATACTACCTTCTGGCCTTTCCATTTCTTATCTGCAATTCATAACCAACTATTAATCTACCATACAAGCTATAAATGAAAAAACAAAAAGAAGATAAACACTTGAGGCTCACAAATCATGTAAACAGATAATTATACGCACTTGCCCTAGCAATAGCTTCAGGAGAAGGGACGACGGCGACAAGCGACGCTGCTGTGGGCGACGACGGCGAGAACCGAGGTGGGTTGCAGAGAAGTATGCTTACTTACACAAGATTTCAACTTTCCAAAATTTGGGCAATATTCGTATCAAAAGTAAAGCTGCATTATCATATCAATTGAACTCTGATGAGCGAAACGATAAGAGAATTTCTATGATGATCACCCCCAAAAGGGAAAGCAGGAAAGCAAAACATGAACCAGCAAACATATATAATATAGCATGAATCAAATCATTTGCAGAAATTAAGGTTGATCACAAGTATTTTACCTGGGTGAGAGGGAAGTAGGAACTGAGAACTGAAGAATCAATCAAATGTCTGGGCTGCATATAAAACCAACAAAGAGAGGGAGAGGGAGAGGGAGAGAGAGAGACTGTGTTTGTACGTTGGGAGAATCAAAGCAAAAGCAACAGACTGAATAATGTTCGTTAGTTGTGCAAACTATTAAAAGGGAAAATAGTCAAAACTCAAAATACTCTTTTTTTTTCTTTTTTTTCTTTTTTTTTTTTTACAACTCAAAATACTCTTCAACTTCCAAATTCTATTATTGAATTTACTTTCGCTCAAAATTTTGATTTAATCAATTTTTTCTATGAAAATAACTTGTCATTATTTTTTACATCAAAAATAAAAAGATGAAATATACATTGAGAGTTGTATAACTTAACATAACACTGACTACATTATATTTTTTAAATTATCCAATCAATGCATAAGGCAATGTCCCAATGCACCTCTTTATTTGTTCCCTTTACAGAAACAGAATACCATAAACACATTTAATAAAATTCTTGTCAAGTCACTTTAGAGATGGCAATTTCAAGGAAAATTATTGTGTGGATGATGATCCACATAGTTGTGTAAACTATAAATGCAATATAAATTTTTAATATGTTAAAAATATGTTATTTGTGTATTTAATGTATATTATTTGATAATATAAAAAGGAGTTAATACCACAAATGGCCCTCTGACTATTGGAGCAGTACTCCTTTTAGTCCTCGACTTTTAATTCGACTACAAATGGTCATCTGACTTTCATTTTTGACCACAAATAATCCTCCATTAAAATTTCTGTTAAATAAGTGTTAAATCTAGGTGTATTATCATCAAACTAGTAAATTACCCGTGCAATGCACGGATTAATTTTTATATTATATATTTAAATAATACAAATTAAAGATGAAATTATAAAAATTCTAATATTGAGCGTGCACATTTATTTGATTATAAGATTAGTGCAAAAGTATTACTTAATTAATTGAATAATATATGACTTGTTTGTCTATAATTGGAGACAAAAATCACTGTAATTTTGCAAATAAAGTTTGCAATTTTCTTGTTTATAAATAAATAATATTATAACCAATAAACATAAACACATAGTAAAGTAATAATTATTTAAAGAAAATTAATTTATAATTATTTGTTTATACATCTAATTTAAATTTTAATTGTAAATTATTCATATTATTATGCAAATATTATTTATATATATTAATCATATGATTAATTTTTATTATATGTTATTTTTATTTTTATTTACTATTTTTATCATATTATTATCAAAAAATCAATGGTTTTTACTAAATAAATTATTAAAAAAATTATGAGTTTAGTTTTAATAAAGTGCCCCTAAATTCTAGGGGAAACTTGGCTAAGCACTTCTATTATATTTATATATATAGATATATAGATATAACTAGTAAATTATTATTATTATTATTATTATTATTATTATTATTATTATTATCATTATTATTATTATTATTATTATTATTATTATTATTATTATTAATCCGTTTCATGGTTAAGTTAATTATGTTTCATTTTCCTTTTTTCCTTTTTTACTGCTAATATTATTAGTATTAATCAGTAAATTATGGACCCTTTTTTAATTTCCTTTTCTATTGTTTTCTCAATAAATTTTCATTTTCTATCGTTTGGACAGAAGTGGTTGGATAGGAAAATACGAAATAGGAATTTTGTTAGGATATTTCTTTTTTATTAGTAACATTATTATTATTAGTAGTTTCCAGGTAAGTTAATTTCATTTTGTTTTCTATTTTTTCTCGTAAGTTAATATTGTTTTCTTTTTCATTTTTACTGCTAACATTATTAATATTAATCATTGAATTATGGATCATTTTTTATTTTTCTTTTCTATTGTTTGCTAAATATTTTTTTCTTTTTAAATTGTTTGGGTTGAAGTGTTTGTGCGGGAATAAACGAAATGAGGATTTTGTTTTTAATAATATTATAGATTATAGATATATATATATATATATATAATTTGTCTTATGTTGTAGTATAGTTAGGTAAAATGCATGCTGTAAAATTGATTAGAACAAAGGCATAAATCGATTTACGCACGTATTGATATTTAACATTCCTTATGAATATTGAATTGTTATCTCCTACATACAATGGAAACCGAGAGAGAATACAGACCAATGGAAATGTTAATGGCGACGACGATCGAGACCGAGAATGATGATAGCGATCCACCATTCTTGGAAAAACCTTAGAGAGATGATCCAATTCTTGAATCTCTTGAGTAGTGCACATGGGGAGAAATCCCAAGTTCGATCCTATCATTTTATAGGCCTGGCGTAGGGATATTTTTTATTTGCAAGTAATTAGTAATTCCCATTTCCTTTTTCAATTTCAATCAATTAGGGATCTTTTTTATTTATAGCCAATTAGTAATTTTCGTTTCCTTTTTCATTTTCAATCAATTAGGTGCCAATTAAGGCACAAATATGCATAGGAGTTATATCAATATTAATATTATTATTATTATTACTAGTATTTACACCCGCGCGATGCACGAAATGTATTTGTTATAATATATTAAGAATATTTGAATGGATATACAATTATTTAAATTATAACATCAAATATTATATAGTGTAAGTGAAGATATGAGTTGGGTCATTTATATTTGTTGATGTTACCATTGCTTGAATTCGAGTAAATAATTACTCAAATTAATAGCTAATGTGTAGATGTAGGCATGCAGTGTTGTAACTTTAGAGATTTTATATATCATTGTTAGGAATTTTTAGAAATTGGCCCAATGTGCTCGTTTTCTGACAACTTAGTTATAGTAATTAATTGCTATCCTAATTCATTTGTATAGATGATATTTTTTTATCTAGATATATAGCAACTTTATCATTTTGAAAAAAAAAACATAATATCATCGATTATATTTACACATTATTGAAAACCTCTTTGTAGATGACATTGGAACTCGCAACACAATCTTGTTCATCCTCGTCTACCGCTAACACCTTCAGGCCATTAGGATGACTGACTCGGGAGAAAGCCACATACAATTGATCGTGACTAAAGATCGTTTTTTTTAGCAATAACCCAACGTGAGTTAGTGTTTGGCATTGGCTTTTGTTTATAGGCATGGCATATGCAAGCATCAACGGGAATTGTTTACGCTGGAACTTGAAGGGCAATAGCGTATCAGAAGGACTAAGAGACATTCGGGGGATAAGAAATTTGGTCCCTTCATGTGTCCCATTAACTATTCTTGCTTCGACAATATGATCTGTCAATCTTGTGATAATGAGCCGCGTTCCGTTACAAAGACCAAGAGAGTGGTCTATGTTCCGCAATAACATAACAGGTGCACCGACCTTTAATGTCAATGAATGATTAGGAAGACCCGACAATCTCAAACTATTTAAGAATTCAGGAGTGTGCACTTCTGATAGATTTTCACCGCCTGATTCTGCCTTACACAAAGAGTCACAACTTAAATATGTTCGTCCTTCTGCAGTATTCATGTCGCACATGTACTGATTAATTTGATCAACGACATCTAAAGTCGGCGAGAGGATCACTCGGCCTTCTAGCTGCGACTCATCAAGCATGCCATATCTCGAGCTTGGGAATGTGCTCTCAACTATAGTTGCAATGGGATCGTGTCCACACTTCAACAAAAACCTTGCCGGAATATCGATATCAGATGAACCATTATTTACAATCCCTGCAATCCCATTTCCGATGTCTGCAATCCATTTTGAGAACCAATCAACTGTATGTCTATCTTCCTCTGAAGCTAAGGTCCGTAGTCTCAAGTTCTTGGTCAACCTTAATACCTTGCAATTTGTCCACAGGTATGAAGAATTAATAGTTGCTCCGATAACTTCTGGTTTGTTGCTTTCGGAATAACAGGTAGGATCTGTCTAAAATCGCCCCCCAAAACTACTGTCTGGAATTGACATGGTTTTGTCCAAAGCCTCAAAACAGTATTTGTGCGTCATCGGTGCTTCATCCCATATTATCAATTTGCTTCTTATTATAAGCTCAGCAAGGTCACTACCTTGCGATATATTGCAAGTGGAATCTTCGTTCAAAGAAAGTGGTATAGCAAATCTGGAATGCGTCGTTCTGCCTCCCGGCAACAACAAAGATGCTATTCCACTGAAAGCAACATTTAGAACAATATCACCGCGGCTCCTTATCTCTGATGATAACGTTCTCCACACGAACGTCTTGCTTGTTCCTCCGTAACCATACACAAAGAATAATCCACCTCCATTTGAATCAATATCATCCATCACAGAGTCGTAAACATTCTTTTGTTCATCGATCAATTGTGTTACCAATGTCTCATGCTCTGTCTTCAAAGATTCATTGTCATACGCTAACTCTTCGGCTATAAACATGTTAGTTTATTTATAAATAATGAAAAGAAAATAACAAATTCGAATAAATAGATTAGAGCTCGATATACTTGGATTTTGCAAGACACGTCGACGTTGAACCTGTGCATCCTCAGTAAGAAATTCCCAAACGGCATTCCAAACTACTTCCAGCTTACTAAGTGAACTTGAAGTGAGAAGCGTAATAAATAACCTTCGCAAAGCATACGCGGATGCCCAGTAACTCGAATCAATAATATATATATAGATTATAACAATTTACTAATCCTAATGTATAACGATGTTTTGATGTTATAGGATTTCGTGTATTAATATTATTGTACTTTTAATATTATTTTATTGTTTTAATTGTTTTAATGTACAATATTTTGGGCGGGAAATATGATTTAATTTTGGAGGATTTTGTTTATATATATATATATATATATATATATATAGGGTCATGTTCAGGTGTGGCCGTGCCTTCCCGTGCGGTTCACACCACTCAATGTTACGAAATACACCACTCAATGTTAAGAAAAACACCACACAAATATACACTGTGGTGTGTTTCTTAACATTGTGGTGTGTTTCATTGTGTTTCATTGTGGTGTGCTTCTTAACATTGAGTGGTGTATTTCGTAACATTGAGTGGTGTGTGACCGCACAGCCACACGGGAGAGCACGGCTGCATTTGAACCAAAATCTATATATATATATATATATATATATATATATATATATATATATATATATATATATATATATATATATATATATATATATATATATAGATTATAACAATGTACTAATCCTAATGTATAACAATGTTTTGATGTTATAGGATTTTGTATTTTAATATTATTGTACTTTTAATATTATTTTATTGTTTTAATTGTTTTAAAGTACAATATTTTGGGCGGAAAATAAGATTTCGTTTTGGAGGATTTTGTTTATATATATATATATATAGATTATTATTATTATTATTATTATTATTATTATTATTATTGTATTCAGTTCCTTTTTCATCTTCTATCAATTAGGTGCCAATTAAGGCACAAATATGCATAAAAGTTATATCAATATTATTATTATTATTATTATTATTATTATTATTATTATTATTATTTATTATTATTATTTATTAATATTGTGCTCATAAATTTGTCATCTATCAATTAGGTGCCAATTAAGGCACAAATATGCGTAGGAGTTATATCAATATTATTATTATTATTATTATTATTATTATTATTATTATTATTATTATTATTATTATTATTCCATTACCTTTTTTATTTTCTATCAATTAGGTGCCAATTAAGGCACAAATATGCATAGTAGTAGTAGTAGTAGTAGTAAAGCCTTTTGTCCCACATTGGTTGGGAATGAAGATTTGACCCACTCTATATACAAGGGTCTTTTTATGACTTGTTAACTTGTACAACATAGATGCTCTCTCTCGCATTCTAATATGTAATTATTCTATATTCTATACTATTCTATAATTAATATTATTCTATATTCTATACTATTCTATTAATCTTTGGTAACCAATTTCTCATTCAACCATTATCAGTTTTGAGCGTACAATATATCAATCTGTTCGTCTAACTACGAAGAACACGAATCCAATTTGACCCGACCCAAATCGAAAGTGGACCCCACATATATTTGTACCACAATATTGCCAGTAAAATGCCATTTTATGCTAATTTTTTTCCAACAGTTATTTGTCCAGAGAATATCAACGTGTTGAAGGAAGAAGATGATATATAGTGAAGGGCAATATCATCTTCACTATATATCATCTTCTTCCTCCAACACAACGCTCTACGGTCAACCAACAATTACTCAACTGATTATCCATTACTCCATGTAAATTTTTCTCTAATATAGTTATACTTACTGAATATCAAAATATAAGTGTACCTCAAAATCTTGCAGTAACTAACCGACAAGTAATTAAATTAATGAATATGATGCAATAATGTAAATTATCTACCTATTGCATTTATACACTTATTTTAGAACACTGAATTTTTGTGATATTTGTTGTATGCAAGGAAGACTCATACTATAATTGCATTTATACACTTATTCATACTCATATTCGATGTTATAATTTATATAATTATATATCGATTGAAGTATTTCTTAAAATATTATAACAAATTCATTCCGTGCAACGCACGGGTGAAAATACTAGTCTATCATAATAAAAATAAATTTTACTATAATAATTACCATAATTACAATTACCATTACCAATTATAATTAATATTATTCTTATTTTATCATTTTATCATTCTATCATAATAATAATAAATTCTGTGATAATAATTACCATAATTACTAATAATGAATACAACCAATTATAATTAATATTAATCTAAATCATACTAATTACCATATTACTAAAATGCCCCTACATTTGGGCGGGAAAATTTTGGAGGAGGATATTGCTTTTATATATAGTATAGATAGATTTGTAGTGAGTTATTACACAAGAATCAATAATGAGGTTGACTGTATAGTAGGTTTTCCACTTCACAAAAGAAAAGAAAAAAATTGTTAATAAAAAAAATTGAATACAAAGTGAGATAAGTATAATATTGATTGTGTGGGTGTTTTCTACAAATAAATTTTAGCAATAATGATATCCTCTTATTTCTTTTCCTTTTATGATAGTTTCGTTATAAATATTTGTATATTGTATATTGTGTGGCCATTATCCCAATTATTGTATTTCTAGATCATGAAGGGTCAACTGTCATTTATTAGAGTATTGAAGGGTAAAATTTATTTATTATAAATAGATGTATGTTCATTTGTAAATGTAAAAGAACATCAATAAAGCTTCTCTGCCTTCTCTCCATCTTCTCTCTACATTTTGCAATCTTTCTTTAATAGGGCGTTTGGTTGGAGGGAATTACAATTTTATTCCACTTAATTCCAAATGCAATTAAATTCCTTCGTCTTTTCAAAAAAAAAATTCCTTCGTTTGGTTGGATGGAATTGCAATTCCGTCATTTTCATGGAATTAGAATCCCATGGTCCCCCATGCGATTTTAATTCCATGGATTTTAGAAAGAAAAAAAAAAAGACAATGATGAGACAAAATTATCCCTCCCTTTTTTTAACCGGCTTAGTTTGGGATTTGATTTGCACCCCTGCGCGCGAGAGAGAGCATCTATGTTGTACAAGTTAACAAGTCATAAAAAGACCCTTGTATATAGAGTGGGTCAAATCTTCATTCCCAACCAATGTGGGACAAAAGGCTTTACTTAAAGTTTTTCCCACATAAATTCCATCTCAAATGGGTCTACTTTGAGAACCAATTTCTCATCCACCCATTATCCATTTTGAGCGTATAATATATCGATCTCTTCGTCTCACTACGAAGAACCCGAATCCACTTTGACCTGACCCAAATCGAAAGTAGACCCCACATATATTTATACCACAAAATGGCCACTTAAAATGTCATTTATGTCATTTTTCAAAAAGTCCCCCACATGAATGAAAAAAAAATTTCGGGGTATTTTAGAAAATGGAAAAAACTGTGTTCAACCGTTGATTCCTGCATAGCAGAGGTAGGTTTAACCCTTTGAACCTTGCCTTGTGAGATCTATGTACTCTACTGGCTGTACGGTAGAATGCAATGTCTTTGAACCAACTATCGTTTGTGTAGACATTGACAAATCTCACACAGGAACCATCCAACCACGTCCTGTTCTCATGACTGTGCCCATTTTGGTCGTGGGACACCGTTCTTGGTTCTGCAAGAGTTTCTAAAGAATTGAGTCCAGTTCAATTCTCCTTTGAAGCGACCCACACTTCTCTCTCACATAGGTGATTCTTTCTCGAGTTTCCCGCAACTCAACATATGTCCATCGACATTGCATACACAACATATGTCAGATGACAATCGAATCATTAAAGCACTAATGCGCTAGCCTCGATCGGGAGTCACTATTTTAACGAGGAGTGGTATGGGTCGGGGACCCCCACAGTGACGCGCTCATTCCATAATTTAGTTGTCCCATTAAACCTAGGTTCCAGCTAGGTTGAGTATCCACTATGCAATTTTTAATACCAAGGGCTTTAGACCCATTCCTCATCTCAATTTCTCAACAACAATTTACAACCCTCGGGTTAGCAGCTGCTAAGTTATCCTTTGACCTTATAGTGAACAGAGACAAAACCAGTTGCGAGAAATTGTTTAATGGTATTATGTCTTAGACTTATAAGTCTAGACTTACCATACAACTCTATACTCTACCAATTTTTGCTTGACAATCGCAAAGCAACAACATTGGAGGTATGAGTTTTCCAACTCAGGAATATTCTCAACAAGAATGGCATAGCCATTCAACCTCTCAAGACACACATGTGTCAAAGGCTTTTAGTGTAGATTTCAACACGGATCTAGCTGTCACGAGAATTTCCACTTTGACTGACTACTTAGGCTCACATCAACCATGTAGCCACTCATGGACTTAACGCCATTTTAGATATCCGTTTAACATGCTATACTTCTCAAGTACGGCTGGATATCACACGTAGTGTAGTCTAAAATCATAAGTATACCATAGGTATCTCATAATTTTTCACTATTGCCTTATAGTGTGTATCACTCGTATAACTACCGAGTTATAAACCGCAAGGCAATATTTGGCCAAATACAACACATTAGATACAATTAAACTTACCAATAATCTGAGTGTATTCTATTCGAGAGATACAATCTTTTAGATTTTTGGATAGTTTTACGTTAGTATCTAACATTGTCTAAGCCACTTGATTATCATCTTTTTGCAAGGAATTAATCAACACTATGAGATTGGCTTCACATGAGACCATCTGGTCTTCTCACGATTTTAATCCCGAAGATTTAAATCTACCAAATCATTCATGTCAAATCTCAATTTTAACATGATCTTGGTAGAGTTGATCAGTCGATCGTTTCTACCCACGACGAGTGTATAAACATATAGTAACATCACCGTCTATCGTATACAATACATAGACACATTCGTCACTTTGTTTATTTTAAACTCGTTGGTTTATCATTATATGATCAAACATCACATGCCAATATTTCAGGCTTATTGTTTTACCATACAAGGATTTTACCAAACTGTATACTTTCTTTCATAGCGTGAAACCAACAAAGCCCTTAGGTTGTTCCTTGTCTATAAAGATAGTGGTTTTTCACATCCATCTGATGAACTTCCAAGTCCCACAGAGTGGTAATGGCAAGTATCATCCTAATAGATTTTTATTCTCATTACGAGAGAATACACATTGAAGTGACCAAGGCACTCGCAAGTAATTTTCAATTACAGACCTGTCCTTGTACTTCAATTAGCCGATTTTATCTTCCAACTAATGATCCAATTAGGATCCAAAAGTTTTACAACCCGGAGGAAGAACAACGAGTTCTTGGTATGATTCTCTAAAATAGCCTCTTTATGGTATAAATCAATTTGAAACCTACGAACCAGCCAACCACTAACAGGGGATTAATTCTTCAAGATTTGTATTGGACTTAACCTGAAGTTAATTCTGTAATGTTTTAGAATTAAACCCTGAATAGTCCACCCCGGTCACGAGAGGTGACTTTGTCCAATCACGAGAGGTAAACTTATTTTACTTCTCATGGACATCCGTAGAAATCACAATTCCTACATCCATTCGAGGCTTTGTTTTCTAACAAACCGTGTCAGAAAACTTTATCCATTTTCTAGTAAATGAGTTAGACTATGCATATCGCATTCTAACAAGTACGTCAGAAAAATCAGATCACATGATTTTCCAATCCTAACCAAATCTATTTCATTTTCTAGTTAACGAGTTAGAGTGTGCTCATCACATTCTAATATGTAAGTCAGAAAATCTGGATTACAGGATTTTCCAAATCATTACTCACTTGCTACGTCTAGCTTTGAGTTCAGGTTTTAGGCTCTTCAATTGACCTTCATAGAAAAACATCTTCATAGAACGATGAAATTCTGATTTGTCATGTTCTTAAGTACGTCTGTCTGAGACATGGACTTTGAGTACTAAGAACAAAACCACATTTGGCAAGTCGCTCCGACATTTCAAGTATCAATAGGATAGCTTAAATCTATCCATCACTCGTAAGGAATCTTATCGAGTTACTTGCAGGGAACCTTTGTTAAAAGGTTTTTTGCTTGTTAAACATAATTGCCTCACCCCCACATTCTTGGATAGGCCCGAACATATCAATGTCTTGATATTCATGTTTGGTAGCATCGTTCGATTAAGGTGAATCCACATTATACTCTCAAGTACAATAACAACATAGAAATCATCCGAAGGTGTTTCTTGTTCACCACATCGATCGCTTTTAACCGCATTAATTCTACAATTAATTTGGTTTCCAATTTATTCTTATAAAGAATAACATACCGCTACAACGATCCTGAAAGCAATTAACAACCCATTCTTACAAGGTATAGGCAGTACCAAACTGCCCCTCACGAGAGGTGAAAGAGGGGAAACAACCTTTTGTAAGGTGTGATTAAACCCCACGAGAGGTGCTCGAATTACCTCTCTGGAAGACTAACACTCTTCCATACGCTTTCATTTCAAATGGTTGTGACCACCACTACCACCACCACTGTCACCACCACATCACCACTACCACCACTTATCATCATCATCGTCATCATTAACAAATAATATGTTCATTTTCAGGAAAATGAACCAAACATATATATATATATATATATATATATATATATATATATATATATATATATATATTAACTTTAAGCCAAACATTAAAAAATAGAATTATTTTTAGAAAAATGAGTCATTTTCTAGAAATTATTTTTTTAGAAAATATTTTTCAAGTTTTCAAGCGGGCCTAAATTAAAAATTGTTTTTTTGGAAGAAAAAAAAAATTGTTTTAGAATCAGATAACTTTTATATATATGGACAGAATATTTAGAAGGCGAAAACTGTCAATTCCATTTTAATGATGATAAACCATTCCAGGCCGGGAGAGATCAACCTCTCGTAGTCTCGTTCACTCTGGAAAATGGAGAGTGCTCTTCTTTCAGCCTCCGCCATTCTCCCTCTACAAAGTAAGTATTTCCATTCCAATAGTTTTCTATTATTTTCGTCATAGATTACATAATTAATCAAGACAGAATTTATTGGTATCTTTTGTTATCCCATTTTCCTGAAATTTTGTGTCAATTTTGGAGTATATATATGGTAAAATACTTTAAAGCTTACAAGTTTTAGCCGTCTCTCTTGACTGGGAACTTATGTAGTATCTTATCTTAAGCAGACAAATGGCAGAGCTCATTCTATGGTAAAGGTATATGTAATGGTGTTCTTGTGAGGAGAAGTATCAGTTATGCTGGCAGAAGAAGTCCTCTAACAGTCTCTTCAGTGGTACATCTTTTAGATTTTTACTATTTTTTGTTCAATTTTTCTCTTCCTGTTGGTTAATTGAATTATTTGGTAAGCAATTTAGTGTTGGTATTTTTCAGCATTGTTGAAAAAATTGCTAGGTGCTCTTCCAACGCCTTTTATTTTTTATATTTTAAAAATTTGTTTAAATTTTTTTTAATTTTTTAAGACTTGATAATTATTGTTTCAAAAAAAAAAAAGACTTGATAATTATAAACTATTTAATACTTTAATAGTTAATACTAAAATATTACTCCTTAAATATTAAACTAAAAAAATCTAGAGTTTGAACAATTTAGGGTTATTTCGCTAAAAATGATGTCGTTTTGAGCTAAATAACCCATTTAAGAAAGAAGGGAACAATAGCTAATCGGCCAACTAGGCGACCTAATCGGTGCCTAAGAGGCCTAGGCGGCCTAGTCGGCCAGCCGCCTAGACCACCAATTATGGTGATATGCTAGGCCACTAATCGATGCCTAGGCGGGATTTTTGCTACACTGATTTTCTGAAAAATAAAATAGCACAATCTTTAGTAGCAATTCCAAAGGTTTGTGTTTTTGGCAGCTCGGAAGGAAAGTAAAGAAAGTAAAGAAAGAGACGATTGTTCCTGACCCAGATTATCGTATCCCAGTTGTGCTTCTAGGTTAGCATTGAATGCCTTTTGTTGTTCATTTGTATGCAGAGCTAAAGTTTCTAGAGGATTGACACTTTTGTGGTTTCATTTTTTATTCTTTTTGGATATTTATATTGTTCAGAAAAGCTTGAATTTATTATGAAAAGCTTCTGTCATTTTACACTTTTGCATTGATGAACATCACGTTTTAAAGTCCATGTGTAATATCATACTTGTTTCATATTTTCCGTTTTTGAAATAACTAAACTATGTAATTGTAATAAAATAAGATAACACCTTTCTAAATAATAATGCCCCCGGCATGAATAATTTTTGTTTCTAACATGGAATTATCATATGTGCAGGTGCAGCTGGTAGTTTAATTTATACAGATAATTTACTAGCAGCAGCTCCTATTGGTCTTCTTGGATTACTGTTGTTATTCCAGGTAACTCAAGTCTCATATTCTATATAGAAAATGTTTGGATCTTGTATAGCTAAAGGTTTGGCAAGTATAGAAAAAGATGTTTTCATATTATTTAAAAACAATATAGGTTCTCACTGCTATCCTACATCTCCATTTAATTCCCCTATGACTTAGTTACCTGGGAGCTCAGCCCTGTTCACACTATGCTTCCTTTATCATACATTCATGCTGTCAATTCGCGAATACAAAAGATCGATGAAAGTGGTTTTTCCATCTGCAGACAACAAGAGTGAGATTTGTCTTTGATGATGAGGCTCTGGTACGTCTCCTTAATCCTTTAACATGCAATTGTTATACGTGGTCCATCTTGTAGTGTAGACCTTGGTCCAAAAATTATGTGTCTGCAATTGATATATTATGTACCTCCAGTTAATATGTGTTTGTAGTTACCATTTGATGTGTCTGTAGTTAACATGTTATGTGCCTTCAATTTATTTCCAAGCACATAAACGATTAATTGCAGGTACAGTCGTATAGAATATGTCAACTGCAGGCACATAATCTTAAGGCTATTTTGGACCAGGGTTCACAATGCAATGCAAGGTAAACCCTGGTCCATGGTATAATTTGCATTTAACATGCTTTCACCTATGTTGAAGATAAATATAGAGTAGCGAATGTGTGCCCTCGCTAAACAACTTAAACTTTTAGTTGATGTGGAGAAATAATCATTTACTTTTGTTCTTAGTAATTTTTCCGTTGACTTCACCATTTTTGAATTTCGTTAAAAGTGCTGGCATAAACCACACAGACATTCTTCTGGCATTAGTTATCTGCGTTTTACTTGTAAGTTATAAAACATGTTGCTCCCTCGGAGCTTTTGGTTTACTTATTTCAGTTGAGCACTGATATTGAGAAATGAAAGTTTGAAGTTAACTTCTCTTTATTATATTTTTGTTAAGCACAATTTTAGATCATATATAGTCAGTCCCCTATCAGGTTGCAGTCAGATCTTCAACTTCTAACCTATTATAGTTAAATAACTAGATCGTTGATATTACACTTTTCAACGACTTTCTGTAAAATATGGTTACAGGAGGTTAAAGTAGGGGAACAGCTAGAGGAGTCGGGTGAAAACGTTTTTGTAGGTGGAAAGAACCGCTGGAAGTAAGTAAAAGCTGAGCTTTGTTCTAAGTTCTGGTGGCTGGACTTAATGAACCTAATCTTCATTAACAGATACTCGACATTTGTGAATTGGGAGCTTTGGTGGCCAAACTTCCCAGTTTTAGTTTATTTCAAAGAGACACAGACAAAGCCTGAAGGCCAAGTGCACTTTTTCCCTGTAATTTTTGTAAGTGTCAAGAGTGAGTGCATTGAATCCAATTAGGTCACAATTTAACTTTCACCAGTCTGTTTTGGAATTTCACTAATTAATTGCTTCTTCTTTTTTTATTTTTTAATTCACAATAGAATGGGAAACAACTCTATGATGTTATGGTTGAAAGATGTGGCTCTTCAAAAACTAGCAGCCCCAAGTAGGCCTACAGTATGAGTATGACTACCAAGAACACAATCAAAACTGGCATGCCCATCTGAGCATTGCAGCAAGGCTATGGAGATCGGGTGCTTGGAAGAATCGTTATCTTATGTTATATAGTGCAGTATTCATTGTAGTTTACCAACAATTTATCAGAAACAAAAGCATTGCCTTTAACTGTAAGGCCAATATTAGTGTTGTCATGAGGTGAAAATCTGTGACTTCAGTCATTCTTGTGCTGGTAATTGTCAATTTATTTGTGTTGCCAGGACATCAGAAAATTGCTTCATTACACAGGTATAACAAATCAGTATTCTGTTTCTGTGTTAAATATGGTCTTCCTGATCAAGGATGCAGATACATATTTCTTTTTGGCATGAGAAGAACTAAGAAGCTGGAGTTGTTGGAGGGTGGTCGGAGTTGGCCGGAGGGTCACAGGAACTCTAATGGCCGGCCTATGGTCATCGATTTTTGAGTTTTAATGCTCCAAAATAACATGTTTATGGGTTCAATGACATATTTTAAAAATTTAAAGTTCTAATTAACTTTTCGTGTAAAATTTAAGGTTTATTTGACCCTTATCCATTTTCTTTAATGCTCTTAAATCATCTAGCCAAGAATCCTGCTTTACCTGAAGATTATTAGCTTACTTCCTTTTTAAGGATTTTTTTTTAGTACTATCAATTACAATGTAGTTAATAGTTTCTTTTAAATGATTTTAATTAGTTATTTGCTTTATTAAAGCTAATATGTACAAAGATCTATACAATGTTAATTGAAAAAAGCGTAGGAAAGAGGCATGATATTATCATGCATATGAAGCACTAAACAAAAGAATCATTAGTATTTGATATTTAATGTGAGACAAAAAATAAATAAATTTAATTAAAATAGAAGTGCATATTTTCACTCCAAGGTCATCAAGCTGCAAAACAATTCTAAAATGTCAGCCCCCATTTTGATCCATTTAGGGTCATATAGAAGTTGTTGCTCAAGCAATGTATCCACTGTTAGTTGTAAAGATATTCTTTCAGCACTGACTCAAAATCCATATACACAAACCACCTGCAAGTTTGCACAATCACCAGTTCCTCTAATCATTGTAATCACATCTTGAAGGTAAGTCAACAATGTTGGTTCAATGTTTGGTTCCATCTGAATTTCGTGGCAAAAAAATCGAGGGAAAATGATGCTCATCAATCTGTTTTTGTGCAGTGGGCATCTGTCCCGTGTTTGGTGCAATTATGGTATCCCACGGTTTGGAGAAAGTCTCGAATCTCTTTTGCGCTGCTATTGCTAGCTCGCAACAAACGCTCGTCTTCTTCGTAGATTAGGTAAGGGGCCTCGCTTTTCTTTCTTGACAGCAATTTTGAGGCCCCCTTTAGAACATGATACTCCCATCCTTGAACATCTATTTTGAGCAGTAGTACCGGCTCTGACTCTAGAATCACATCGTCCAGAGGAACAGTCTTTACTTCAACTGCAATCTCTTCGTTAGACTTAAATGCCAACTTCGCACCAGTGGCAGATATTGCACTATTATCAAGCCGGCCAACCAACTGACAAAAATTATCAGTAACGACCATTAGTGTTAATACAAGATTTAGAAAAGCACAATGAGAACCGAATAAATATTTTGAAATATCAGGAAAACACTGCTCCACCTACCCCCCACACCCTTCCTTTAAAAAAGAAGAGATGTATAAAATGCACTCTCAAGTGTGCTAAAAGGACCATAAAAGCCCCCCACATGTACAGTCTAAATCAAAGAATAGCAAACGAAGTCGTTGCTGCATTCCAGCTCTTATGATTGCACATCTATAAAGCCCCCCCCCCCCCCTCCTCCTCCCCTTCTCCTTCTCCTTCTCCCCTTCTAGACTTTTAGCTTGCCCAGGACAAACAATCTAACATACACCAATTTTTCCGTGAAACTTTGAACACTATACAGTGCACTTTTTAACAATAGACATAGCATTTCTAGATAACTTTTAAAAATAGCAATCAAACAGTTCTAAATCATGATGCAATAAATTAAGGTAAAGGAGTAGGTCAGAGTAAAATATGAATCAAGGCCTTAGGGCTTAAGCTGTAAGAAATCGAGTGTAATTTATCCCACACAGTATCTTGTGCTAGGAAAATTTGGCAAGAATATGAATTTTGACGTAAAATTACAAAAGTATCTAGGGATCAGTAAAACAGCAGGAAAACTAATGCTTTACTTGCAACTCCATTTTTACACGAGAATAATTGGGGATCTTCAAGAAAACTAGTAATACATGTTAAAATCCAACAAAAACATGGTTTACAAAAGTTCCTCACATAACTGTATAAAAATTAAACGAGCAAAACACCATTAGGGAATGCTTTATAAGTACAGTGACAACCAAATGACATGACGCTGCTACCACAAGGATTCATTTTCTTGAATGTGCAGCCATATAGGAAAGCTTAGCTTAGCTTAGCTGTTATTAAGGGGACCTTCATTGACAGTAAAGCTGTAACCATTATTAGTTCTCCATAATTAACCGGTCTAGTCTCCATAATGCAGCCTCCAGTTCACAACTTTCCTAGCATGTTCCAAGACACTCCCTACTCTGATTTTACATTAATAGTTTACCAACTTATTGAAGTTCACAGACATATGGCTGAATTTACATCACATAAAAACAGTACTAGTCTACTACAACCTGATTCTTGTTCCTTAACTAAGCTATACTAGAAATAACAAGGTTATGTCACAAGCAACATACCTAGATCAATAAAACTATACCATTCCAGTTAATACCCAATTTAGTCCTCGACTATAGGGTTTTTCTAGATTTAGTCCTAAACGACTTTTTGTGCTAAATTAGGTTTTGATAGTTTTTCTTAACTGAGTCATCCATTAAGATAGCTTGGTAATTTCACCACGGTTAATACCTAATTTAGTCCTTGACTAGAGTAGTTTTACTCAAATTAGTCTTCGATTATAATGGTTTTACCCAATTTAGTACTCGACTATAGTCATTTTTCTCAATTTAATCCTTGATTCTAGTAGCGTGCTAGGACTAAAATCATCAAAGTGGATGACTTAATTAAGCACAAACAACGTTTAAGATTAAATCGAGAAAACCACTATAGGATAAATTGGGTATTAACTATATACCATTCATAACAGAACATTGAGCATTTGAGCATACCTTGTGAAGTATAATATTCCCTAATTGATCAGAAGCTGCAGCTTCATAGACTTCGACCAACTCCCCAACTCTATTGAAGTAAACCCCTTCACAGATCTTCTGCAAATTCTCAAAAACAGGCTCAAAGGCCAGAACTTTAAACCCCATAACAGCGGCAGCAAATGTGGCCATTCCAACATTAGCCCCTACATCCACAAAAATCCCATTACTACCTTCATTCCTCTTGTTCTCCAACAACCCCTGCACAGTCTCGGATATATCAGGCTTCCTAAAGGCCTTCCCCTTGAGAGTCCTATTGATATTCTTGTGGGGCTTCTCTGGTAAATTCCCGAAGTCTGAGAGGGAAAACAGAAATGGGTATTTGAGACCTTCCACTACATTGGCGATTACAGGGTGGGCTTGAGGTGAAGAATAGCAATCAAACGGCTTTATAGAGCGCTGGAAGATTGGATTTCTTACAGATTTGAGGGCTTTTGGATATGGGTTTTGGGTTTGAGAGGCGAGGTATAGGAAGACGAGGAGCAGGAGGGAGGTGGAGAGGAAGAGGAGAAGATTCTTGGGGCTGAGAATCTTGGTGGGTTGGTTTCTTCTCCAACCATTTGCCATTGCAAAGAAAATTTCTAGGATTTCTGGGGGAAATGGGAAATCTTTTGTTTGTGGTGCCTTTTTTCACGATAAAATTTGTCGAAACCTTCAAGATTGGATCTTGATTGTTGAGTAAAATGTACTATGAGACTGTAAGTTACCATATGAATATCGCAGAAAGTAATTCTGGACCCGGATTCATTGCAAGTATTGTATTGTACTGTACTACATCATGCTTCTTACCTTACAAAATTAAATTTGATGCCTACAAATTTTTTATTTTTATTTTTTATGTTTTTGAGTTAGCGAGGGGGAGAGAGAAGAAAGAAAAAGAGGAAATAAATAAATAAAGCAGAGGACGCACTAGCACGAGTCCGACTGGGTGCTGTAAGGTCATTTACATTAGGGTGTGTTTGGAAAGCAGGAAAATGACTTCTGGAAAATATTTTCTGGAAAATGAGTCATTTTCCGGAAAATAGTTTGATTTCCAGTGTTTGGTTGCATTATGGAAAACTTTCTTTGTGTGTTTGGTTCATTTTCTGGAAAATGAGTAGAAATGTATATTTATATCTTTTTATTATTTTATTTAAATATAAAAATTATATAAAGTAATAATATTTATTATAGCCTTGTCTTTGATGATGTTGACTTCGTCAACGATTGCAACTCCTTGAACATAGCTGTGCTTCCTCGGCTGCTTCTCCCCCTCCGCCATTAATGCCGGAATACTCACAGTAACACACACACACACTCTATCTCTCTCTCTCTCTTCCTCTCTCTTGTCTACAGCGTTGAGCTCCTTCGTTGACTAGTGCTTCGCGCTGATCTCACCGTATGTCTCTCTCAAACATTTCTCTGTATTTTCTCCTCCTTCTTCTCCTGCTGCTGCGTTGGCCGCTGCGATCTAGGCCTGTTTTGGGGAAATTAGAGATTTGGTAGATGGCACCGTTGGCCGTTGACGCTGCTCTGGTGGCGTCCGTCTCTGTAGCCCATTTCCTTTGGCGGAAAACGACTTCCGCCAAATTTTGGGGGAAGTTGTTTTCCGCCAAAATGGCCTTCTTTCCCCCAGTCAACGGAAATTATTTCCGTTGACTGGGTTTTCCCATGGTTGCCAAACATCCAAAGCCCGGAAAATGATTTCCGGAAATCATTTTCCGGGCTTCCAAACACACCCTTAGTGATTTTTGGATTAGATTTTTTCGGACACGGTAAGATAATCTATATTAGTAGTTTGTGAACTAGATTAAAATTTGGTGAGATGGAGGAGAGAGGTAGGAGAGAGAAAGGTAGAGATCTTCTTGCAAGGAGGAGGTTTTTCGCAAAAATGTGGAACCTAGTGCATTAATAGGTCATTTGTGTGCTACGCGTGGTTGTCACAATTGCGCCCAGCGGGCGTGGGCCCATTAATGGCGCTGATTTAATTTTTAATTTTTTTTTTGCTTGAAATCAGCTTTTGTTTTTTTTCTCCCTCTTTTTTCTCTTTTCTACAATCTTCTCTTTCCTAATCACACTTAAAAAACTCCTCAAAATCCACAAACCAATAAAAAAAAAAAAAACTACCATTAATGATGCCTTAAGTGCACGAAATGCGCATCCCTACATTTCTCTTTTCCACTTTCTCTCTACTGCAAGACCTACAAAAAACCAATCTTTGCAGGAAGACCCTAACTCTTCTCTCTCCTCCACGTAAGTCATGTTTTCATAAAAAAACATAGTGAAAATCACTATGCAAAAAGCCCCCAAAAAAGAGTAAAAACCACTATTGTTGTTATTCAGGGGTGTAAATATTTTTTTTAAAATGTATCTGCAAAACAAATTGTAAATTGATAATTGAATTATCTAAATATTTTAATTTTTATTTCAGTTTCAATTATGTAGTTCAAAAAAATTTCGTCATTTTAATTTTTTGGCATGTATATTTGTTGTATTTATATTTTTAAATTTGACAACTGACTAAAAAATTAATGATTAACTCAAAAAAAATAGAACACTTACAGGGTGTTTGGTTAGAAGGAGAAAATTAGGGAGCAAAACAATAATTGTAATTTCGTGGGAAAAGATTAAAGTGAAATTTAAATTATATTGTTTAGTAGACAGAATGCAGAAATATAATGATTGAAAATTAAAAGAGAAAAAATGAATTAAGACTAAAATGTCATTGTATAAAAGCAACAACAAGATTATTAATAATAATAAGGGTAAAATAGCAATTTACTATAGAATTACAATTCCACAAAGTATGAATTTGCAATTCCTTGTTTCCAAAAGGTTGAATCTCCAACCCTAGGGCCCCCACGTCCCGACTCAATAGAGCATCTGGTAAGATGTAAATCATGGTAGAATTATAATTCTATCCTAACAAGCATCCCAAAGGCCTTGTGGTCAAACGGCATAGCTGTAGCCTTCCCATCTGGAAGATTACAGGTTCAATCCCAGTGGGGTCAATTTCAATTATATTAATCATGTCTTATTAATCTTTAGGGAAAATGACATTTTTAGCCTCTGAATTATTTCATATTTAAAATTTTGGTCCCTATAAATTAATTTAAACAAATTTAGTTCCTTAATTGTTTATAATGCTGCATTTTTAGCCCCTAATCTTATATAATTGTCAAACTCCATTAAAATATGGAGTTATTTTTATTATTTAGAATTATATTCACTATTAAATTTTTCCAAAAAAAAATCACTATTAAAAAATAATATTCTCATGGAGAGAGTAAAACTTTAACCATGAATATTGATTCTAAATGACAAAAATAACTTTATAAAAAAGAGTTTGCTAACAAAATTTAATAATTTTATAACAACAAAGATTAAAAGTGCAACATAATAGACAATTAAGGGAATAAAATTGTTCAAATCAATTAACAAGGACAAATTTTAAAAAATAAAATAACTCAGTGGCCAAAAGTGTTATTTTTTATAATCTTTATGAATATTAATTGAAAATTGACTACCGCTCCCCATATTTACTAATGAGTTAATTACCGAAATGGTCCATTGATTATAGCGAAATTACTTATTTTGTCCTTGATTGTTTTTTTGACCAATTAAGTCCTTCAATTTTTAAAATCTAAACTAATTTGGTTATTCGTTTATTTTGCCGTTAGACATCCGTTAACTTGGGACCAAATTAATAATTTTGCTATGGTCAAGGGACCATTTTGGTCATCACATGCACTATTTTCTCCTAAAAGTTAATTAGTGAAATGATCCCTTAAATATAGCGAAATTATCAATTTGGTCTCGAGTTAATGGATGTTTAACGGCAAAACAAATAAAGGACCAAATTAGTTAAAGTTTTCAAAATTGGAGAATTTAATTGGTCAAAAAATAATCAAAAATCAAATTAATAATTTCACTATAGGCTATGTTTGGCAAACCTAGCTGAAAAGGTAGCTGAAAGCTGAAAAGTAGCTGAAAACTGAAAAGCTATAAGCTCGAAGCTGAAATCTGAAGAGCTGTTATGCTTAAAAGTGTTTGGTAAAATTAGCTTTTTGATAAGTTGATAAATGTAAAAAGACTAAAAAGGACATCTTCATACAATTTAAATAATTTTAAATTTAAATAGGTTTGTTTATATATTAATATAAAATAATGAAATCAGTATATTTAAATAAAATATAAAGTAAGAACATATATTTGAAAATATATAAAGTAAAAAAAAATATTTATAATTTTTAAGATTATTAATTCATACAAAGATTAATGTTCAAACATAAATATCAAACTGAAATTACAACCAAACATAATGAAAATAAAATGTCAAAAGGATTTTAATTGAGAAGGTAAAGGATGTCATTTATTTAAAATAATAAGGATAAAGATGGAAAAAAGTTAAAAAGCTACTAGCTTATTTTGAAAAGCTACCCCAAGTAGCGTTTCAAAATAAGCTCTTATTTTAAGCTACTAGCTTATTTTGAAAACATTACCAAACAGAGCTTATAGCTTATTAGTAGCTTAAAATAAGCTATAAGCTCCTAAATAAGCTCTGCGAAACAGAGTCATAGTCAATTTATCATTTCAGTAATTAACTCTTTACTAATTTATCTTACTCTTCTAATTTGATATTTTAAAAAATTCCTTAATCATCCAAAAAGACAAGAACCTAAACTCAATATCTTATCTCAAGCTCTCCAAAAGGGCAAAAGGCTCGCAAACGCAGTCCACAATGGGTCGTGGACCATGCACCAAAACGACGTCGTTTTGATTAATGAAAATCGACGGCTGAAACAGTCTTCGTTCCGCGCCATTCACTTTCAGTTCATATACACTGCAGTTACAGTTCAACACAACTGCAGTTATAGTTTAACCATGGTTGCAGTAGGCGCTAGGCGCTAGTCGGGCGGTAGACTAGCGCCTAGCGCCTAAGCGGTCTAGGCGGTACCTAGGCGGTTCTAGGTGGTGACCTAGCTATAAAAACAAAAAATTAATTCATGTGTGTGGGTATATATGTCATATATTATATATATCTCTCTTACTGCTCTTACTTATATTAATAAATAAAATTAAATATATATAAATATAATAATAAAATTAACAAGGCCGACTCGCTCGAGTTAACTCGGCTAACTCTGTCGAGTTGGGCGAGTTAACTCGGCCAAATTCGGCCTAGTCCGTCACCAACTCGACCCAGTCGACCGAGTTAGGCGCTAGGCGGACGCCTAGGGAGCAATTCACCTCGGTTTAGGAGCGCCTAGCGCCTAGGCACAGGCGGAAATTTTTGCAACAGTGAGTTTAACACAACTGTAGTTTCTTTTCGATATAACTACAGTTTCATTCGATATTATACACTAAAATATGTGAACATTTTATTTAGTTTCCTTTCAACACAACTACAATTTCTTTTATAATACACTACATTTTCCTTTCAACACAACTATAATATCATTTCGATATGACTACAGTTTTATTGGACAATATACACCAAAAAATGTGAAACTGTTATTCAATATCAATTTATATACACTACAGTTGCATTTTAACACAACTACAGTTATATTTCGATATAGCTACAGTTTCATTCGATAATATAAAAACACAAATGTGAAATTGTTATTCAGTATCAGTTCATATACACTGCAGTTACATTTCAACACAACTACAGTTACACTTTGATATAATTATAGTTTCATTCGATAATATAAAAACAAATGTGAAGCAGTATCTTTTGAGATAAACTGTAGTATCAGTTACAGAACTCCGTTACGACTTACGATCGTCGTTTCTCCCACTTACTGAAACGGCGTTGTTTTGTGACCATGGTCCACAATATTGTGGACCATGGTCCACCGTATAAAGACCGCAAAGGTTAGTATCTCTCAATTCACATATGAAGATTTTCTCTTTTATTGACAAAGTGGGAAAATTAGTATTAATTTGCATGTGAGTGGTCGGAAGTATTAATTCGCATGTGAGTGGTCGTCAATAAGGTCAAGGTACATTCAAATTTTCTGAAAATAAATTTTATATATTTATATACTTAAAATAATTAAATTAATAGGTGAATGTGAAATTATTTTTAAAAAATATATCGATAAAGTTGAGAAAAATATTTTAAAAGGTTTGGAAAGCATAGTTTAGGAAATTGAATATTTCCAACAATATAAGACAGATCATATGGCAAGATGGTGTTGATACTTTGACAATGTTGGAGGAGAAATGCAAGAAGCAGCCATTACTAACAAAAACGGCTCAAAGGTGAAATCAAATCCTTATTCATAAGACAGATCATATCAAATCATGTCAATATGAAATATATATATAGTAGTGCTTATATTTAAAAAAAAAAATGTAATATTAATCATGAATATATAAGGAAAAATGTAATACTTTGAAGAAAAATGTAAGTAGTAATACTTTTACATTTTGATATAAAAGTATTACATTTTTCATCAAAAATATTACATTTTCCCTTGTAAGTAATGTTGGTAAGTACTCCGTATTTATTACTTATAAGACAAAATGTGACGCGGAGTACTTATGAGAAAAATGTAATACTTTTAAATAAAAATGTAGAAGTATTACAATTCTCGGGTCATGTTCAGGTGTGGCCGCACCCTTACGTGCGGCCGTGCGGTTTACACTACTCAATGTTAAGAAATGCACCACTCAATGTTACGAAATACACCACTCAATACATTGAGTGGTGTGTTTCTTAAATATGAAATACACCACTCAATGTTATTGAGTGGTGCATTTCGTAATATTGAGTGGTGCATTTCTTAATATTGAGTGGTGTAAACCGCACGGCCGCACGTAAGGGCGCGGCCACATTTGAATAAAAATCTACAATTCCCTATATAACTAATTAACACTTTGTTTCTGATTAATATTACATTTTTCAGTATAAATATTACATTTTTATCTTTGACACAACCCATCTCATGGATGTTCGCGAAACATTCTCACACACGTTTTTGCCAACTCGCAAATTGATTGAAGATGAAAATTTGATGAAAAATATGAATACAAAGCAATCCAAGATTGAATTTCTAATCTTTTATTTCCCATGACAGAATACCATCATCACATATTTCTACTGATACAGTATACATAACAGCAATGCAAAACAGGAAGATCCATGTCCCATTACCTCTATCAGGGAATATATATATTTAAAGATATAGGTATACAATCAAATTTCTATTCCTAACTTGCTTATCCCTCCTAGCAGTGTGGTTATGAGCCAGCCCCCAATTATTTCTTCATCCCCGCCTTTATCAGGCATTAATCAATCACCAAAATAATACATTGTTCAACGAGAAGCACCATATAAACTTACGTCTGTTGGGCGGGCGCTAGATGCAGTGCTTCGTGTCAAAATCCTTATCTGACAACAACCCATTATTGATGAGATTATGGAGTCGCTTAGCACCTGGCCCGGGCTTCAACGATGTTATATTTGTGATAGTGTAAGGTGAGGAGGTTGAATTTGTATCCCCGCCATCAAACCAACTACCAGGCACATAACCATCAGCTTTACGACCCAGAAGTTCAGAGTCGATCTTATCAAGAACAGTTTCGTTCCTGCCAAACTTTCTGGCAAATGGGGCATTGCTGTCTACCATTCTCTGATAATCGTTGACAGTGAGGTAATGCGGATGTTGTTTCGGGGGGTTGTCCCAGGATATGAAATGGAGGTCGTGGTTCACAGTGGTATTCCGGAATTCGTCTGCATTGCATATTACCGTGTGGAAATATCCTTCTGGGGATGAAAGAAAGTTGGCGTAATACATCAACACTATCCTTGGGAGGTTGTCCCAACCCCACAGACAGTATTCAATAAAGGGTCTAGATAGCATCATCCAAGCAGACCCTAAGTAGAAACAAAACCAGTACGAATACTTAAATTAGCATGAAATAAAAGTCTAATCATCTTCAAACTTCGCTTTTCCATATCAACAGCTTAATATGTAAGTGCTGCTAAAGAGTGTTGCACTACATCTTTTTTTAACTACGCTCTAACATATTCATAGCTATCTGTTCAATAATTATGCCAACCCTGGGATGGGATTCGAACGTGCGACCTTCCTTATGGTAAGCAACAGATGCCTTATCAAAGGTTGCTAAAACAACAAAACGGGTGTTTTAGCAAGTCAAAAGGAAATATTGGTATGGTTAAGATAGGTAATTAGCACTCGTATTGCTCTATGAAGATGATATAGTATGTGGTTCCTATGTTCATACAGTATTCTCTCTTATACTTCCAAAAACAAAGTATAGGACCAATCAACTTTGATACCGGTTAGGCCAAGGTTATTACTCAACTAGGTTACAATGAAAATGGGCCAAACCACACTAAAAGACTAAATCCAATCAATTAGTTAGTTTAACCCTTGACCTTATAAACACATATATATTCTCTCTTATATTTTCAATGTGGGACTCTTAACAGACTTAAAGCTCAAATCAACAGAGGAAATAAAACTTCTATTTGAATCCAGATGCTTTCTTATAGACTCGGTAGTAATATATCATTCCTCCATAAGCAATGTGAAAAATCAGTTTGACAGATTTTGGATAAAAGATGATACTCAATATGCCTGTTAGCTCCAGGGAAAAGCATTTTTTCCAATAAATATGGTACCATAAAGTAATAGAAGGAAAACAAGAAAGAAGATGGGTTCCAGCCAGCATGATTCGATGCAAAGTTAGAGGAAACACGTACCTGTGAAAAGTTTATAGGCTGATGGTACGCTTCTTTTCTCCGAGACCCAGAAGACATCTGACTTCTTCAGGCTATAGAGTGCTGGATCAATTATTAAAGGCTTGGCTCTATGATACCTAGAATGTCAAATGACCAATCTACAAATGAGCCACCACACTAGACCAAATCACATCTCAACTTACTAGAAAATACGTCAGTTTATCAAAGGGCAAATTGAGCTACGTACTCCTTCCATCCAATGTCACTGGTATGCTCAATAAAATTAAGATCTCTTGGAATAGTTGACAGCGTGTGAAGCATATCTGTTGAACACAATAGAAGGTAAATCTTGCTAGTCAATTTAGTCGAACAAGTAGTCAAAAATGGTAAATTCAGTCATTTGTGAATAAACTTGAGCTAACCCACGAGTAACAATTTGTTTTTCAGATACCCAAGTACCAGAATTACATTCACGAGTTAACAAGAAATCAGTTATCAAGTGTTCAACCAAATCTCAAAAATGAAACTTTTGGAAGTAAAACAGGTCTAATCCCGCACCTATTACAAGAGAGGTCCAAAATGATAGGATTAGCTCAAGAACTAATAAATGCAAGTTTTATGACTGAAATCCCAAAATGTAATAACTAAGTAGCAGAAATTACTGGCCAACAATTATCATAGAACACCCATTCACACTGCCAACTATAGCAAGGCCCCTTTCCTCTAAATGAAAGAAATAAGAGAACGGGGTAACCCCAGCCAAGATGGCAAGAGATCCAAGCTTGTAACTACAAGGTCACGAGTTCAAACCCTAGGTCAGCTTTGGGGGTAACCTAGGCTTGTTTACTTCCTTTGCCGGTTAGGATCACAAGGCCGTGTTTACTCACCCTCGAAGGGTTGTGGGGTTTCCCTCGTCATCCGGAGAAATAAGAGAGAAATCAGAAAGTTTAATATTAGCAGCTAATCACATATAAATATGGAGTATATATTATATCTAAGTTTCATTTAATTCCACAAATATTGGCAGCTAATAAGTAGAAGCTAAAAGTATTGGAAGCCATAGCAGATTAGAAGAAATCAGTAACTGGGGATCATAGCAATAGCAAACAGAGTATTGCTAGAAATCAAATAAATAAATCCAATTGAAGCATGAAATACACATACCATCTTGAGTGACCAAAGGGTAATCAGAGGCACTGAGATTGATGAACCAATCCCATTCACCCCCTTCCTTGAGCAAAATAGCAGCACCATGAAGGGTATTGGTAACCATAGTAGGCCCTCTGTAAGTGACCAAGTTAGATCTAACGATCACCCTCACATTCCCAACCTCTGCAAACAAAGGCTCACTCTTAACAAACTTCATTAGCTCCACCCTCTCCTCAGCCGGTGCCTCCAAGTCCAAGTGAACTACATACTGGTTCAGTGGATGGTACAGAGCCTTCAATGTCCTCTTCAAGCTCTCCCCATCCCCACTAGACCCAGAGATCAAGTATGCCAGTCTGGGCAATCTTGAACTGGGCCGAGTATCAGGTAAACGCAGCTTGGATTCAACAAAGACTGGAACTTTGGGGGGCTTTTCTGGGGACTGGTGAAATGGATTTGCGGAGAAAAGTGTGAAAAGGATGAGAACTGAAGAGATTAAGAGAGCAAACACTAGAGGAAGCAGCCATTTCGTTTTCTTCTTCAGTGGGTTTGTGACTTCCATTAGCATTATTATCACTTGGGTATGTTGATTCCTAGCTTTTCACAGATTAATAGGAGCATTGTCTGTTCAACAATGCCTCCTCCTATATTACTTGAGGATTGTGGGATTTGTGCTGTGTGTGGCGTAAAAAGTTGAAAGAGAAAAAAAAGAAAGAAAGAAAATAGGTTGAGATGGGATGGTGTTATTGCGTAGGTTGTGCAGCACCGCAGGTCACGGAATCTATGAAATATCATTAAGGATTGATTTACTGGTACACTGTTGCTGTTCAAATTATAAATCACTCCGGACTTAATTCTTTTCTATGTGTAATTAATAAAGTAATCTAATCTTAATTTGAGTTGATAATGATGAATGCTGTTTGGATCTTGAGAAGGTGGAGGCCCGCGATAGGTAGTGCGGTAACACTCCACTTTCTTCATTTTCTCCGCAAATGACAAATCAGTAATGGCTTTTCTCTAATGGCATCACAAAATGTTCATTTGTGTTTGCATAATTGCATCTACTGCCCTTGCAATACTTACTAGTTAATGTTTTATATATATATATATAGGATTACAATCCCGAATGCGAGCCTAGTGATGTCGAGCAATGCTCTTTCTCGGATTGGGAACGCTCATTCTGTCATCTTAAAGTACATGGATAACCTTGTTCGGGGTGCATGAAGAGGCATATAATTGTCCATTTGTTGAGCAACAATACTTGTAAATTTGTCCACTACACGATTTTGTTTCTTGAACACATTTCTAATCTCGACATTCCATTCATTCTCAAACTAACGCTTCTGCATATCTCAATGATATTTTGAAGAGGACTTTGGGGTAGGTTTCTCTGGGGAGTTAATACTCAATATAGTCATCGACTATAGTGATTTTACTCAATTTAGTCCTAAGTGACTTTTTGTACTTTATTTAGTCCTCGATTTTAATGATTTACCACTTTAGTCCTCTGTTAAGAATTCCCTTTGTTGGCGGTTAATAATAAAGTTAACATGGTAATTAATAATAAGGTTAACATGATAATTTCATTACACACTTTTATTTTTTACCAAATTAATCATCTTCCCTAATTTCCCTCTCTCTTCACAAAACTCCTAATCAAGAGTTTGTTCTCCCTTTTCCTTGAACGTGATTTCCATTTCCATAATCTGTTTGAGAGAAATGAAAGGGCTAAGTCATGTATATGCTCAAATATTAACCATTGCAAACTAAACACCTAATTAAGGCTGCACTTAGATATAGATATGATTTTCATCCATGGTTTGAGAAACTAACTACTCCACATATTACATATGCTTTGGATAGGAAACGCTCTTCAGAAACTAAAGGCAATAAAAATGCTAACACACATATAGCAGTAATTTTATTCTTTTCATTTTCTTTTTGGTTGATCACCTATATCTCAGCTGAACTGCCTACCTGCACTTGTGCAATGAGATTCCCTGCATTAGTTAGCAATGGATCACATTTCTCTCTTAACTACCATATTTTGCTCTCTTACACATCAACCATCCTTCATTCCCCAATCTCTCCCAAGCCATTCATTTCACATTATACTTTCTTCTTCAATTTTATCGATCTACATGCTAAAAATAATTTTTTTTTTCAATCCATATTTTCAAAAATACAACATAAACATTATTCTTTTATTCAGTGGATGTTTGCCAAACCAATTGTATATGATCATTTACATCATAGATCAATTAAGCTACCCTTTTTTAGGAAGCGAGGGGGTAATTGCATAGATGATGAAAAAGAAGGAAGGAAATTAGGAGAGGTAATCAATTGACAAAAAATAAAAGGAAAGTAAAATTACCATGTTAACCTTACTATTAACAACCAACAAAAGGAATTCTTAACGTATGACTAAATTGAGTAAAACCATCAAAGTCGATGATTAAATAGAGTACAAAAATTTACTTAGGACTAAATTGAGTAAAACCACTATAGTCGAGGACCATATTGGGTGGGGTGTGAATAGGTTAGGCTCCTTGTAGGGGCCTAAGATTGTTATACCGTGGACCAGGGTGCACAATGCATTATGCACCTCGTAAGGAGATGAGTTCTGTGTATTCTAGGCAATCGTTATGTGTATTATAGGCAACCGTTATGTGTATTCATGTTAGTAACACATGTTGTGATGTGTTTGTGCATTCGAATGTTAGAATACACAGAATATTAACACAAAATACACAAAACTCATCCTCCTAACATTCGAATGCACAAACACATCACAACCTGTGTTACTAACATGAATACACAGACCGATTGCATATAATACACAAAATATTGACACAAAATACACATGACTCATCCTCCTAAACATTCAAATGCACAAACACATCACAACCTGTGTCTAACATAAATACACAGAACGGTTGCCTATAATACACATAATGATTGCTTAGAATACATAGAATGATTGCTTAGAATAGAACGATTGCCTAGAATACACAGAACGCATCTCCTTACGGGGTGCACAATGCATTATGCACCCTAGTCCACGATATAAATTGCCAGGGGCCTATGTCCTGGCCTAATTAAAGCCTAGTTAGATCTAGCTCGTTTAGTAAAAAGGCTAGGCTTGAGCAGTTGAGCCAATTTCAAAAGCCTGTTAAACTAAACATGCCAGACCTATATATACTAGGTTCGGCCTTCAGGCCTACAAGCCTGGCCTATATACATATATGTGTGTGTGTGTGTGTGTGTGTGTGTGTGTGTGTGTGTGTATATATATATATATATATATATATATATATATATATATATATATTTACAATACAATCCCAAGTATATATAATTACCAAACTCTAACCCTCCACATCCAAAATTCCACTCTAAATTATGATTATGATTCAATTATAAACATTGTTGTTAATCCTGTTGTATGTATTCTTATTGTTTAATTTTTTATTAACTATTCTTACTGTCATAATATTTAATGAAATATCGCAACTTAATTATGTGAGTTGATTGTTTATTATTTATAATATTATATAGGATAACAAATAATAATATAATTGAACTTAGGTATTTTTTGTAAAATTTTTTGCAGGTATATTTTAAAAGACTTAAAAATGGAGGCCTTAATTATGCTCAAAGCCTATTATGAGGCAAATTATGCCGTGGACCCAGGTCCACCTTGCAAGGTGGACCTGGGTCCAATATGACGCCGTTTCACTATTTTTTTTTTTTTTTTTAAAAAGTACTAAACATATGACCC